>OZ010793.1:195114587-196314587 GCA_963932465.1 Maratus speciosus | reverse complement strand
GTAATAAAAGTAATCTTATTTTCACCATGCATCAGAACTACCATTTTACTAAAAAAGTATAAAATATCATCATAATATAAACGACATTTGGAGCTGAACTGGTTAATTTATATAACCAGTAACATTTGGCTGCGATTAAAATTTTTATAACATTGATTACTATAAAGACTTTTATAAAAATGATTTAATTTTATTATATCGTAATATCTTCGAGCGTCAATTCGATATTCATGTAATTTTCCCCATGTCAATAGATGAATATGAGTAAAGGAACAATGATTTTCGTTCTCCCTTTAGAACTAAGATAATATTAATCATAAGATGATTAAAATTTATGAAAATTATCCTGTAAAGAGCAGTTCATTAATCTGTAGTTTAAATCGATTACTGTGCTCTGAGAAAATATCGGTTTTGAGTAATCTCTTCTGGGATCATTTATAAAATACATTATGTAAACCATAGTTCTGGAACTATTAAAAAGTGAGATAATTACAACCTTATCGGATAGATATAAAATTTAGTTTTCTAAGCTCTATTATAAATAATATTAAATTTTGCAAAACGCTGTTAACATAGCTACCAGAACCTAAATGCTAAAAAAAATATGCAAATGCCTTAAAAAAAAAAAAAAAAAAAAAAAAAAAACTTTAAAAGAATTTTTAGGTTTAATATGCATCAGAAAGCCTTTTTATATGTAAAATATTAATTATGCATTCAAATAAAGCTTTGAAATCTATTAAATCCATCCCTTTCGTTTAAGCTGCATGTTAGGATTTAATAGCAGAAAAAATCTCCAAATTTTCTCTACTTACAGCTGATTTTTTTATTGTGGTAATTTCAGAATGAATTAAGCATATAGTTCGATTGTATGTTTGTTAAATTGTGTTATTTAATTTATTTATTAATGGAATTTTAATTTTATTATGGAATATTAGCCGGAAACAAATTCTAGGATATCTATATTGCTTTAAGTGTAAACGGGTTACTTTAATACGGTTTAATGCGGTTTTTAACTATAGGGTAACTCCGGGAAAGTAGCCGCGTACGGGACAGATGCCGCACACCTTGTATTTCTTATAATTATCGATAGATGGTCGTCAAACGCACAGTATAGGTGCACAATGAGATGATTTTAACCAGTGTATAGCATAAATCCCATTTTGATGTTTACTTGTAGAAGTACAATCTTTCAATTAACTAAGTGCATGATTTCACAGTCCAAACTTTTAAACACG
This sequence comes from Maratus speciosus, assembly GCA_963932465.1. Taxonomy (NCBI): domain Eukaryota; kingdom Metazoa; phylum Arthropoda; class Arachnida; order Araneae; family Salticidae; genus Maratus; species Maratus speciosus. The sequence continues at coordinate 196,313,352 of OZ010793.1, read as the reverse complement.
TTATGTTTAAATACTTTTCATACACTAATTACTAAATGCATGCATGATTTTGAAGTCAAAACTAGGTGTAGCATTTGTATAGAGTACTGTGTGTATGGTTACGCCAATCCACTTTGCGATGGCAGATAACTGCGATGACCGATGTTTGCCCCATGCAAAATGGGATACACGCTGCATTGCTATTCCGGTATACATGCCGCAGTTTCTTTTGTACAAGATGATTAAGTGTTATTAACTTTTCCTTTTCTTTTTGAATAGAATAACCATGTTAGGCAAGGGACAAAAAGGGGAAAATAAAAAGTAAGAAGGGCTAGAAAAATGCAAGTCAAGATGATAATAATGAAAAATTGGATTACGCGTAACGCAGACGTTCTTTGCAAACTTCTCCAAAAAAGGGAAAGTGTAATTGGCTTCGTTGCATCATGTGTTTAAATGTAGTTACATAAAGACTGTACTTTTTCGACACTTTTTCTGTAGATTGTAGTCGAAAAAACAGATCTGTTAGCCCATTCGGTATCATAGGTGCATATAAGCACCTTCATAAAGAGCTTACAATTTTTTTTTTCTGGCACAAGTAAAAAAAAAAGTAATATTTGCTTTGTTTAATTAGAGCTTTTTCATGATTATTTAAGCAAAGGTAACTTCTTAAAAAAAAGTGGCACCAACCAAATAAAATTTGTGTAAAAGCCACGGTCCTGAAAGGGTTAACAAATAAATTATGTAAACACAATTTTACTTTTTTTCTTTTCCCGTTCTAATACATTGATGTTACGTTGTTGCTGAAATAACAATTAAAATTTCATGTAAAAAAAAAAGTCGATAATTTTAATAGTGAAATTAGGCAACAATTATTAATTTGAATCTACTAATAAGTTTCATTTGTACTCATTTAGTTTCATTTTGTTATTACATCGTTAATTATAGTCGAAATATGATTTTTTTTTAATTTATAATTTCATTCTGTTCTTATTACAAACGCGGCATAACTACCGCACAAGTGCGGCGTGTCAGCCTGAATGTACGGGTGACGCGCTCAGTGTAATGTTTTAGAAAAAAAAATGTTAAAAAATATTAATAATTTGTTTTGAAATTTTTTATCGCAGTACACGCGTTGTATGTTTAACATTAAATAGCACAGCATGATTCTTTTTATTTTATGTCCACCATGGGACTTTATACACAAATTCAAAAAAATGTGCGGCATAAATCCCGGAATTACCCTAATCATAAACAAACGGGTTCTTCCGTAATTGGGCTACATTCGTAGAGATATATTTAAAAAGAAAATCCTTGATAATTATCTTTAAGACCATAAAAAATATGTAAATTTAGATACAGTTTTCAAAGAAAAAATGCATTTGAAAGAATTTTTTTTCCTATTCCTCTGCGAAAAAATTGAAATTCGGTGATGTTTAATAATTTAAAAAATTCTGTTAAAGAGACATTTATTAGGCAGGTGCCGTCACTGTGAGTATGAAGTCAGAGTCACTCACGGATATGTTTTTCTTTCATAGTATAGATACCGTGTGATAGATCTTCAAATATTACCAAATTTCATTTAATGGTATCAGTTATTATTTCGAATTATTGTGCTTATAGTCATAATTTTAAAAGTTCATACATAATTTTCCAGTTTTTTTAGGCTGGATTAAGTAATATTCTGTATTCGCTGATAAAATGGAAGAGAATAGGTATGTTTTAATAAATACGGTACCAGAATGCGTCTGGGCTTACTGAGTATCGAAGGCTATAGTTATATAGATGATATGTGCTGGAATAAACGGATATCTCTAACACTCTTAGAGAAGTGTATTCTATTTTATGTATACATTGAAGTTAATAAGATTTAACAATTATTCACCTCATATTCAAATGTGAATAAATAAACAATAAAAGAAAAAAAAGAAATAAATAGAAATAAAACATAAAATCACATAGATCTACATATTACAGTTCCATAATATCTTAAAAAAGAAATCTTTTGTCAATTTTACTTTGTTTGTTTTCGGTAAATTTCAAATAATTAATGTAGTGCCAGCTGTCGATTGTTGCTGTCAGATTTTATGTGAATAATAAATTGTTGCTTCTTAACTAATGGTTACTGCTATAATACTTATGTATGTATACTATGTATGTATACTCCACAACCGAACTGGTTTAAAAAACTTTTCATTTATCGCAATATTGCATTACAACCATGTTTAATAGCCATGTCAGAATATTTTAATGGTTACGGACATTTTAAAATGTTGCCATCTTTTGAATTTAAAAGAAACCGCACAATACCCTCTCAAATAATGCCGGAAATTTAAATACAAAAATATTTCGCAAGAAATACACAGATGCATTTTGATTAAAAAAAATAACGTATCGAAGAATATTTTAGAAATTCATAATAACAAAAATGACAAAAAAATAGAACGAAAAAAAATATTTCAAAAGAAATAAAAGACTTGAATATAAAATTTTATATTTGGATTAGAACTTGATAGTAGTTACTGAAAGCACTAGGCTAGTGAATTTGTAAAAATAGCAAATAAAAATTCGCTCAACCTTGCTTTTCCTAGCACGCTGTGCCTTGCCCTATCTCGTACTCAAGAATAATCTCGCTAGTAGATTCAAAACAGCTGTTTGCTGCTTTTCGTGTATTATTTGTGCATTTTTAAACGTTGGTTTTCCGCTTTTTAATATTGAATTTGTTTTTTTCAATTTGACGGCGCATATGTTGCGGGTGAAATTATTAGCACCATTTGCTAAGGAAGACAAAAGAATAAAGTCTAGAAAAAAGAATAAAGCCTTGTACCTAAAAGAGGATTTCACAACGATTGACATTTATGAAAATGAATTTTTTTTCATAGTTTGGTCAGATTGTACGAAAATAAAATAGCCGAAGATGAGGCAACAAATGTTTTTATTCATGTGTTATACAACTAAAACGAACGAACAAGTTTTTATTTCTAGAAAACGCTGCAAATTTATAAGATTAGACATATTATATTTTAATAATACATAAATGTACCTTTTACAGTTTCACTTGTAATAACATGAAAAAGGTTTTCTAAAGATAAGCTACTAGAATTCATGGGCCGTATAAAACTTCAAATTTTGCAAGTTAAAAAAAAACTACATTGATGTAAAAAAAAGTAAAAAAAAATCTGTAGGTAAAGAACAACATTAAACATTATTTTGCGCTTGAAAGCATACCTCTATAATGGACGATTTGGGTATTGGTTAAAGATAAGAAGAGACTATCTGAATAATAAAAGACATCTCTTTATAACTTCGATACCAAGCGTTGAATTTATTGAAATTTAATAAACTACATTTAAACTAATATATATTAATTGAGTATACTTTACTTATGAAGGACATTTACAATTTACCTTGCTTTTGAAACGAAAAAAAGTAAACTAGATTCTGAAAAATAATTAAAAAATGAAATACAAAAATAGTTTACAAGGGAGATTTGGATGTAAATTTACAGAAAAATATCAAGAATAAAATTTTAACAAGGTTACTATAAATGCATGCATATAACAAAAATAAAATAAATAATATTATAACGATCGAAACTTTTTTCCAAAAGAAAAAAAGAAAAATATATTGAATATTAACCTAAATCATTCAAAATTAATAACAATCTAAAGTTTATCTTTAGACTATTATTTGAATGCAGTTACCGAAAGTGTTGGTTACTGCAAGGTTATTTTTTCTGTCGTATGGCGGATAGGTCGAGAAAAATATCTTTAGTAGCACTTGGCGGAGAAGGGTAAAGATTGAAGTCAATAAATGGCATCTAAAATATATTTAATAATACTTGATATTCAGGGGAATTGTGGATTTTTAAAAATTACGTTTTTTTTTTTTTTTTTCGTCCTTTTAATTAAAAAAAAATCAAGAGCAGAATGTTTCATTTTCTTTGAAAGGAATGTCCATTATCTTTCTTTAAGACATCATATATGCATTAAAACTCAGATAAAGTATGAAAAAGAAATCAAATAAACATTTATAAATATAAAACTGTATTTAAAAATATAAAATATTAATATTTCTCTTTTAAAAATATATTTAGGAAAATCATAAAAAAAGGAGATTCATAAAAAACTGAAAAACAATTTTAATAACTTTACAAAAAAAAAAAAATCTTACCTGAAAATTTTTACTTTTCATTGCTATTTGAGTGCTGCAACAGAAAATGTTGATTGATGTAAGGTTATAGTTCTTTTTCCTATCTGGATATGGATGAGTTGTGGGAGAAATCATTAGAACCATCTGGTGAGGAAGACAAATGAATATAGTAAAGAAAATTATTTTAATAGTGCTTGGCATTAGTGAGAATATTTTTTTTTAGGAACTCGGTCAAATTGTACGAAAGAAAGAGCGGATAGTAACATGTATAAAAAATGTTAAATCTCTATCTCAAATAGAAAAAAGTCTTAGCATTTTTAAAACATGAAAGTGAAGAAAATATGAACATGGATTGAATACCGTTTAAACTTTAATTTCTGTGGGGAATTGGCCTGGGTGTATTAACAAACTTCACAATATATCGCGATATAATTGCCGTATGAGTAAAAACGATGTGCCAAAATATTCACAATTAATCAGGCTTTCATTTAATATTTAATAAATAAATAAATTTTTGATTAATTATGAGGTAATTTGTACCATTAAAAACCACGGAAAATATAATACGACTTTTATTCTTGGGAAGTGGATGGTTGTGGATTTTCACACATGTTGCGTTCGTCGGCCTAATCTTTTGCATTTTTCTGTGGTTTTTTTATCGAATTTATCATAAATATGAAATTAGGGTCTCTCAGAAAGATCGGCCAATATTGCGCACGTAGATTAACTGTTTAGGAGGACCCTGAAAGCAACTTTATGTAAAAGCATGCAACGAAAACTGAAAAAGTGAAAAACGGCAAATATAGAGATCGATTTCAGCTATTGAATGCAAAAGGAACCATTTAAAAATATCGACATGCAAAGGAGATTTTTGAAGAAAAATTTCGCGCTGGTTTAACATTAGCTCGCGAGTGTCTTCGCGTGACTGAACGGGAGCTTTAAAACTATTAAGGGCAATACTTTCAAAGTACTTTCATTATAAATAATTATTCTAAAAAAATGTATTTTATTATTTATATAAACATTTATCGCTCCAGCATGCTTCACTTCTATAAACTCCTTCTAAGCAATTTCAACTGTAGTTGACATTTTTGTCTATGGTTTACGTATTAATCAGTTCACAGCAAACTTTCAAATTTTAAGCTGAGTCAAATTTAAATTTATGATTGGGAACAACTGCTCTAAATTTTCTTTATAGCATGACATTACTCAATATAAGTAGCACCCCCTCCACAAGAATTTGAAATGAGTCAGAGGATTAAAAACCAAAACAAAATATCCTCCACGCAAAATATCATGATGTGAAGAATTATTAAAAAATATTAACTTGTTGCAAGATTTGTCAAGAGGATGAAAAGGGTGTTTTCTTCAATTAAAATTTTAATTTTCATTTTAGAGGTAATTCACAATTTGGTATTTCAGAAAGTTTATAGAAGTGAGAAAGTAATGTAAGTGGAAAAAAAAATTAAAAACAAATTTCAAATAAGTCTTAAACAAGGCGTTTGTGCAAAACGTGAAAAAAAAAACACGAAAACAGAAATTTTTATAACATTTATTTGATAGAGTGATCGATTGAATCCAAAACTGATTGAATGAAATTATTTCCTCCTTCGCTTCACAAATTCGAACTTTCTGAAGCTTATTTCCGTTGAAGTTGCTAAAGTAAATTTTTATAATATCGTCTGTGCTGCAAAACTATTTTATTAATATCCTTTATTAGATTCGATTTATTTTAAATTTGTTTTGATATATGTCTTTTTTAATTTTATCTGTTTCGTTCTCTCCACTTTGATATAAACATTAAATGGATAATTCGAATTAATCGATATACTACATATATATGTGTGTGTATTTACAAATTCTCTTCAAATACAATTCTATAAATTTTGTACAAGTAAATCGCATTAATTTCAATCACTTAGCAAGCAACTGAATATGGTCAAACTGATATATTTTTAGAATTATTGTGATATTTTGACACATATAAAATTTCATATTTAGTGTTATTTAAATTGAAACAAAGCAAACATTCTTAATTTATAAACGCATTTAATGCGTTGACCACCACAGATTACGACAAAGTGTCTTTTTTGTTAGACATTTACAAAGTTTTTTTCAATGTTTATCAAGTCCGTTTTCAAGAGGATTTTGATATAGTGCACTCAAATTTTGTTAAAACACGTTGTTGGGTTAAAAAAGTGTAGCTAATTAAAATTAATGGAACAAACCTATCATCAATTAGTCTCAAAGTTTGCAGTGCGAAAGCCTTACACGGGTTTATTAATTTGTAAATAATCTGCTTATAATCATTTCACATATCTTTTAATGTTTAATAAATATTCTAAAATTCTTAAAAATTATATTTGAAATGACTCAAGAATTTAAAGATCATTTCCTCTTTTTCGAAATATTCTTCAATAGCGAAAACTATTTGCAGCCGTCATTTTTTAGTAATACTAGGGGATCGAACCCGAGCCCCTCGGGTTACAGGGTATAGGTGAAGACCATTTTTTTCTTTTTTTTTTGTAATTACTTTTTACATGTAACGTATATTTTAGATTGCCCACTAACATCAAAAAGAATTTTTATCTGGAAAATATCAATTATGCAATCAAATAAAGGTTTAAAATTTATTAAAAGCGATACTTTCACAGGTCACCGCACGCCAAGAGTTATTAGCGAAAGATTTTGGAACTTGCGGCAGTCTTTCCGATCATTTCAGTACTTTAATCGCGTGGTTCAATCACATGTCTGTTAAATTTGTTTCTTATTTATATTAATTTATATATTTTTCTATAGAGGAAGTTTTAATTTTGCTATAGAACATTAGACGGAAACAAATGCTGAACATTTTACATTGTTTTAATGGCAAGCGTATTAATCTTTCGTAATCGAGCTACACGTGATATATAAATTAAAAAATTAATTCATGCTTGAAAATCTATATATATTATGCTATCGTACGTGGCACAGAAATAGCGATTATTTGTTAATTGTTTAATGGCAACACCTTAATGAAACGAATATCATTGGTTATTGTGTAATATTTTTAAAAAGGGAATAATAATAAATAAAAAAAAGTTTAATTAATAACTATAGAACAAAACAATTTATATAATTAAAAAAATAAAAGTAAATAAACAATTTATTAATAAATAAACTACAACATCCGGGTTACCATATCAAGCAAAATAACGACACTTTGGCGTCAGAAAAAAATCGCGCCAACGTGGTGCATATATGACATCTGTGTCGTATTTTATTCCTCTCATTTAAAATACAATAAGTAAATAAACTAGTAAATCTGCAGATCAAGAGCCTCAACGTCATCTCTGCAACTCATTGTTTTTATCAAACTTTGCGTAATATTAATCTTTCTACAAAAACAAAATTTAAACTATTTAAATTACACAAACATTTATAAAAGGAAAAAAATATTTCGATGGTTTCAGACATTAAAAGCGTTAAATTAAACACGTTGTTATGTAATGATATTCTGAAATTCTCACGAGCTACTTATTCTAGTAATTTTTATATAATAAAGCAAATTTCTTCAGGGGGGCTCTGCCCCCCTGAACCCCCCGTTGTGTAATTTATTTTGCATTTGTAATTTTCTACTGATTGAGTTAATGATTACCCTATATCTTAGATTTCTTTTTACACTGCGATTTATAAAGATAAGCAATAATTCGGTCAAGCATTTTACGTTATCCTAATATCCATACAGCAGTATTTACTTGCCTGCTAACCACAAATACCTGTATCTAATGGATAAAGAACTTTTAGAAATGTAAACTGAAACATCTAATTTAGAAATCTAATACCTTTATAAATTTTGTTTATAAAAAAATAATTTTGATTACCATTCTGCAATATTTATATCTAAGATCTAATCTAAATATCAAAAAATGTACTCGATAGCATCAACTTACTAAAATCACCCTAAAGTAGGGGGGCTTCTAAACCTAACAGTTAATAATTCATCATCGTTAAATAGATAAACATGATTTGGCGCCTTTAAGTATTTTTTGTGATTTTCTTTTAATAGTATCTACATTTAATTTAAAATCGTGATGTTACAAATACAGTTGAAATTTGACGCAAACCTATGTTCAGGTCAAATTACGAAAGGTTAACTAACATTTCATTTCCCTTAGCCGGACTTTCTGTTTCATTTTTCGTAATAAGGATTATTTTAATAATTTAATTTATTTTAAACTCTACAAGCTGTTACGCGGACGTTGTTCACGTAGCATTAAAATAGAGATAAATGCATTAAGTAAAACATTTCACGCCCCACCAGACATGCCAAGTCTCAAGCTTTTTGCACATCACTATTATCTTAGAGAAAATGTTCTTTTAAATCGCGCAAATGTTTCAATTAAATAAAGTAACATTTTCTGTATTAAAATACTGGTATCCAGAACGCCGGAGGCTTGGCAGCTCTGCTCCTCTTAATAAAAACATATATGATTAATCAACACTTTATCACATTTTATAGGAGACAATACGGAATTTCTTATTTGTATGGCCTTACATATATCTCAGTCACAAAAATGTAAAATTTTGTGCCAATTAATGCAAGCAATTGCGAAAATGAAATCGCAAAGAATGAGAAAAGGAAGGCCAAGTAAAATCGTGTAAATCGAGGAATCTTTCTTCGTAGTGCTGGGAAAATACTGCTACAAAAACTATTTTAGGTGGTATTTGGTGTGAAATGTTTATATGTATTCATTCCTGTCCTATATATCCTTTTTTTTATTTTTTATTTGCTTATTCCATTTTTCTTTTGCACGTGAAAATCTTACAAATTAAAATTAACTCTTTGGGAGAAATTGTTATTCATTTTTTTTTTTGGCAACAATAAAGTTTATAAAATTTAACAGAATAATGTCAGTTTATTCTATATGAAAATAACGAACTTTTTCATTTATAATCAAATAGTTGGATAAATAAATGAAAATATTATTCTATATAGTATATAAATACTATTTTCCTTTCTGCGTTTAAATAAATCTATATGCAAATATCTATACAAAGGCATTCATTAATTCATTCCTTTTGCTTTGATTTGACTTCAAAAAACCATACATACTTTCATATTTATGATATTTTTAGATGAGATGCTGTTGCTACGCAACGGTTAAAAGAAAAAATGAAATATAAGTAAATTCATAAAATAAAATGTTTTATATTATTCGAACACATGTATAAAATTCTATCATAAGTTATACACCTAATTTAAAAGCTCTGACAAATGTTTTGACAAAATTGCAAACTAATAAGAATAATTTAATACTCTTATTTAAAAATTTCAGCATCCAAAATTTACCATTTAAATCTATTATTCATATGAGCGATTTCTTTCAACAAATGAAAATTTGAAAATCGTCTGACTTCCCATAGAAAAGCATTATATCACAAAATAAAATGTTCTGTATATTCCGAACGAATGAACCAAATTTAACCCAAAACTATACAGCTAAATCCGGGGAGCTCATCAACATGTCCAGGGAATTTCAAGCCGATCGGATGCTTTTTGCGGCAGTTATCGCGGAACAGACAGACAGACTAACGGAAACCAAAACTTTTCGTGTCTCCACAGTAAGCCTTCACTGACGTTTCGGCAATAAAGGTATTTTTCCAATATAGGAACTTGGCGAAGTACAGAAAAGTTCCATGGCGAGAAAAGGAATTTGGCAACGTATTTTCTGGCAACCTATTTCATCAAAATATTTTTTTCGAATAAAACTACATAAAAGTTGTTATGACCACAAAAAGTTCATACTTTTATGTTAGCTGGGCGCAATTCTCGCCAGTAGCATTTTTTTAACTCGCCAGCAGCATTTTTTATTTTTCGAGGGGTAAATCAAAACAATGCTTTGATGCTGAAATTAAATGGTTTATGGTATTTATTCTTTCCTTTTCCTTTTCTTTTTTAAAGTGAAATTCATGAATTTGAAGTGTTTCAGTTTTAAACTAAAGTTATCCATGTTTGGCGATTTATCACCTGTGCCCGACTAACATAAAAATATCGAATTCTTGATTTCTGTATCAGAATCTTCCGATTTGGCGAAGGATTGAGCAAGTAAATTAAATTTTGAAAAAATGTAACATGATACAAAACCTAGCATACATTTAAGGGACACCAAACTGGTCGCCACGGGCAGCTAGTTATTTTAAAAATCGTAATAACTCAGTGAATTAAAATACAATTTTCAAACAAATTGCATTTGAAAGTAGATTTTTTTCTCTATTTGACGGTGTAAAAATTGAAAATGTGCGATATTTGGAAAGTTAAAAAATCGCTGATATAGCACGCATTATAATTTCAATTTTTTTTTCAATTTTTATGAGAAAATAGCAACAAAAAGTACAGTAATATATAATTTTCTTTCCTCCGTGATTATTTTCTCTCTACTTTTAATCCTCCATGACTTTCAACAGAAATGGAGTACTTCAGTTGCCACAATTACAAAAAATGTATTAAAAACTACAAAAAAATTAATATCTCAAAATTAAATTGAGATACAGCTTTCAAACAAATTGCATAAAAAAGTACCTTTTTTTTGCCTTATACTACGGTGTAAAAATTAAAAATGTGCGATGTTTAGAAGTTTAAAATTTTGCAGTAACGAAAATTGCAAAACCGAAATTTCATTTCAAATTTCAAACAGTTGCCATTCGCAAAATGACGTATGCGTTACGCACAGATAAGTTTGTCCTTTATAATATAGACTAGGGGATCGAACCCGAGCCCCTCGGGTTACAGGGTATAGGTGAAAACCATTTTTTTTTTATTTTTATTTTTTTTTGTAATTACTTTTTACATGTAACGTATATTTTAAATTGCCCACTAACATCAAAAAGAATTTTTATCTGAAAAATATCAATTATGCAATCAAATAAAGGTTTAAAATTTATTAAAAGCGATACTTTCACAGGTCACCGCACGCCAAGAGTTATTAGCGAAAGATTTTGGAGCTTGCGGCAGTCTTTCCGATCATTTCAGTACTTTAATCGCGTGGTTCAATCACATGTCTGTTAAATTTGTTTCTTATTTACATTAATTTATATATTTTTCTATAGAGGAAGTTTTAATTTTGTTACAGAACATTAGACGGAAACAAATGCTGAACTTTTTACATTGTTTTAAGGGCAAGCGTATTAATCTTTCGTAATCGAGCTACACGTGATATATAAATTAAAAAATTAATTCATGCTTGAAAATCTATATATATTATGCTATCGTACGTGGCACAGAAATCGCAATTATTTGTTAATTGTTTGATGGCAACACCTTAATGAAACGAATATCATTGGTTATTGTGTAATATTTTTAAAAAGGGAATAATAATAAATAAAAAAAAGTTTAATTAATAACTATAGAACAAAACAATTTATATAATTAAAAAAATAAAAGTAAATAAACAATTTATTAATAAATAAACTACAACATCCGGGTTACCATATCAAGCAAAATAACGACACTTTGGCGTCAGAAAAAAAATCGCGCCAACGTAGTGCATATATGACATCTGTGTCGTATTTTATTCCTCTCATTTAAAATACAATAAGTAAATAAATAAAGGTATTTTTCCAGTATAGGAACTTGGCGAAGTAGAGAAAAGGTCCATGGCGAGAAAAGGAATTTGGCAACGTATTTTCTGGCAACCTATTTCATCAAAATATTTTTTTCGAATAAAACTACATAAAAGTTGCTATGACCGCAAAAAGTTCATACTTTTATGTTAGCTGGGCGCAATTCTCGCCAATAGCATTTTTTAACTCGCCAGTAGCATTTTTTAACTCGCCAGTAGCATTTTTTATTTTTCGAGGGGTAAATCAAAACAATGCTTTGATGCTGAAATTAAATGGTTTATGGTATTTATTCTTTCCTTTTCCTTTTCTTTTTTAAAGTGAAATTCATGAATTTGAAGTGTTTCAGTTTTAAATTAAAGTTATCCATGTTTGGCGATTTATCACCTGTGCCCGACTAACATAAAAATATTGAATACTTGATTTCTGTATCAGAATCTTCCGATTTGGCGAAGGATTGAGCAAGTAAATTAAATTTGAAAATATGTAACATGATACAATACATAGCATACATTTAAGGGACACCAAACTGGTCGCCACGGGCAGCTAGTTATTTTAAAAACTGTAATAACTCAGTGAATTAAAATACAATTTTCAAACAAATTGCATTTGAAAGTAGATTTTTTTCTCTATTTGACGGTGTAAAAATTGAAAATGTGCGATATTTGGAAAGTTAAAAAATCGCTGATATAGCACGCATTATAATTTCAATTTTTTTTCAATTTTTATGAGAAAATAGCAACAAAAAGTACAGTAATATATTATTTTCTTTCCTCCGTGATTATTTTCTCTCTACTTTTAATCCTCATGACTTTCAACAGAAATGGAGTACTTCAGTTGCCACAATTACAAAAAATGTGTTAAAAACTACAAAAAAATTAATATCTCAAAATTAAATTAAGATACAGCTTTCAAACAAATTGCATTAAAAAGTACATTCTTTTTCCTTATACTACGGTGTAAAAATTTAAAATGTGCGATGTTCAGAAGTTTTAAATTTTGCAGTAAAGAAAATTGGAAAACCGAAATTTCATTTAAAATTTCAAACTGTTGCCATTCGCACAATGACGTATGCGTTACGCACAGATATGTTTGTCCTTTATAATATAGATAGCCCAAGTTTACCGATGTAATAAAATGTAGTTACCGATATAATAACATTAGTGTCATTTAAGGTAAAGTTAGGACCATGACAATGATTAACGAATGTTAATAAGCCATAATTGATATCCTTTCCTCTTTTTAAAAGCGATATAAGAGTGATGGAAAGTCCATAAAAGTTACTTCCGCTCCTTGTTCTCTAAGACATCAATTCTCAATCATTAATTTGACTTTCCATACTGTCATTAAAATTTTAAAGTGTTATATATTGATTTTTATCTTTCGGAGCTTTTGTGATTCAGTTTATATGGCATTTTTATTTCGTATTCCATAAATCAGATCTGAAATTAAGATTTGGGAAAGTGCGAAATAATTGTAAAGGAAAAATTGTCAGGCAGATAAATATATATTTTCTTATGTAATTAATAAACGCTTATACAGTATGACCACTCTCAACCGGGTTCAATGGCTAATATCTAAACCGTTTGTCATAGACATACAGTTTCATTTACAAAAATGCTCTTTTGTCTGCAGCCCTTTATTCTACTCTTATTCCGACTCTTCTGCGGAAGCCAGGTTTATAGGTCCCCAGGCTCGTCCCGAGTTTAAGAGACTCTAGCGGAAGCAAGGTTAAAAGAAAATCATCCTTATTAAAATGAGGTAGAAAATTATTTTAAAAGTCTTTTTGATTATTAAAAACATTTCTAAATGTGATATTTAACATTCTTATACTCTCAACCGGGTGATATTTAGCAAACGTTTTACTAACAAGTATGACAAAAAAGACTCATTCATCTAACAATAAAATTGACCGAAATATAAAACTTTGAATTGAATGACATACTCCAATTTTTGATTTGGGCCATGCTTCGAGGGATCGTACACAAAGTGCTTAAAATATTAGGCGGATATATTACGCGTGTCGCATTGCAGCCGTAGGGAGTCACTTCGAGCAAGTTTTAAAATAACATTTATCTTTATTAAGTTTAAAAATTAGATAATCTAATATCATTTTAATATACTGTGTATCATTTGGTAAAGAATTGCGAATGTTGCTTTTCATCAGTCCACTTAACAAAAATTCTGTTATTTTTTATAATTTTTAGTACAAATTTTGTATTTTTCTTTAATATGTCAGAATGGAGTTAGATTTTAAGTTTATATTGTAAAATTAATTTTATTTTTTATGTCTGGCGATTATTTATATTTCTAATAAATTTGTGAATATATACCATATTTCGCAGCAAAAAAGATGATTCGATTTTAAACAGCTATTACTTAGTCAGATGAAATTGTAAAAAAAATGGGAGTTTTTTTTATCTTACTTTTTAGTGCAATAGGATATTTTTTACTAAGTGTAACTTACAAGACGGGTGGGGGGGGGGGGGGATGTATAAAAATTTAAATTTCGTAATTCTTTAAGAAATGCTTTTATTGACCCAAATTGCTTTTAAAATACTTATTTACTACATTTAAAACATTTTTGTAATTGGAGCTGTATGTCTATGCATAACGGTAAAAGAATTAGACATTGGGGATCGTTGAGGGGAGACACCCTGTATAATATTTAATTGAAATATCTAACTATATTCTAAAGTACAAACATGTCTGTAAATATGTCCATTAAATGTCACAACATTAAAAATTTCGTTTTAATCACATATAAATTCTTAAATATATCATTCTTTTAATGCTTACTCTAAAAGAATGAAAGATGTACGTTCAAATAAAGTTTATTTGAAAGCTGTCATGAGTTTTATACATTTTGGGTGGTTTTTAAAGTAATTTCTAAGATATGTTTAAAAAAACAAATCTGTCAGCGTGTGACGTAACATTAAACATTTGTTTATTACATTAATGTAAAATTATATTTCTAGCAACAGAAATAGATATATGTCGCCAACAGATATTAAAATAAGTGCAAATGATAGGGTTATCGCACTTTGCAGTTTATATAACAAACATCGAATAATAACATTTATGTGGATTAATATTGTGATTTTTTATTTAAAATAAGTTTGTTCTTAGAATGTTATTTAACCCCATCCCTTGTGCATTAATCACTATCACTCTCCTGATTGATTACCACAGTATACGTTCGTTACCGCAAATGACTTTCGTGATTGATTTACAAAACAATGTTTATGCTGGGAGTGCAAACTAGCAAATTATTTCTGCATTTCCAACCACTATTGCAAAATAAAAAATGTTCGTTATAGATTTCTTTAACATCTACATCATAGGTTCCCAACCTTTTCTAGTCCACCGCCCCCTTTACAAGAAAAAAATATTTCAACGCCCCCTCCCCCTCTTCCATAATATTTAATTATACCAATTAAAATATTGTTTCATATTATCTATACCTATTTTATCTGTCTATCTATTTATTAAGGATCACAAAGTAGAAATTATATTTAAAACGTCCATCAAATGTAATAAAAAATTGTTTAATAAAATTTTAAAATAAACACAAAATAAAATTAAAAAAACTTTCTAAAAAGGTGCATTTAATACGTTAAAGATGTCACATATCTAAAAGATGTTATTACATATAAAAACATGTTTTAAAAACTTCAAATATTAAAACGGCGAGCGCTTTCGATCTGAACCTGATCATCCTCAGGGCAGCTTTTTTTAAGTGCTGAAATTCCTTTTCGTACTCCAACGTAAACAAAGCTGCCCTGAGGATGATCAAGTTCTGATCGAAAGCGCTCATTTTATAATATTTGAACTTTTAAGTTTTTAAAACTTTGTTTTTATATGTGATAACATCTTTTAGATTTGTGACATCTTTAACGTATTAAATTCTTCAAAAATAATAATGTGGATAAACACAAAATCAACAAGAAATTAAAAAAAAAATTAATGAGATAAACACAAAATCAATAAGAAATAAAAAAAAATAATGAGATGGTTGAGGCTGGTGGAGTTTTAACAATTTCTTAATATCGGGTTCTAATTTTGTTAACACCAGTCGTAAATCGCCACGTTAGGTGATGTGCAGTTTATTTCTTTTCTTAGTCAGTAAATTAGATACTGCGCTGAACCCACGCTCAGCCAAATAAGATGACAGAAAAGCAATCAAAAATTTTTGTACCTTTGCCCACAATTCAGGGTAAACAGCTGGTATAGATTCTTGAAGCCAGAAATCTTGGTATCCACTTCGAAATTTTACTTTTAGTTCTTCATTAGTTGTGAGTTCAATGAGTTCCTCTTCTAAATTTGATGATTCTGCTGTATCTGCTTTTGCAAAATTGTCTAAAACCCAACTAGGTATATTCATGTTTAAAATATCCTGGTATCGCTCCATAAAATCAGTATGAAGAACGTCCAAGTGTTGGCAGTAAGTAACTAAATCTTCCTGTTTTGCAGAGTCTGCTGATAATGTGGGAAAATGGCTGTATTCACCTCTACCTAGATTTCGCTTGAACAGAAGAAGTTTTCTCACAAAAGCAGCTATGACATTTTTTGTTTGAATTAAATTCAACTCATCACTTTGCAATTGTAAATTGACTTCATTAAAAATTCTAAACAGGTCTGTCAAATAAGCAACGTCATTTTTGGATGTTATCAGGTTTTGGCACAATTTTTCATCTCTGTTTTCAGGGAAGTCCAGTACTGAGTCAAATAGATTGAAAAAATGATTGAAAAACGATTTAGACAAATACCTTTCGAGAGCCAACGGATTTCTGTGTGCAGGAGCAAGCGATTGTAATCTTCGTCATTTTCACTACAAAGTTGGCCAAATGATCTGTCATGCAATGAATTGCTTCTAATTTTATTGACTGCTGTAATAACGTAATAAAGTGACGTATGCAGACGTTCATTCAGATTTTTGCAACCAAATGCTGACAATGAATAACAGAATGTACAGCGAGTACATTTAGTACTGCCCTGTTTCAAATGCGCAATGAAACCCTTATGACGACCCGTCATTGCTGGGACACCATCAGTAGCTGCTGACAAAATATTATGAAAAGGAATTTCTTTCTCTTGAAGGAACATGTTCATGGTATTAAATATCGATTCCCGTTTGTATCAGTTTCCAAATTTTTAGTAATTAATAACTCTTGACAAATGGTTTCTTCTTTTATGAATTGGAACTATGATAAGAGTAGTACTTCATTATTTGGTAGTGTTGATTCATCAAGTTGAATGTAAAATTTGCAAGTCTTTAAGTAATTGCATAATGATATTTCAACGCCTTTGGCCATTTCATCTATTCTCCTTTGTACCGCATTATTACTCAGAGGATTTTTTAAAATGATTCTGCCAGTGTCTTGTGATGAAGAACAGTTGTTATTACCTCTTTGACTGCCGACAAGATTAATTCCTCACCAATTGTGTGTTCCCGCTTTTGCGATTAAAAATGCAATATTATATGAAGCTCGTAGTCCGTCATTTTCTTGTTTAGAAGACAACTCAAAGAGGTTTGATACAGATGGCTGTTTTAAATATTTCTTTTCCAGTCTTTGAAAATCGGATAAATCTTTGCCCTTTTTATAAGCATGCATTTTATTCAAATGCTCTTGTAATATAGAAGGCTTCATGGTTTCATTTGAAAAAACTTTTTGGCAAACTAAACACATAGGTAATAATTGGTTTGTGGGAGAATGCGTAAATCCATATTTCAAATATTCTATACTATACTGCCGGCATTTCTTCTTAGATTCAGACATTTTGAAATACAAAATTTTACACAGTTTAAATTTAAATAGATTAACTTTGCAGCATATTTTTAGATAGGTATAAAAATAACGGCTATAATATCTTCTATAGCTTTCACTCAGAATATATGAATTTCTTGAGCAGGTTCAAACCACAGTTTCTTTTAAAAATCTCTATTCAGGCATGAGTCGTTATATTTCCGACATTTTTCGAAATACTTGTTATAAAAAAAGGGAATTCTGTTTTAAACTTTTAGTCAGCTTAATATACTAAATTTTGTACAAGTGATCGTGATAATATTTTGATGAATGCGTTTGTTACTCAATCAGAAAGTTAACTTAGTTAAGTTTCCTTTTTATTTCATCAAACACAACAAAACTAAATTATTCGTCGCTGCAAGAATAAAAAAACCGTGTTCATAGCATAAGCTTCCGAGATACAAATGGCGTAGCATGTGACCACAAGCGGGGAGAAAAAGAAAGCGCTACACGCCATTGGCAGAATGGAAAGTTTCCCTTCTCTGCAAGTTACGACAGGTGAGAGCAAATCCCAGCTCTAGGTTCGTTTTTATAGGTTTTCATTTGATGGCATATTTAAGATTTCTATCATGCGGCCGGGCAACGTCGGGGAGGCCGGTCAGCTAGTTTTATTATATTAATTTCTTAAATAGGTAGATATACCATGGCCGCCCCCCTGGACTATCTTAACGTCCCCCCCCCCCCCCCCATTTGCGTCTGGACCCGTCACCGGTCCCCAGGAATGCTCCAGCACCTCCTGGGGGGTGATATCGCCCCTGTTGGGAACCTATGATCTACATCTTTAATAAAGATATCGTTTTAACACTAGAGCGCCCGGAAATTTCACACAAGTTTCATAAAAATATTTTACACCGGAATTTGTATTTAAAATTATTTGACTGATTTATGTAACGTAAATCTGCGTTTTTTAAATTTAACTTATTTTGTGAAAGCATTTCTGGTTCCAATTGACATTTAATCATGTGGTCAGAGTCGAATCGACTCCTTCCGGGCGTTCTAGTGTTAAAATAGAGTTAGTCAAGGGAGAAAGTTTATGAACACTGTGAGTTTTACTTTAAACGACTCACACTGAGATTAATTCCCAACAGATTAAATTGAAAAAATCTAGTATTTTGTTAAAATAAAAGTACTAGATCAACGTTACGGACATCATTAGATAAACAGTCATGTTTATTTAAAAAATATCAGCTTCATTCTATCCTCTTTAGTAAAAAGCTGAGCGTTGCTGACGACTTTTCGCTAATCGTTGCCACATACTAATCTCGGAAAATGAAACACTTCAAGCTTCTGAAAAAAATAATAGCTCTAAATGTATTTCTTAGAAAATTGTTAGACAAACTGCGTTAGATAGGGGAAAAAAACTATATTTTTCTTGATATAAATTTCAAATCCAAGGATTATGCTGTTTTTCAAATATTGAATTTAAAAAATTACCAAATTTCACAATGGTGTACCATGGCGAAATCTTCACGCGTAAAAAGATAATGATAACGGCGATGTGTCATGGCGGCACACTGGCTATAGCATGAGTCACAAATTATAGTAGCCTTATTATTTTGTTAAAATATAAAAGTTAATTATGATGTAACGAGTGCATGATTTTTATTTAATTCTCAAGAAATACTAGATGCGCCATTACTTTTTAGTTGTGAATAATGCATGTTAATTCACGTATGAACTTATATTTAAAACAAATATATGATTAATGAACGGAGATCAAGAGAAAGTAATATAACAAAGCGCTTTTCATGAAATTACATTTCTTTTTAATTTTTTTTTTCAAGAATCAAGACTATATTTATTTAGGCTTAAGAAATAATTTTTTTTTCTCAAGGCATTCATTATATTAAAAAAGAGAGCATATTTGCGTGAGACTCATATTCCATACAGTGTTTAATTTTAAAATTGATTTTTCTAATCAAACGTGTTTAAAACCCTGGGCAACGCCGGGTATTTCAGCTAGTACTGTTTTAATAAGACACTGTTTTTAAATAAATACATAAATACATAAAATGACACTGTTTTTATCTACTTGATATTATTGTGCTGTATTGCAGCATAAAACGGAAAAAATGGAGGGTTAAAATAGAAATTCCTTTCTAGTCTTATTAATTAATAGGTATCCATGCAGTTAATATATATATACATATATATATATGTTTGTGTGTAAAAATACATTTCTTTCATTATTCATTTGAATTTGTTTTTTGCATAGTCTATTACTCTAATTAAAATGCATAAACAGTAAACTGTATCATTTACTTCACAAACGACAAAATTTACACATCATTTAACTGCATTTTTCCTTTTATACTCTGCACACACAATTACTGTAAAATTTTTCTTTTTGTTAAAATTAAAATCAAAGAGTTACATTTCAAAATACTTTAAAGTATATTCCTAATAGGATATTTTATAATTATGAATGCAGAGCTAAATTAGTTGATTGATTTGAATACGCTTTATTTTAATAAAGATCAGTTTATTCTCTATAATTCTATTTTATACCTGTTAGATAAAATGAGTATAGTAAATTCTGTTTTTGGCAGATTATTAACATTGAAAAACTCAGCGGTTTATCTTCATTTTTATTGAGTTATTACTGTATTTTTGGAAAAAAAAAATGAATTCGACGACAAAAAATTTCCAAACCAATTTTCAAGTAGTATTTTCAAGATAATGTTATGCAAAATTTATTGTATCAAGGAATGTGCATGTTTCATTGAAAAACCATTAAAGAAAAATTAAAACTGCCAATAAAAAGTATAAAAAATATGTTTCATATTTATTGTGATTAATGATTAATAAGCTCTAGAATTCATTGCGTAAATGAAATTTATAATATTAAACTTATTAAATTATTAAGTTAATTGTATTAAATAATTAAACTTATTAAATTATTTAATAAAACTCTTATTAAAAATAATAAAATAACTATGAGTCGAATGCTGAAAAAAGGGATGTAATTTTAACTGAATATGTAAAGATAGACATTTTTTGATTAACCAGACAAATTATTTATAGCCATATATTTCCAAATTAACTTTAAAGAAATCATAATTAACAGGTGTGTTCCATGTATTAGAAAATTTGTACAATGCATTACATAACTGATAAATTATAATTATAATTATCGTCAGAATTTCTGTTTCCTTCTTAAAGGATGTGAATTAAAAGGGATCACTTTATTAAGTTTAGTTGACCAAGTTTATCATTAGAACGTTGTGGTCATCACTCATACAAGTTATTAGTTTGAGATATTAACGTAGGTCAATTTGAATATGGAATGACGAATATCGTGCTTTAGCTTATTCTCAACACTGATGCTGATTGTTAATTAAATTTACCTGGAGATAATAGATTTAAAAATGCAAATGCACCTTTATATTTCATTAATTTTAAAAGTTTTAGCTATATAAAACGACAGTTGATGAGAAAAGCTCAGCGAAGCATTATTTCTTTTGGCTGTGAAAGGTTCTTTTTTTTTTTTTTTTCATTTCAAGGTTTAGTTTATATGGCGATGATGTTAACACAACTGTTTTTTGACTCCCTTTGTACTTTGATTTAACTGAATTTAGCAAGGGAAATAACATTTATAATATATATATATTTTTTTTTCCTTTGGGGAAGGATTTGTAGCTGCAGCCTTGTTCCAGGTCAATTTCTTTACAACTTACTGTCTGCCTTTTGTTTCTTATATCTTTAACAGCTTTTGCTGTCACGGGTGTTTTTCTTCTAGATAGATTTTCTAAGTCTTTTTCAACATTTTCACGAAGGTTTGAGATTTTATGCGTAAAAAGCATGGCAAAAAAGTATAATTCCACCCTCCAGAGCAGTAAAAAGTCTTCCATCACAAATATCCTGCAGGAGGATAATGTTTGAATTCAACTCTGTAAATCAAATATGCCGCAGGAATAAAGAATTCAAAGAAAATAAATACAATTACACACAAGATAAAAGACATTGCAAACAAAATTTATTGCATAGACATGTAAAAATATTTTTATGTTTATATAGGCCTAAACTGTATAAAAAAATTAATCCAGATACACAAAAAAAAAAAACTTCCATGAAGATAGTAATTCATTATAATATATATATATATATAAATAGTGTACAGAGCGTACCGTCCTAGAAATTCATTACTTACTTTTCAAATTTATGATCGTATATCTGGTCCAATTTAAGCAACTTAAATTGGCCCAATTACGGCAACTGCGCCATTTTTTAAAACAGCTAATTTCAAGACTAATCTCTACTCTCCCCCATTAATAAAAAACATAGTATAATAAATTAAAACTATATAATAAATATAAAAATATATATAAAATATAGTACTATGATTCTACTTATTTAATTTTAATAAAATAAAATAATTATATTTCGGAAACTTGTGAGGGACACGCAAAATAGTTATATTCCAAGTCTAATACTTTGGATAGTATTAAATTCTTATTATAGTTGTATTTCATTTAAATAATCTGAATGCTTAATGAACAGAGTATAGGTAAATTTTAGTGAAACCAGAAAAATGAACATGTTCTTAGTTCTTGAAAACGCTAATAATTGCAAACTGACATCGGTCGATTGAGTGATGTATTGTGCACAGGGATTTTATTTCATTAACATTTAAGAGCGGCAGTTCATTTTTGAACGATTGATTTTTAATTCTTAAATGAGACAGTGGAACAAGAATTTTAGGACAGAAAAGTTTCCTTTTGTAAAGTACGCGAAAAAAAGCTTTGAAAAGTTGTTTCCGATTCTGATATCAATATTTTAAATTTCAAAATACAATAAATTCTGTTTATTTAATGGTATAAGTTAGCATTAACATTAAACGGTACGAACATTTAAATGATGTAAAATAAAGCCTGAGGTTCAATAAACTGAATTCAGAATTTTGCATAAATTAAATTGAGTACTAACTTTATTCTAAAATAAACATTTTTTTGCTTAATTATTAAATTTATTCAAAAAATAATGGCAGTTCGTTTACTAAAAGAATGACTTACTCAGAATACACCAAAAATGAAAAAAATAATTAGCATTTGAGTATTTAAATTTTAATTAGAGCAATCTCTCACTTTTTAATATTATGTCTTACCAAATGATCAATTTTAAGATTAGTTAATTTCAAAACATGTTATACCAAAAATATTCAAAACATATAATATATATATATATATATATGAAATACATTCGCTATTTCCTGAGAAAATGTCTACTCTATAAGTTTCCAAGTAAGTTTTTGTATATCAGTATTTTCTTTCAGAAAATTGAAGAATGCTCCCATTTCATAAAACAACATTTTCTGTATTAAAATAATTATCTTTGAAAAGCCAGTGCCTTGACAACTCTGGAAACATTATAAAATACTTGATAAAATGCAAATGAAACATTATATTGAAGTTTGATCAAAATACACAGAAATAAAATGAATGTGATATGGGCAGTAATGAAATATATTTTAGCTCAAAAGTTCTAATGATAATTCGTGAAAATTCTGAAAGACATCGGAGATATAGTGATCAGCAATTCAGTATTTTCGAAAGAGTAAATTATAAAGGATTTTCTGTAAAGTATCATTCTTGATCATACATAACTAAGTACTGTGAATTAAGTAAAAGTTAGGAATATAATTTAATTTAGGTAAATTGTAATTTATGAATTACATCAAATTGATTTTCTCCCATTAAAATAACTTTACGTTGCATAAATTGCAGCTTTTGAACCATCCCTTACAAATCAAATTATCAAATATTTTTTGTTCATTTTGGCCTTAATGCATACAGAAAAAATAATGAGTGGCACGTTATACGTAAAACTTTAATGAACATTCTATAATTCATGTTTTATGAATAGTATTTCTCGTATTTAAAAAAATGCTTTATTTTCTATACTTGTAAATGTAATAAAACCCGTAGTACACATCAATAAATCAATGTTGTTTAAATATAATTTTTAAAGCTAAGATTAAAGGAGCTACAATAGTTGCGACATCTCATATAAAAGAACTGAGATTGTTGTACTTAGTTTTTCTAGGAAGTTATTGAGGCAATCTCAAAAATATTATTCAATAGATACATAAATTATAAATTTATGGTTATGGAAAATATACAAAATAAAAATTCAATAGTTACATTAAAATAGAAAAAAAAATAATTTCTCAAACAAAACAAATTTAGTTATTTTTTTTCATTAACACAATTTTGGGAATTTTAGTTTTTAGTTTTCGTCTACCGATTAATTTATTGCTTAACTACTTCCAAAACTATAAAACGTATCGAAAGAACTTCAGTAATTTTTTATAAAGATGTAGACAAATGCCAGGTGTTTTACATGTGAAATTTTTTCTGAGAAATCGTATAACCATTGTAATTTGTATTATTATTTCTAGTTAAATGATCAATTTAGAGATTAGTAGTTTCCAAAACAATTTTTAAATTATTGGAATCGCTTCAACAGTTATCGAGAAAAAGATAAGACAACGTCAGCTGCTTTACATGGTTTTCTCTTTTTTTTTCGAAAATGTGCAAATATCGTCATTTTTAGGGTTTCGTTCATCTGACGAAACCCTATTCGTCTCACTCCTTTGTCTGTCTGTCTGTCCGTCTGTCCGTCACAGAGCCCGTTCTCAGAAACTATACATGTTAGAGATTTGAAATTTTGGGTACTTATAGCTGAACACCTCACATCAAACAACAAATCATAAAATTTTGAAAAAGTTGGTAATTAACTGAATTACGGGCTAATTAACTTCTAAAATTAACCAATCCACCTTTTTAACGCAGATTCAAATGAACTTTCTCCAACGGCGCGAAAGCAGGTGTGCTCAACTTCAGACATGACTGCGACCTTGCGGTTTTCCGTAGTGGAATATTTTAATACGAAATTTTAACTTTTTAAATATTAAATTTTTTGATAAAATTTTTTGCCATCCGGACGGGAAATCTCTCGCAGATTTCATACATACCAAATTCAAAGCGATAACTCAATTAGAAGCTGATATATTAATTATTATTTAATTAATCTGTTTCATTTCTATCTAATGAATAGAACAAAATGGAGGCACGTGCTTTTTTAACCATGAAATTATTTAAATTGGGAAATCTAACAATTTGCGTGAGGTTTTATCCGCTCTATGAGACAAGTATAACTTATTCATTATAAGAAAGTTTGCAAGTATTCATACCACTATTTTCGAATAGTAATTTCTGCAAATATTTTAAATTTTTGGTTGAGATCGCCACTCGATCTGGTTGAAACTTTAAAATAGTTTATAACGCATAAGAAAAATCGTAAAAAAGAATGGAGTGTGATATTTCGAGGGGAGACTAGCGTGCTTCGCCCGCTATCGTATAATTTGTATTTGTAAGGTTTGGGTAAATTGAAAGGGGGGGGGGGGGGGAGGGAAATACTTTTGATTAAATATCCCAAAAGAGTTTCGTTCTGATGCACTTTTGTTATGAATAGTTTGCGCTCCCTGGTGGTGGAATGTGCAACTAACATAAAGCGATTTTGTTAAAATTAGGAAAGTTCGCATTACAGATATTATGACAAAGACTAGCGTGCTTCGCCCGCTATCGGATTATTTCAGTCCGTGCGAGGCTGATGTAAAATGAGATGCATTCTTCCAGCGAAATTGAAAACCGTGCTTCGCCCGCTATCGCATAATTTTATTTTGTTAGGTTTGTGTCAATGGAAAAGGAGGAGGGAGGGAATTACTTTTGATTAAATATACCAGTTAGTGAGCATTGCAGATATTATTATGACAAAGACTAACGTGCTTCGCCCGCTACCGCATAATTTGTATTTGTTAGGTTTGTGGGAATGGAAAAGGGGGGGGGGAGGGAACTACTTTTGATTAAATATCCCAGTTAGTCAACATGACAAATATTATTATGATAAAGACTAACGTGCTTCGAAAATCTAATAATTTGCGTGGGAATGGAAAAGGGGGGGGGGGGAGGGAACTACTTTTGATTAAATATCCCAGTTAGTCAACATGACAAATATTATTATGATAAAGACTAACGTGCTTCGAAAATCAAATAATTTGCGTGGGATACTTGAACAGCGCTATGAGATAAGTATAACTCATTCATCATCAGAAAGTTTACAAGTATTCATTACACTATTTTCGAATAGTAATTTCAGGAAATATCTTAAATTTTTGGTTAAGACCGCCACTCGATTTGTTTGAAACTTTAAGATAGTTTATAACACATAAGAAAAAGTGTAAAAAAGAATGGAGTGTGATATTTCGAGGGGGTGGAGGGGAGCTAGAATTATTTTTAAAATCTTAGCGTTTGTTACCGCAGACCGCCACCATCCGGGCCCATGTATCTACGGAAAGATTGCGTAAAGGAGTTTCGTTCAGATATGCTTTTGTTAAGAATACAGTGCATTCCCTGGTGGTGGAATGTGGAACTAACATAACGCGATTTTGTTAAAATTAGGAAATCTAACAAGTCGATCTGTTTGAAACTTTAAGATATTTTATAACACATAAGATAAAGTGTAAAAAAGAATGGCACGTGAAATTCCGGGGAGGGGGGGGGGCGCTAGATTTCTGTTTAAAAAGTTAGTGTTTCTGACCGTTTTAGGTGCTTTTTTTGAGGGAGTCCTGAGATATATGTTACTTATTTAATATAAAATTGTCTAAAGTTTAGTTACCACTATTTCCGAATTGTAATTTCAACAAATATCTTAATTTCTTATTAAGACCGCCATTACCTCGAGCAACATATCTACTTATAGGTTGTTTAACGGAGTGTCCTTCCGATACAGTTTTGTTAAGAATAGAGTGCGCTTCCTGGAGGTGAAATATGGAACTAACATAACGCGATTTTGTTAAAATTAGGAAATATAACAAGGCGATCTGTTTGAAACTTTAAGATAGTTTATAACACATAAGAAAAAGTTTATAAAAATGGCGTGTGAAATTTCGGGCAGGGGTGGGGCGTTAATTTCACTGATTGATTTATTTATATTATATACTTATTTTACAAGGCAGGCACGTGATGTTTCATTGCAATATACTTCTGAACGGTGTCCGATTTTTAAAAATACAGCATAAATGTTACTTATGCCAGATAAAAATGTCAGAAGTATTGATACCACTATTTTCGAATAATAATTTCAGCAAATATAATAAATTCTTGGTTAAGACCGCCACCCCCTCGACTAGCATATCTCCTGATAGGTTGTTTAACGGAGTTACGTTCAGATACAGTTTTGTTAAGAATAGAGTGCGCTCCCTCGTGGTGGAATGTGGAACTAACAGACCGCGATTTCATTTAAAGTAGGAAATCTAACAAGGTGATCTGTTTGAAACTTTAACATAGTTTATAAAATATAAGAAAAAGTTTATAAATAATGCCGCGTGAAATTTCGGCAGGTGGAGAGAGGGGGATGGGCAAAATATTTATTTTTTGTTTCATACCATTTCAGGTGCATTTTTTTTACGGAGTCCTCAGATACATGGTACTTATTAAATATAAATATGTCAAAAGTTAAATTACCACTATTTCCGAATGGTAATTTCAACAATTATCTTAAATTCTTGCTGAAGACCGCCACCCCCTCGAGTAACATATCTACTGATAGGTTGTGTAAAAGAGTTTCGTTCAGATACGCTTTTGTTAAGAATAGAGTGCGCTCCCTGGTGGTAGAATGTGGAACTAACAGACCGCGATTTCATTTAAAGTAGGAAATCTAACAATTCGATCTGTTTTGTTATAAAGTATTTAAAGTTTAAATTATAATGAAGTATAAAGAAGAATGGCGTGTCGCATTTCGAGGGGGGAGGGTGAGGGAGGGCCGCGAACAAAATTAGGAAATATAGCTGGACGATCTGTTTGAAACTTTAGTATAGCTTATAAAAAGTAACAAAAATTTTAAACATCAGGCCGCGTCAAAAATCATGGTGTCCATTATCCCACTTCACCCTCCCCCCCAAAGGAGGCACTTTTCTAAATTTGGCAGATACCCGTCATGTGATATATCGTAGCATTTCGAGGGGGGGGGGGGCACGAACAAAATTAGGAAATATAACAAGGTGAATCTGTTTGAAGCTTTACGATAGTTTAGGAAGGGTTTGCCAAAATTTAGAAGATGTTCCATGGCGATAAATGTACTGGACGTTTTGAAAGGAATATTAAACGAAACCCTTTGTGCGATCTATGATCACACTTACCCACTTGTTATTTTTATTTATTCCCAAAAGATCAATTTACTTTTTCTTTCTGCAAAAACTATTTAAAATATATAGAAATAACTTCAGTAGTTCCTGACAAGATAAATCAATGTCAGCTGTTTTACGCGTTATTTTGCAACTGTTATGGATGCAAAATTCATTAAAAACAATGCAAACATTTAAAGAACAGTGTTTTCAATATTACAGAAAACAAATTATAAAAATATATGTAATTGATTCTTTTCACTTTTTATTGTAAACATTAAGAATTTTAATCTTTGACAACTTGTAAAACTTTTTTTCAGCTTGTTTGCAGGAATAAAGTAACAAATGGAACCACCATTTGAATTTAAAATACGAGGAAAGGAATTTAAATCTTTTCAAGGTTTCCATATAAAGAAATCAAATTTATTTGAAAAAAGTGTATAAATTATGTTGAGGAAAAAGAACAAAACTCTTTTCAATCTTCTCTGCGCTTTCCGAAAGCATCTGGAAATAGAACTTTTGATGAATGTTCTATGCCAATTGGAAATAAGAAATAGAAGCGCTAGAAAATTAACTCTGAAAAATTTTCAAAATTTCTAAACCATGGCGTATGATTTTTTTTCTTGATCTCTTTTCTCGCCACTGCTGATAAAATAATTGTGTTTAAAATGAAATTGGACATTCATATTATTTTTTACACTCTTTTATTTAATTTCATTTGGTTCGTTAATGTCAAGATGCAATTTTGTAATAAATTTTATATCCCCGTTCAAATGTGCTCAAATTATAAATATATATATATATAAACATACATATATACAGATGCGTTTGTGATAAAAATAGAATCTGGCATTTTACCGTTAGCCAGGCGCAATTGGTAAACCGCCAAATATTCTTGATGGTTACTGTATACGAATTACACTGTATACACATTATGAACTATATACGCATTACAACAACAGCGGAGTTAATTGCGTGCCAAATCAAAATGCCAACCGACTCACGATGGGTGATTTAGCGATTCTAGCTGGCCAAAAGTCGATTTTTCAAAGTTGATTAAACCGGAAATATTTCTTTACCGCATGTATCTTAAAAGAGCAGGTGATGTGTCCCAGCAGATGTTTTTGATATACGTTCAACCTTACTACCAGTAGGCTAGGGTGAAGTTAACGTTAGTTAAAGCAGAACAAATCGATGTTTTTTTGTATATTGTTTTAGTCTCTAATAGAAACTAAATTTAAGGGAAATAATACATTATGAATGTTTCAGAAGAAGGTATGTACTTTACTTTTTTTAATTTATGTGTATAAATTTTTATTTCATCAATCGATTTTTTACACTTAATGTCGCTAATGACTTTACATTTTTTTATAATTTTTTATATTGAAAATTGGAAAAGTTATATGATAAAGCTCGATTAATCTCAATTTTTAATTTTAAGAAACAGGTTAGAGTCTTAACTATTTGATAAAAGTTAACTTGTCTGCATCTAGGTGCAGCCCTAGATTTTACAGCAATTTTAATCGTATGAAGTCTAAAATTAAGATTTCAAAATTTTAATTCTGACTACATTTTTCTTTTACCAGGGTGATCCGAATTTAAGCCCATCACACGATTAAGCTTTTATAACATTATAAGACAGCAACAAGTTTCCACATTTGACGAAAAACTTGATTTAGCAGAAAATGTTTTGTTGAAAAAGGAAAATTATAATGAAGAACAAATGAAAGTTTTTAAGCAGGAAATGATTGTATGTAAAATGATTGTATGTAAATTTCAGTTTAGACAAAAGTGGTTATCTACACACAGAGTGCATATGAAATTCATGAAAAAGTATGAAAGTTGGTTGCAAAGCAGTTTTGAAATACCACTTTCAATGTTTACCCGCGCGATGCCTGGACGACCAGAAAAAGCTTTTGCTGAATCAAGCGAACGTTCGAAGAGAAGGAAAACTGAGGAGTTACGGATGAATTCAGAACCTGGAGAAATTGTTTTCGCTGCTAAAATGAAACAATGCTGCTATTTACTAAATGGGGTTGCGATGGATCTATACAAACACAAACGATGCACAAATTTGAAGAAAGCTCTCAATCTGATGCTAAAATATTTCAAAGCTCTATGGTACCATTGCGACTAATTTCCGAGACTAATAACAAAGTTATTTGGAAAAATCCTACTCCATCATCCCCCCGATACGGCAGACTAATAAGAATAAGATACGTGAAAGAGACCAGTGATATAACAATGGAAGAAATTTATTATGTAGAGGACAAAATAAAAGCTTTGGAACCAACAAAACTTCCTAATGCAAGTGTTAAACATTCCGTGATCTTGACTATGGTTGATGGTAAAGTCTGTAATGCAGTAACCGATACGTAAACAACTTTTAAATTCTATATTTGTGGTGCAACATCTAAACAGTTCAATGATTTGCAAAGACCAACAGTTAAGGATGAAAGCTCATACAAATTTGGATTATCCATCTTACATGCCAGGATAACGTTTTTTGAAAGTTTATTGCATCTATCCTACAAATTGCCCATGAAAAAATGGCAATTTGGCCAATGAGATGGCCAAAATGGCCAAAATGGCCAATGAGACTGGACAAAAACGAAAAATCTATTCTCGAGAACAGAAAGAAAAAAATACAGAATGAGTTCAAAAATAAAATGGGTATCATCATTGATACTTCAAAATCTGGATATGGAAATACCAATAATGGTAACATAAGTAGGAGATTTTTTAGTGATCCAGAATTATCAGCTGATATAACTGGAGTAGACGTAAACTTAATTCATCGACTAAAAACTATTTTAGAAGTTATTTCAAGCGGCTACAAAATTGACACAGAGAAGTTTGCTAAATTCACTATGGATACCGCGAAACTTTACGTAGAACTATATCCATGGTTTCCTATGACTACCACTCTACACAAGGTTCTAATTCATGGTCCTGTTATTATTGAGCATGCGCTTCTACCCATTGGACAATTGTCAGAAGAAGCTGCTGAAGCAAGAAATAAACATTTCCGTGAATACAGACTCAGTTATGCAAGAAAATTCTCGAGAAAAGCTTGTAACCTAGGCATTATCAACGGACTATTATTGACTTCTGATCGTTTCTTATCAAGTATTAAAGCAAAAGCAAAAAAGAAAACGGTTTCTTTTTCAAAGGAAGCCTCGGAATTATTACTTTCTCCAGAAATAAAAGAAAGTTATGATTCTGGAGAAAGTCATAATGAAGAATATTCAGATGATGAATAATCATATTTATGAAGAATATTCAGATGAAGAATATTCAGTCAGAAAATGTCTAAGGTTTATTTGTAAATATATTCTTTATATATATTTCTTTATTTATTTACATATTCCTCCTTAATATTTGTTTTATACCTAGATTTCTAATAGATTTTGTAATAGAAAATGTTTATGTTTGCTTTAATAATTTAGTTTCATACGAATAATGAATTAATTCTGTCGCTTAACTCTTAATAACATTAACAGAGGACAATGCGATGTCTAAGTAATAATTTGTAAAACATATAACACGTATGGAAACACAATTTCAATCAAAGTCGAAAAAAGTGCCCAAAATTTTGTACATCCCTGTATATGAACCACAGATTTATTATATAATTCACAATATGCAAAAAATTTAGAATAGTTAGTTAACGCATAGCACAGGTGAAAATTCCTCGTCAGCAATTTCCGTCAATAAACGCAAATGTACTTCAGATGTGTTGTGGAGCCCTGCATATGATTTATAGAATTTATACACACTAAATAGTATGCAATTTTTATAATTTAAAAAAGTGTTCCACAACTGAAAACGCACTTCCATCAAGTATTGTTCACACAGAGAAAAATATAACTGATTTATTTTGTGTGCCAGTGTATATGAAAAATAAATGGCACATCATATTCAATAGTATGCATCTTATAGAGCGCCTCGGGGATATATATCAATTTAAGTACTTTCGAAATGGTGTAACATAAACAAAATACACCACAAAGAAATTTTCTCCATAGACCGTATTGTAACATAATTCTTTTTAGTGTCCCTGTAAATGATCGATAAATGCTATCCATACCATATTCTATAGAAATCGCCTTGTAATGCACTTCATAGATATGTATATAAATTTCAAAGTGTTTGAAATTATGAAACATCATTAAAAACCACCGCAAACGATTTTTCCCCATATGCCGTAATGTAAGGAAATACTTTTGAATGTCCCTGTAATGAAATTATGTCTGCTACACGCTACATTTTGCAGTACCTAACAATCAATAGTGAATATCAATTACATTTTTCAAATTCATGGCGAAGCGACTAGACGCCAAAAATAATTTTGGCCAGCTAGAATCGCTAAATCACCCACCGTGCGACTGTAAAACCGACACAATTAAATATTTCAGAAAATAAAATGTTGAAAATAAAACTTTTTTATCAAGTAATAATTTAATAATAATTAATTTATAATTTTATTTTGACAAAATAATTTAGAAGCCGTGATTATCTAGTTGAAAAAATACTTTTTTTTCCTTATCTGTTGTCACATTTAAAAAAGGAAATGGAATAAAAATTATATTTTTAAAAATAAATTCAGTAGTTAGCACTACTTACCAAGCCTAAAACGTAGTGGTGATTTTGCGTAATCGGAGCTCACCCCAAATTAATGTCAAAATATTGTAACGAATTTTTTTAGCGAAACAGAAACTGCTCTCCTGAAATTAGTCAAGTTTTTAAGATAAACATTACAGTCTTTAAAAGTGTTTTTTATTAAATGCTATTTTTCTTTTATACTTATACTTTTCTCACATTTAATATTTTCAAGAACTATACCTGAACATAAAAATATTTTAATATAGATATACTTTATTTACAAGTATATTATCAAATATTGAATGTATTAAGAAAATGCCGCTGTTCCATACTGCTGCAAGCAAAATGTAAAATTTTACTGCAGATAAATTCAACTTTTATTTTTTATTGTTTTTTAGGAAAAAGTTTCAATTGATTACCGGAACTCCAATAAATAAATAAATACATAAATTAATTAATTAATTTCTCACGCTCATTTTTCTAAAGAACTTTTTTATACAAACCAGTTTATACTCACTTTTATTTCAGTTGAAGTTCGAAGTAGAATCTCATAACATAAATCCCATTTCATTTTTTAAATTATGGATTTTATTTTACACATATAACTTAAAACATTTGTGTTTGAAATTAAAAATGGAATTTAATTAAAAAAACAAATATATACAATGTTTAATATTTTTCTTGTTAACTATAAACATATACTGTAACACATGAATAAAAAAGTACAAATCGAATCTTTATGTCATTTTAAAACTCTAAGAAAAGACTTTATATCTATTCAACTCTTATAAAGGAAGTTTTATTCGAAGAAACATAAAAATTGAGATCAGAGAAAGAAAAACTTTTCAATCTCTTGTCCATTTTCTAAAAACATCTGGAGATAGAAGTTTATTTTCATATTTTATGTCAGCTGAAGCAGGAAACAAACATCAGTAAAACTTGTCTCTGAAGAAAATTCCAAATTTCAAAAGCATGCTGTATGACTTATTTCATAAACTTCTATTGCTCTAAATGTGGTAAAATAATTGTCTTTAATAAGACATTGTACATTATTACTTTTTTTATCAATTTTATAAAATTTGAATTTTTAGGAACAATGCTTATCATAAAAAAAAATATTTTTATGTGGGAGAAAATGATTTTTATGCATGCTCTGAAGCAGTGAATTTTATAGCGAAAAAAATTCTTCATAAAAAGGTAGCTACGAGCTCGTAGCTACTAAACTAAATGTAGCTCGTATTACTGCACCATATCAACGTAACCAAAGTATACATACACAGAGGGAGTCTGGGATACTTGACCAAGGAGAAGAGATTGAACATCGAAACTTTTTTCCTGATTTCCTGTTATTTGGTCGATGCTTGCTTCACAATACCTATGATTGTGCCAGAAACGCACCTGGGAGGCAAAACTGTTTTCCGAACTAACGTTTTATTTGTTTCGACTGAAGCATATTTTGACGTTCTCGAAGTAAAATACATTTTATATATTTGTTACCAGTTTTCAAACTATAATCTCCGTTGTGGATTTTTTTTTAAATATTTGCAATATAAATCTATCACGAAGTTTATAATTTGGAAACAGTCGTAGTTAATATATAAAAATATAGGCTGCTGTCACCCTGTACCTAAATGTATGAACGCCCTATTAAGTCTGTATAATAGGCCTCCAATGACTATTCAGTGACTGAATTTTGTTTACACTTAATAAAAGAAAAATATTTTTTTTTTTAAGTTATACATTTTCCTTATCGAAAGCAAAGGATCGTGCTTCCTTAATGTTTGAGTTGTGGCAATTGCAAGTAAAGCTGCAATTCAACCATTTCAATTTCATAATCTTATTCACCTCCTTTCACATGCAAACTGAAGCAATCAACTTGAAACTACGATCCTTAATCAACTTGAATCATCTCCAAGGGAAATTCGAATTTTACGACGCTGGAAAGTAGCTTCCCAGAATATACATTGGATGTACTTCGAATTCGGATAGGTAATTTATTTAGCATTACAGTAAATAAACAATATCTTGCATCTGATAAAAGAAGATGGAATTTTTGTTTCGTAGTTGTTGTTAAAATATAGAAATATTTTCTAAAATTAGATTGTGCTTTTCATTTAAACATAAATATATTTTGTTGTAAACTTAAAGTTAAATCTAGAAAATGATTTAAGGTTTTATTTTATATTATAGTTAATAAAAAGCAGTTGCACATTGGAAAAAAAATCATTTTCACTTTCGCAATTCGGTTAAATATTTATTTAACCCTTAAATGACGGGTGTTGATTTTCGGCAACATACCCAATTTAGGCTTCTAAAATACTATTAGAATAATATTGAAGCTATAATGCCTAATGTTGCCAATAAAATAAATTCTGAAAATATTATTAAATCGATTTTCAACATGTGTATGGCAACACTTGTGCTGTTTAAGAATAAAGGTAGATTTATTTTTTCAATTGTTGTTATTTGTTCTTTTTGTTTTGTTTGGAAGCTTGCGAAATACCCTATTTTGTTCTGCAGTGAGCAAGTAAAATCAATTTCTTATTATAGTTCCTAAAATTCTTGTGTGTTTAATATTATAGAATTTTATCAAGGAAAATAATTTTTTCAATTAAACACCAGTATTGCCGATTAGTAACTGCTTTTTAGTCGTAAACCATACTTGAAACGAAATAGGATTTTTTTAAAGTATTTTTCCCATGATTTATTTAAAAAATGAAAGACGAAAACATTATTACAATGATTTTTGAAAAATCAGGCATTTAAGGATTAATTATTAGTAATTATGTTTTGCAATGATTTTTAAAAACAAATGCATAATTCTACGAAGATAAAATAATTTCATAAAATAATGTAATCTTTTGTAAACGAATAAACTTTGAATTTAAATAGGTAATTTATTCTCTATTAGTGGAATGGTTGACTTTGAAGATATACTTTGAAGATTTTTTATGTAATTAAAAAGCACAAAAAATATGAATGTGTGAATAATTTTATTCTTTCATAAATTACTAGAAGGAATCACCTTGAATTAGACTTAGTGTGATTTAAATTCGGTGAAGTTTTTAACTAATTTAATTCAGTTTTAAGGTCTCACAAGTAAAGAATCATTAAAATGCAAGTAGGAACTATTTTCTCCAAACCCCTTCGAATTTTTCAGTTACATTAATAGTTTTATTTTTCATATAATTAGGTATCCGTATGTAAAAAAACCGAATAATTATATTAGTTATAATTAACGAATACAACATTAAGATGAAAATCCATAAAGGTAAGAAAATAATATAAAGTTAAGAAAAAAATATTTTCTATTTTTTTTTTTTTTTTTTTTTTTTTTTTTTTTTTTTTTTTTTTCCCCTTAAGCTTCAAAAAAAAAAAAAATATAATAAAAAAAATAGAGAGAATATTTTTTACTTACCTTTATATTCAAATATATCAAATTCGATGCACAGTTTTATTTATATATATAAACCAAACTTATGTAAAAATATTGTGGTTTTCATTGATATGCAGTTCGCATGGGGCATTTTGGAAAAGTTCTAATATATTACGGAAAATTCCTTTTTTTTCTCAGAAAAAAAAAAAAAAAAAAAAAAAAAAAAGAAAAAATATATATATATATATATATATATATAGTAATAAATGTATGCTATAATACATATAATGTACCCTTGAATAATATTTAAAGTGAAATTTACAAAAGATAAAAAATTGTTTTTAAAGGTTCCTCGTCCCCTTAATGTGCAATAAATTATCCATAAATATATTCCCTAACTTGACGTCGCGTTTGTCAGTTAAAATTTTGCATGTGAACATTCGCAGTATTGACTTTATGTTCTAATCTGAGTGCCGGCGAAAACCAGAAATGTATGTCTCTTTCGTCGCATTCGGAATAAAATATTTAGTTTTATCAAAAGACTATTATTTATAATTTTTACTATGACGTCATTTTCACTCACTGAAGCCTTCTGAGGTTAAGGGCTCAATCTCAGTATAGGTGGAATGAAAAAATATACAAAATGTAACAGTTTTATGAGTAAAAATGCATTTATTTAAATCGTAACGTTATTTTCTTTACATTTTGTTAAAGTTATTTTAAACTGTAATGCGAAATCGCATCCGTAGAATGGTAATTCTCGTTGTTTCCCTTCTTTCTTCAACAGTAGAAGTAACCCGATTGCCACAAACGTGAACAAATTTTGAAATAAAAATAAAAATATAAAAAATGGATCATTTAAAAAAAATTGTGAGTGCAGGCCCATCTACAAAAAAGTGCTTTCGTTAAAAAAAAAAAAAAAAAAAAAAAAAAAAAAATTAAAATCGGTTTAGTAGCGCAGGCCAGATAACTAAAAAACATCCGTGTTCTTTAAATATATAGTTTTTATTTTCGGGAGATAAAAAAAGAAAAAAAAATGCAAAACGATTTAATTTATTTAATCAGCAAATGAACACTGCAAATAAAGGCGTCTAAAATTCAGACACATATGTGACTGAAAAAGTAATTCAGACACTTAAGTGTCTGAATATGAAGTTTCAGACACCATAGATGTCTGAAATTAAGACACTTAAGTGTCTTACTATGATCATGGTATAAACACTGTAAACTGAAATGTCTGAAATTGAGACACTTAAGTGTCTGAAAATGGAGTGTTCAATTTTCAGACATTTTAAAGTGTCTTAATTTTTAAGACACGTGTATGCATCTGAATTTAAGACATTTCAAACGTCTGAATCGCATCCATCTTTGGTCAACCTGCATGTTCGGCAATAGGCAACCGTCTTTTTTTTTTTTTTTTTTTTTTTTTTTTTTTAAAGCTTTATACGTTGTAAAAAATATCCGTTAAAATATGGAAGTTGTACTGGCTATTCAGCCATTTACGTATTTTAATGTAATTTTTTTCCCCGTAAATTCCAGAAAAATTTCCATTTTTTTGCATATTTCTGTATTTAAAAAGTTCCATTTAAAAGATAATATGTAACTTTTCAAGGATAAACCCATATAATTCATTCCCCACTTTCAAAAACCACGTATATTAATTAGATATGATTTATTTATTTATATTCAAACCAGTTTCGTATCCAAGAGGCGAGCTGCTGTGTAGAAAATGTCAAATTTAAGTACGGAAGTTTCAATAAAAGCTTGTTCTAACCTTAGAATGCGTGTTATTTCGCAGAAACCATGAAATTTTTCATTTTAGCCAAGTTTCCGTTATACAGAGGTTTACTTCAGTTTTATTTACTGTTTATTGAGTTTCATTTAGCAAATAATGTTCTGTAGTCCATTTAAAAAAATACGGTATAACCATGCTGAAAGTGAAATTTTGCCCAGTCCCATACGATTCTGTCTTAAGTTTGATTGCATAATAACTTACCGTTATAAAAACCTGTTTAAAGAGGATAGCTTATAATTCGATAGGTAATTTATTCATCATTTCGACCACAAACAAAAATGAATAAAAATTTATACATTTCCAAAACATTAAATATTTCATGCCAGAAGAATCTTTCTTTGGATTAGAAATTAAACATTCAATTTTAAGATGAATAGTGCCGCCATCTATTGGTGTCAAAGTAGTTTATCTGGAAACAATTTTATTCGTTTGCTGGTAAAAAGAAAAGGATTTTCTAATTATGTACTGCATTCTAGAAGTCAACTAATTAAACCCTGTAAACTACTTAATTCGTAACCTCTATAATCTCTATTTAAATTTAAAAAAAATTGTAGTCCACTTTCTTTTAATAACAGTTCAAAGACCACTATTAAATAAGCTGCAGTTTCATATTTTAAATCAGTACATTACTACTGATGTTCAACTTATAACCCAATTTACTTAAAACCTTTATTTTATGGCGTGCATCCCTTGGCTTCTGGCGGGGGGGGGGGGGGGGGGAGGTCCTCATTTGCACTCTAACAATTCCTCTGGTAGAAAAGAAAAAACTGAACTTAAAATTCCACATATTCAAATAAATTTCTAGAAATAAAATGTGTAACAGGGATGTGGAGGGTATACGCCGTATTCTTTCTGGATTTTTAAAAAATACTCCGTATACCCTGTTTCTCAAATAAAACTGCAACGAAAACTCTATACATGACTTTAGACTATACCCTCTGCCTCTAGCGTATACCCTCTAA
Organism: Maratus speciosus; assembly: GCA_963932465.1. Lineage (NCBI taxonomy): Eukaryota > Metazoa > Arthropoda > Arachnida > Araneae > Salticidae > Maratus > Maratus speciosus. The sequence continues at coordinate 196,274,897 of OZ010793.1, read as the reverse complement.
TTTTTTTACGACTACAACACTGTGTGAAAAATGTTTACAATTGTACTAAATTGGGAAAAAAAACTTACTGCTACTTAAGAGGACAGGTAAAGCAAAATTCAACTAGAAAATCGATTTTTACTTTTTTATATCATTAAATAGTTCAAACTTTTATCTTTCCAACGTTGTGTCACACATATTTATATATAAAAGAAATAAGTATTCAAATTAATAATTTTTTCTAAAAATACTTCACAGCTTAATGGCCATTTAAATCTGACTTTTTCTTAAAACTTAGATTTTTCATGTTTATGTTCCTTTTTTTCAATATCTATTAAAATTAAAAACTCAGATTTCTATTTAATATTTATATTATGATAAATTGTATATTTTAACACAGGGTATTAATGATTTGTTGAGAATTATTTATTTTTGGCAGTGAAATCTTACCAAAAGTGATAATTTAAAAATGACTTTCAATAAATAATTAATAATTAATTTTGAGTTTCACTTAGAAAGAAAATAGTCAGTTAAAATACGTAAATCGTGTTATTTTAACTACTCTAAAAAATCTAGACCTCTGTCTTTCACAATTTCTGAGAAAAAAGTACATAAAGTTGGTGAATTTAACATGGCGGAGATAGGACTTACCCGGTCCCCTTAAAAACATTGCCTTTGCTTTATAAATACTTTATTTCAAAGATCGGCCGATGAAAGCGTGGTCGAATGGATAAGGCACTGAACTCCTATACAACAGGACCTCAGATCGAATCCCACCTCGGGTAATTATTAAAAGAACAGTAGAATTGAATACAAATTAGATGTACCGTGATCCTTCGGGAAGGTGGATGTTGAAATATGGTGGTTAGTCCTTGAAAAATATATTTTATCTTTTTAAATGGAAATTTTTAAATACAGAAATATGCACAAACTAAACGGATTTTTTTTTTTTTTTTTTTGAATTTAGATCAGAAAATTTCCATTAATATATGTAAATTATGCCGGAGTCTCGAGTGGCTACAATTTCCATATTTTTAGCGATATATATATATATTTTGCAGTGTATAATGCTTACAGAAGAAAAAAAAAAGGTGAAAAAATGTTTGTCAAAGTGGTCAAACATGGATGCAATTCAGACATTTGAAGTGTCTGAAATTCAGACGCATACAAGTATCTTAAAAATTAAGACACTTTAAAACGTCTGAAAATTGAACACTCCGTTTCAGACACTTAAATGTCTGAATTTAAGACATTTCAGTTTACAGTGAATGTTCTTTGAATTCGGCTAAGTAATTTATTTTGAAGAAAAAATGGATATCGATAAAAATCATACCTGCCAACCTATCAGTATTCCTCCGTAAAAATCCGTTTAAATTGACCAGGTAAAATTGGTTTCGAAACAGAAAAAACTTTTTAGAAAAACAGAGCTGAAATATCTTCAATGTTTAAGCGCTTAATACAAAAAATAAAGATATATAAAGATATATAAAGATATATAAAGACATATATGGAACAGGTCAAATTAGTTTAGAAACAGAAAAATGTTTTTAGAGAAACAGAACTGAAAAATGTTCAATGTTTAAACGCTTAATACAAAAAAAAAATGAAGATACATAAATTAATTTATCTTGATTGAAACTTTGCCAAATTAAGTCACATTTTACGGAAGAATAGATGGATGTTAGCAGGTACACAAAGACACATCTAGTTTATTGCTAAATTTTAATTTCCCCAAGTGTATCAAGGAAAATACTCAAGTGTTATTTATGCTAGAAAAACTCCCAGAAATTTTCATGTATTTCAGTATAATCATTTTTCTGTAGCGGATCTATATTTTAACAGCAGTTTTGTAAAACTAGCAGAAATTAAAAGCGTTATAATGAATGCGCTTGAGCTAATTGATAAAGTAAGATTTTGAACGTTGTGTGATTTTAGGCAACGGGAATATTATGTTTATCTTCTCATTTTACTTCTGGTTTTTTATTCATTTTTCGCAGTAACGGTTGTATTTTAAATTAAATCTGAGATCTTATAGTGTATATGCAACATGGCGTTTTCATAAAAAAATGATATTTCGAAGAAAAGCATGTGTATAAAAGAGCTCAAAATGTATTCAGTCGCATTTTGAGCTCTTTTATACACATTTCTACTATAAACATTTATTCTAAAACATTTATTCATTTATTGAAATACAACGTTTGCAATCAAATTGGAGCACTTCAAATCGACCTATGGTTTGATTGTTCTCATATTTCATGTGTAGAGATTCATTTGTTATTATGCAATAAAAGGGCATCTATTAATGATATAAAATGCAGTTAATCCTCGTGGATGAAATTATAATGTACCGGGATAGCACTTATAGAGATGTCACTGATTTTGTCTCTTGTGCAAACATTCGTCTTTTTACTCCTACTAAATTTTAATAGAACTGTGAGTGTGTTATCACTTTTATTGTACTCGCCCTTGACGCCAATTGTCGGTCCCCTTCACTATCAGACAGGGAGGAGATGAAATGGACGGATATGTCCACTTTCCAGCACTACTAACCATTATAGATAATAGAATGTGTAGTCTGAATTATCTATTTTGAGTGTTAAGTCAGCATATATCATACATAAATAGTGAATAATCAAAACATATGGCGGCAGTTTTCTTTTCCTTTTGTAAATTTCTATTTGTAAATATTGTATATTTTAAATGAGTGAACTAGACAAATTCTTAGCTCATAGCAGATTACATTCTACACGAGCAAGTAAAAACCACGGAAATTTCTTCAAAAAACAAAAAGTAATTTTACAGCAGATTCTAAACTCAAGCTATTACTAGAGTTATATGTACTTTGCTTCGTTATTATGGAATTCTAACGGCCTACAGGGCGCTGTTAGATTACTTGATTGTTTAGTGGAGGAGAATTCTAAACATACATACCATGGAATTAACTTTCTTTTATGAGAATTCTGATTTTTTCCGGTTTCAATTTTTAAATATTTTTATTAAAAAAGCCAAATTACACATGTGGATTTGTTTTACTGTTTCTTGTTTTGTTGTTTTTGTGTAATGTTTTGTTCGGTGTTTTTTATCTATCTGTTATTTTGTGGTCAAGATATAATTTCAATAATTTTCTTTTTACATTTACAGTCAAAGGAATTTGTTTTTGGCCTTTCTTAGTATTCTTGTACGAACAAAGAAGAATGTAGGATTATTATAGGAATTTTATTTATTAAAGGATCATTTATTAAAGGAATTCAAATAAAAGAAATGACACATTTTATATGAAGTGCAGGATAAGCAAAGAGTCTCTTCTGAATGAATAACATATAATTCTAGGGGCGCAAAACTAAATGGTTTTTCCCTCTTGGAGGCCTTTCTTAGTATTCTTGTACGAACAAAGAAGAATGTCAGACTAAAGGAATTCAAATAAAAGAAATGACACATTTTATATGAAGTGCAGGATAAGCAAAGAGTCTCTTCTCAATGAATAACATATAATTCTAGGGGCGCAAAACTAAATGGTTTTTCCCTCTTGGACATCAGTGATTCGATATAAGACTGTCTATTTGATGCAGTTCTTTCTATACACTCCAAATTCTGTAGGCGATTTATTTGTAATTTTTTGTTTATACTTCTTCTTCTTTTGATTTTCTGTTTCGTCCTTCAGAATGTTTTAAAGGTGCTAATTCATCACTCTGAAATTTTTTTCAAATATTAATAAACTTTATTGTGAGTTTCTTTGTTCGAAGCTGTGTATGTACTTATGCATATGCACACACTTACACACACACACACACACACACACACATATATATATATATATATATATATATATATATTGCTTTTTATTAGATAATTTCTTTAGCTTTTCAATTTCTTTTTAAGGAAATTTGTACAGTTTTAATCATGTGGACATTGTAAGACTTTTCTAAAATTTAATAATCTGCAAATTTCAATAACTCAAGGAAAATGTACCACTTACGTCACTACTATATGCACGATATTTCTTTTATCAGCGTGCTCCGTGTGAAGGAGATTTCCTTCCCATATTCTATTAATACCTTTTTCCTTTACCCCCCCCCCCTTTGTAAAATAAGGTTATTTTACTAAATTCCTATATTTTAAATCTCTCTTAAAATCATAAATTAAATTTATTTTCATCGCTCTTTTCCTTTAGTAATACATTCTCGTTTCACACTCTTAATTCTCAAAAACCGCAAAAAGCAATCGTAGATTAAAAGTTACATGCTATTTTTATTTCGCATAGAAATAATTCACACAGTACGTTTGCATGCTTAATTTGGTTGCTACCCCTGATCTTTCTCATGCTTCTTTTCTTTATTTTTCACTGTGTCTCTGCATCTGCATCTTTTCTATCCAACGTATAAATTCTTATCATAAATTTTGTCTGCAATTTCTTATTTTGTTAATTGCATAAGCCTTCAAACGGCTTGTCGCGCCTATTCCCATGGTTTGGCAAACCCCCTGTAAAATGCAACTTTGTGGTTTTCGGTTGCCCACATTTTCTCGATTATCCGTTGGCGTTAAAATTTCATATGTTGCCCTTTCCCTCTCTTCATTGACAATACATTAACGGTTTTGAACACGTGTCTCATTTCAATTTAATTCTCGACAGATTTCTACTGGCTTGCTAATTTTGTAATTTACTGCTCGCCAATAACTCAATGCTCCAAAATGTGATTATGACATTTTTCTCTTCCTGATCGTGTATCTGTAAGGAAAAAATGTAGATCGTCCCCTCTCCAGCACCGGCTATGTTGCCGTTGCCGCCGGAAAGCTTGATTTGTGCGAACCTGGATAATAAAGAACCTACTGTTTACATCTGGGATTCCTATTTACTGGTTGTGTGTCTTTGTTTTAACTCAAACCTGGTCACATATCTTTTCGCATACTAAAATGTGAATGTTACCCGTAAGGCATGGTGACGTCACGGCGACGTCGTTGGGAAGTCACACTGTGAATTTGTGACCGTCGATGTGACGTCATAGTGACTAGAATGCGAGGTCGTTATGGCCGTTTTAGAGGTCGTTTGTGACGTCACATTGTGACCACTCTGTGAAGTCACAGTGTGACTAATTTGTGAAAAGTGTGACATTTGTGACTACTTTGGCATTAATTTTGTGACGAACATGTGACGAAAGCGACAATGCTTTGAAGTCACATTGTGACCAATTTGTGAAATATGTGTCATTTGTGACGAACTTGTCATAAACACTGTGATGATTTCAAATGAAAATCAAATTTCAAATTAATTTCTTGAAAGGCGCAAAGGCCAACCTAGTGAAAATGATTCCATGCCGGGACTAGAACCCAGGCCATTAATATAACGCACTGACATTCTACCGACTAAACCACACGGAACGATACCCAGCCTGGAAAATTTCACACAATTACATGTTGGCAAGGCTACAAAAGCAGCACAAGATGGGATATTTATCGTGAGCCACCAACATGGAATAAACAGGAAACTTAATTCAATCTAGCATCGATTGAATCTATATTAATACTTGGAAATTTTTACAGGGAGAACCATTTGCCTTCCATACAATATTTCAAATGAAAATCAAATTTCAAATTAATTGCTTAAAAGGCAATTTTAATTTGAAATTTGATTTTCATTTGAAATACTGTATGCAAGGCGAATGTTTCTCTCAGGAAAAATTTCCAAGCATTAATATAGTTTCAATCGATGCTGGATTTAATTAAGTTTCGTGTTTGCCCCATGACGGTGGCTCAGTATAAATATTCCATCTTGTGCTGCGTTTGTGTCCTTGCCAACATGTAATAGCGAGAAATTTTCCAGGCTGAGTGTCGTTCCATGTGGTTTAGTCTGTAGAATGTTAGCGCGCTATGCTGATGGCACGGGTTCGAGTCCCGGCATGGACTCTTTTCACTAGGTTGGCCTTTGCGCATTTTAAGCAATTAATTTGAAATTTGATTTTCATTTGAATTATTGTATGCAAACCGAATATTTCTTTGTGGAAAAATTTCCAAGTATTAATATTGTGATGAATTTTAAAATTTCCAATTTTAAAATAAAGTTTTGTTTGAGATATAAAATCGTATCTTTTTAAGTACTTTTTAGCAAAATATAGCTATTTTGGAGTCCTATTCTTCTAAAATAGTTTTAATTTTTCCACTTAAAAAACAATGTTTGTCAACTGACATCTTTTTTTATTAAGTTCTAAGCTTGATCATGAGTTCAAACTTGATATTAAGAATGTATAAGATTTTAAGGTGTTGTGGTTGTGATTAATCTTTGCTTTATTAAATACGACGTAAGCCATATTTATTTAAATTTTTTATTTCCGTGTAAATTGTATTTTGTGAATATGAGCTTAAATAGATTTGGTATGTTCTATAGGAAAAGACTGATCTGGGAAATAGAAAACACAAGTAAGAAAAATCATGCGTTAAGCATATATTATAAAGCACTTTCCAACACTTCCCGAACGCTTTAAAAAAACTTCGTTATTTAGGGAAATAAGGTAAATAAGAGAACTAAGTAAACATTTCAGAAAACGCATAAAACATTTGAAAAACTCATTTCCGCAGTTACTGTCCATAGCTAAATAGGTTTTCCAATTCTTTTGAACAGCCCTGTATTTGATCTGTAGGTTGATATATAGATATTATATAATGGGATAATTTAGTTTAGCAAGAAAACGCATAACAGGTTGAAACTCTCTTTCAGCAATTTATACTAATATATGGAAACATACTTTAATACTTTTGTACAACCCTGTAGTTGACCTAGAACCTTCATTACACGCCACCGTTTAGTTAAAATTTAATTCAAACTAAAACACACTTAAAACAGCTGAAATCACATTTCCAGAAATTATAATTAATAGACGGCCATGTATCCAATTCTTTGCATGACCCTGTATACCATTTTATCTATATTATACAACAGTAAATTAAATTCAGTTCAGCGTAAAAATGCACAACTCATTTAAAAACCACCTTTAAGTAACTTGCGCTCATACCCAGTATTACTTGCGAATACTTTTGTGTAGCCCTGTATATGAATTATAGCATTTATATACACCATATACTATGCATAAATATAGTGAATCATAAAAGCGCATATCATAATTAAAAATGCATTTCCAGCAATCATCACAAATGAACAGTACTTCGGATACAATATAGTATCTGAACTATATTGTGTGTGCCTGTAAATGCTATATACACTTCATATTCTACATGAAAAATTTATAGTATGTAAACCTTAGCGACGTATATCATTTTCATTATATATGAAATAGATTAACATAATTAAAGTACGCCGCAAACAATTCCCTCCACCGCTATATCATTATATATTGGAATTTCTTTTTAGCCCTATAAATGAACAATAACTATTCTTTGCATCTCGTATTCTTCAGAATGCATATTTTAGTACGTTTCATAAATGCATCTCAATTTTTTTCTGTATGAAAACGTGTAAAATCATGAAAAAACCTTTGAAACGATATTTTCCCATAGGCCGTAATGTAACGGAATAATTTTGACTGTACCTGTAAATGAACTAAACATGCTACAAACGTCGTTACACATAGGGACCGTGCTATAGTAAAGGTCAATAACATCTAAAAATTTCAGAGCAATCTGAGTATATTTACGAGAGTTAGAGCGCGGACAGACGGCTAGACAAACCAAAGTCATAAACACTTTTCAACTTTGTTGAAAGGTGTTAAAAAGGAAATATAAAAGTAAAATAAATGATTGAAAGGAAATATAAAAGTAAAATAATGAACTTTAAAAAATATATACTAAAGCAGTTTAATCTATAAGCTTTCTATCAGGCATGAAAAACACTTTATTTCAATGCTTAAATATAATATTTTATTTTTTAAGGGTGTATTTCAATCCAAACTGCTTATTTTCTGATTTATTTTTAAATTCCTTTTTGTTCTGAAACGCATCAAACTGAAAAATTCTCTTATTTAGAAACTACCTAATGTGCCGTGCTTCTCGATTTTTTGATAAATGCAGAAAATATTACAAAAAATGCTGTCAAAGTAGGCGTTTTGAACCGAATTTTTCACAGCGGAAGATCTGGGAATGAAAAAAAAAAAGGTCTTACTGAGAAAATAATTATTTAAAACTTAAATTCTAATGAATTGAGGGGAAAATGAAATCACACGGCCTCTTAAACATCTCTTCAAAAATCACCTCAGCAAGTTTCATGTTTTTACTTTTAAAAATGAGTCTGAAAATGTCTCAGAAAATATCGAGCTGTTGAAGTGGAAAATATTTTTTCGAATACACCTTTAATGCCAATATTTATGTGTATCGAAAACGTAGAAAATGAGTTTACAATCGAAGAAAATTTAATAACTGATTCTGAATGTCTATAATTAAATGTTTGATTAAAATCGCAAATAGAAAAAAAAATGCTTACATACAATTAAAAATAAATAAATAAATACACCAATTTGAAAAACACTAAAAATAATAATTAGTATTTTTAATTGTACTATTAAACAACAACTAACTACAATAGATGAATTAAATGCATTATTAGATTTAGCAATTTCTCAAAAATCTTTCCATGTGTTATAAGGAATTCCTATTATTTTATAATTTTGGCAAATGTTAAATCTGAAAACATTGGTATGAAGATTCAGGATTTTAAATAATAATTTAAAATATTATTAGCAAAAAAAAAAAAAAAAAAAAAAAAAATCTTTCAAAAGTTACGCTATTATAATATGTAAAAACACATTTTCCCACTATAATGTTAATTTCTAAACTGAAACAGTCTCGTAATATCATACTATTCGAATATAATATTTAACTCCAAAACAATAATGACGATAAATACTGTTATATGAGTGTTAATAATCAGAAAAAAAATAAGAAGCCGAAAAAAATTCCACATCACTGTCTCAATCTCAAGTAACTGCAAATTAATGTTTATATTCATCCCACTATGAATGTAGACATGAATTTCTTTTTCTTTTTTTTTTTTTTTTTTTTTTTTTTTTTTTGAGCGATGGCCGATTAACACATTTTACAAAATAGTGTCGATTAGGAAAATTTCGCTTCAAAACAATTCCAGATCAGTCACTTTCTATATGTATAACATAAAACTATTTAAGTCATAATCGTAATATACAAACAGAAATAAAAAAATTAAATTAAATAAGACTTACCTTTTTCTGCTGTAAATTAATAATATCCGAGTATTTTTGCCCGAAAATGGCAGACGTCTTTCTCTTATATTTAAAAAAGCAAAAACAAAAGCTGACATTGTAGACTTGGTCATGTTCTTTTCCCGCGTGTATTACAAAAAGTTCTCTGTTTACCCTGCGGTTGTGGTTATATCCGACGCAGACGATCTTCAGCAGCTGATTTTACTGTTTATTTGCAGTCCTAACTTTCAGGCGGAATAGTTTTATGAGTTAGTCTGTAATTAAAATTTTCTATTTGAAGAATTTTCCAATGCATTTTACCATTTCTTTTTTATCAGTTAAAAAAAAATTAGATAAAACACTGCTTAAATTTTTAAAATGTGTAAAAATAAATTTAATGGTAATAATACCACCCCCCTTTTTTTAAGTAAAGTTTGTTTCATGCGTAATAAATAAAAAATATCTTCTTAATAAATAAAAAAAATGTTTTCGAGGATAAAAATTTTTTCTTTGTCAATCTGTCAATCTTTTCATGTTAATTTTCTGCAGAATAAAACAATTTGTAAAATAACTTTTTTAAAAGTCATACCTCTAAAACACAAATTGGAAATGCGAAAAATTAATTATATCATGTGTTTTGCATAAATTTTGTATATATATATATTTTTTTTTGTTTTCGGAAAAGGCTAATTTTATTTAAAAAGGCTGAAAGAAGTAAATTTAAAAAAAAAAAAAAACAGTTACTAAAAATAGATTAACAGGAAAAAAATATGACTTGAATGCAAATTATAAAGCAATAAATGCATATATGACTAAACTCTGAAGATTCTTTCTGCGTGCTCATTAAAATCTGCAGACTTAACTGTAATAGAAAATGTTTAGTTTGAAACCACAGAAGTGTTTCGACCAGTGGTCGCCAAAAAAGTTAAAAAATTTCCTCCCTGCAAACTAAATATGTAAAGTGTATAGATTTAATATTTCTAATTCTAAATATGTTTCAAATTGCTCCAGCACATAGCATTTTTCTGAGAAATACTTTTATAATAATAACAATCCGTGATGTATTATTACATTAAATTGCAATGCTAGATAAAATTGAAATCATGAAAAAAGTATACTTTCACTTCTTAGATATCAAATTGATAAAATATAGCATGGAAATCTAGTTTCTTGATACTTGTACCGTGCATTTTTCTTTTTCTCCCCTCCCCCTTCTTTTCGTGTCCGAATTTACTATTTGCTGTCCACTAATATTCATTCCCTATGCCGCTGTAACTAGGGTATGTTTTAAATATTTCTCTTCATTTTCAAAAATTTTTGAAGTTAATATTTTTGTCACACTGTGATTTACAATATGGTGGTTTTTTTGTCACATATATGACGTGACGTACGTTACATGCAGTGACATAACAGTGACGTTACAATATTTTTTTAATTGCCGGAAAAATAAAATTTTACAATAAGTAACATGTTTTAAAGAATTTTTATAATTGTTTAAAGTTTTCTAAGAAGTTCACATCTCAGACACAATGTGACATCCCTGAGTGGTGGCATTTTGGTCACAGATGTAACGTGACCACAGTGACTTACAGTGACGTCACAATGACGTCACTGTGACCATGCATGCTATGAGGGTATGATACTCCAAGAATCATCGATGCAAGATAAAATCCTATTAACCTGTTTCAAACATATCCAGTGACTAGAAATAGTCACTACACTCCGTTCTGCCTGAAAAAAAAGAATAATTCTAGGCTTGATTTTGTGATTCGCCTTTAAGTTTTTCTGGAGGATTTTCATTATGGACGTACTGTGCGACCTCCTATGAAGGTGGTAGCGGGAGCGGTTCACTTCTGAGGCATAATAACCAATAATATTTAGATTGAAGAATATGAAGGTTTTATTTACCTAAAAACAAACAATGCTTTCTTTGGTCTAAAATAGGGGAGACCGGGGCTAGTTGTGCCAGGGGCAAATTGTGCCATCGAGCCTCCTGTCTGAGCCAATAGGTTGCAGCACCTGTCGTGTCATGTGACTGAAGAGGTTGATTGTCTCAGTGTGCTGCGCATGTTTTGAAATATAGCGTTGCGTTGTTTTCGAAATAAAAATATTTATCTTGTTTTCTATCGTAAAAGTAAATTTTGCGACCTACGTAGGAATCGTCATTGCCACAAGCGATACAGAGGTAAGTAAACTTCCCTAACATTATTTAAATGCTTATAGTTTGAGCAGTTATTCTATGTATTTCATTTTTTAATCATGCCAACATTTCGGAAACTAATGAATAAAGTTCAAAATGGCGTAACGCGGGATTAGTTGGGACGAAGTCTAAAAATCACGTTGTGACTGTGCAACTACTTACCCCAGCATAATTTGCAAAAAATTCTACAATCAGGCTGTATGTGGATGGTTGAAATCAGATCCTGGAATCATTGTTTTGATCTACGTCGTACCAGGTATTGTCAAAATAGACCTTCCTGGTGCTGCCTATGAAGACGTTTTTGCTAGTAAAGAGATGGCCGTTTTGTGTTGACAAGGTAGTGAAATTTTTAACACCAGGTCCTATTAAAAAAAAAAAAAAAACTCCAATTCGTAGAACGAACTTTTTCTATTTCATGATGAAAATCGAAGGGAGAGGTACAAGGGGAAAGCAATAAGGAGCCTCTTTTAAAACGTCATCACGAGGCTAGAGACAGAGCAGGAATGTCTGAATATACAGTTACAACTTTCTTGCTTGGCGGCCTACAATATCACCAATCTACAAATATTTTGCGCCATGCACAGGAGTGGAGAAAACCTTAGCTGATATGGATTCGCCAAATACATACGGTAGGCTTCTACCATATTAATTGTGTAGGGGGAGGCAGATTGTGGGCTGCAAACATTCTTGAATCATGACAGGCGCAGTCCAATCTGTACATTGATACAGCTGCGGTTAAAAAAAAATAAAAATTGTTATCTGGATAGGGCATAGTAACAGACCGAATTCGTTAGGCTAAAAGGCATGAGAAAGTATTTTTCTAGACCAGATGTTAGATCAAAGATAAAGCGCTTTACCACAAAAATGCAGAATGGACATACATATGAAGAAAAGGGTGTGAATGTTAGAGTGTATTGGGAAGAAAATTCTAATCAATAGATTGACTGTTAAGTGATTTTAAATGATGAGTTATATTCATGCCCAAATAAGGAAATGACCGAAGTTAAAATGCTTTTGAAACTAACAGTCAGCCGTAACGAATTTTCTACAAGGTTAAATCGTATGTGTGAAAAAATCCTAAAGTAAAAATTGAAGGCTGAATCACTGATTTTATTTTATTAAAGAGATGAGTAACTAGAATAATTTAATTTAAATGTGAAGGGCTGTTAATGAAATCGATTTAGTTTTTAAATGTTGAATTTAATCTAGGGGCTGCACTGTTTGACTATAGCGCACTAAAATAAATAAATTCTTAAACAGAATTTTAATTGAAACAGCTGGGGGGGGGGGGGGAATGGAATGTAAACATATATAACGAGATAATCGTTATATATATATCACCTGGGACACCGCAAAAAAAATTTTGTTGACCCGTGTGCATGGGCAAAACAGTGAGAAAAATAGTTACACATATAAATATATTTTCAAAACATAAAAGTTTTTAAAAAAAAAAAAAACAAGTTGCTGTCATGAACACAAAAAAATATCTCTTTCATCAATAGTTCAACAGTCCTAAGAGATTTTATGAATTAATATTTTCTAAATTAAGTTTATGGATCTCCACCTTCAGTAAAATTTTCTTCAAAATTGCATACCATGGTATATTTTTTTTAACTGAGTCGACTCTGACAGCAAATATTTAAGCAGAATATAACTAAACCATTGGCTGCACATCATCAAAATATTGATCCTGATTCGGATCATTTTATGAAAAAACACAAGTAGTAACAATAAAAATATAATATATAAACACAAATGCAACACTAGAAGTAAAGAGTAAATAATAATAAGTGAAATGTGTAATTGTAAACTAATACGCAATTGTAATATGATTGAAAAGAAATTGGACATGATTAAAAAAATGTAATGTTTATGCATGCAGCATAGGATGACAAAAAAAGAGGTGCCTGAAGCACGCCCATGAAAAAGGTGTCACACTGAATCTTGTGTAGACCGCAAGTATTATGGCGTCGGCTTAGGGCTTCAGCCTTATATGAGGAGGGAGTTTTGAGACTCATACAGCGCCCGCTTATATGAGTCCCTGCTCCTCCGAAGACACTAGTGGTCCTCTAAAGGAGCACACGTCGGTTTACAAGCAAAAATTGATTTTTTTGTGAATTGGAACACCAATTCCAAGGGGTTGTCTCTCAACACAATGAAGTTTTGGACCCTAAGGGCAATAATTTTGGACGGGAACAAAACATTCGAAAGGGAGAATTAAAAAAAAATAGATATATGTCACATATATATCAAATCAAAAAGGGGTAGACAATCCTAGAGAGACATAAAAAATGAAAAGTCATAATCAGGTTAAATAATGCACAAGTCGTATAATTAGAAGGTAAATAACTGGTTGACTTAAAGAAAATGTTATCAAATTACATGTGATTTTTTTTTAAATAACTGCAATTATTAAATGTGTTAGTTATCACTGTTAACTGAAATGTAATCGTAAAAGAATGAAATGTGAAATAAATGTTAAACTGTAAATAGTAGTTAAGTGTATTTAAATAACATAAAAGTGTACAGTAAAATGAAAAGAGTGTAAAGTGATTCAAAATATTGTTCACAAGAGATCTTCGAAGCATACAGTCATGGGCCAGCCATAATGTTGTCAAAGATCTGTTGTAAGCAACATACATACAACCTTGGCCTCTGGTTGTACACTTAGCTTCACAATACATGTCATTAGAAAAAAATGTAAACAAAAGTATATTATTTTCTGTTTCTTAAATTATATGTATGTGGTTGATAAACATTAGGGAAGTTGTGATTGTTTAAGTGACTTGTAGCATCGAATAAATGTCCATATCGAGGTGGTGCAAGAGGTAACCTATCAATGTGTACACGAAATGCTGTATTATCAGCAGCATATAACCTCTTGATCGAGAATGACACAGGTGAATGTTTGAAAGTTACAATGTATGGTCCAGTGTATTTAGGTTTGAATTTATCAACAGATTTTAAGTACACAATATCTTTGAGACAAATGGTTCTTAATTTAGCTTTCTGACCGTAATGTTTATATCTTTTATCCTGTGCTGTTTTAATGTTAATGTAAGCCTTGTCATATATTTTGTGTAAATCTTCAAGTAATTTATGTATTTCAGTATGTTTATCTAGAAAAGGTTGATTGCTATTCTGATCAAAAGTGTCAAAAGTTAATGAAAGTTCACGTCCAAAGTGCAGAAGATTAGGAGTGAATAATGTAGTTGAATGTTTTGAACCATTATAGAGCGACTTGTGTATAAATATTGCATTTTCAAATGAGTGACCTTCTTGCAAAAGTATATTAACAGAGTATTTGATTGATTTATTGATTCTTTCCGAAAGAGCATTGCTTTGTGGCCTCGAAACAGAGCTGTGAAGTACCTTAATACCTAGAGTATCATTAAAAATGTTGTATATTTGAGATGTATATTGGGGTCCTAAGTCTGATAAGACAACAGAAGGTCTCCCAAAGGTGGTTATATAAGAGAATAAACATTTAACGACTTTAGCTGTAGATGTATCATTAAGTGGAAAAAGTTCAACATGTCTTGAAAAGTGATCTGTAATAGTTAAAATATGTTTACCATTAGAAAAAGGGCCAACGAGATCTGTACTAATGGTATGGCCAGGATATCTGGGCGTGTAGGTGGGTTGTAAGGGTGCCGGAGGGGTTTGATGATGTTTACATTGAAGACATTTGACACATGAAGCTACAAAGTTTAAGGTGTCAACATACATGCCCTTCCAAAAGTATCTTGATGATAGGAACTCATAGGTTTTATTAAAACCAAAGTCAGATAAATGAGAGATTGTTAAAACTTTGCTTTTAAGAGAGTTAGGAACAACAATGTGATATGAAAAAGTGTTATTAAGATTATTGTCTTTTTTTAACATTAAAACCTTCGAATCAGGGTGTATGAAGTAATTAGGATATTTTTGAGAAGGTCCTTTCTTTAGAATATCCTTGTAAACAGTGGACAAGGTGGTGTCATTTTTTTGTTCAGTGCAGAAAGTTTCATTTGAAATTTCCAATAAAGGATCTGGATTTGTTTGTTTACCAGATACAAGATAGTTTACATATTTCTTAGTGGCACTTGAATTTGAATTATTACTGTCTGGTGTATCATAGTCAACAATAGGTAATGGTTGAGGGTCATGGATAAGTTCAGGGTTAGTATCCAGAGTTTGTTGATTGTTTTCAAAAGTACAGCGAGATAAATAGTCAGCAAGAACATTTTTCTTACCAGGGATATGTTTAAAAGTGTATGAGTACTCTGAAAGCTCCATGAGCCAACGAGAGATAATATCAGCTGGATTAGTAGTCTTGTTATATTTTTCTAAGGGTTTACTGTCAGAAACGATTACAAATTGTCTGTTATATAAATAATATTTGAAAGCGGTAACAGATTTATAAATTGCCATGAGTTCTAATTTAAGTGCAGGGTATTTTTTTCTGATGGCTTAAGAGATTTAGAAAAATATGCTACTGGTAAAAGTTGTAGATCATGCTCTTGTAATAAAACACCAGAAATAGCAACATTTGACGCATCTGTATTTAAATAAAATGTCTTGTTCCAATCGGGTAATCTAACCATGGGAGAATTAAAGAAAATTTTCTGTATTGTGTCCATGATTTCTTGATGTTTAACTGTCCATTTAAATTTAACTTTTGGAGTAGTTAGGTTTATCAGTGGCTGTACTAACTCAGAAAAGGATGGAATTAGACTCTTATAAAATGTAATAACACCAATGAGTCTTTTTAGTTGACGTTTAGTTGTAGGTGTGGGAAAAAATGTTATTTTTATGATATTTGACTGAATCGGGGAAACGGACTGATTTTCTACATGAAATCCCAAATAGTCAATGCTAGATTTATGAAAAGTACATTTGCTAGGAGACAGGGTCAGGTTATATTTGGTTAAGATAGAGATAATTTTTTTTTAATTTATTACACATTTCATCAAAAGAGTTTGCACCTACAATGAAATCATCCTGATGTGTATATACACTATCTAATTGTAATTCATCAAGCAAAGAGTCCATTAAAGCTTGGAAAATAGAAGCGCTGTTTTTTAATCCAAACACTAATCTCTTGCATCTAAAAGAACCAAACATAGTAGTAAATGTCAACTGATTTTGGAATTTTGCTGGCAAATCAATTTGATGATATGCCTGATGAAAGTCAAGAGAAGAAAAATATCGATACTGAGAAAGATTTGAAATGATGGTTTGAATTTTAGGTAGAGGGTAAGATGATCCTTGAATTACAGTATGACCATTCGAAGATCTAACGCGAGACGGAATTTTTGTTTACCAGTTCCGTCTGGTTTCTATTTGACTAAAAGCATGGGTCAAGCCCATTCTGAACAGTGGCGTTCAATAATTTTGGCATCAAGCAGATCTTTAATTTGTTCTAAAGTACCTTTTTGCAAAGATTGAGGAAGGGGGAATGGAAGAGTTTTTATAGGGTAGTCATTAATAAATTTCAAATCAGGTACAATCTTATCAGTATGTCCAAGTGTATTTAATGATTTTGAAAAGGCAGGGTAATAACTAAGTAATAATTTAGTCATTGTATTTGCTTCATTAGAACTTAAATGTGTAAGGTCAAAATCGGTAGCTGCCAAATCCTCTTTCCTCTTTTTTAATGTTTCATTAGATGCCTTGATAAAATTTAGGAAGTGTTGTTCTGAGTTATGATGCTTGTCCAAATTATCAGAGGGGTACTCAAGAATTTCATCAACTTCAGATAAATGTCCAATTTTTGTGTGTTTACGGAGATGAATGGTAGTGTCAGAATTATTTTTAAGTGAAATAGAAAAGAAATGATTTAATTGTACAGGCTTCTTTTTGCGTTTAGATTTCTTATCCATTTGAATAATAGCATCATGACCTATTACTTCTTTTTTATCTGTCAAATATTCAAATAGATAGTTTATGTCATGTTTGATATTATTGTTTGTGTAAACTGAGCACCATGTTTGCTCTTGGGGTTCTAGAATGATTTTACGGGTTAAGAAAACCTTTTGATTTGTCACCACATCACACAAGGTGTCACTTTGATTACTTTCACTGACTTTTGACTTAGTGTGTGATGTTTAATTTGTATACAACGGAGAATTTATGGAGCACAACTTCAGGACCATTTGAATGATTTTTTTTCTTGATTGACTCCTTTTATTAGAACGAATGAACACATGCGCACACTAGTATTTTCACAAACAAGCACATTTTGCACATTCTGACTGTAGCATCAGAGAAGTTGACCCACAACACACATAGCACACTTGAGCAGATCGCAGGACAAATTGGGGTGGATATTTTAATCAAGAGTAATCACGAAGAAAAAACACGCCGAGGCATTTCTTTCACAAACAGTGGTGTCGTATGGTAAAAAGGTAACCAAACACACTTTTCAGAATATTGAGGAGGCTGGCTGTGTAAATAGAATAAATAGAAATGAGAGCGAGATCCGTGATTCAATCGCTGACTCGCTCGGACGTTCCTTTCAAGGAACACACGTATTTGCAGGTTTTTTTTTTTTTTTGTTAACTGAAAAGGCTTTTCTCACACTTTTGAATTGGGAGTTCACATCTCGCACGTGAAAATGTAGAGGCGTACTTTGAGCACTCACATATTGCTGTAATTTTTGTGAAAAACACACATCGAAGTCGAGTTGAAACTAATCACAGAATTCAGTGCAGGGGTGAACGAACATAGAACACTATGGATGATTTTCAGGCTAAGATACACTCACACGCTGATCCGCGGGATGCACGAAGAGAAGAACACAGTTCCGTTGATGTCAACAACACCGGTGGGACAGCACAGAGCAGTTCAAAACAACCGTCGATGCGAGAGAAAGGGGTAATGCTCCACTTGAAACAAGAGAGGGAAGCAGGATAGCAGGAGCAGGCAGGCACGGATTTTTCATCGGCGAAGAGCAGTCGTCCGGGGCGAAAAGTTCACTCCATGATGAAATCCACGCAGCCGGTAAGCGAAGATAAGCAGCGCGTACCTCTGGGAAGAGAAGAAAATCAGCGTGTCGTTGTTTCCTTAGGTGACGGGGCGAGATACTTGAAGCTCACAGCAACAGAGCGGTGCGACCGCTGGGAGGGATCCATCGCTCCAAGAAGTCGATGCAGAAAAATAAGATTGGAAGCACGTACCTCTCCCTTACATTTTTTTTAATGGAGAAAAAAAACTGGTCACGCGACCAATGTATATGAAGACGTTTTTGCTAGTAAAGAGATGGCCGTTTTGTGTTGACAAGGTAATGAAATTTTTAACACCAGGTGCTATTAAAAAAAACTCCGATTCGTAATACGAACTTTTTTATTTCATGATGAAAGTCGAAGAGAGAGGTACAGGGGGGAAAGCAATAAGGAGCCTCTCTTAAAACGTCATCACGATGCTAGAGACAGAGCAGGAATGTCTGAATATACAGTTACAACTTTCTTGCTTGGCGGCCTACAATATCGCCAATCTACAAATATTTTGCGCCATGCACAGGAGTGGAGAAAACCTTAGCTGATATGGATTCGCCAAATACATACGGTAGGCTTCTACCATATTAATTGTGTAGGGGGAGGCAGATTGTGGGCTGCAAACATTCTTGAATCATGACAGGCGCAGTCCAATCTGTACATTGATACAGCTGCGGTTAAAAAAAAAATAAAAATTGTTATCTGGATAGGGCATAGTAACAGACCGAATTCGTTAGGCTAAAAGGCATGAGAAAGTATTTTTCTAGACCAGATGTTAGATCAAAGATAAACCGCTTTACCACAAAAATGCAGAATGGACATACATATGAAGAAAAGGGTGTGAATGTTAGAGTGTATTGGGAAGAAAATTCTAATCAATAGATTGACTGTTAAGTGATTTTAAATGATGAGTTATATTCATGCCCAAATAAGGAAATGACCGAAGTTAAAATGCTTTTGAAACTAACAGTCAGCCGTAACGAATTTTCTACAAGGTTAAATCGTATGTGTGAAAAAATCCTAAAGTAAAAATTGAAGGCTGAATCACTGATTTTATTTTATTAAAGAGATGAGTAACTAGAATAATTTAATTTAAATGTGAAGGGCTGTTAATACAATCGATTTAGTTTTTAAATGTTGAATTTAATCTAGGGGCTGCACTGTTTGACTATAGCGCACTAAAATAAATAAATTCTTAAACAGAATTTTAATTGAAACAGCTGGGGGGGGGATGGAATGTAAACATATATAACGAGATAATCGTTATACTGCCACTCCAAAAAATATACTAGCAAGATTTCGTTGCAGTGGAATTCGTGAATTTTATAGGAACATTTTTACAGATGAAGACTTCCTATGTTCCTCAGTAACTGATCGACTATTATCCATCAAAGATGAGAGCGTTAAAGACCAGAATGACAATGAAAAAAAATAGTAAATATGAAACTGTTAATAAACCAAGCACTTCAGCAATAAATTTAATCAATGATGGTGAGATTGTAGGACAGTCTTAAGAAGTAAGAAATCTCATTGAATTAGATGATTCTATGACAATTGATAATAGCAATGTGTCATTGGTAAGTCTTACAAAAATAAGACCACTCCGTAAAGCAGGACCTCGAAAAGGCATGCGATCTATTCGTAAATGTTTGAAATCTGCCATTCTAACAAGCACACCTGTAAAAGAGAAAATTCGAGCAGAACAAAAAGGAAAAGAACGCTGGAAACAAATTGAAGAAGAAAAAGCAACTGTAGGGAAAGGCCAAGCAGTGCATAAAAAAATTACACCTAGGTTATTGAAAAAAATTGAGAAGCAAGTATTGGATAGCTCTGAAGATGACAAAAATTGCTTATGTCTAGTTTTTTTGGAGCAATACAAAATTTCTAGACCCGGAGAAGACTAGGTGCAATGCATGACATGTAAAAGATGGGCGCATGTCAAATGTACCAAAAATGAACATTATTATATTTGTATTAACTGCAAATCAGACGCTGAAACAAGCTATGGCAATGAGTGATTAAAAATATAGGATATAGGCCTACACGTTGCAGTAGGCTACCGAATCAAAGATCAATATGGCCAAAGATTAGTGTAGGCTTACTTTTTATTTCTTTCCTGATCAAGACAGTTTTTTTTCTTTTTATTGCTAAGTGTCTCTAAAAGTATCTTTATAAAGGACTAAGTGTTTACAAGTGTTAACAATTTAACTACTTTATTTGAATTTGATTTACAATATTATTAAAACATGAAAGTGCTTTATTGTGTTAAGAACGTTTAAATGAATAAATTTCTCATTCTTGATTTAACATATCAAATTTAATCGCCTTCCTTACATAATTTGTATATGTTACAATGCAATTGTATGTTTCATTTATGTGTCACAATGTGCCCCAAGCATGTCACAACTCGCCCCGTAGAGGGGGTTAATAGTGACAAATTTCGAGGTTACGCAGATTTCATTTTGTGTTATGTAAAACGTTAATAATGTTAATAGTAGTTTTATAAATATGTTACACAAGACTTACTCTAATGATATGATACTCTAAATGTTTAGCTTCTGTTCAAATCTTACGGCTAGTATAAAAAATGACGAAAATGTCACTACTATCGCCGGTCTCCCCTACTGGTAATTATAATGCACAACAAAATAAAATTGAAGATGAGAATTGATGCAAGTAAAAGTCTTTGTGAGGTGGCAGCTTAATGTATGAGTCCCATTAACATAACTGAGAGTTCCTATGGTCAGAGTCACTTTCGATTAGAAGTAATCGACTTTTCAGATAGTTCCTTTTAAAAGGTATGGTACCTCTTTACTGCTATGGCAGCATTTCGCTATACCAATGCCATAGATTCATTTCTCTTTGACCCGGCCTCGTTCGCGTTCAGAGCGCCGCAAGGTTGTTTCGCCTTCGGGTCGTCTACCCGCAAAACCTTGAGTAAAACCCCGGAGAGCTATTTCTTTCCTACAGGTCCAACCTGTATTTTTACTCACCCGAGTCTAGAAAATTAACTAAATAAAAATTATTTGATCTCCTATATATTCACAATTATTTATGCTGGAAAACTATGTGGAGTATTTTGGCCACTCGCCATGATTTCCTGTCAAAATCCTTTGACAGCTACTCTGATTGGCTGGACAGGGCCCGCCTCCATCCCTGCACATAACATCTACGCGAGGAAATGTTTCTTGGAAAATACAGTTACTTTCAGTTACTTCAGTATTCATAGTCAGTATACAGTTAAATTCAGTTACTTTCGCTCTCGGCACATGAAAGCCAAGTCCGGGTGTTCTAATGCATTAGCGACTTTCACCACCTGACATACGTCTACAATCGATTGTGATCGACCGCTTATTTTCATCTTGCCGTCATGATTTAGGAACTTCGCTGTACTTTCACTTTGCTTTAGAAATACATTAGTTTTTCCTATGTAGTGAATCTGTATCACTACGGGGATTTCTATAGGGAATATTGTAAAACAGTCTAAGTGTTTACAGTACTAACACGAGCACATATAAAATTCCATTTTCTTCATTGGGAATTTCATTAAATTACTTATTTTTCTATTTCTATTACTAGTTATTATCTTCAATGAATTGCAAATAACATAGAAGATTTGTTTTACAAATTAGTTTGAATTATGTTTCTCGTTTTTCATATTTTTTGTCGAAGTTATATTAGACTAACATATAATACTAGCACTAACATTGTAGAGAAAGATCAACAAAGTCTAGCGAGCTAATTTTTTATCTCCCTGTCCCTCCCTTCTTGTTACCCATTTTATGTTTTCGTTCTAATATGCTTTGAGTGTTTTAATATAAGTTGATTATACGTAAGTATTTTTAAATAATAATAATGCAAAATGTATATGCTATTCAATTGCTCTGATATTCTTGCCGTTTTTCCAAACAGTTTTCATTTCATTCGGGTTATGTTCTATAGTTAGCATACAAAATCTCTCTCTTATACATAACTAGTTTAAAAAATGACACTGATGAAGCCATGTGAGAAGCGCTGTAAAATGTATATGAACTTCGAATATATGCATATTTAACTGTCTCCAAAATCTAAAGAAATTTTCGAATCGACTTGTTCCTTTAGATTTTATTTGGAGCAAATTTATATAAAAATTGGAAAATAAAATATTGGTATCACACTCTGTTGAGAGTACAGTAACTTTTAGATTTATAGGTAGATTTCGTATGAAATGCTACCCATTCTATTCACCCCTATGTTGAAATTTCTGAAACATTTTTGCAGATCTACACCGATCATGACACCTAGAACCCAAAACCACCCTAACTAAAAAAATTTATATAGATATAATCTCTCTCTCTCTCTATATATATATATATATATACCGGGTGTCCCAAAAAGGACTGACTGATTTTAAAATTCAATAACTTCCAAACGGTGACAGATATTAAAAAAATTCTTGCAGGAGGGTTATGCATAAGGTCAAAAGTTTTATTACAGTGATTTTCAATTTTAGTTCGATTTACAAACAATAGATGGCGCTGTAAGCAATAGTCGCTAAATACAGGCTCGATTTTTGGTCCTTTATCTTGTTCCATGCAGAAAAAGGAGATGGAAATGTATTATCCGGGCCACGAAGTACCAAAAATCGAGCCTGAATTTAGCGACTATTGCTTACAGCGCCATCTATTGTTTGTAAATCGAACTAAAATTGAAAATCACTGTAATAAAACTTTTGACCTTACCCATAACCCTCCTGCAAGAATTTTTTTAATATCTGTCACCGTTTGCAAGTTATTGAATTTTAAAATCAGTCAGTCCTTTTTGGGACACCCGGTATATCACTTTCTTCTGGATACGATAACTTCCGTAATTCTGCAAAAATGTCTTCCAAACTGATACATAAAACCAAGGACTGTAAAATCTCGCTCAATGGGCAAAAACGCTTAATGGGCAAAATCGGAACAGGGGGTTGGAAATAGAGAGGGGTTTGGTGAAAACAAAAATAAAACCCATAACTTCTTCATTTTTGTACATATCAAATCAGTTTAGAGTTTTTTTTTTACCTCTAAAAATAGGGCCAAAAATTTATGTATCACAGATTTTTGCTAAAATTAAAAATTGGCTCAATGGACGCAAAAAACAGGGTTTTAGTGAGAAAAAAATTAATAACTTCGTCAATTCACAATATATCAAATCCAATTACATTTATTATAAATCGTCTTAATATTGTCTACAACTTTCATATTGACACGTTTTTGATAGGACCAATTCGTACCGCAAAAAAAAAAAAAAAAAAAAAAAAAAAAATAGTTATGAAAACAAAAAGGGGGGATTGAAGAAGAAAAAAATCCATAACTTCGCCAATTCACAAGACATAAAATCCGCATGAATTTATTATATATCTTCTTAATACTATCAACAACATTTATATTGACAAGTGTTTGATAGGGCAAATTCTTACAGAAAAAAAAAATAAAAAGATATAGCGGTTGAAGAAAAAAAATCATCGTATTAAAGGTGTTTTCAAATCCAAACTGCTTATTTTCTGACTCATTTTTAAATTCATTTTTGCTCTCAAACGTTCCCAATTGTTAGATCCTCTTATTCAGAAACTGTATAATGTACCGTTATGGTCGATTTTTTGATAGAGGCAGAATATAATTCAAAAAATCCTGACAAAGTGGGAATTTTGAACCAAATTTCCCGAAGTGATAGTGCTGGAAACGAAAACAAATGGTCATACTGTGAAAATAATTATAAATCAAGTTCTAATTAATTGAATTAATAATAAAAACACAGGTCGCGTATAAATCTCTTCTAAAAAATCACGTCAGCAAGTTTCATGCTTTTACTTTTAAAAATGAGTCTGAAAATGTGTCAGAAAATTTCAAGTTGTTGAGCGGGGAAAATATTTTTTTTTAATTTCGACTTAATATGATTCTGATAAAATGAGCTCTTACACAAAAATAAAATTAAAAATTCATCAAAAGCGGCCAGATAAAATTGTTATCTGGTTTTATCTCTAATCTTTATTTAGTTTTTGTTGGTGAAATTAGTACTTAACATCGAAATCTACCTCCGCCTGTAGGCCGATTCTGCAGGCACATTTTGTAGTGGAATATTTTTAACGAGGTGGAACCAGTGACGCCATTTGATGGAGGCTAAGGGGCAGTTGCCAATTCCCCATCCCCTAAAGATTTTAAAATTTCAGAAAATGTATGTATCCTTATATGTCAAACAAACAAACAAAAAAAATTCAGAAATTTTCTCAATAGCTTAAAATAAATTGTCGGAATTGGATAAAACAAAACCTTTAGCATTAATAAGCACTACTCGCAGAAATCAGTAATTTTCTGTAATGTCTTCCTGCTACAGAGTTTTAAATAAAGACTCGGATATGAGCATTTTGGTTATTTTTTAAATTTTGATGAAAAAAAATACTGATTAAAATCTAAATTGTTTGACTTAAAAATAATGTAGCAACCCAAATAAGAAAGTTGAGATTTACTGAAATTTTACGTCCATGTAATTTACTGAAATTTGACGAATAATATTATTTTACGTACAAGTAATAGGAGAATAGGCAAAGGAGGATTTGTTAAGGCATTTGGAAAATGTCGTATTACAACAGAATTAAACAGATTCAATAACTTTGTAGTATGCTTGAAATAAACGAACCACCAACGGTGCAAAGAAATTCATGCAAACGTCTTTTATTTGTTTTATTACTAAATGCTGAAACCTAAATAAAATAATAAAAGTACACGTGTAGTAACTGTAACAAGTGTGTAACTGTGTACACGTGTAAAAGTACACGGCATATAATACTGTCGTTTTTACAGGCAGATAACAACAAAGGAAAATTTAAAGACAAAACAATCTGTCTATACGTTAGTTATTACATCTTTTCAACGAGAAGTAAATTCTTTTAAAAGTGGTATCTAAACGCATGTTTCTTTAATTACTCTCATCTCTATTCTTTTTCTTTTGATATATCCCCTTTATTCCATGAAACTATATTAAATAATAAAGTTGTACTGTAAGCAAGTAAGCAAGAACAGTTTGAAAACTTAAACAAATATATATTTTTTTCTAAATAAATTATGACACTTTTCTTATATAAAAAATAGCAAATAACGTGCAAGAATATTAAAAGGCAGAAAACGAACGTTTAAAAATGCACAAATAATACACAAAAATCAGCAAAAAGCTATTTCGAATCCACCATTCTTCTTCAGTGCGACAGAGAGCAATGTGCAGCGTGCTAAAAAAAGTGATTGGACATAATGACAGAGAAGTAGGCACTTTTTGTGTATTATTTGTGCATTCTCAAATGTTGGTTTTCTGCCTTTCCTTAATTGTTTTATATCAGAATTGCACTCTTCCTAAAATTGTATTCCCAGAGTTGTATTTTCATTTTAACAAAGATTTATAAAATCACGGCACAATTAAAATAGTTTTAGTCTAATTCGCTTGCAGGTTAATATGTTACCAATAAAAGGAGAAACAGTCAATATGTGTATTTGTCTACGTGTACGTATGAACTGGTTACAGGAGGACAGAAAATTTAGAAAATCATTCACTATCAACGTAGCAAGTCAAATCTTTCTACATGAATTCACAAAAACTGATAACATTAAAGATGCGCATCATTCAGGCAAACCACTGAAGAAACTAGATAATGTTCAAAGAATACCTAAATCGGTTACTTGCATACCGAAGTCGGAGAATTTGTTGATAACTCGTCATTTTCAATTCTACTATTTGAAAAATGCTACGTTATTATTTAAACAATCGTCTATATCACGTTCAAACTGAGCATAGACTTGGAATTTAAGACGATTCTGTGCTGTCCAGTGAGGTATGTGTTACGATTTGCTGAAAAATGAAAATTAATGCGAGTGAAGTCCAACTGCAACCGCGTTAATACAAATAGACGATCACAAATAATACTTTTTGTTGCTTTTGTAGAAATCCTCCTATAACCTACCTGAACACAATGGATTTAGACTTATTTGTCTGATATATAAAGAGATTTTAATATCCTGTACGTCAAGTGCAAACTTCCCTTTTATACATTTTTGGGATAATTATAACTATTGCATATAAGCGTTATCATATTCGTTACTCTGACCTTTACAACAAATTCATAAGGACGAAATCTCCCGATGTTTTTTCAACAACGTACGTATTCATTAATCATTTTTACAGAAGCTAATTTATTACAAAGAAAAACAATATCTAAAAGTTTATGGAAATATTGTTTTTAGAATAAATGGGCTATTTTCTTTTAAACAAAACTCTCATTTGGTTGATAAATGCGTTTACTCGTGATTAAACCATTATTCAATGTTTAAGGAATCTCACCAATTTCCTTTATCCAATGAATAAAAGTGAAAATGTTGTATAAAGGAAAATAATCTTCAAAATAACTTTAACTTATTTGTAGGAAATATTGATTGATACGTGTCTGATTTTAAAATGCCAGCTATACCTAAGAGGTTTTAGAAAATGACTGTTAGTCAGTGTGTAAATTTTTATGCTTTTATGATTTTAAACATGCGAAAATTATAACGGCTGTATGTGCTGAGTATAGTTTAGTAATTATAGTTTACTAATTATAGTTTTGTTGTAACATCATGAAAAGTTTTTGAATACTGCCATTGACATTCTATAAGTTTTAAACCATCCACGTAACTTAATCAGCGAAATTGCATATGTTATATTTATGTATTGAAATAAATAGACATTACATTCAGTATACTGTAATATAAATCAATAAAATTTTCTTGGTATGCATAGCTGCCAAACTTCCACTAATCTTCCGGAATGTTTGGATTAATTTGACCCAAGTTAACCACGTTTTCAACCAGAAAATTTATTTCATGAATGCTTATTTATTTAATTCCAGGTTTCTACGTGAAACACATTTAATTCCATTCCTTAAAAAAATGAAATTCTCGTTCGAAACGTATTAAACCAGGGTCCAATTAACGCAAGTATTACGAAAGATTATTTTGAGGTTGGCACTTATGGGCATGTAAAAATATTTATAATAATTTTATGTAAAATTTTGTAATAAATTTATATTAAAATTCAAAAGACAGGATATCGTTCTTTTACATATCTAATTTATCACAAAGAAAAACGATGTCTAATCGTTTTTGGAAATTTTACCCTTGAAGTAGGCTTTTTACATTTTTAAAAGCTTTCATTTTAAAGATAAATTTGTTTACGCAATATTACCATGTTATTCAGTATGTGATGGAACTCATCAGTTATTTTTGTCCAATGAATAGAGTAAAAATGGAAAAATGTCTTTTTACAGAATAAAGTTCGAATAATGTATTACATATACTTATTTTGTAAGATTTAAATGTGATAATTACTTGCTTAAAGCGTTAAGTAGAATTTAAATTGTAATTTGTGTTTCTTTCTGAATATCTTCTCTGTATTCATACACTAGATACAGTAATGCCTTTTTGAACAAAACACAGAAATAATGACTCATAACTTTTTTTTAAAATCTGAATCTACAACCCACTAAAAGGCAATAATTAACTAGGTGAATAAAAGTCTATATGTCGATGAAAGACCGTGAATTTTTCTGCCTCAGTTAAAAGTGCCATATTAATTATGTAAAACCAAACACGAACGGTGTACGATTGGAAGATCATTATATGTCTACATATATTCTACCGCCGGATTTGTGAACGATACTTAAAGCCAATTAATTTCCTCATTTCAATTTTAATTCAGGAATATCTCGCATAAAAAAGATAAAAATTCTTTCTTTTGTCACACTCCAATAGATTTTATTAATAGTCAATTATAATGGTTAAAATGCTAACTTCTCAATTGGTATTTGTTACAAATGTTTAGTTCTTATAGTGAATCGTGAAACTTTTTGTGAACTGAATATCCTTAGCTTAATTTTAAAAAAAAAATCAACCATTTTTTTTATCTTTTACCACCAGAAAAATTCACAAATGTATTTTAATATGAAGTAAAAATTAAAAAATAATCCTCAAACTATTCCTTGCTCGCTTTTCAGTCAATCTAGACAAAAGCTGTCTATCCGGACGCTTTGTTTAATTGTATAATAAAAAAGTCCTTCCGGCCAGTGCCGGGAGGAAGAGGTAGCTTTCAAATACCTTATTTTAAAAAAGTCAACTTATATTATTCAAACACACGAAGCTCAATTTAGTGGAAACCGAATATAGGAGATTCAATACTAATTTTTATCAATACTAAATCATTATAAATGAGAATTTCGTGAAATTAGTCAGCTTTATCCAAGCTGCTTTTATTTAAAGTAACTTATATTTGGCTGAGATGTTGATGTATACTATCCACATGCTTTCTCACATGGAAATAGGCGAATACGTGTGTTATCGCGTGACAAATACAAGATCGTTTCAAAATGTTAGCCATACTAGAAATTCAAAGTGCTATAATTCAATCATTTTTTAAGATATAAACAAAAGAACAAATTTTCAGAAACAAAATCTGCTCCGGAATCTTTGTATCAAGGCCAAACACATAAAAAAAACCTTTTTCATTTTCCAATTTTTTAATACCTCATTTTAAATTTTAAATTTAATTTTTTTTAAATGGCAATCCTTTTGAAACAAGAGGGCGAATAAAGCTGGCCAACGAACTCGGTCGAGACATTGGTATGTACTATGAACAGATCAAGTAACATCCAAATCGGTTCATAAATACGCCTGTTATCGCGTGACAAATATCAGGTCGTTTTAAAATGTCAGCCACAATAGAAATTCAAAACGCTATAACTCAGCCATTTTTTAGATATAGAGGAAACAAAAACTGTTCCGGGATCTTTGTATTAAGGTCAAACACATACAGAAAAAATCTTTTTCATTTTCTAATATTTTGGTATCTCATTTTAAATTTTAAATTTTTTAAATTTTTTAAATGGCCGCCATTTTGAAACAAGATGGCGGATGAAGCTGGCCAACGAACTCGGTCGAGATATTTGTATGTACTATGTACACACCAAAGTACATCCAAATCGGTTCATAAATACGCCAGTTATCACGTGACAAATATCAGGACGTTTCAAAATGTCAGCCACCCTAGAAATTCAAAATGCTATAACTCAGCCATTTTTTGAGATATAGACGAAACAAAAACTGTTCCGGGATCTTTGTATTAAGGTCAAACACATACCAAAAAATCTTTTTCATTTTCTAATATTTTGGTATCTCATTTTAAATTTTAAATTTTTAAAATTTTTTTAAATGGCCGCCATTTTGAAACAAGATGGCGGATGAAGCTGGCCAACGAACTCGGTCGAGACATTGGTATGTACTATGTACAAACGAAGTTACATCCAAGTCGGTTCATAAATACGCCTTTTATCGCGTGACAAAGTTCAGGACGTTTCAAAATGTCAGCCACGCTAGAAATTCAAAATGCTATAACTCAGCCATTTTTTAAGATATAGACGAAACAAAAACTGCTCCGGAATCTTTGTATAAAGGTCAAATACATAAGAAAAAAATATTTTTCCATTTTCAATTCTTTGGTACCACATTTTAAATTTAAATGTTTTAAGAAAATTTTAAATGGCCGCCATTTTGAAACAAAATGGCGGATGAAGCTGGCCAACGAACTCGGTCGAGACATTGGTATGTACTATGTACATACCGAATTACATCCAAATCGGTTCATAAATTCGAGAGTTACAGTATGACAAAGGTCAGATATATATATATATATATATGGATATATATATATATCAACTTTTGAACGGAGGGTGGTTTCGGGGTCTGGGGGTCATGATCGATGAAAATATACCAAAATTTTTTGAAATCGCTTTCCTCCGAACGGCTGCAATAGGTAGCTTTTTGTAATGAAAGCTACCTAAAAATGTATAGGGTAAAAGCACCAATAGTCGGCCACGTAGCGCTTTCTTTTAGTATACGGGTCAAAGCAGAATTTTAAAAAGCAATTCAACATTTTTAACGAGCTAATGTATAATTTTCTTTTATTGTTTCAGCAATTATTTAAAAAAAACTGATTATAGTTTTTATTTATAAAAAGTTAAATTTAAAAGTAGCAAAGTCAGTAGTCGGCACTCAATTCTAGTGTTCGGCCATCATTGGACCAGTTGACGGCCACTTAAATGCTTTGTTATTGTAAATATCTTAAAGTATAATTTTTATAAACAGAACAACATTTTAACGATAAAATGTGTTTTATTAAATTTATACTTTTCTTATAATGTTTAAACAATAATTTAAAATATTATAATAGTTTTTAACACTTTCTAACATAGTTTAAAAGTGTTTGTCAATTTGGATTGGCTCCGGTTTTTCCGAGCCGTAACACTCGTAAATATACTCGAATCTTCCTGAATTTATTGTATGTTATTGACGTTAACAATAGCACGATAGATATTGAAAAAAAAAGTGTGTAGAATTCATAGTTCATCGACAGGGACAGTCAAAAGTATTCTGATGCATTACGCTCAATGCGAAAAATTTGCGCGGTCCAATATAATGTCGCAATAGCGCCCAATAGCAATTTTGCTATACGAAAACAAACAGTATTTCCTTGGATTTGTTTATGAATCGTTGTTAACATCCTCAGTACAGGAACTGCCGTCCTTGAATGAGACAGTTCAAGAATGTCTTGAAAACTCATTTCCAGTATCACCCACGTCTAAAGAGAACACAAGGAAGAGTATTTCAATTAACTATTTACAAAAGACTTAAAACTTTCTCAGTGTGTCTCAGAACATTCTAAAATGTAGAGCAAAGTAAAGAACTAGTAGGAGAATTTTGATAACATTTGCAAAATTTCGGTAGGATATTTATTCTCTTAAACAAATATGCTCATCTGTGTGTATGTGTGCGGGCGATGACTTTTGAACTGTATTGCACAAATAGGCCTGCAAAATTGCCTCGTGACAGATGCAAAAATGCCCGGAATGCATCTGACTCGGACATTTTCGATTTTTTTTTTCTTCCATTTTATATTGAACGTGAAAATGCACTTATTTTATACATAAAATGGATATGTAGCTTTCAAGAATTGGTATAAAGTAGACATCGGTACTAGAATTGAATTTTCGAAAAAAAAAATTATAAGTAACACTTACGTCTTGTTATTAAGATAACTAATGATGTTATAAAATGCTTTAAATGAATTTTATTAGTCATTTTATATTGTGGAAGTTTGAATGTACATGCACTTTTCTCTAATTATTAACAGTTGTAGCTCGAATTAAACTTCTAAATTAAACATACAACTTTAATCAAGTTACACGAAGAACTATTTTTTAAATATTAATGCCATGACTTTCAAGTGTGTACAGTATAAATTAAAAAATCCGGCATTATCGCGACCGAAACTATACCGAATTTTTGAATGAATATCAAATGAGTAACTAGGAATATCAAAAATAGCACTATATTCTTAATGGTGCCTTTAGCAATAATTTAATTCATTAGTAAGTGATAATTATGTATGAAAAGGAGAAAATTAAATATAAAAAAAAACTTACTTTAATTGATATATTCCATGTTAAAGAGAAAATAATGAAGAGTAAAATTATTTCTTCTCGTGTAATTTCGGAAACATGGAATTTTCTTGGCCGCTCATTAACAAGTTTTTCTTGTATTTTATACAAATGAAGAATGTCAATTTCGGAAATACAGTCTCGTTTCTCTAAAGAAGACATTAATACTCTAGTCAAATTCAGCAAATTATTATACTGAAGTTATACTGTCTTTTCTTCTACCAGTTGTTCATGCTCGTCTTCTGAACTGCTACTACCGTTATCAGCGCTTCTATTTCGCACTGCGTTAGCGATCTCGCTGTCTGTTAAACTGTCCGTTATTCGTGCATTTTCGTCAATGCATAGCCAGTCATCTATATCCTTTTTTACACTTAATGCATTTTCGGATTTTGCGCGTTCAATCAGCTCATAAATGGTGGCCTTTTCACGGGAAAAGTGAAAGCCTGAAAATTCTTTCTCACCATCGATGTCGCCGTGGCCAAAACTTCGTTCCGGCCATATATTGTGCTATGCATTCGCCAAAGTCTTTGACGTTGGAAGAAGTCAAATAATCTTTTTTTGCCTTTTTACTTTCGATCTTGAAATTTTTAATTCATAAAAAATTGCTATTTTTTTTCTTCCATAACTTGAAGGTGTAGAAGGAAAAAGAAGGGAAAATATGGTTTCTATGCCGCATTTTTGAAGTTGCAGATTTCCGAATGCCGGATTTTTGAAGTCATACTATATTTCTTAATTTTGTTCCTGTATATTTATTTTATTATTATAAAAAAAATCATTTTTATAAATACTCGTCTTTATATTTTAGAAAGTAATTGGACAAACCGATTCTATGAACGTACGTAATTTAAATTATGAAACATTTTATTGAAAAATTAAGGTGTATTTTTAGGTTTCCGTACATAACAAATAAAAACGGAATCATAAAATCACTAATGTATATCACAAGTCTGTCACAGTCATTTTACTCGTAAAATATGGAACGTGGAAAGCTCAAATTGGTTGAGGTAACAAAGCCTTTTGACAGACATGTTTATATATTTTTAAACCTTCACAATTATTCCAGGAAATAACAATACTTCCAGGAAAAATTTAAAGGGGTTAAATGAAAAAAAAAAATCTTTGCATATCGTGTGAAAGATTTCGCAACGCCGAAAGCAAAAATACATAACTTTTAATTTTAAATATTATATTTTCAGAGATATCGTCGAAAATGTAGGGCAAAATACGTTACCTCCTCCATTTTCGAATGTACTATAACCAAAATTATGAAAAAATTAGCGGTAATAGAGATTACTTCAATTATTGGAGGAAAACTATAGCGATTACCCTAGGTTACATATTTTTGAGAAAATCGTCTTTTTCGGTTACACACAAATTTCGATTTGCGTTCTATCAGAAAAATAGTTGAGGAGCGCCCGAGGTACCTATCGCAGCAGAGGTATAAAAGCATTGTTGATAATGGTTTTCGAAATATTAACACATAAAAACACGGGCGGTTTGGATATACATAAAGAAACGGACGGCATACTCTATGCGCCATTGACTTTTGAAGCCTAGATAACAACTTTTAATGATATATTTGTGTAATGCAATGCCCAGTAGTAGTGTAAAAGCAATAAACGTCAAACTGTTAAAAACAGACTAATTTAATTAGAATTAAGCACATAATTACTATGGGAATCGCGAGTAGTTTGCATTCAGTGGCTCTAAATCTATCTGAAAAAACACGGCACGGACCAAGAACTTTGTGACCTCCTTTCGCAGAATGCCAAGTATACACATTGAACAATGGTTTTGCTTTATGCACACTGTAAAAAAAAAAAAAAAAAAAAAAAAAAAAAGTACACTACTACTCTGAATTTCGGTTTATGAATTACCAAATGAAGTTTAAATATTCTCTACTTTTATTGTCAGAACCAAATTGAGTTTATCATAATCATATTAGGGTAATATTATAAAAAACGTTGTACAGAATAGCGAAATTTGATACAATTTAGGATTCCTAACTCCATGAATTTTCATGGTATAACCATTTAAACATTTCTTGTATTTACAGCTATACCCAATGCGAACATTGTATAGCTTTTTACAATGTCTTATTATTCTTTTAAAACGATTTTTTTTATAATACAGTTACTAATATATTTATTCAACGGAACCCTCTGTGGGCGAGTCATACTCGCACTTTACCGTTTATTTTAAAATAAGTGGTAACACATCGAAAGACTCAAAAGTGCTTTTTTTTTTAGCTAATTACATCACAATATAAAAGTTTGAATATGCATGAAATATTAACAAATTATATAGACAGCGTTAAGTCTACTTATGTTTATGAGTTATAGAAATAATATTGCCAATTTACAAAAAAAAAAAAAAAAAAAAAAAATATTTTATATATCGGGGGAACAATACACATATTGTGTAGATGCCTATAAAATGATGTAAAAAATGTTTGAAGTTAAATTATTTGGTATTTTATTTGATCTTATTTAGAGGTTTGAATAATATTTTACTGTTTTAAGAAATAAATTACAGCAAACAATACATTTATACAGCGTTCCTTGTTTTGCAAAATTATTTTTTGAAGTAGACACTTCATTTTTTGTGACTCAAGGTATTAAATTTTAATCATTTTAACAGTTTTCTAAATTACATTGTTCTTTTAAATATAAGCTATCATCCGTTGCGGAAATTAATTTTTAAATTGATAATTCAAATTCATCTTAATCACCATCTAATTATTAATTGAATATTTCGTGAACTCATTTATTTTTTATTTAAAAAAAAAATTAAAAATCTATATGAACAATCGCTTAGCAAAGTAAGGAAATTCATTTAACTCTCTGTATTTAGTACAGACTAGTTCCTTTTGTAGAAATTCTTTCAAGGATTTTTCATCTTCTGCATTTCCGAAGTTATAGAAATGAATCTTTATTTAGTCTATTTCAAAATATCAAATGACCAAAAAAAAAAAAAAAAAAAAAAAAAATTGATTTCAGCTTTCTTAACAATTTTTAACGGACCTACCAGTGTAGCTGAACTTAATGCATTTACTTGTGTCATGCAGCTAATTTCATGATATTAAATTACTAAAATATACAAGAATTTTTTTTTTGCACCATACGAGGCCTCTTCAGCTTTATTTTAATTTAAAAGTCGTTAAAACTGCTTATAAAACTACATTACAATAAATAAAACTTTTGAGTTACGAAAGATTTTTTTAAGCCTATTTATATTATTATTATTTTTAAATATTTCGCAACATGCTTTTAAAACACATAAAATTCATAAGAATATATATTAAAATCATACGTTAGATAAAGTTTCTAATGAAAGATAGAGTTCCTTTTTACTCCTTTCTCTACAAATGAATCTCTTCACAGAAACTCGTTACTGTAATTATCCATTTCTGCTGATACTGAAAGAGTTGTGATATTTTGGCTTTTGTATAAAAATTATTACGATTGGTACTGGAATTTAAAAGTTTAGAATTATAAATAAAATCCAGTTAATTACGTAATTCCATATCACAAAGAGACTTATAATTTTCTTACTTGTAAAATATGTTTCGTACTTCGCACACTTCTGTAATAACTACAAAAATTAATATTGAAAAAATGAAAACCTTATGGAAGAAATTTTAATGGCATTTTGTCATGAATTTAAATATTTTATAAAATAAACCTTACGGTATGAGACCTGCATAAACTTTCAAAAAAGAAGCGAAAGTTAGAAAAATATTAAAACGGAAGTAATTAAACTTTCGGTATTTAGCGGACCTTTACAGGTTCTTTTTTATATAAACTAGGGAATGGAACCCAGGCTCCCCGGGTTACAGGTACAGTTGAAACCATTCCTTGGGTTTTTTTTTTAATTCTTGAAAACTAATATATATATACAGTGAAACGCCGATTTAACGTTTTTCAAGGGACCACAAAGAAATGACGTTATATGCGGGAAAACGTTAAATCGGGGTAAGACAAAATAAAGCCCTGAGCATAAAATAAAGGTTAATTTAGGGGACATACCTTTTATTTCTTCATTTACATAGTGGTTTAGACATCAGTTTTCTAAATTATGCTTTAATGAAATCGGTTATTTTATTCTACGTCATTTTTTTAGCAGCTACATCACACGCTACATCATTCGCTATCTTGGAGCAAGTGCTGTCACCATCATTTTGACACCATTCCTTTTGAAATCGGTTTGGTACCTCCTGAGATAGCGTAGAAATCGCCAATTAAAACATTTTTTAGAACGCTTTTTGAGCATTTTCACCCCTTTTAAATTTCGAATTTTTTTTTATTTCGAATCAACTAAAAATCGACGTTCAAGAAGAGTTTAGGGGGCTGTTCTTCCCCACCCCACCCTCATGATGAAAATTTCTTAGTACCTGTTTCTCTTACTACTATTATTATTTTAAGTCGCTTGCTAAGAATAAATACATTTTACTATTTTTTATTTGAAACTCATCGCAATAAAAGAAAACTTTATAAAAATTTTAGTAGGTTAAATTAATTTTTTAAAAACAAAGTTACTAAAAAATTATCAAATTTTCCAATTTTTTTTTTTTTTTTTTTTTACTACAGAACCATTTTTTCCCTTTATGTTATAACTTGGCGATACTTTAACATTAGTAATCTACTATTGGTTGCTCGTGAGCCGAGTTTCCTACTTCTAAGCTCTAGTAAGCAGAATGCAATCAGATAAAAGCGGCACGAATGGAAGAGGGGGAGGGGGGGGGGCGAATCTTGAACCTGCAGTTGGCAATGAAAAATAAAGAGATGGAGGATTCCGAATTTTGAACCTATTGATTTTGAATGTTTTTTTTTTTTTTTTTTACTCCAACAGAACTCCCAGTATAGGATATTTTCATGGAGTTTTTTTTTACCCCATCTGAAAAAAAACGTTAAATGCGGGAAATATTTGAAAGTGACAACGTTAAATCCGGGAATTTTTTAACATTACGAGTATAGGAAATTAATTGGGACTAATTAATAATGACGTTATATGCGGGAAATCGTTAAATACGGGTTACGTTAAATCGGGGTTTCACTGTATATATATATATATATATATATATATATATATATATATATATATATATATTATATATATTACATGTAACACATATTAGATTGTCCACTACACCAAAAAATAAATTTTAGATTAGAAATATCAATTATGTAATCAAATATAATTTTAAAATTTATTAAAAGAGCTACTTTCTGATGATATCGCATGCCAGGAGTTATTAGCCGAAGATTTTGCGTCTTCCGGCAGCCTCTTTACTTTGTTTTAATTGCAAACGGATTAATCTTTAGTAATCTTTCGTATAGATAAATTAAAAAATCGTTCATGTTTTAAAATTGTTTTTAAAACCATAGACAATCAGTAAACTGAGATGAACTTTGCAAACAAATTCCATTTGAAAAAGAAATCCTATTTGGTGATCTAAAAATTTAAATTGTACGATTACAAATATGTTAGATATGTTTTTTCAATATTATTCTTTTATTTGTTTATAAAAGAAGTATTATTTTCGTTAATTTGTCTTTCACAAATATGTTAGATATGTGTTTTTTTTTAATATTATTCTTTTATTTGTTTATAAAGGAAGTATTAATTTCGTTATGAAAAAATAGTCAGAAACAAATGTTGAAAAATGTTTGTTGCTTTATGTGCAAAATGTTTATTATTATTATGTATTGAAACCGGCACGTGATAAGATAAACTTAAAAAAAATCATGCTTAAAAATTATTTTAGAAAATATAATGCATCAGTCAATCAAGATACAGTTTTTAAACAAATTGCATTTGAAAGTAAATTTTTTCCCTATGCGACGAAAATTGAAAAGGTACGATGGTCAGAAGATTAAAAAATTGCATTAGCGAAAAGTTCAAGACCGAAATTTTATCGTGAAGTGTTGCCATTCGCAAAATGACGTCAGCGTTACGCACAGATACACTTGTTCTTTATAATATAGATACTTAATCAGTAAAATATAATAAAGATAAGTTATTTGGACCTGGTTATCGATTGAGGCTTTTATGCTTGGTATTCCGGAATGAAAAACAGCAATTTTCACCTTCTCAAAATTTGCATACGCACTTATTACATCCATATTCATAATTTTTTTAAAAATTGTATTTTGTTTGATCATTAAAAAATCATTTTAACTCAAAATTGAAGTCACGATTGTCAGCAACATATTTTATGTGAACAGACGCACGCTTTTGAGATTCTAATCTCAATTACGGAGAGTAAAAATTTCCTTAATTTATGTTTTTTAAACGCATTTGTGTTGAAATGTTTAGTTTTATCTAAGAAAATAATCGTTTTCTTTTAATTATGACTTCATTTTCACTTAAATAAGCATGTCGCCTATTTTCTCAAACTTAATATCAGTACACATGCAGAAGGAAAAATAATATAGAAAATTTATGAGGAAAAATGCGTGTTTTCAAAAGCAGTATGTCATTTTCCGTTATTATGCCCCTTATATAATATTCTGCTCCTAATGGGATTTTGCGCCACTAAACCCTATACAACAATTTTTATCAACAATTTTGCATTTTTATCAGAAAATAGCATGAATAAAGATAAAAATACCTCATTGTTTCTCTCTTGTCTACAATAATGAAAGCTATCTAATTTTCAGCATTTTGAAGAAATTTCATAAAATACTTTTAAAATTAAAATATAAAAGTGGGGATATTAAAAAAGAAAAACAGATAGTGCGATCACATCTACAAAAAAAGGGCTTTTAGTTTTTAAAAAAAATAGTAAAATTGGTTCAGCATAAAAAACACACCTTTGTTTTAAATATATATATTATATAAAATTAGGAAAAATTAAATTAAGCAAATTATGTTATTTTGATAAAATTTTAGTAGAATGTCCTAAAGAATAACCTTTTATTATTCGACAGAATTTTGGACAAAAACTTCAGGAACATGATATTATTTTAAACCACGAATTATTTGTTTGCTTGTCTAACTCGGCGAAGCAAATCCATCCATGTGAGAATCGTCAATTTCTGTAATATAAATCGTTATTATTTGCATGTAACCTCTCACTTATAAAGACACTCTAAATTTTTGTAAAACATTGCGTTTTATCAGTATGTGATTTCGATTATATTATTCTCAAATATAAAGCATTTTCACCTGTGAAGAATTTCAAAGCAGCTGGCCTATGAAAATGACGCACTTCTACAAAATATAATTCAGGTTTAAGAATTAAAATACACGCTTTTTTATAAAATGACGTCATTTGCATCCGCTAAAGCAATGCACTTTTACAATACAGTCTTAAACTTCGTCTATAGAAAAGTATGCATATGACGTCATTATCATGGAATAGCAGACAATATTCTTGACATAGCCCATATTTTAATTTCAAAATGTTTTCAGGTTTTATGAGAAAATGGCAACAAAAAGATTCAATATCTCCTATTTTCGACTATTTTCCTTTTACTTTCAATAGAAATGGGGTACTTTTGTTGCCACGATAAGAAAAATGGTATTAAAAACTACACAAAAATTAATATCTCAAAAATAAGATTGAGATACAGCTTTCAAACAAATTCCATTTAAAAGAGCATTTTCTTCCTTATACGACGGTGTAAAAATTTAAAATGTGCGATGTTTAAAAGTTAAAAAATTTGCTGTAGAGAAAATTTCAAAACCAAAATTTTATTTCAAATTTCAAAGTGTTACCATTCGCAAAATGACGTATGCGTTACGCACAGACATGTTTGTCCGTTATAAAATTTCAAAGTGTTGCCATTCTCAAAATGACGCATGCGTTACGCACAGATATGTTTGTCCTTTATAATATAGATATATCTCTCTAAATGATTTTCCTTTCCTCACATTTGCAAAGTTATGCAAAAAAAAAAAAAACTCTGTTTTTTTTAAACTTTTGAATGACTTAGAATTTTACAATGCATTTGTATTTCTCGATAAATTTATTTTACAGTTCTTTATATGTAGCTGGTCTTAATGCATTGATTTCGTCAATCGCTAATTTGATACTAATGAAAATCTAAAGGAGAAATAGAGTTTTTTCATCCCAGTATAAAGGATAGTTTTTAGCATTTAATGTAGTTGGCCTTAATGCGTTTATTCATTTGTCGCGCTCTAAGAATTTCGTCCTATTGAATCTCGAAGAGAAATTTCTTCTTTGTAGCCTTTAAAATTTAAGCAATATATTTATTTTTTCACTTTTGTGCAAATTATTTCAAATATTACATTGCACTAATTAAGATTATTGAAATGTGTTCTAATATATTAGTTTTGCAATATTTAAGTGTATTGAAATGTGTTCTAAAGCATTAGTTTTAAAAAAGTATATATTTTAATTTTTTTTTTTTCATATCTTCTCAAGATTCCTTCAAAGGTTTAAACACATGAAATAAATACAAAATATATTAAAATTTCCTCAATAAATTGCATTTTCTATCATTAATAAATTGTTACTAAATTAGAGAAATCGAGGGAGACATTAAAATTGTAATAATTGATCTTCTGTAATTAGTGGAGAATAGTTCCTTTCTACACTCTAAAAACCAGTGTAAATTAGTCAAAGTTACACATATATATGTGTAAAATTTCTAAAATTACGCACTTATCATGAAAATTATAAACGTTTTGGAAACTTTTACCTTTTTTTATGTGTATTTTAGCTTATGAAACTAAGAATGTAATTTGTTATCACTTGAAAAACACAAATAAAAGTGCAAATGTAGAAAAATGCCTGCATTGACACGCATTGTTGTGTTATTATAATTCACACATAATTATATATACAGATAAGTGTGTAAATTTCTAAAATTAACCACTTGTCATAAAAATTACACATTTCGTACAAAAAATGACATTCGTACAAAATTTAAACATACCAAAGTATAAAGGTAAAGAAAGCTCTGTACATAAAAGTTCTGTCTATTTGGAACATTACATAAAAATCTGTGTATTTTGACTACTATACAAATCTGTGCTTTGCAAAGTATACAGAAATATGTGTAAGAACAGAATATTTCTGAAAAATATATGTATTTTGCATATTACACAAATATGTGAGTATTTTACGTATTACACAAAGAACTGCGTAATTTACATATACCACAAAAATATTGTTTTTTCCGTAATACATAAAAGTACGTGTAATCACAGAACACTGATTACACAGACAAATGTGTATGAATATTACACATATATATGTGTACTCTTAAGCAATATACACATTAAAGTGTTTATTTCAAGAGTGATTAGGTAACTTTTACACACTTATTGTTATCATGAAATTACCCACTAAAATGTCTGTTTATAAATTTACATATCATGTGTGTATATTGGCAATTTACACACCGCTTTACACATATAGACAAATCGTTTTTGTATCATTGATATACCTGTTTCTATGTGTAAATTTACGCATTTATTTCTCAGAGTGTATGGAAATACCTCTGATTGATTAATTTTTATTAATTGCTTAATTTATGCAAATAAACTCTTCTCATATTTTTCGAAATTGAATGTCTTAAAATTCTATAATGGATACCTATTCGTCGATAGTTTTGTATAGTTCTTTTTTGTAGATGGATTAAATCGGGATTGTTTTTAGCTTTTATTGTAGCGGAAGTTTAATGCGTTTATTGTTTTGTCTCATGATGTTACTTCTGTACTTAAGGAGGAGAAAGTGATTATTTGTATCTTATCAAATGTATCCAATTGTATTTTCATTTTTCTACAACTTGAAAATTATTCTCAAGAATTCTAATACATTAATTGAGATCACTGAAGTGATTGTGGGATATGCGTTTTCAAAAATACTTTTTTATTAAAAGTCATTAAAACTTGAGTACAGTAGTACCTCGATTTATGTCCCCTCGACTTACGTTCCCCCGCATTTACGTCGTCTAGCCTGGGATAAAGATTTCCGTAATTAAAGACTCACTTTTTGAAGAATTTTGGTTCTATGAAGGGAAACATTCCCGCGACAGTCAAGTGATAGCGACAAATAAAAAAAGGTACAGAAAAAGGCTTAGAAAACTCACTGTTAGAAAAGTTAGAAAAGCTGTTAGAAAAATTCTCTAAGAGAGAAAAAGAAACATTTGTCGGTTCGAACTTCATTGCAAGATTTTTTTCTCATCCTCAAAGTCTCGAACGGTGCAGCTGGAACAATAAATTGTAAGTTAACAACTTACTGATTTATTCTAAATTGTATTGCAAACGCATTTTTTTTTGTTAATGTTAAATGTATGTAACATAATTCCTAAATACAACAGAATATGTTTATTAGATTTTGGAGATATTTTATTACTTATCCTTCTTTGCTTATCTAAATGTATCTCGACTTACGTCGGAAGTCTTGGAACAAATTGCTGATGCAAGTCGAGGTATTACTGTATTTAAACGATGGCTATCAGTCCCTTTCGCAGAAATTTCTGTGATTGATTTCAATTATTATTTTTTTTTTTGTATTTGCAAAATAATGTAAATCAACGTTATTATGTAAATCAACCTTATTATGCA
Source organism: Maratus speciosus (assembly GCA_963932465.1). Classification (NCBI taxonomy): domain Eukaryota; kingdom Metazoa; phylum Arthropoda; class Arachnida; order Araneae; family Salticidae; genus Maratus; species Maratus speciosus. Next base: position 196,232,513 of record OZ010793.1, on the reverse strand, counting down.
AATCAACCCTATTATGCAAATCAATCTTAACTTTATGCGTGGCCCATTGAAACATAATAGTATTTTACAATGTATCCTTTTATTGAACAGTTTTTTACACATCGTGAATTATAGTTGGACTTAATAGTTTTATTCATTTGTGCCATGTGGCTAATTTGATTGCACTATGGGCTCGGCACCCTGCTCACTAACGCTCACCAACCCCCGTGAATTGCGACACAGTTCACATTGGGACTGCTACCCGTCCACAGCTCGCTTCGCCTGCTCGACACTTTTTGCAGCAACACTAGCCTTAATGGGTACTAGCATGAATCCTTTTAACTTATAAAATTTTTTAAAAAAAATTAAGGTAAAAAAAATAATAATTGAAAACTTCGTTGAAATCACAATTAAAAATGCATTTAGTTGGTGCTACCTAGAGTCATATATCATTTTAACATTATGAAATTTACCAATTTTTGAAATGTAAAATAATTGACTGCAAAAAAATTACATTAGAAGACAATTTATTTAAAACATATTGCGTCTAATATTGTACAGAATGGCTTAAATTTATTTCGAAAAACATTTGGAAAACACTACCTGATACCAAAATAGTTCCATACAAATCAACAAACACTATTATAAGTTCGTTCGACGTGAAAAATACAATATCCTTCAGATACTTGGAAAGTTAACAAAACGTAAACAACAAGTTTTCTGATGTGCCTAAAATAAACTTCTGATTAAAAAGCTGATCTTGTGGCCGTACGCGTCATGTGGCCGTAAAACGAAGCAATGACATTGCAATTCTACATATACCATAGAAAGAGAGGAGGGGAGGGAGTTATTGAGAAGACATTTGTTATTAGGAGAAATTTGTTTTCTTTTTTGGAAATAGTTTCATTTTTCACCTTAGCTTCGGTGCGCAACTTTTTCGTGAAAGCAAAAGGACATGTATACAAGATAAATTTCTATTGTGAAGAAGAAGAATGTATGAAAGTTGCTAGATTACTCTTGTAAATTGGCCAAAATGCAGCCTTAGATTGGAGTATTTTAGCTAATGCTTACGTTAGATTGGTAAATATTCTGTGTTTTTACGGAAAATGGGTAAATGAAAGAACAAACTGTTGTGTTTTAGCGAAATAAAAGCAACGGGTAAAACCGTCGTCAGGTCACGTTTTTTTTTTTTTTTTTTTTTTGGGGGGGGGGAGGTTGGTTTGTATTGTTTTTCAAAGCTAATTAGCGAATCGTGTCATGTTTCAAATTTAAAATCCATGAATATTTGTTTAAATATGACATTGGACTAATCAAAATTATGAAAATATATCTATAAGATTTACTTTCAAAATGTCTATTTTACTCTGATTTTATAATATTGTGTCAACCAGATTTAAATGTTTTTAAGACATAAGATACTTATAAAAAAACCACCTAACTATGATTGAAATTTTAATGAACAATAAAAATTCTTTTCATTTTTTTGGTTCACATTTATGTGTGTTTGTGATTATCTATTTTATTAGGTATTATATTGAATGAAACATTTTGTGTTTCTGTAAAAATTGTTATGCTAATTTTCCACCTTTCTGTATTTAGGAAGTAGAAGTAAAAATAAAACAATTCCTTTCAATAAAAGAAATCATAACTCTTTTATAAGTAGAAAAATGTTTAACAATGTATGTGTTTTCTAAATGTATTCCAAAATTGAGATGTGTAGTTAATGGCATTTGGTTCTGATTCCAAATGTTCTATTGCAAAAAGCATTAAAATATTAGATCTAATACAAGGTGTAAGAAAGAAAAGAAAAGGTTGGGCTGAGTATAACAAGAAAAATATCTTTCAATATTTAAGGTAAGCATGTTTCTTTTTATACTAATTTCCCTATTTAATTTCTCTCCTCCTGCATTTCGAAAGTTATGCAAATATATATAAAACGAGCAAGCGTCATAGAACTTTATAACAAATTCATTTTACTTTTACTATTATCTTAGTGTAGATTTCTTGAACATGTTTATTTATTTGTCTGATTCTCCTAATTTTATATTAGTGCCGTTTTGGGGTACTTTAAGTAAAATGATCTAAATGGATATGTAAATAAATATTTCTATAGTTATAAAAAAAACGCTTCACACTGAAAAAATGGGTTATGTGGTATCAATGTATGGTATACGTATAATGACTGTGTAATTCAATTCAAGAGATTTTTCTTTCTTTTTTTTTTTTTTTTTGATTAGATCATGTACTCAATTTGATCCGCCAAATCTTATTGAATCAGATAAAGAAACAGGAATTGTATTTTAAATTTCTGTTTAAGAGATGTTCGAATAAACATTTTAATTTATTTTGAATGTTACAGTGTACAAATTCTTATTATTGTAACAGATTTTACAGTATTAAATGTCTATTTTTTCTTCGAGCAATAATCAAAATTTTGTAAATTATAAAATAAATCTGGAAATATATTAAATATTCTTCATTAAATCAGATCATAACCATATATTTTTTTAAATAATCTTTATTCTACATTTGGTCCGTCGATCAGTTTTCTGTGAACGAATTTAGGTATTTCTCCTTTGCAAAGTTACACAAATCTCTCTTATCTTGTCTCTAAATAGCATCACACATATTTAAAATGGATTCTATTTTATTGAACATATTTTTACAGTCATAATATAACCTGTCTTAATACATAGATTATTGTTAATGTTAATTGATAAATTAGTTAGATATTTTTAGTTAATTGTCGTTACAAATGTCATTTTTTAATCTATAATTACTCGATATCTCCCAAATTAAATGACGTGTCCACAATTAAACGACCCTATTTTAAAGTCATCTATAGACGAAGCTATTCCCCAGAAGGTTTTGAACTTTGGTGGATGACATAATAAAGGAAAGAGAATTCGTTCGACCGAAAAAAATATTTAAAAAGTTTGCTGCCGGAGGACGTTTTTAACGAATTACACATTTAGCATACATTTAGGATGGTTTAGAAATTGTATTACAACTAAACATGTTCCACATGACGGTCGTAATTTTCAACTACCATCTGGTATTGTAAGACAGAATGTTGCACAGTTAACCGGGCTGTGTTCTGGGAAATACTAAGAACATGTCGCGAAATGCTGTCATTCAGATCAGGTAAAGGATCAGGAAATGTGCATTTCAATAAAAATAAAAAAAAATCCCTGCCGGCCCGGCCTACAGGCGGAGGTAGATTTTGAAGTTAAGTATATTAATTGCACAACCAAAAACTAAATCATGATTAGATATAAATCCACTTTAACAGTTTTATCTGGCCGCTTTTCACGAGTTTTTATTTCATTTTTATATGATAGCTGGTTTTATCAGAATCATGTTAAGCCGGTCTTAAAAAAAATACTTTTCCATGCTCAACAACTCGAAATTTTCTGGCATATTTTCAGATTCATTTTTAATAGAAAAAATACGAAACTTGCTGACGTGATTTTTGAAAAGATTTATAAGCGACATGTGATTTTATTTTTCTTTCAATTAATTGAAACTTGATTAATAAACAATTATTTTCTCAGTAGGGCAATATTTTTCGTTTCTAACACAATCGCTTCCGGAAATTCTGTTTAAAATGCCCACTTTTACATAATTTTTTTTTTAAATATATTCTGCCTCTATCAAAAACTCTATCATAACAGTACATTATATAGTTTCTGAAGAAGAGAATCTATAAATTGGATGCGTTTGAGAGCAAAAATGAATTTAAAAATGAGCAAGAAAATAAGCAGTTTGGATTATAATACACCCTTAATAACATGATTTTTTCTTCAACCCCAATGATTTTTAATTTGTTTTTGCTGTAAGAATTGGCCCTATCCAAATCTTGTCTATATAAATGTTGAAGACAATATTAAGAAGATATATGATAAATTCATGGGGATTTTATACCTTGTGAATTGACGGAGTTATGGAAATTTTTCTTCTTCACCCCCCCCCCCCTTTTTTGTTTTCGTTTTTATTTTTATTTTTTTTTGCGGTACGAATTGGTACTATGAAAAACTTGTGAATATAAAAGTTGTAGATAATATTAAGGAGATGTATAATAAAATTAATTGGATTTGATATCTTGAGAATTGACGAAGTTACGAATTTTTTTCTCCCAAAACCCTTATTTTTTGCGCCCCTTGAGCCTAATTTTAATTTTATCAAAAATCTGTGATACATAAATTTTGGTCCTATTTTTAGAAGTAATAAAAACTTTAAACTGATTTGATATGAACAAAAATTAAGAAGTTATGGCAGTTTTTCGGTTTACACAAAACCCCTCCCTCTTTTCATTCCCTTGGTCCGATTTTGCCCATTAACGAACTTGACCGAGATTTTATGCCCGTTGATTGCATGTATCAGTTTAAAAGAGATTTGTGCAGAATTGTGGAAGTTATCGTGTCCAGAAGAAAGTGATGTATATATATATATATATATATAGAGAGAGAGAGATAAAGTTTTTTACTAAGGGTGGTTTTGGGTTCTAGGGGTCATGATCGGTGTAGAACTGCAGACATTTTTCAGAAATTCCAACATAGGAACGACGCCAATAGGTAGTATTTCATACGAAATCTACCTAATATTTCATACGAAATCTACCTAATTTCCCTTTAGTGGCGAAATTTTGAACTATTCTCAAATTTCTGAACAATTGTTTTGCCTGTAGACAACTTTAAAGTAGGTTCGCTTAGTTATAGACACCCTGTACTTGAGATGTTTATTACGTTTTGGGATAATATTCTTGGAATTCAGAATTCAATTCGGTTAAACGTTCGTTTGTTGTCATTAATACAAAAGCAATATTTAAACTTTTTAAAATATTAGCTACTAGTTATCATTATTTTGTTTGGTAAAAATTTCACTTCTTAAAGCAACATTCAAAAAAAAAAAAAAAAAAAAAAAAAAAAAAAAAACACTTATTTAAAATAAAATTAGTTTAAAAGCAAAGTAATAGAACTAATTTTGGCTAGTATTTACCTTAATTAGCAAACAAGTTTCAGATGTATTATAATTATCTAAATCTATACCGTTCTTAAACTGCACATATTGTTGCCGAAACATCAGTGAAGGTTTACTGTGTATGCACTAAAAGTTTTTTGTTTCCGACTATTAGTCTGTTAATCTATCTATCTGATCCACCGATGATTTTTTTTTTTATCTTTTGATTTTCATAAATTCGAAGCGTTCATACATGCGTTATATTCACAGCTGCTGAAGTAGCTGAATACACTGATTTTTTTTTCTTTCATGGCACTCATAGACGAATACTCAAGCATTCATACACGAGTTATAATAAAACTCGTTTTAACAAATTTATTTCTTTTTATTTCGATATTTACATATTTTTAGTAAAACGCTATGACATTTAGAAGAAAATGCATAATTAAACGTTTGTATTATAACAAATAAAAATAACTTAAAAATTAACTTTACCTTTGCAAACAGCTGAAATTTTCGTTGCTTTTTGGTTGCTTTTTCCGTTCCTTACAAATTATGTATATAATTAATTTCTGATCTTTTCTTTTACTATAAATTAATTTTATCACACTAAAATCAATGCTACATTACATCAGTTTAATTAAATAAATTTACATATTTTCTTGGTATGATTTCTGGTACTATCTGAACTTTTTGATTTATATCTCTCAGATATAAGTAGACATTGGTTTTCAAGATTTCATTAAAGCTGTATTTGGATTTAATTTATTTTTAGCAATGGAGATGGCTTGAAAATAGTCGGACAAACTTTATGAAGCGGTGGAGCACACTCCCCACAAAAAAAGTTTGGTGTACGAAACCACAGTCTCAGTCATTTGTTCTATAAAAAATACACGGTGTCTTATGATGTTCTCTGTTAAACAGAGAATGTGAGTAGAATTCGGAACTAAATTTTACATTACATAATGTGACACCGTCGAAAATAATTTCGAATTCAAACACTTTTCGTGGTGTAGTCACATTTTTTAAATCCTGATTTTTTTAAAAGCATGTCTGATGACTAAGTTCTTAAAATACCGGATTAAAATGAAATACCTCATATTTTAGTCAAAATTAATTTATTGCTATCCTGAATTCTCATGCAAAAATTATTTCCCGTAGTTTTTGCCGTTGTGTAGTACTTAATAACTTATTAACCCTTAAATATATTGTGTAACTCAGGAGTTACATAATCTTTTTTTTAACCATTTGGAAAAATGATTATTGTTCTCGTCAGGGTAGGAAATCAAAAGCATATCTGAACGTTTTCATTGGTTTAATCCGCAATTTATTCGTTATCTGATTGGTATATAGAGTAATCTGTATTTTCCTTTGGTTTCAACAACGATGGACAACAGAATGTTGCCACTATCACAAAAAAATTAATAAAAACTACAAAAAAAATTAATAAATCAGAAACAAATTGAGATACAGCTTTCAAACAAATTGCATTTAAAAGTACATTTTTTTCTCTATCCGACGGTATAAAATATAATATTGTCGGAAGTTTAGAAGTTTAAGAATGAAATTTTATTTAAAATTGGTCGTGAGATTTTTTGGAAATCTGATGATAGAAAAGCCTTTTCCCGAACAGCCAGTGAAATGCTTGGCTATTACGTAAGTTTCATAGGAAATCTGACCGAGTCGCAGGTGATTTTTCTTGCTTGCAGTTTTTACGTGTAATAACACTATTAATCTTTAATTCATGGCGTACGTAATGTATGACCAGCTCCGTAGAAGTTTAAAAATTTACAGTACCGAAAATTGTAAAACTGAAATTTCTTTTAAAATTTGTTCATGATGGGTCCAGGAATGTTATCGTTTAATCCATGGCGTACGTAATGTAGGATCAACTCCGTGGGATATTTTATGCCTTAAATTTTAGTCTTTGAAAAATCATTTTCCAAATGGTCGTTGTAATTTGTTAAATTGATGGGTTTTTTTAATGTACAATTCCGATAATTCCCGAGATCTGAAATAATTCTATCAGAGCTTCTTCATCATCAATTAATTGCCAAACGGTAAAATCCATGCCAGTGTCAGTAATAAATGTAAGTTATAATTTAATAATAAATATTTTCAATTAGAAAAGTAACAAATTAAGATGTTTTGCGATGATTACGATTAAATAATACTACTAAAAAATATTCCCGTTCAATAAATAGCAAATCTTAATGTTTGGCACGGTTTGCAATAAAATTACTTTGCACGTTTAGGGTTGAAATAAATGGCGCAATAGCATACATTTTGGCATGGTGTTGGTATAGCAAAAAAACAATTAACCAATTAACCATTATTAACCAATTTTTTAAAATTGCAGTTTTCGAGGCGTTTGTAATTTTTTTCTGACTCATATTGCTGTTTTAATTATTTAACTAAAAGAATTGATTAACAAAATTACTCAATTTAAATATTTCCGTTGCTATCGTAACGCATGTATACTTAGAAATTATCATTCGAAAATTTGAGATTTTGGCAACAAAGACATCGCCAAATTAGAAAAATATGAAATATCTCACGAACTATTGTACTTAAAAGAATTTAGTTAGTAGCATTCGATTCAACATACAAAAATACATTAAAATATGCTATCAGTTGAAAAATAACTATAAAATCAGATTTATAAGAAATTTTTTTTTAAAAGTTCGTTCTCTTTTAAACGTCCTTACGGGTGAAATTTTAGCAAAATCCTTTCTTAGCGGCACTCTATGTCATACGAAGTATTTTTACCTCAATTTTCAAGATTTTAGGATCAGTAGTTTTGGCTGCGCGTTGATTAATACAAAATCCAGACTTTCTTTTATATATACTAGGGGATCGTACCCGTCTTCCCGGGTTACAGAATATAGGTGGAAACATTTTTTTTTCCATTTATAGCTTTCTCTTTCCATTTATAGCTTGTCTTTTAGTAAACTATTATGTGTTACTTACGTGTGATAACATACAGTTAAGGTGTTGAAGACTATATTTTTATTATGGTATGTTATAACATCTTTTTTTTATACTGCTTGTATTGTGCTCGACTGGAGTTTTTTCTCTATCAATATAAGGTAGTTACCATTAAGTCTGTAAACTATTAAAAACATTTAAAAAATCATTATATCTTTGAAATGTTGTTATTGTCCAGTGTAAATGCGTTAAAGTAAGTATATGATTGATAATTATCATTTTTTGAGAAATTTTTGTTATAGGATGCAGAAGTGATGTTAAGAGATTATGTCCAGCAGAAACATTAATAAACATTTTCAATATTTTCATAGTGGATAATTAAAAAAATAGGCTCCAATATAATTTTTTCCGAATATAATAAGAAATCATGCATTAAAGCATTAATAATCGTATTAGTTTTTTTTTAATTACACAGTATTTATACGAATAAATTTAATTAAAGTTATGTAAACAGAAGCATATAATTTTTCGGAAATGATAATATTTCAGAACTTTGTTTCAAATACAGAAAATCAGTTGAAAAATAAATTAAGTAAAAGGAATTCCGCAATTTTCTATCGTCCATGATTCGATAGATTTATCCATCTATTTGACAGGAAATAAGTTCTTGAAAGTTCGATGAAGTTAGATAGGGCAGGAAATAATTTCGTCTTTGCAATCGATTGTTCTATTACCACATAAGCAATTGTACTTATTATTAGTAACTCAATAAGAAAAAAAAAACACTTTTTGAAAAATAAAATAAAGAGTTCAAATACAACTTTCCTAAAAATTTCCTTTTCTTGTGTTATAAATTACTTAATTAAATCGAGTTAATAAAATGAATAATTACATTTATTTAAAATTTTAATCGGGTGTATTGGAAAACATAAATAAAATAAATGTGTTATTGCACAATGAAATTGCTGATTGGTAAAAGGAATAAAGTTCCAGTTTCGAAATTTTAAGATGGTTATAACATACATTTTCAAGCCGATCAAATAACAGATTTTACAATTATTTCTTAATGTTTTTTTACTAGTATCCAGCAATTTGTTTACTCAAAAATATCGATGATATATTTTCAATATAGATATGTAGCTTATAATTTTTGGACTTATTTTTTTTAAGCATTAAGAAATATTTTCACACAAAAAATCTTATAAAAGTCTTGTAAATTTTATTGTAAAAAGAAAATATACATACATAATGGTTTAATGACATTTTTACTGAAATGATTTCTTTTAATAATTGAACATTTAACGTAGAATCAAAATATAATTATTTACTTTTGAAAGTAAGGAATATGAGTATATTTAGGGAACCAACAAGGTTAATAAAAGATATCAATTGAAGATAAGATTTTACATAGGAAAAGATTTTAAGTATTCTATTTTGATGTATTTTAACAACACTCATCTTTCAAATTCGTCACCCTCCAAAATGCATAGGTATGCTCTTCACTTAATATTCGACAATTTCATTTACATGAAGTTATAAATTTGCAGTTTACTTAAATTATACTTTTTATTCATGAGATATGAAACAATGGAATAAAGTAAAAATGAACTGAAATTAGAGATCATTGTGTAGGGGTCAATCCATTTCACGTGGTCCAAAAAATGTCATATTCGTTGCTCGACCATTTTTAAAAAATCTGAAATTTTTTGTACAACAACCCTAACATGATGAAAATTCAAAATGACTATTATTTTAATTTTATTAATTTTTGTTTGTGCATGGCGGCCATCTTTATTTCATCATCTGCAGCAATTTTCTCACAAGAAGGGTTTGCGTAATTGTAAATAATTCATCGTTTATTTATCCAATTCATGTGCGGATTAAAGCAATTTGTACACAATACATTGGGCTAAAAATGTGGTAATGAAGTAGTTTCCGAAACTAACTGATTATTGGTAAAATTTAAGCATAAAGTTTCAGTTTTTTCCAAAATTTGTCCGTTTACAAGAGGAAATTTTTCTAGCAAGGAAAACTGTCAACATGACATAACTTTTTTTTACAAATAGGACGAAAATACTTGTACTCACACGCCGAGGTCTAGATCTGGGACTTGCTTTCTCTTCGCTAAAAAAAATCCCAAATTTTTCAAAAATGACAAAAATCGCACTTTTCAGCCTTTGATATCTCTGGTGGGGCACGAGATAAAAATCTGAATTTTTTTTTTTATAAGAGTATTGTATGGTAGTGTTATGCACAAGATATTTTAGGATGGAGATTTGACTACAAGGTGAGATATGGGAAGTGCAACATGTCAAAACAATACTGCCAAACTTTTGTTTTGTTGTAGTCACAGCTAAGTATTTATCTCAGACTATCATTTAAATTTATTTTTTAGATTATCTTTAAATAATAGTAACAGAAAATAAATCTTTTGCAATTAATTAAGAAAAATAATTATGCCTAAGGCTTACATTTTGTATGGTTTCAGTAAATTTTGTTGTAAATTTAGTAACTAAAAGAAACCTCAGCACTTTTACACACACATATATATATATATATATATATATATATATATATATATATATATACAAGACTGAGACAAAAACAGAATAGGGAAAGAGAAAAGCTGTTAATGTTGGCATACTTGTTGAGACATGATCAAACATGTCAAAACACATTCCTGGTTGTTGGTTTAAAAACCACAATTTTAATGCTGCTTGCCAATCCCTGAAACTTGTTCCTACCATAAGTATGTTCTTGTAAATGAAACTTTATACGATGTTACCATGCATCAGCCTCAAGTAATTTTCAGAAAGTAAAGATACCCAAAGTCTTTTCAAAATTTATACTGCAGAAAAATCACATTTTTTCATAAGAAATAAGCTAGGAATTATTATTGAATTGAGACTTGCACATAGTGATTTCAAAGTATATTTCTATGAGCCAGCAGGGCCAAAATCTTCAATCAAGTTATCAATAGATGACAAGACTTGGTTCCTACAAATAAAATTTTGAGAAAGATCAAAATTGTGGTTTCTGAACCAACAAGCAAGAATGTGTTTTGACACGTTTGATCATGTCTCAACAAGTGTGACAACATTAACAGCTTTTCTTTTCCCCTATGTTGTTTTTGTCTCAGGTCTTGTATATTTTTTTTTTCTTTATGTAAAAGTGCTGAGGTTTCTTTTAGTTACTAAAATTACTTACAACAAAAATTACTGAAACCATACAAAATGTATGGCCTTAGGCATAATTATTTTTTTTATTAATTGCTAAGCTTTGCAAAGGGCTTTATTTTCTGTTACTATTATTTAAGGATAATCAAAAACATAAAATTAAAGACACTCTGAGATAAATACTTAGCTGTGACTACAACAAAACAATATTTTGGCAGTATTTTTTGACATGTTGCCCTTGCCATATCTCAGCTTGTAGTCAAATCTCCATCTTGAAATTCCTTGTGCATAATACTACCATACAATACTCTTATAAAAAAAAATTCAGATTTTTATCTCGTGCCCCACCAGAGATATCAAAGCCTGAAAAGTGCGATTTCTGTCATTTTTGAAAAATTTGGGATTTTTTATTTAGCGAAGAGAAAGCAAGTCTCAGATCTGGAACTCGGCATGTGAGTTCAAGTACTTTCGGCCTATTTGTAAAAAAAAATTGTCATGTTGACAGTATGCCTTGCTAGAAAAACTTCCTCTTGTAAACGGGCAAATTTTATAAAAAAAATGGAAACTTTATGCATAAATTTTACCAATAAGCAGTTAGTTTCGGAAACTACTGCATTGCCAGATTTTTAGCCCTATGTATTCTGTACAAATTTCTTTAATCCGCAGTTGAATTGGATAAATAAATACCATGAATTATTTACAATTTCATAAACCCTTCTTGTGAGAAAATTGCTGCAGACGATGAAACAAAGATGGCCGCCATGCACAAACAAAAATTAATAAAATTAAAATAATAGACATTTTGAACTTTCATCATGTTAGGGTTGTTGTACAAAAAATTTCAGATTTTTTAAAAATGGTCGAGCAACCAGTGCTGGACCACCTGAAATGGATTGACCCGTAGGCTTTTCCACCAATTTCATTTTTTCTTGTAAAAATGTACCTGAAGGAAAATCTTGTTACTGCACTATGGTCTATGCGCTGCCCTTGTTACTGCACTATGATGATGGGGAAACACATAAAGTCAGATACATGGTACTTCTCCATTGTATTTGTAAGGAGATATGAATTAGGAGAAAATTTATATGGGCGGCAAAAAGACCGACACACTCGACTACTGCCGGGTTAATATAGATTTTACATCTTTTAGGTAGCTTTCATTACAAAAAGCTACCTATTGCAGCCGTCCGGAGGAAAGCGATTTCAAAACATTTTGGTATATTTTCATCGATCATGACCCCCAGACACCGGAACCACCTCCTTTCAAAAGTTTATATATATATATATATATATATATATATATTGTTCTTTTAAGTAATTTATAGTTAAAAAATTGCAGATATACACCTTCCTTATGGAGTTATGGTGTTTTGGCATTTTGAAATGGTGTAATATATATATATACAGAGTGTCCAGTAAATGACTGACCGATTTTGAACGTAAATAATAAAAAACCGGGTTGAGAAAAAAATGCCCCGTTAGCTGCATTGTTATTAGAAAATCAATAAATTTTTAAAAAGCGCTTCGTTGAAATAGTTCGATTTTTTGCCAAAAGATGGCGCTGGCGGCAGCAAGCAGTAAGAAACACATACATTACTCTAGTTTTCATAGGGATGGGCTTTTCGACTCATTTTGCAGAGTCGACTCTGAGTCCGCTTACCTAAGTGACGATTCAGCATGTTGAGTCGATTCTCGACTCACCTTCAGAAATAGAACTGGTTGGTTAGAAAGAAATTTAAAATAATATTTATGATCGAAAAATGTGTATTATACTTAATAAAAACCAGAAAAACATACTTTGAAATAAGCAACAAATTTACACACATTTAGCCTAAAGAAAGTTTATTCAGGATATATTCTTTTAAAACAGTGTTTCCGAAATAGCATTGTCAGGTCCCCTATCACAAAAAAGAAGAGAAGTGCTTTCTAAATCGGTGCATAAAAATATAGCAAATTTTAGAAAAAAGGAATCTGTCTGTGACAAGTTTTATCTTAAACATAAAAAAATCATGAACCCGATGGAGAAAATAGCATATGAAACTATCTGCTAAGACGGAAACCTGCCTAAAACGACATTTTATTGATTTTTCCAAAAAACGAATTCATCCCTACATTATATTCATGTTTTGACATTTAATATATCTGAAAATTTTATTACAAAAGCCACGAAGGTTTCTAAGATATCTTTTACCACCCACCTCTCAGGCCTACAAACTCATCTACACTGAAATGGAAGGATGCTTAAAAAGTAAAAAAAAAAACGACGTACCTGTGTTTGATTCCCGCGAGTCCCTCCTTTTCAAAATTTCATTACAAAAACTATTATACATCCTGACATGTTTTTCATCCTCCCTACTCTCCTCCCCCTTCCAAAACTATCCTGTATGAAGAAGAACGGAAAAGAAGAATTCTGAACATATCTCTTGTATGTGATTTGAAACAAGGAATGTTATTTTAAAAAAATATATTAATTAAACTTTTTAAAAAGAATATATAGAAAAACAGCAATTTTGAAGTTACTTGCTAGTATTTATATTTATAAAATTTAGCTAAAATAAGTAGACATTCAGTTTTATCTAAAACACGTAGGCGATGAAATAAATTCAGTACCAAAACATTTTTATAAAACATTTGACTAAAGTTAAATTCCTTTTCTTTCTCATCTAACATTTCAATATTACATGAGACAAAAGCGGTTGAAAACATTTCAGAACCTATTCTATTTTCATTTTTTTCAGAAAAATACAAAGATGATAACTGCTTGATTACCTATCCGGTGTACTGATAACAAAATTAATCATACACGAAATAATCCGCTCCGTGGTTCTCCCTCTTTTTTTCATTTAACCCCCCCCCCCCCAAATCTTACATTTACCTCTTGTAGATTCGATGAGATAAAATAGAGGGTATCCAGTAAATGACTATTTTTGAATGTAAATAACAACAACAACAAAACACGGTTTGAGAAAAAAATGCATCGTTTTGCTGCATTGTTATTAGAAAATCAATAAATTTAAAAAAATGCATTTCATTCAAAAAGCTGCATATTTTGCCACTATGTGATGCTGGTGACTGAAAACTAAATAACAATATTTTCAATATAGCCGCCCTCTGTAGCAATAATATGGCGTAGTCTCAAAACAAAATTTGTGCATATGCGTGATAATGTCTCAGTCGTAATGGACTGACATGCATTATAGACGTAATGTTCAATGTCGGCAAGACTTTGTGGCTCTTGCAGGTGGTAGGCCAGTCCATGCCTGTTCCTGTATGGTTCCTGAAGTATAGAGCAATGACACGATCATCAAAATGTTCCTGCAGGAAATCAAATATTTCCACCGTTCGATGTGGTCTGGCACCATCTTGCATAAACCACGATGAACCACGTGAGTCATCCAAGGCATTTTGTTTGGCCACAAAGTCATGCAGTACGCCAAGATATCCTGCTGCAGTTACTGTATGGTGTAGAAAAAAGGGCCCAATGATTCCTTTCGAGGATATGGTGGCCCATACCGTGACTTTCGGCGAATGTAATGGTGATAGCACAGAAATATGGGTGTTTTCTTTCCCCCAAAATCGCCAATTTTGGTTATTCACAAAGCCATCGAGATAAACGTGGGCTTCGTCGGAAAACCAAATGGATCCCACATCACTCTCGCGACCATGAATCTTTTGAAGCAAATCGTTGGCAAAGGTCTCTCTTTGATTGGCGGTGCAAATATTCAAAGGTCGACGAGCCTGAATCTTGTATGGAAAAATGTTTAAACATTTTTTCATGATTAGATGCGTCGAGGATTTGCGTATTCCACACTCCCTTGCAATTTTCCTGACAGACGATCGAGGACGTGTTTGAATTGCCTGTTGAACTGCCTGGATATTATCGACAGTAATTGATGCATGCGGTGGCCCAACGTTTTCTGCTCGATCATCGTTCACGCAAACAAACTTCTAATCGTGTTGTTCGCCGGTCCTTTACTCACACTGAATTTCTGTTGGAAACTTCGTCTGGTTTTCACAACACTATGATTCAGACGGTGAAATTCTAATACTAAAAATATTCTTTGTTCCATAGAATACACCATTTTTATACAGCAAACTTTAGCATGAACTCATTCAAAAACAACTGGAGTTGGCCAAAGTGTCGAAAAGTTGACTGTAAAATTCGACTAATTCTAAGTGAGTCGAAGTGAGTCTATCGACTACTTCAAATTGAATTGCCTCGACTTAAAAGGGTCGAACTTTAATTTCCGCTCTGTTTGGAATTCGGAATCGAAGCCGACTCCAGAACTAGAGGACGCGTTTAACATAGTATCGGACATGGAGAGTCAAGAGTTAAAAATAAAGTGGATTTTTCACTCTTTAACTCCTCGATTCAATATCATCTTTCAACTCATTGAATCCACAAGGGGAAAGATGTAGGATCGGGAGAATGATTAAATGAAAGAAATGGGAGGACAACGGAGCGGGGTATTTCGTGTATGATTAATTATGAAATCAAGACGCCGGCCGGATAGGTAATCAAATAGTTATTATCTTTGTACTTTTCTGAAAAAGTGGAAATAGCGTTGGGTTTTGAAATATTTTTAACTGCTTTTGTCTCATATAATAATGAAAAAATTAGAAGAAAAAGACATCAAGTTTTTCTTTAGTAAAAGTTTATTATAAGTATGTTTTGTTACTGAATTTATTTAATTGTCTACGTGTTTTAGATAAAAATAAACGTCTACTTATTTTAGTTCAATTTTATAAATATAAATATTGACAAGTAACTTGAAAATTGCGGGGTTTACTATACATAATTTTTAAAAAGTTTGTAGAATATTTTTTTTCTAATAATGTTTCATATTTCAAATTTATATTTTCAGAATTCTTCTTTCCCGTTCTTTTCCACGTAGAGACTAGTTTAGAAAGGGGGGGGGGGGGGGGCGAGTCGAAAATTTTAGAGCATTTCGTTATATCTCACCATATCTCTGCAGCCGTTTTAGACAGGATTCTGAATTTCCAGAGAAAACGACTAGCAGCGGTCAAGGGCTGCTAAAAAAATATTTAAAAATGTTTCTTAGAAAGTTTACTATTTCTCCCTTAAGAGGGTTAAAGGGGGAGTCAAATCTTTTAGATCATTTCGCTATATTTCAGCAGCAGTTTTAGATAGCTGTATGAAATGGGATAGTCGAAAGTTTTAAGATATTTCATCATATCATAGTAAAAGTTTTAAGTGGAAAATTATGGATAACAAACCTATTAAAAAGTAACTAAACTCATGTTTCGGTGATTTTAGAAATTCTACCGCTAAGGATTTAAAGAGGAGGGCAAAAAAGTTAGGACATTTCGCTAGGTCTCAGGAACAAATTTAGCTAGAGGCATGAAATCCAAGGCAACAAACATATTAAAAAATAATCAAACACATGTATTTCAGCGATTTTAGAGCTATTTTAGCCGTTTCTACTCCAATGTTGACTTTCAACTCAATAGTATAAGATCATATGAATAAGACAACTGTTACTGATATCCGATTAGATATTTTGAAAAGAAATATTTAAAAAAGTTTTCATTTCGCTTAATTCAAGATTCTTTTGGAGAAACTGACCAGTATAGCGGGCAAGGACTGCTAGTATCAAATAAAAAAGGGTTTTTACGAACCAATATAGCCAATTTACTATTAAATATCAATTTTTTTTTTTCTGGACCGTCTTACGCAGACTAGGAATTTATGAAATTTTTTATCCTAAAAGTTTCCAAGATTTTGGACGATAACGACTCTTTTTTAAAAAAACACTTAAAATACCGGGCGACCTCCTCACACACCCCCCCCCTTTCCAGCATATTTCAAATTCACTCATTAACACCGAAAAGCAAAATAAGCAGAAAAGAAAATACAAAACATCATATACCTCCAGTTCCCTTTGCAACACTGCAATCCACTTTCAAAAAATGCAAATATAATCCTTTGAAAAAATTTCAGTCGTCGAAGTCACTTTTCGTTTCATATATTTAATATTCTACAATAGCTTTGAAATTTTAATAATCTGTTAAATATATAGTTACCTTTAAGCTAACGATCAAGTATCGATTTAGTTGTAATATTTAAGGGTGAAGTAATCAGTTTGAAAATCAAAAATTTCACAGAGGAAAATTACGATACCATCGAAAACATACGCCCCCCACCCCCCTCGTTGAAATTATTTCACACACACACACACACACAAAAGTTCAGCAATTCTTATTTATGGTCAAAATAGATGAGGCAGTTTTAATTTAAACCTTCTCTGAATTTAGTGCCCCTAATGTTATCATTTTACACCTCAATTCAGGCGCGTAATTATCGGTACGTAATTTGCACGTAATTGCACAAAGTGTCGTCTGTTATCTCTAGAAACATTTACAGAATTTTTTTAATGCTCATTTCGATATACCCAAAATATTTTACCAAAGGAAGTATTTACACACACATGCGCACACAAAAAAATCAACAATTTTTATTTACTGTCAGAATATGTGAGTCAATTTCGGTTAAACCTCTCTAAATTTCGAGCTCCTTAACAGCGGCGTCCAGGGCAGCTGCCACACCTTAACTACGCCTCTCTTTTTAAAATAAATATTATTTTAAATATCTTTTTAACCAACCAGTCCTATTTCTTCAGGTGATCGAGAATACTTAGGTACGAGGTCACTTAGGTAAGCCGACTCAGAGTCGACTCTGCAAAATGAGTCGAAAAGCCCATTCCTATGAAAACAAGAGTAATGTCTGTGTTTCTTACAGCTTGCTGCCACCAGCACCATCTTTTGGCAAAAAATCGAACTATTTCAACGAAGCACTTTTTAAAAAATTATTGATTTTCTAATAACAATGCAGCAAACGGCGCATTTTTTTTAATCCGTTTTTTTATTATTTACGTTCAAAATCGGTCAGTCATTTACTGGACACCCTGTATATATATATATATATATATATATATATATATAGATAGATAGATAGATAGATATCTGATCTTTGTCACACCGTAACTCTCGTATTTATGAACCGATTTGGATGTAACTTCGTGTATACATAGTGCATACCAATGCCTCGACCGAGTTTGTTGGCCAGCTTCATCCGCCGTCTTGTTTCAAAATAATGGCCAATTAAATTAAAAAAAATATTAAAATGTGGTGCCAAAAAATTAAAAATTGAAAAAAACATTTTTTGCTTATGTGTTTGACCTTGATACAAATATTCCGGAGCATTTTTTGTTTCGTCTATACCTTAAAAAATGGGTGAGTTATAGCACTTTGAATTTCTAGCTTGGATGACACTTTGAAACGACCTGATTTTTGTCACGTGATAACAGGCGTATTTATGAATCGATTTGGATGTACCTTGGTGAATACATAATACGTACCAATGTCTCAACCGAGTTCGTTGGCCAGCTTTATCCACCATCTTGTTTCAAAATGGCTACCATTTAATTTTTTTTTTTTTAAATTAAATTTGAAATGTGGTGCCAAAAAATTGAAAATTGAAAAATATTTTTTTCTTATGTGTTTGACCTTCATAAAAAGATTCTGGAGCAGTTTTTGTTTCGTCTATGTCTTAAAAAATCACTAAATTATAGCACTTTGAATTTCTAGCTTGGCTGTCATTTTGAAACGACCTGATTTTTGTCACGCGATAACAAGCGTATTTATGAACCAATTTGGATGTACCTTGGTGCATACATAATACGTACCAATGTCTCGACCGAATTCGTTCGCCAGCTTCATCCGCCATTTTATTTAAAAAGGGGGGGCATTTAATTTTTTTAAATTTAAAATTTAAAATCAGTTACCAAAAATTTGGAAAATGAAAAAGATTGTTTTTTTGTATTTGTTTGACCTTAATACAAAGATTCCGGAACAGTTTTTGTTTCGTCTCTATCTAAAAAATGGCTGAGTTATAGTATTTTGAATTTTTATTGTGGCTGACATTTTGAAACAACCTGATTTTTGTCACGTGATAACAGGCGTTTTTGTGAACCGATTTGGATGTAAGTTGGTCTGTACATAGTACATACCAATGTCTCAACCGAGTTCGTTGGCCAGCTTCATTCGTTATCTCGTTTCAAAAGGGCTGCCATTTAAAAAAAAATTAATTTTTAAATTTAAAATGAGTTATCAAAAATTGAAAAATGAAAAACATTTTTTTTATGTGTTTGACCTTGATACAAAGATTCCGGAGCAGTTTTTGTTTCTTATATATCTTTAAAAATGGTTGAATTATAGCACTTTGAATTTCTAGCATGGCTGACATTTTGAAGCGGTCTGATATTTGTCACGTGATAACACGCGTATTTATTAACCTATTTCGATGCAAGAAAGCATGTGGATAGTATATCGTAATGTCTTGACCAAGTTTGCTGGCCAGCTTCATCAGCCATCTTGTTTCAAAATGGAGGGAATAAAATTAAATAAAAAATATATATTTAAAGAGAGGTGCAAAAAAATCAGAAATTGAAAAATGTTTCTTTCTTATGTATTTGACCATGATATAAGGATTCCGGAGCATTTTTTGTTTTGTCTTTATCTTAAAAAATGGCTCAGATATATCCATATTTGAATTTCTAATGTGGGTGACATTTTGAAAAATCTGATTTTTTGGCCGCGACAGCACTTGTATATATCAACGGATTACGATGTGAGTGAGCATGTGCATAGAAATTACTAAGATCTCGACCAATTTCACTCGTTAGTCTCATCCACCATGTTGTCTTAAAATGGCAGGAGCTTCAAGGTATCGCCAATTTTGGCAACCAAATATAAGTTACTTCTAATGAAAGCAGCTTGGATAAAGCTGACTAATTTCGCGAGATGCTAATTCATAATGATTTAGCATCGATAAAAATTAGTATTGAATCTCCTGTAATCGGTATCCACTAAATTGAGCTTCGTATGTTTGAATAATATAAGCTTACTTTTTAAAAATAAGGAATATGAAAGCTGCCTCTTCCTCCCGGCGCTGGCCCGAAGGACTTTTTGAAATACACTGGCTTACAAAAGTTAAGGAACAGTGACCGGATGCTTTTGATTGTACACGGTGCGTTGGATACCTAACAAAATATTTAGTGAATTGCCCTATTTCGAGCATGTAAAGAACGTGATTGAAATAAAATTTAAAATATTAAAGATTTAGTCGCAGGGAAAATTAGGTGGCCAACAATAAATTTAATAATAAAATACTGTTTGCTATCACCCATCTAACAAGAATTGCTCAAAATGGTCTGTTGCTGTATCAAATGTCTATGTGGCCACTGTTTAACGACAGTGTGCATTTGTTTAAATACAGCATTATATTCGAGAAGGTGTTATCGTTGCTTATAAACATTCAAATGTTTTTTCTTTATGGTATACAGAGTATTGAACAAAATTTAACATTATTTTCCGAAAATATGGAAAAAGCAGTAGAAAATTATACTACAATTAAACAGGAATGCATTGAATATTTAAGGAGATATGGGAATTTGGATGTAATTTTTAACTGTGCATGCGTAAAAGATTCCAAATTCTTTATTTCATAATTTAGTAATTAGCTATTTAGTGAAATTTATATAAAAATTCCACTCAAATATCGAGAAAATTCAGAAAGATAGGGTTGATATAGTGAGTTGCTTTCTAAAAGTAGCTTTTTTATAAGGTTTTTTCCATAATTTGTCAACCAGCTAGTAGAAAATTATACTACAATTAAACATGAATGCATTGAATATTTGAGGAGATATGGGAATTTGCATGTAATTTTTAACTGTGCATGCGTAAAAGATTCCAAATTCTTTATTTCATAATTTAGTAATTAGCTATTTAGTGAAATTTATATAAAAATTCCACTCAAATATCGAGAAAATTCAGAAAGTTAGGGTTGATATAGTGAGTTGCTTTCTAAAAGTAGCTTTTTTATATGGTTTTTTCCATAATTTGTCAACCAGCTAGTAGAAAATTATACTACAATTAAACATGAATGCATTGAATATTTGAGGAGATATGGGAATTTGCATGTAATTTTTAACTGTGCATGCGTAAAAGATTCCAAATTCTTTATTTCATAATTTAGTAATTAGCTATTTAGTGAAATTTATATAAAAATTTCACTCAAATATCGAGAAAATTCAGAAAGTTAGGGTTGATATAGTGAGTTGCTTTCTAAAAGTAGCTTTTTTATATGGTTTTTTCCATAATTTGTCAACCAGCTAGTAGAAAATTATACTACAATTAAACATGAATGCATTGAATATTTGAGGAGATATGGGAATTTGCATGTAATTTTTAACTGTGCATGCGTAAAAGATTCCAAATTCTTTATTTCATAATTTAGTAATTAGCTATTTAGTGAAATTTATATAAAAATTCCACTCAAATATCGAGAAAATTCAGAAAGTTAGGGTTGATATAGTGAGTTGCTTTCTAAAAGTAGCTTTTTTATATGGTTTTTTCCATAATTTGTCAACCAGCTAGTAGAAAATTATACTACAATTAAACATGAATGCATTGAATATTTGAGGAGATATGGGAATTTGCATGTAATTTTTAACTGTGCATACGTAAAAGATTCCAAATTCTTTATTTCATAATTTAGTAATTAGCTATTTAGTGAAATTTATATAAAAATATCACTCAAATATCGAGAAAATTCAGAAAGATAGGGTTAATATAGTGAGTTGCTTTCTAAAAGTAGCTTTTTTATATGGTTTTTTCCATAATTTGTCAACCAGCTAGTAGAAAATTATACTACAATTAAACATGAATGCATTGAATATTTGAGGAGATATGGGAATTTGCATGTAATTTTTAACTGTGCATGCGTAAAAGATTCCAAATTCTTTATTTCATAATTTAGTAATTAGCTATTTAGTGAAATTTATATAAAAATTCCACTCAAATATCGAGAAAATTCAGAAAGTTAGGGTTGATATAGTGAGTTGCTTTCTAAAAGTAGCTTTTTTATATGGTTTTTTCCATAATTTGTCAACCAGCTAGTAGAAAATTATACTACAATTAAACATGAATGCATTGAATATTTGAGGAGATATGGGAATTTGCATGTAATTTTTAACTGTGCATGCGTAAAAGATTCCAAATTCTTTATTTCATAATTTAGTAATTAGCTATTTAGTGAAATTTATATAAAAATTCCACTCAAATATCGAGAAAATTCAGAAAGATGGGGTTGATATAGTGAGTTGCTTTCTAAAAGTAGCTTTTTTATATGGTTTTTTCCATAATTTGTCAACCAGCTAGTAGAAAATTATACTACAATTAAACATGAATGCATTGAATATTTGAGGAGATATGGGAATTTGCATGTAATTTTTAACTGTGCATGCGTAAAAGATTCCAAATTCTTTATTTCATAATTTAGTAATTAGCTATTTAGTGAAATTTATATAAAAATTTCACTCAAATATCGAGAAAATTCAGAAAGTTAGGGTTGATATAGTGAGTTGCTTTCTAAAAGTAGCTTTTTTATATGGTTTTTTCCATAATTTGTCAACCAGCTAGTAGAAAATTATACTACAATTAAACATGAATGCATTGAATATTTGAGGAGATATGGGAATTTGCATGTAATTTTTAACTGTGCATGCGTAAAAGATTCCAAATTCTTTATTTCATAATTTAGTAATTAGCTATTTAGTGAAATTTATATAAAAATTCCACTCAAATATCGAGAAAATTCAGAAAGTTAGGGTTGATATAGTGAGTTGCTTTCTAAAAGTAGCTTTTTTATATGGTTTTTTCCATAATTTGTCAACCAGCTAGTAGAAAATTATACTACAATTAAACATGAATGCATTGAATATTTGAGGAGATATGGGAATTTGCATGTAATTTTTAACTGTGCATGCGTAAAAGATTCCAAATTCTTTATTTCATAATTTAGTAATTAGCTATTTAGTGAAATTTATATAAAAATTCCACTCAAATATCGAGAAAATTCAGAAAGTTAGGGTTGATATAGTGAGTTGCTTTCTAAAAGTAGCTTTTTTATATGGTTTTTTCCATAATTTGTCAACCAGCTAGTAGAAAATTATACTACAATTAAACATGAATGCATTGAATATTTGAGGAGATATGGGAATTTGCATGTAATTTTTAACTGTGCATGCGTAAAAGATTCCAAATTCTTTATTTCATAATTTAGTAATTAGCTATTTAGTGAAATTTATATAAAAATTCCACTCAAATATCGAGAAAATTCAGAAAGATGGGGTTGATATAGTGAGTTGCTTTCTAAAAGTAGCTTTTTTATATGGTTTTTTCCATAATTTGTCAACCAGCTAGTAGAAAATTATACTACAATTAAACATGAATGCATTGAATATTTGAGGAGATATGGGAATTTGCATGTAATTTTTAACTGTGCATGCGTAAAAGATTCCAAATTCTTTATTTCATAATTTAGTAATTAGCTATTTAGTGAAATTTATATAAAAATTTCACTCAAATATCGAGAAAATTCAGAAAGTTAGGGTTGATATAGTGAGTTGCTTTCTAAAAGTAGCTTTTTTATATGGTTTTTTCCATAATTTGTCAACCAGCTAGTAGAAAATTATACTACAATTAAACATGAATGCATTGAATATTTGAGGAGATATGGGAATTTGCATGTAATTTTTAACTGTGCATGCGTAAAAGATTCCAAATTCTTTATTTCATAATTTAGTAATTAGCTATTTAGTGAAATTTATATAAAAATTCCACTCAAATATCGAGAAAATTCAGAAAGTTAGGGTTGATATAGTGAGTTGCTTTCTAAAAGTAGCTTTTTTATATGGTTTTTTCCATAATTTGTCAACCAGCTAGTAGAAAATTATACTACAATTAAACATGAATGCATTGAATATTTGAGGAGATATGGGAATTTGCATGTAATTTTTAACTGTGCATGCGTAAAAGATTCCAAATTCTTTATTTCATAATTTAGTAATTAGCTATTTAGTGAAATTTATATAAAAATTCCACTCAAATATCGAGAAAATTCAGAAAGATAGGGTTGATATAGTGAGTTGCTTTCTAAAAGTAGCTTTTTTATATGGTTTTTTCCATAATTTGTCAACCAGCTAGTAGAAAATTATACTACAATTAAACATGAATGCATTGAATATTTGAGGAAATATGGGAATTTGCATGTAATTTTTAACTGTGCATGCGTAAAAGATTCCAAATTCTTTATTTCATAATTTAGTAATTAGCTATTTAGTGAAATTTATATAAAAATTCCACTCAAATATCGAGAAAATTCAGAAAGTTAGGGTTGATATAGTGAGTTGCTTTCTAAAAGTAGCTTTTTTATATGGTTTTTTCCATAATTTGTCAACCAGCTAGTAGAAAATTATACTACAATTAAACATGAATGCATTGAATATTTGAGGAGATATGGGAATTTGCATGTAATTTTTAACTGTGCATGCGTAAAAGATTCCAAATTCTTTATTTCATAATTTAGTAATTAGCTATTTAGTGAAATTTATATAAAAATTCCACTCAAATATCGAGAAAATTCAGAAAGTTAGGGTTGATATAGTGAGTTGCTTTCTAAAAGTAGCTTTTTTATAAGGTTTTTTCCATAATTTGTCAACCAGCTAGTAGAAAATTATACTACAATTAAACATGAATGCATTGAATATTTGAGGAGATATGGGAATTTGCATGTAATTTTTAACTGTGCATGCGTAAAAGATTCCAAATTCTTTATTTCATAATTTAGTAATTAGCTATTTAGTGAAATTTATATAAAAATTCCACTCAAATATCGAGAAAATTCAGAAAGTTAGGGTTGATATAGTGAGTTGCTTTCTAAAAGTAGCTTTTTTATAAGGTTTTTTCCATAATTTGTCAACCAGCTAGTAGAAAATTATACTACAATTAAACATGAATGCATTGAATATTTGAGGAGATTGCATGTAATTTTTAACTGTGCATGCGAAAAAGATTCCAAATTCTTTATTTCATAATTTAGTAATTAGCTATTTAGTGAAATTTATATAAAAATTCCACTCAAATATCGAGAAAATTCAGAAAGTTAGGGTTGATATAGTGAGTTGCTTTCTAAAAGTAGCTTTTTTATATGGTTTTTCCATAATTTGTCAACCAGCTAGTAGAAAATTATACTACAATTAAACATGAATGCATTGAATATTTGAGGAGATATGGGAATTTGCATGTAATTTTTAACTGTGCATGCGTAAAAGATTCCAAATTCTTTATTTCATAATTTAGTAATTAGCTATTTAGTGAAATTTATATAAAAATTCCACTCAAATATCGAGAAAATTCAGAAAGTTAGGGTTGATATAGTGAGTTGCTTTCTAAAAGTAGCTTTTTTATATGGTTTTTTCCATAATTTGTCAACCAGCTAGTAGAAAATTATACTACAATTAAACATGAATGCATTGAATATTTGAGGAGATATGGGAATTTGCATGTAATTTTTAACTGTGCATGCGTAAAAGATTCCAAATTCTTTATTTCATAATTTAGTAATTAGCTATTTAGTGAAATTTATATAAAAATTCCACTCAAATATCGAGAAAATTCAGAAAGTTAGGGTTGATATAGTGAGTTGCTTTCTAAAAGTAGCTTTTTTATAAGGTTTTTTCCATAATTTGTCAACCAGCTAGTAGAAAATTATACTACAATTAAACATGAATGCATTGAATATTTGAGGAGATATGGGAATTTGCATGTAATTTTTAACTGTGCATGCGTAAAAGATTCCAAATTCTTTATTTCATAATTTAGTAATTAGCTATTTAGTGAAATTTATATAAAAATTCCACTCAAATATCGAGAAAATTCAGAAAGTTAGGGTTGATATAGTGAGTTGCTTTCTAAAAGTAGCTTTTTTATAAGGTTTTTTCCATAATTTGTCAACCAGCTAGTAGAAAATTATACTACAATTAAACATGAATGCATTGAATATTTGAGGAGATTGCATGTAATTTTTAACTGTGCATGCGAAAAAGATTCCAAATTCTTTATTTCATAATTTAGTAATTAGCTATTTAGTGAAATTTATATAAAAATTCCACTCAAATATCGAGAAAATTCAGAAAGTTAGGGTTGATATAGTGAGTTGCTTTCTAAAAGTAGCTTTTTTATATGGTTTTTCCATAATTTGTCAACCAGCTAGTAGAAAATTATACTACAATTAAACATGAATGCATTGAATATTTGAGGAGATATGGGAATTTGCATGTAATTTTTAACTGTGCATGAGTAAAAGATTCCAAATTCTTTATTTCATAATTTAGTAATTAGCTATTTAGTGAAATTTATATAAACATTCCACTCAAATATCGAGAAAATTCAGAAAGTTAGGGTTGATATAGTGAGTTGCTTTCTAAAAGTAGCTTTTTTATAAGGTTTTTCCATAATTTGTCAACCAGCTAGTTCACTTTACCTTTTTGCGTTTTCACAATATTTGAATGGACTTTTTGTATGAGTTGCCCTAAATAACTAGCTAACAAATTATGAAATAAAAATTTTGCAATCTCTCACGCTAGCACGGTTAAAAATTATTTCATACAAATATCCGTATTTCATCAAATATTCAATATGTTGATGTTTTAATTACAGTATACTGTTTCTGCCCTTTTTTTTGTCATATTTATGGTAAATGGTGTTAAATTTGGTTGGAAACTACGTATGCTATAAACAAAAAAAAAGATTTGATTTTTTTCATAAAACGTTAACCACTTCACGATTATGCGTCTTCTGCTCACACAAATGCACATGACAGATAAACAGGGCCCAGGTGGTCATTTTCTACATTGGCAGACCATTTGTAGCCTTTTCTTTTACATAGGTGACCGCAAACATTATTTTACTATTAAATTTATTGGTGGCCCCTAATTATCCACGTGATTACAAAACGTTTACAAAAAAATATGAAGTCGTACATGTTCATTGCATTCTAGAATTTTAAGGACATTTCGTCACGAATGTTGGCAGATATTCGGCAAACCGCGTATAATCGAAAGCATCCGGGGACTGTTCTTTAACTTTTGGAGGAAAGTGTACCTCCGTGTTGAATTACTTGACCTTGATGACCTAGATTTGTGCTTGCATACACTATTTTATCACCTATATACTTAAATACATATATCTTACATCCATAGATCCATCCTCTATTTTTATATAGCGAAATCTCACTAGTGCATATTTCCAAGGATGCCATTTTTCGTCCGCACTAACCGGGATCGGTATTAAACGGTGTAAATATTTGAATGGTGTGAATTTATCCCTTGTGAGGAATAAATTTAAGTATGTTTTGACGTAATTAAAAATATTATCTATTGCATTGCAAAAAGAAATAACTTTTTCTTTCATGAAATAATATCAATAAAAAAGCAGGTTGCTTATCAAATTTTATTATTGACCCTCTAATTTCCAGTACAATAAATTGCTATGAGAGCATTTTTTGGCTTACTTATGCTGTTCTGGATCAAATAAAGCAAAAATATGAAAAAAAAATGATATTTTATTGTATTTTTAAAGATTTCTGAATGGTAGCATATATGCTACCACGGGCAGATTAAGATGAAATATGAAGGATTTTATCATATTTCAAAAGTATTTTATTTTGTGAAAATAATTATAATTTTACATGTAATATGACCTAAAACAGTTGATTTCTTTGTTTATCTCTCTCTCTCTACATATATATATATATATATATATATATATATACCGGGTGTCCTAAAAAGGACTGACTGATTTTAAAATTCCATAACATGTAAACGGTGACAGATATTTAAAAAATTCTTTCAGGAGGATTATGCATAAGGTCAAAAGTGTTTTTACAGTGATTTTCGATTTTAGTTCGAATTACAAACAATAGATGGTGCTGCGATCAATAGACGCTAAATTCAGGCTCGATTTTTGGTACTTCGTGGCCCGCTCAATACATTTCCATCTCCTTTTTTCCGCGTGGAACAAGAGAAAGGACCGAAAATCGAGCCTGTATTTAGCGACTATTACTTACAACGCCATCTATTGTTTGTAATTCGAACTAAAATCGAAAATCAATGTAATAAACTTTTGACCTTATGCATAACCCTTCTGCAAGAATTTTTTAAATATTTGTCACCGTTTGCAAGTTAATGAATTTGAAAATCAGTCAGTCCTTTTTAGGACACCCGTTATAAGCCTAATGTTAAGACAGTATGGATTTTAATTTAGTAATTTGTTTTTTATTTTTCCTTTCTCCTTTTTCCTCTAGTTTTATTTTGAACTTACTTGATGTTCAATGGTTTATTTCTCTGTTTTATGTGTGCGGTAGTCCCAAATTCATATTATTTAGTTAATTTATGGCTAATATGCAGATGAAACCACACATTTTATTTGTGGAACTTAAGGCATTTAGGACCCGACAATTCTGTCTAAGTTCGACAAATTTACATTATTCGATTTCTGTTATTCAATTTCTGCTATTTTTTACTATGTTTTTGGAATCTGTGTTAAGTGTGTTGGGAGTAACTGTATTTTTGTCAATTTCTTAATGTTACTTTATTCATAATTTCACAGTTTTTATTGGTGATCCGTAATGTTTATTTAATGGTTATATATATATATATATATATATATATATATATATATATATATAACCATTAAATAAAAATTATATATATATATCACTAATATAGTAAGTAGCGGCAAAAATAAATAAATAAAAACGGTTATTTTTTACCGATGGCAACATGCGTATTGTTTCTCTAATACATATAAAAGTAAAATTTCGTAACCCTGTCTATTCTTTTAAAAATATACACAGTTCAGAATCTAGAATCGTAAAATTTTACATACTGGCGTATTAAAATATAGCGGATGCAAAAAAAGCAATCCGGATTCTAAATAAATTATAGTTCATTTTAATTTAAAAAATAAATAAAAACGAAATTTCAGCCCTTTTTTTTAGATTTTCAATTTTTTGTTGCCCAAAATTCAAAACTCACAAAAAAATTAACGCACAATAAACACAGCAATTAATTAAAAATGTAGTAAACTACAGCGCAGTTGATCTGGGCGGGGTCAGGCTAGTTTAATATATACCACACAGAAGAAACATACGAAATATAACATACTTGAGTACTGCTCAACAAAAAACGTTTATACTTGGAATTTATATTTATATTTATACTTAGAAATATGAAATTCAAAATATTAATTCGGATTTACTTCATAATTTTCTCTATTTATATATTAAAAAGAAATTTCAATATTTTCTTCAAAAATGTGAACACAATAATAATTTCATTTTACTGTATATGCAAAATATAAATTAGATCTAATTTATTTAGGATTTATTTAATAACATTAGCATGTGAATTAAAAGTAAAACAAGTAACTTTCGTTCAATTTTAACACTAAGAATATAAATTTCCTTTAAAAATAATATGGTGGCAAAACTGTTACCATGAGCTTAAGATCACTAATGCCCGTGGTAGCAAATCTCCTTCCTTGATTTTAATTACTCATTTATATTGAACTTTTTTGTTCAGAGATAGAGGTAACTATTTTTAAACCTGTATATCATATGTATTCAGTTTGATTTCAATAAAAAATTTGAAAAATCGAGCAAAAACTTACCACTGTAAATTCAATTTTGAAAATTTTGTCAGGCATATTGCTTCAAACTATTTTTTTTTCTTATTTAGTGCTCCATCTGCATTCAAAACTTATAAGTAATATCACCTATAGGTGCAATTATTGATGTAATGACTTAAAATATACATTATTTATGAAATTTCGTGATTAAATTAAAGCTGAACTTATGGTACCAGAAATGCTACCATGGGCATTAGAGGGTTAAATAAATTACTCCGGATATCTAAATGTCTAAAGAAATTGCCGTATTTAAACTTTTTCCTTTTAAATCTGGAAGGTGTCATCTACAAAGTTTTAGAAGTTATATTTTTACTATACTTCATTTTCCTGCTTGATGACACACTAGAAAATTAGGTCTGTAACATGATACTTTTATTGGTAATGACGATTATTATGTTTTTGGTGGCAGAATGTTTTTGTTCTTATTGTTGTATGGGTATTTTTTTTTATAACTGTCACTTGTCAGTACCCAAAATTATACTAAATTTGCTTTTGATGAGATAAATATACAAGTAAGGTTTGTTGGGGTAACTGGAGCCACGAGGTAACTGGGCCATAGGCTATTTTATAAAAAAACTGTTGGTGTTTTTTAAGTTTTAGCTTTTGTGAGCAATGCCCCTTTATTTCTAGTTCCTAAAACAACGTGTATCAACTCAATCATAGCTCTCACTTTGCTGTGATAGGTTGTCAAAAATTTACGTTTCTTTTTTTAAAAACAACGTCAATATGGCTGAACTTCCTGGGATTTTTATTAAAATACTGTAAGTATTTTTATTAAACAATCTTTTTTTAAAGATTAGACATATAACTACATTAATACTATTAGTAGGGTTTTATTAGTAAGGTATCTCTATGTATTTACTTCATGTTTTAAATGTAAGCCCGGTGTCCCCCCCCCCCCGATGAAAAATATATATATATATATGTATATGAATATGGATAGTACAAATCATATTTCAGTTTTAAGACTTAAAATAAACGTAAGACTTAAAATAAAATAACGTTGTATATAAAATGTCGTCATTTGCATCCGTGGAAGAGTTCCACATTTACGATCCCGTCTTAAATTACACCTATAGAAAAGTACGCACATCATGTCACTATCGCGGAATAATACACAAGCACAGAAAAAAAAAAACGACGATGTTTATTAATAAAAACTAGACGAAAATTTAGGGTGTATAATGATTCATATACATTCAGTTGTTTGTAACATTAATAATTGATACTGAAAAATAAATATAGTTTATAACTCCAGGTTTTATCACAAATCACTCATTTACATTTTTTCCAAATTCCGAAAAAGTTATTACAAACGGATTAATAAAATTGCATTATTTCACCTTTTGATAATAATCAAGTAACTGCGGAGAAAATAAGTCACAGAAATATTCTTTAAAATACATTTTTATAGCAGATTATATTCTTGGAATAGCACGTATTGTAATTACGATTTTTTTTCAGTAGTTATGAGAAAATGACAACAATCTGATAATGTGATCTACTATTTTCCCCTTACTGTCTACAGAAATGGAGTACTTACATAAATGGCATTAAAAACTACAAAAATATTAATATCTCAAAAACAAATTGAGATACAATTTTCAAATAAATTGCATTTAAAAGTACTTTTTCCCCTATACGATGGTGTAAAAATGGAAAATGTGTGATGCTTAAACAAACTTGTTTAAGCATCATATTTTCAAAAATATTTTTTATAATAATTAAAGCATGCAGCATAAAGTTATTTTGCAATTTTAAACTGATTTTATTTCTCTTCACAAATATTTCAATATAAAACAAAGTGTGTCAAGCCTCCCATATGGTGGGTCAACCCTCCCATATGTGGGGAGCCTTGACCCATTATTTTCTCATGATTAAAATCAATCATTTTTCATATTCCTCATCTAACACTCATGTAGTAATTTTATTTTCATAACTCATTGTATAATGAATAAAACCATATATAAAACTTTATTCTACGTTCAATATTTAAAAAAATAAAAAGTCATTTTGTAAAAAGTTGGTCAACCGTCCCTAGTCTCCCCTAATATAAAAGGAAAATCTAACCTTTATTAAACTGTAAATAAATATGGATTACACAAAGTAAAATTCTTATCTTATAATTCGAAATACAACTCCAGAAATTTGTTCGGCAACATTACAGGAAATACTTTCCTGAAAATTCAAAGTTGTGAGATAGAGTATTACATACTTTTGTTATAGTATACATAAGGTATAGTGTGACAACTGTCTACTTCACTAAAGTTTTAAAAAGTTATAAAAATCTATCCCTATAAAAACTGAAGAATGCTGAACGTTAAATGTGAATCGTAGAGATAGGTACAAAGTTTTTAAATCTAAACATTGTATATTAATCGGAATCGCACGTGTCAAAGCGATCGAAATTTATATAGTTTAGCCTTATTCGGCAGGCATGGGATTAAATTTTTTACTACTTTTTGAATTGCTAGTTGCCACACTCTATCTTCTCTAGACACTACACATTTGCAGCTTAATCTATTGCAAACTGACCACATAAACAGATGTATTATAGATCAATTTTTTATTAATTTTCTGGAATGATTTAAATGTTAATGTTGCACAAAATGAAAGATTTAGAACCATCAATTTATCTATTGAAAGTAAATTTGTCACATGGTTATTAAATGAACAAGACTACAATTATTGTAAAATTCCCCCTAAGAAAAATTAATTTATTAGAGTACTTATGATATAACCTGTTCTCTAAAAATCTATATAACTCGCACATCTATTTAATCTAACAAGCTTTACATGATACTTCAAGAACTTGAAATGTTCCACAACAGTAGTATATCTTCGCAAGATATTAGAAATCTCGGAAAAAATATTAAACGAATTGCATTAAGTTTTAATGCGATTTGGTTATCAGAAAAATACCTTGGTGTTTGGCATTACATTTCCATGCCAGTAATTGTGAATTTTTCTAAAATGTTGTAAGGAAGGTCTGTAAATGCACATAACGGAAGACATGTAAACTTTTAGAATTTGTCTAAAATTTAACTTATATTTGAATGACGTTTATCTGTTACGGCCACCTATAATATACGAGCTTAAAGATACTGTCAACTTCTAATTCAAATACTGTGATAAACTGCCGAATTTTAGATTAGTGGTACTGCTATTAGAAGTCTATAGAACATGATACTCACTCGCATGAAAATGGCACATCTCAAAAATACTAAATTTCAATGAAGAGGCAAATGAAGATCTGGCCTTTTTTATAGTGCGATAAACCTACAGCACGTAAATCTTCATTCGGCCTTAAAAGCGAGCGTAAAAGTATAAAACTCGTACGAATCAATGTGCAGAAGAGATCTAGAGCATTAAGTAAATTTACCCTGCTACACAATTTGATCTCGCCTGTATAAGCAATGTGACACATAGCGTATTGGAAGTGGTCTTCTGATAACTACAATTACTATACTTTTTCTACGGAAACTCGCGCATAAGTAAAATGTATTTGTGCAATAATACGCAAAATGAATTTTTGAAGTAACCTTTCTTATTGGTAAGCGATATGATAAAATCTATTATCCCCTAATCAATATATTTAGCAGTCCCGTTGAAAAAAACTTATATTACGTATATCCCTAATATAATATTAAGACTTATATCATTAAATAATATTACACATATAAAAAAAAAATATTAAATGAATCGCATTAAGTTTTCATGTTATTTAACAGAAAGAAAGAAACCTTACTGCTTAAAGCTGCATATTCGTACATGTGACTGATAATTTACTCGAAATCCTATAACAAATCTCTACAAATGCACGTAACGGAGGACTTGTAAATGAAGTTCAGAATGTCTGTTAAATTTAACTGGCGGCTGAATGAGGTTCAACTGATTCGATCACTTGCAATAAATGTGCCTAGAGGTTCCGCCGTCAGGTCATTCAAATGAAGTGAAATACAGCTAAATAACAGATGAATGCTTCTAATATCGGGAATCTAGAGCACACAGAATGCAGTTCTCTTCACCGCTAATGTATATATTTCCCACCCTCGTTGAATAGAAAATATTTTACAAAAATTCCAAAGATTGTACCACAGTAGCATTGCGCAAATTGAAATTTTTATTTCGAAAAACTAGTAAATGATTTGTATTGTGTTTAATATGATATTATTAACAAATAAACGTTTAAAGTTTCAAATTGCGTTCCATGTATATAAATGGAATATACTCGAATTTCTATAATATATCCCTTCAAACGCAGAAAACCCGAAGGCATGTAAATGGTGTCTTAGAGTAGGTTTGAAGTTTAACTGATGCGGACAGCTGCAACAAACTAGCCGAAAGTTACAGTCACCGTACCATTCAAGTGCTGTGATTTGCAGTAGAAATACAGATAAGTACTTGTGTTATTTGGAAAATATAGGACACATGGTACTATCTAGTCACCACTAATGTATATATTTCTCACACGTATTGAATACATCATATATTACGTATATTAGAAATATTTTTGAATAATAATACATCATTAGATAATTGTCAAACGCAATAAAATGTAAAATTGTTTGTATTAACTCATATAAATAGTGCGTAAAGCAAGAATTATGAAACACCAATAAAA
This sequence comes from Maratus speciosus, assembly GCA_963932465.1. Lineage (NCBI taxonomy): Eukaryota > Metazoa > Arthropoda > Arachnida > Araneae > Salticidae > Maratus > Maratus speciosus. The sequence continues at coordinate 196,198,235 of OZ010793.1, read as the reverse complement.
TATTAATGTCACGAAACTTCAGTCTCCTATATGATGAAAATAGTATCTACACAAACAGCTTAGAAAAACCAAACAGATTTAAAAATCCATTTTCTCAAATTACCACTCGAAGAAGGCAACTTTCTCGAATTCTCTTGTACATAGCTAGATGATCTGCAGATATATATAAACATCACATAATGTACTAAAATTTTATTCAAAACCCATTTCCACCAATTACCTTTTATACTGAGAAACGTATCTGTGTCTTTCAGTGCAGGAAATATATTATATACGAATGCATTTATATGATTCTTACACCACATAATGAAGTAAAGTTTCGTTTAGATAAAATACGCGTAACAATCTTGAAAACACACTTTAAGAAATTCTCATCGATAAAATTTTATTATTTCGAATTCCATTGATCTGTTATATATACGATCAATAAAACTTACGCATATAACCGTCATGCAGTCGAACCCTGTTATGGCGCGTTTCAAAGGAGTGGACAAAAGTCGTATACTAAGCGGGATCGCGTATGAAACGTGATTTGTAAAATTTTGAAGAAAGTAAGCTTATTTACGCATCTCATCGTCTAAAAGGAACTTTTATTTATATGTTTACTGTCGATAATTGTGTATTTGAGGTGCATTTAGTTAAAGTTGAATTACATTCAACTTTGACTCATTATTTTTTTTTATATATATAGGGCTGACTTGAATAATTGCGGAAAATAAATATGAAATCAAACATGGCTTTATTGTCGATTAATGCGTTACAAATAAAAGTAAAACAACACAAAAAATTCTCCTACTAATTTTTTTAGTACAAAGAATAAATATTATATCTTTGAAGCACAATGCAGTTTTTAAAATCAAATTTAGTACTTGTGATGATTAATACCATTATAGTATGTCCTTTAGTTTTAATGCACAAAAGAAATAAAAACTATCCTTATAAATCTGTATGTAAAAATATTGTTAGTATAGCAAAAAGTAAATAATACATAACATAAAAGAATTATAAAACTGCAGTCGCATTTGTTTTACTTTTACGAGCTTCTTTCTTCCATGTTTTTGCCTATAATATGCATTATAAAACACAGTAGGGATATAACATACATTTAAAACCTAATAATCACCAGTAATAATCAACTCCAATCTTAATAATTTTTATGATGTATCTCAGTACCCTGAACTCGTTTGTCTCTTTCTATTGCACTAAAATATGCACGGAAGCGAGACACAAAGAATGCTAGGCCGCGGAATCAAGGAAGGATCGCAGTGCTGCTAATTTAGCGGGTTTTTTAAAAAATCAAATAACTGCCACAATTTTCAATTAATAAAGTTTGAATTAATTATTCTGATCTTAAATAAAGTAAATATTACTATTCGGAAACAGTGTTTTTTTTTACAAAATAAGAAAATAAAAAACAGCAAAATTTGCAGTACTGGAGAAAAGAAAAGGAATCCGCTTCTAGATCTATGAATTCGCATCTTAAGCGTAATTTTTTGCTTCTGAGTGCCATAAATCTATTAGGTCTATTAGTCGGGATCGCGTAATAAACATTTGCGTGTTAAACATAACATTATTACTTAGACTTATGGGTGATATTCAAGGAATTAGAAAAAAATCCGCTTATTAAGCGGGATCGCGTATTAACCGTGAGCGTCAACCGTGTCCGACTGTATACTAAAATTTAGATACGTATATATCATTGAAAACACACTTTTTGCAATTCCAGTCTAAAAATTGATTTATACAGCGCTGTATGGGATTTATAAAATTTATAGGCATCACATAATATATTTAAATTTCAATTAATCTTAAACGTACTTAAATTATAAACACATTTCCTCTAATTACCTGTTACATACGGTAACGTAATTAAAAAAAAACATTCAGTCATGTAAAGAACATTAAATGCCATATGCACTACTTCCTCCGTGGAAATAAAGAGTCATTTAGATAATTACTACCTACAGAATTTTAAACTATTTTTAAAAAAGTTTTTGCACTACAATAAATGATCAGAGCTTATAAAATAATTAAACGTATTGAGGATTTTGAAAACTTATATTAGTATGTTATGTTTATTCAGAAATCAGACTGTATTAAACAGTTATATTAAAATAGAAAACCTCAACATGTAAAAATACAAGGACATTTCCATAGACGATTTTCTATAATAATTACAATACTTTCCTTACAGTATATGTATCGGTAAAGTAAAAGGAGATAGTGTGTTTAAAGGATATAAATAATAAATACTGAGATTAAAAAAAAATCCTATTCTATTGTTTATTCTGCGAGTGAAATTTACATTATTGGCATTGTGGTATGTATTATTTTATTAAATTAATTTTGATAATTATAGCAAAAGAATGGAATGCTTGACAATAAGAGCTAATGCGTATAAAATCAAAAAGTTAACAATATGAACCCCGTATATAATTGATATCAACTAAATAAGAGGAAATAGTTTTTTTAATAAGGGTACAACTTATTTATTTGTGCTAAACGAGGAATTAAACTTTTCATTAATATTGGGTATTTATTATATTAATCTTTTTTGAGATCATATATAAAATTCAGAGATAACTAAATTGATATTTGAAATACTAAATGCTTTTTCTATGTAGAAATGTCAGCGGAACTGGAGATATTTCCATCTTCAGTCCTCTTGCCTTGTCAATTCTCTGTTGCTCATACCATGAACATTCCGCTTCATAATTCTGCTTTGACTTTTCACCTCAAATACGCGATTAGACAGCTCGATTCCTGACACTAAAACAAAACCCATTAAATGAAAAAATATATATATTTTTTTATTTTTAATATTTTTTTGTAAAATTTTCCGGTAGCATATTATTAGTTCTTCTACACAGTTATGAATGGATCAATTATTTCTCTTACAAACAAATGCTCCTGCAATTTATAAGTCAATTAATATGGGAAGAAATGAACGGGAATATGATAATGAATTTTATGATTTTATGAGTTAAAACAAAATTTCACGAGGTTTCTGATTTAAGTGTTTTTTTTTTTTTTTTTTTTTTTTCTTTTATCTAGACAGGTGTCAAATTTTTTCTTTAAAAATTATGGATGTTAAAAGAAATGTGCTAAACTAACTTACGGTGGTATTACGTATTTCATTTCCTCGTATTTTAATTGAAAATGTTTAAAGATGATAACGATATTGTCAGGCTCTGAGAAACATCTGCTATTGGAACTGGGGTTATATACTATTCTTTTTACTTGTATATTGTATTCATGTCGCTTGGTCTGTGTCCTGGGAATTTCAAAGTAACATTCTTTCCTTAGCTGAAACTTAATCCAGGCTTTTGAATTAGATAGAGTGGGTGAAGGGAAGTAGTTATAATAGAAAGGGGTTTGACCTGCTATTCAGGTGCCTGCCTGAGATAAGGCAGACAAGGATTTCACCAGAGAAGGAAAGAGCTGACATTGGAGACAGAGTAAAAAACCCGGTTTATGTTGAGGAAAGAGGAGGAGTTCAGAAAAAGCAAGGGGTTGCTAGAAGCAGTCGCTTTGGCTGGGAGAGGACAGTTGAAGGCTGGAGCGCAAAGAGCAAGGTTAGTTCCTGTGGAGAGCTTTTAGATAGCGCGTAGGGTTGAGTGAAGCTCGCAGAGCTTAGAACCCATTTGTTGAGAGATTGAGATTAATCTCCAGTAAAGCTAATTTAACGTGTATAGAGTGAGAGTGATATAACGTAATTTTAACAGTACACAGCCAGCATTTACTGTATTTAATTTAATGTTGAACCGGATCACCTGCATCCGAGTTTTAAGTGTAAATAGTGTTTTGTGTTGTGTAAATAGTGTGTAAATAAACTGTTAATTTAGTTAATTGAAAGCCTTTGTTTTCATTTAAACAATCCTCTCAGTGCGTGACCGATATCACGTAATCATGTAGGTGGTGGCAGCATATAAATAGCAAAGGATTTTTTCAAAGTTGTGCGGACTAAGAGGAAACTCCGACAGATATATTTTTTAAATGCATTAACATTTCTTTTATTCTTGCTTAAAGTTTATCTAAATAGCACTGTTTGTGTAATTTAAAATATTTACTAGAATGACTTTGAAAAATAATTTGCTTCCAAGTCTGGTTTGCTGTGAAGCTTAAGCCGCATAAAAGCGGAATGTGCCTTGTGAGGGTGTGGAGAAGCATATAATATCAAGTAATTTTGTTTTATCAACACTACAATTGATAAATTAAAGCTATGGCAAATATGACTGCAAAGATATACTTATGGATATATTGCAAAATCATGAATCATGTAAAGATGAAACAATTACTTATAATTGTTTACATCATTTTCTGAATACTCATTAATATTTTCCCTATTAAACTCAGACATTTCAGAAATATCTGCTTCAGCAGAAATATTTGTGAGTGGAAATTTCATTTAAAAAGAAAGTTACGACAGACACAATCAAACAACATTTAAATGATAGCGTATTTCATCGCATTCTTAGCAAAAATCATATTATAACAAAAATTGTTGAGTGTGGAGTTGCTTCGAAACTGGAAGACACTGGAGTCAGTCAGCTGATTATCTGACCACACTGTTTAGCACTGGAGGTAAGGGGTGCTTTCCATTTATATTGTTACTTAGTAACACAGGCGACCCTATTTCCATGAGAAGATACCACTCTTTGCGCAATGAGCTGTTGACGTTCACCACTACCACTGACGGTAATTGTGAAGTTTATTATGTTGTAAAAAGGTATCATTTGATATTTAAAATTGTAATCATTAATTCCAAAATAATACATCATTTAACGTCTAAAAAATTAAGAAAAATATATTGCTCAATGTTAGATGTGGATATTCAGCAATGGCAAAAAGAAAGACATTACATAATATCAAAAATTGATACTAAAAAATGATGGAGAATATTGGCCAACATTGGCAAATTTTTGAGAATAATACTCCCGTATATAATTTTGAGGATTTCATTTTATGCTGGTCAATACTAAAATTTTGTTATTGGCCGATATTAAGTTTTGATATTGGCCGATAACTTTGTGTTACCTGAAATTCCGGATTATGAATGATGAATCATAGGATATTCCACTTTGACTCTAAACAGATATCTGTCAACGAAAACCAGATTTTCATTTTATGTTAACCATAAATTTAATATAAAGTTAAATAGTTTAACGAGAATCATCGGAATTAGATTTTCTTAAATACATTTCCAAATATATATTATGGAAACAATGCTCTCAGAAAATGTTTTAATTTCACTGTGTAACAATTTATTTCGTCTATTTATGTTTCTTAAGTGTATTATCTGTAAATAAACAGTCACTCTATTGTAAAATCCAATGTTTCAATAAAAAGGCGATAATAAAACAAAAGTACGAAGGTACAATTCGAAAGTGAAGTTTTGGTGAATTAAACTTCGCGTTTATACAAACAAAAATTTCCGACGAGGGCTTCCCGGGCTACAGAATACAAGTGAAAAAGTGAAAACCATGTATGTGTGTTTTAAATTGAAATCTCTAATAGATTTTTTCATTTAATATATATATTTTAGATTTTTCACTAGCAATACCAGCAATAATTTTTATGTAAAAAATAGCAATTATGAAAGAAATAAAATTTTTAAATTTATTAAAAGCTATAGTTTCGTATTGGCCTCCTGTCCGGAGTTAACAGTCGAAGAAATCGCCAAAGATTGGTAGTCTTTTTTATTCTGAAAATCTGTGTGCTATAAGCGTTGTTCGTTTACATGTCTGAAATTTGGGTTTTATTTTATTTTTTTATGGATAGATAAATTTTAAATTTCACTATGGAATATAAGCCAGAAACAAATGCTGAACTATTTTCTTTATATTGATTTAGGTGTAAACAGATTTATCTTTTGTAATGGTCTGTCTACAAGTTACAGAAATAGATTTAAAAAATCATGCTTAGAAATTATTTTAAAAACAATAAAAATTGAGTAAATTTAGATGCAGTTTTCAAAAGCAGTGCGATATAGTTTTCATACAAATTGCATTTAACAGTACATTTTATTTATTCGGCAGTATAAAAATAGAAAAAGTGTGATATTTAGAAATTTAAAAAATCGTAATAAAAGTAAATAAAAGTTAATTTTGATCGTTTTCTGTTAACATTCGCAAAATGAAGTCAGCGTTACGCAAAGATTTATTTGTCTTTTATAATAGAGATAATTGAAAATCTATTTGAAATTTCGTTACAAACCCTTGCAAATATACTTAACGTTTGATGTGTAAATAAAGCTTTCTAACGTGTGTAAAATCTAACTTGGAGCTGAATGAATATTAACAGATATTGCCATCTGTAGTAAATGAACCTAGAGATACTGTCACTATATCTGTCAAACATTGCGATATATATCCGGGTTTCGTATGAATTTTTCTATTGTTCGGACCATATTGTGCATACATTATAAACAGTTCTCTCTAATCTCGAGTTTTCACACAACCGTTGAATAAATATATACTACAAGCATTTCGAAATATTGAAATACTTTACTACAATTAAATAATATTACGATTTGAAAAAAAATGTATTCATTGGATAACAATTCAAAATATGTAACATGTTAAACGTACTCTTTAAGACGTAAAGTACTAATATTATTTTTTTAATCATTGGATGCTCAAATATCTAAAGTATTAAAGCTGTAGCTTAATACGCTGAAAAATTATCGATGGAAATTTAAATTTGAACATTCTTCTAAAATGTCTTGAGTATACGTTATGGTTCCTTTTAGCATGATGTTCCCAACTACTGTTAGTATTCAAAATATTAAAATTTACTTACTTTAATAAAATGGATAATACGCAAAAGAAGAAGAAATGACGTAGTGAATAGGTTGAAGAAATGGCTTTTCTGCATTTTGAATATATTATATATCGGATGAAATATAATTCTATGAAATAATTTTTAATTTCGAATGCACGAAGTATAACAATTTTTTTCTTATCACAAAGTATTTGTTTACTATATAAGGAAAGTCTTGTACAAAAACGGAGGACATGTGGACACACGTTAAATAGTATCAATCGAATATCGTGAAAATTCTGAAAGATATAGGTGATATATTGAGTTGGATTTCAGTTGCTTTCTTAAACTAACTAGATGAAAAGGGTATTGACCAAATTGTGATTTTTCTTTCAATCTTTTTTTTTTATTATTTGTGCTTTAATTGCAGTTGTAAAAATCATTAAAACGAAATCTCCCCCCTCCCCCCAAAAAGAATTGTGGCACTTGAATCAACCCTTTAAAACTACACGTGGACACACGTTAAATTGTAATTATTATGTTTGAAGTATTTTAATAAGAAATGAGAATTTGCGGAAAATCCATGATCATTCAACGACTTAAAAAGCACTTTAAATTCACTTGGAAATATCGCTGTTATTATTATAAATTGTTAAGGTAATAATCTGACTTTTTACATGAGTGGTCCTACATAGGAAACAAATAAATTGTGAAAAAAATATCGTTCGTGCATGCGCAGTTACAATGTTTTTCATATAATTGTTCATATTTCATTCAGTATTTAACATGTTTATATTCCAACTTTAGTATATAGCTTTCAGTGGTTTCCGAATATAGAGCATTTGGTTAAACACTCTGCTCGCAAAATAAGGGGAAAGAAAAACAAAAAAAACATGCGCACATTTCTTGATATTTTTAAAGGAACTATTGTATCGGTATCACTATACAGGGTGTTTATAATTAATGCTGCACTTTCAAAAGGCTGTAAAAAAGTACCACTGTTCATAATGACATGATATTTCATCTATAATAGTACTAATTCCATCTGTAATAAATATATTTTTCTAGTGTTTTCTCGATTACGGTTTTCTGTTCAAGACGTCTTTTTTAGCCATAAATATTTGTATTTTAACACAAATGTTTACACAGAAACCTGATGTAAAATGTGTATAACATAAAATTCTTACAATATTAACAATTAAACGTATTTCAAAAGAAAATATATAAATAATAAAATAAATAAATCAAATCTGCTGAAAGCCTATCCTTTTTTAAAAGCAATATTTTTACAGCTATATATCGATATAACACAAATGTCACATTCAGGCTGGAAAAATATTTATATCTCATAAAAATATTCATTGATCTCAAAATTATAGGTTCGCTTACAAAAATACACCTGATACGCCCGATATACGCTGTAGCAGGAATAGGATCGTTTAAAAATATTTGCGTTAAAAACATAAAGTCCTTTAACACTGATTTTAGGTATATGTAAGGTTGTAAAACGATTCCGAACAACACGGATGAGTGTTAAAAACCATGATTTTGTGAAATTTGATATTACCCTCTAGTAATGTGAGAGGCATACTATAATTTGGCAACAATGAAACAAAATAACAATGAAACAGAAAATAAATACTAGGGAAATCATTACTCTACTACCTTTTAGTAATTAAATTTTAAAGAAGAGGAAAAAGATGGATAACTACACAGACAAAAATTAAACAAAATGTTTTTCTCCAACACCCAGTGTACTGACGGTACTTATAAGTACCACCGAGTAATTCAACTGTTAACCCTTTGTATCACCGTGTTGCAGATTTGCAACATACCAAAAAGTCATTGTTATTTCAACAGTAAATTTCAAAAGACAATTTTGTTGATTGTTGTTATTCTATTACACTACTATTAACCTAATAATTTCAATAAATCCGCAAAAAATGTCGATACTGATTTTTTTTCTCGCGCCAAAGTTTGATTTATCACTTGATCAGCTATAAGTGATTTTTGCTGAATTAAGGTTTGCAATACAGGAGTTAAAAAAGTCTCCAGACATCTACAAGTATTGTTGGGCAGATCTAGGTCCATATACCGACACCAACCCCAAACATACACCGGATTGGGGACAGGGTAAACCCCAATCTTGGAAGTGGGGGAAAGACAATGGGTAATGTGCATTAATTACCCTAGTAATTGTAAGTTAACTACTCCTAAATTACTATACCTGAAATATTATAGTGGTTATTTAGAAAAAAACATTACAATTTATAAACAAACATTTGTGATCGTAACAATTGAATAATGGTCCAGGCTATTTCTGATAATTAGACTAACGATAATTATCTTAAATTGAGGAGGGAGGAAACACATCTCCAAAACTGCCCCAAACTGCGTTGTGTAATTTTAGTGAAGAAATAGCTTGTAGATCGCGCAGTTATATCTAACAAAACCTATCAAAACTAAGCATAAATAACATACTAAAGAAGCTTGCATCTGAAATAAAACTTACATTAAAGTAAAACAATGGACTCATGTTGTATTAAACATAGCCAAAATTTAACAATAAACAAAAAGTTTATTTACAGTTAATTTACATATTTACAAAAACAAAATAGAATTGTTTCACAAGACACCAGCGTTCCAAAGAACGAAATTGAATTAGTATTTGCATTAACTTTACCTTTTAAATTATTATTACATAGATTAAGTAATTTCTTGGATACCATAAATTGTATATCCCTAGTACAACATAAATAATTAAAACCATGGGAATACAAAAATATCAAATAACACATACCTTCCACATAAGATCGTAGACGTTTATTCATCATCTTTGGACACACAAATACGATCGTCGAATTTCATGGAACGTTCACTAATTATTTAAACAATCGGTGATATCCAGTCGGTGCGCTGCCGATCATAAGGCCGTCCCTTAACTGGGAAACACGACCCGAAACACTCTTAGTCATCTATATTATTGTTGAGAAACCAAGCACATCTTTGTTGAGGAAAGGATGGATCTTTATTTATCCATCACTTTTGGAAGTAGGAGCAAATCTCTGTTTAAACCCACATTGTTGTGAGGAAAAGATAAATCTCTTTACGCCATTATAGTTGAGAATTGGAACCAATCTCTATTTTAACCATCTCTTTGGGAAGATCCTTCAATTCTTCTATTAAACCATCATAGCTGAGAAATAGAACAATTCTGACTATAACTTCATTCTTCGCTTACGACATCACCTCGTAATAACAATATGGAGGATGTCCTTTGCCCCCTTCGTAAAATGGTCGGTCAGTCTTGCCGACCCCCCTCTTTTTCCGTCATCTCGCAGACCTCTGATTTGGTATTACACTTTTTCGGGGTATACAGCACTCCGCCTCCTCAGCGTCAGTGATCGTGGGATCTGGAAACCCGGGCCTTCTTCCCTCGCCCGTGTGGTCCATGTTTTACGACTTCTTTATTAGGTCCAATAAATAATCTTACATCCAGTTGTCAATTCAACTTGGCATTTTATATCAACCTTTTGTTAAGCTTGGAGACTTCAAGTCTAATAGCAAAGATACCCTTCGAACATCGCCTGTGCTTTCGTTCTCTTAGCAAAGGCTTTACGACGTAAATACATATCTAACAAAAACATAGCTGTGAAAAAAGGGAGCCAAGTTCTGTAAAGACAATGGCAAGAAAAGAAGTGATATCTAAGTGGGTGCCAATTTCAAATAAAATTCACTCAAACTTACCTACTGAAGTATTATAGCATTTTTAAAATTGTTTAGAAATAAAAATTATTGATAGCATATTAATAATAAATCTAGAACTTGGCAAGTTTTTACCTACTAGTCATTTATTTTTAATAATGACTTTATTATATCAAATCTTGTTATTTCATGATTGGAAGCCTTAATTTGAGTGAGCTCCTTCCCTTTGAAGGGCAGTGGGATAAAATATATCCCACTGAATTTAACTGCAAAATGCCACATTGACATCAGAATTCAGGACTAAAAAGTTTAATTTTATTAAATACGTGAAAAGAAGTTGTTACCCATCATGAAATAAATTTGTTTTTAAATTCTGGTGTGATTCAATCATTTCAGCATTCCACGAATAAAAGTTATTTGCCTCTGAAAGGGTTAAAGGGGTGCAGTCTTTAGAGTGATGACCAAGAACAAGCGTAAGTATATCTATCTCTTTGTCAGGCATCTTAGTCTGTTTGCATTGAGGTTTCTGGAGGGTGGGTGCTAGAGTGATAACCAAAGACGGGCGGGAGTGTATCTGTGCATTTATTGGTTTATCAAATCTTTAACATGAGTTATTTGTTTATAATAATAACTATATTATTTTTTTTTGTAATGTCATTGAAATTAATATTAACATCACCACTTTATTAAGACATGAAATTGATAGGCATAACATTTATCAAAAACTTGCCAAGTTCTAGATTTATTATTAATATGCTATCAATAATTTTTATTTCTAAACAATTTTAAAAATGCTATAATTCTTCAGTAGGTAAGTTTGAGTGAATTTTATTTGAACTTGGCACCCACTTAGATATCACTTCTTTTCTTGCCATTGTCTTTACAGAACTTGGCTCCCTTTTTTCACAGCTATGTTTTTGTTAGATATCATTACTTTTTGTAAAGTTACAATATATTTAGACACTTTACTTAATGCTTTTTAATGTGTTTACATGTGACTATTTTATTCACCAAGACCAAGCAACATTCAATTTTAATTTAAATTTCCTACAACAAACTATTTGGCTGTCAATTTGCGGCAGAAATCTATATTTTAATACTGCTAAATTCAATGCATGTTTTGAAACGAAATGTATTGATTCGAAATTTTTATTGTTTCTGAAACAACAATTCCTATTAAATTCCTATATTAAATTTTCCAATTAAATATCCCATTGCTGGGCCTGCTTTTTTGTACTGAAAGTGAAAAATAAAGTTATGTGCTTATGCCACACTATGTTTCATTCATCCATGGGTGCCGGCAAACAGGTTGTGCAGAGGAAGGACGTTGCCCCTCCCAGGATTTTCAAATTTAATTAACTAAATATCCTTTTCTCTGATGATTTTGAAAATAACAAATGGGTAAGTGTGATCACAGATCGCACAGAGGGTTTCGTTTAATATTCCTTTCAAAACACTTTATCCTTTTGAAAAATCTGTTAGTTCCACATTTCGCAACCAGGGGCGCACTCTATTCTAAACAAACTTCTATCAGAACGAAACTCCGTTTTACATACTATCCGTAGTTATATTAGTCGAGGTGATTGAGCCCATAGTACCCGAGATAAGTAGGTGCCCTTAGCGGTAAAAAGTGGAACTAAAATATGTAAGGTTATGGTGCATAATATGAAAGAATGGTCAAAGGGGTGTCGGCAAAAGTTGGAAAAGTGCTCCCCGGGTGGAAAGGGCGGAGGATAGAAAAAATGCTTAAAATACACAAGTTAGAGCCCGGAGGAGTAAATAATATAAGACTTTTTGAAAATTTTATGATTTGTCGTGTGGTCTGAGGTATTCAGCTATGCGTATGCAAAAAGTCATGTCTCCAACTTAATTAGGGGCTCCCTTAGAAATAATTGCTTAAAATACATATATGGTAGTTCAAAGGGTTAAGCGTAAGACTTTTTCAATATTTTATGATTTGTCGCCTGGCTTCAGGTATTCTGCTATAAGTATGCAAAATTTCAAATCTGCAATTTAATAAGGGGCTCAGTTAGAAAGAATTGCTTAAAATACGCATGTGGAAGCCCAAAGAGTTAAATGTACGACTTTTTCAACATTTTATGATTTGTCTCATGATGGTGTTCAGCTTTAAGTATGCCTAATTTCACGCCTCCAACCTAATTAGGGGCTCACTTAGAAAGAATTGTTTAAAATACACATGGGGGAGCCCAAAAGGTTCAATGTACGACTTTTTCAAAATTTTATGATTTGTCGTTTGATGTGAGTTGCTCAGCTATAAGTGTGCAAAATTTCACGCCTGCAACCTAATTAGCGGCTCACTTAGAAAGAATTGTTTAAAATACACATGTGGGAGCCCAAAGGGTTAAATGTACGACTTTTTCAAAATTTTATGATTTGTCGTTTGATGTGAAGTGCTCAGCTATAAGTCTGCAAAATTTCACGCCTCCAACCTAGTTAGAGGCTCACATAGAAAGAATTGTTTAAAATAAACATGTAGGAGCCCAAATGGTTAAATGTACGACTTTTTCAAAATTTTATGATTTTTCGTTTGATGTGAGGTGTTCAGCTATAAGTATGCAAAATTTCACGCCTCCAACCTAATTAGAGGCTCACATAGAAAGAATTGTTTAAAATAAACATGTAAGAGCCCAAATGGTTAAATGTACGACTTTTTCAAAATTTTATGATTTGTCGTATGATGTGTGGTGTTCAGCTATAAGTATGCAAAATTTCAAGTCTCCAACATGTATAGTTTCTGAGAACGGGCTCTGTGACGGATAGAATATCTCAATTTGTTGATTTTCTGTAAGGAAGTAAACCCAGATAAACCACCAGTAAGTAGATAGGTTTACAATGGAAGTCTATGGGAATTTGGCGAAATATTAGGGATATCGCCAAGGTGGCGTCACTTTTGGCGACTAATTTTGGTCGCCATATTTGGCGATATATCGCCATGTTGGCGAGAAACTTGGCGGTATTTGGCGACAGAACAGCGTCCTCTCCTACGGCAAATTAAAATTTCGCCTAATAGACGTAATGTTAAAGTAAAAATGGGCACCCCCAGGTGGGTAATTCATCGATTTTCACATTTTTTTTAGTTTATTTTTTTTTAGTTTTATAGTGTAAACGAACTTCGCACCAAATATGAAGTCTGTAGCTGCAGTAGATATACGAGATCTTTTTGATGAGTGAGTGAGTCAGTCAGTCAGTCAGTGGTAAAATTATCGATTATCAGACATTTTCAAATGTCATTATCTCGGAAACTAATTATGCGTTATTTATAAAATTTTGGATTTTAGGTAATTAGGGTGGCCTTACTACACATTTCGTATAACAAGTACGTAGGTCTCATAGATTTTCAGTAGTAGAGCATCGAAATTTGACGAAAACAGCTCGAAATGGTTCGTGTAAATAACACACGGCTATGTCAGGGGAACTTGGCTGACACACTGCCGTGTGTCTAGATATGAGTATATTTATATCAAATAACAATAATAATAATCAAAATATATAAATAATAGTATTTTTTATGGCATTAAAAATTAACAACCTGCTGAAGTGGTGTCAAGGGTGTTTATATCAGTTATATGATATCACTTCCAGCAAGTATATTGTTTTAAAAGGTGGGTTTAAGTTCTTTATTTAAAGACCATTCTCCAGCTAGGAAATTTAAAACATGTATAAGATAAACGTAAACTTTTGTTTGTGGCAGATCTGCAACAACGCACCATATCTTCCCTTGTCATGGATTTTTTTAAAATATCACCTACTCAACATAATAGAGCGCCTACTCAACATATTCTACTAAAACAAGTGCGCCTAGATGAAACTGGGCACTGGCCATATTGGGCAGAAAAAAGAATACGTTGTAAATACCCTGATTGTCAAAACTTTAATCAAACTCTTTGTGACAAATGTGGTGTGGGACTTTGCTACAACAAAACTAACAACAGTTTCACAGATTTTAGTGCAAATTAAAATTTTACAACATTTTCAGTTTTCTTGCCATTTGGCAAGATGTGGCAGATATGCAACAAACGCATTTTTCCAAATAAAATTTTATTTTTCTGTTCTGAATTTTTTTTTATTATTTTTTCCATGCTTAAAATGATGCATTTTAATATGTGTGTAAGAATTTTTCAAATCGGGGTTGTTGAGTTACAAAGGATTAAATCTAATACATACACCTTTCTCCTAAAATAGCTAGTGAAACTGTATTCTAAGATCATAATGAAGACATAAAAAAAATTCAACACGTATCTTATATTTTTTACTGTGTTTGTGGTTATAAAACTACGAGAGTGAATATCCGTACAAAATGTCGGCAGAAAACCCATCGTCTGTGTCAAAGATAGCCTCCTTCCTCGCTAAAATAACAAACCTAGAACTACTGCTGCCATGTATCCGGATGAAGTGGAGTTCAAAGAGTGCTTTTGCAAAGTACCATTAGAATATTAGTAATATTCACTATGAGATGAAAGTTTAAAGTGAGTGGTACTTATAAGTACAGTCAGTAGATAATAGGTTAATTGGAGCAAATCCCCGGTTTCAATTTGGAGCTATGGTTTGTCGATACGTCATTGGTTATGCACTGTGTATTGGATTATTTTGTGTTCGTTCATGATTTATTTAGATTATTTATTATGAAAGATGTAATTGCCCTAATATTCTTACTTAGTATTAAAAAGGTATAAATTTCTTTATTACGGAGAAGTTGCAATATATTTCATAATTTCAATTTCTTTAATTCATTCTTGACTTTCGAATGTAGCTTTAACGATCCATCCTTATGCATTATAATTTGTTCTCGGATGTATGCAGAATTTCTATCATTAGATAATTTTTATCCGGGCTTTTAAATTTAACTATTTCACAGGAAATTTAACAGAACACACATGCCGTGAGATTGGAAGAGATTTCACCAATTATAAGAGCGCTATTTGTATTTTACTCCTTTCGAAGAAAACACTTATGAGCTGCTTATGTACAGTCGTGGAAAAAAAGTAGACACCACTTACTAACTCTGCAAAAAATTATCGTAGAAGAAATTTACTGGTACCTCACTATTAGTAATAAAGTGTACTTTTAAATGATGTAAGTAAAATATTCTTAGTGGGGGGGGGGGGGTCTACATATTAAAACGAAACATAATAACTTTGTGTTTTTCCGTAACAGTACACAATTCTGACAGCATAAATGAACTCTACACCCCTTAATTAGCCAAAAAACAAATTTTTATGCAATTTGTATGATAAGTTTCCGAGAAATTAATTATTTTAAAACGAGCGTATTTTAGGAGTTGTAGCCAAATTGAAGTCAGTATTAGATTTTTGACCGAGAGAACCCGCTTAGCAAATTGTATATACATCATTTAAAATTAGACTTTATTTCCAATCGTTTGGTACCAGTAATTTTTTTCTGCGATAATTTATTCAGGAGTTAGTAGGAGGTGTTTACTTTTTTCTTTCACGACTGTACATGTCAGTTTTTCACCGTATATCCAGTAACCCCTTAGAAAGTATCCTTAGTCTTTAATGCAAATTAATGAGATTATTTTCTCCTGCTTTTTCGTGTTTCTAGGGAGACTTCTATGTTTACATTTCATATGATAAAAATTTCAATAACGGCTACACGGTCTTTTTAACACTTTCCAACAAAGTTGAAAGTATTTGATAATTCGGCTTGCCTGTCTATTTGCCGATTGTCTGTCAGTCCATGCTCTAATTCGCATATATATACTGTGATTGCTATGAAAGTCATAGATGTTATTGGGAATCATTATGGCATGTTTAATGTTGAAAATGAAGTCTCTAGCATTTAATGTTCAATTACAGACACGCTAAAAAGTTTTCTGTTACATTACTATCTATAATGAAATATCGTTGACGATGTATTTTAATGCTATTGCCCTATTTAAAACATAAAGAAAATTATATATATGACTATATATGACTGAAGTGTACTAAATGGCGCTTACTGTACAATATGGTGTGCGTAGAATTTATTGTTTATTTACAGGACACACACAATAATTTGGCTACATATGATACTGAACAATTGAAGCCTATGAACACTAATTGCTGGAACTGCGTTTTCAGTTGTGGTACGCGTTTTCAAATTAAATTGTTTTTTAAGTACTTCTTAATGTGTATAAATTCTATAGATCATATACAGGGGCGAACAAAAGTTCTCAAGTACATTCCTGTTTATTCACGAAAATTACTGAATGGAAATATTGAACTGTACTGTTATCTGGACTATCCTTTAGCATACTATGCATATGTGCCAACATCTTTTAATTATTCCGGAGTCTGATCCAAGACAAGCAAGTTTAAAATCAGAAAGTATTTATAAGAAAAAAATGCTCCTTTCATCGTGGTACATATTAGATTTCGTTTTTGAATAGTTTATTAAATAAAATTTCCGGTTGGAAACATGTTTGTCTGGGAACTGACTCCGGAATAATTAAGAGATGTTGGCATCTATGTACTATGTAGCATACATAAAAATCTATGGATCACATACAGCTCTGCACAAACAAAAGAAAACCAATATTTTTTTCTAGCTATTGATGGTAATAGCAGAAATTGTGTTTTCAAATATGTTATAATTTTTCTAAATGTATATTTAGACATCGTCATTAACCTTAATAAACTGTGAAGTGTTTTACACTATTCTGAATGTGTCGGAAATTTTTACATAATCTATACTGGACGCATGATTTTCCGTTCTTGTTTTAATTCATACTCTGACGTACATTTTCGTATATGATATTGTTATTTATAGAAATCAAGAAAGTCATTTTACAGTTTGAAGTGCGCTCTATTGCGAGATTTGTGAACATAAAATGTACTATAAATAAAACGACTAAAATTTATCTTACAAAAAATGGACAGTGAAAATGAGGCACTACCTAATTCTAAAGATGAAACTTCATCAAAATATACATTAAATAATCATTCCAAAGCCGAGCCGTTGCAAACAACTTTTGAGGCAAGAATATGTGTTATATTTAGAATTAAGTTAAATGTAGAAAAAAATACATTAATGTACTGTAGATATTATGTAAGCGAGAAATCTTCTCTACCTGTGGATCTCTATTAACAACAAACTGTATCCAATATGTCATCACAACTATTGTCTGGAACTTTATCTATTTGAATTGCGCTTTTTCACGCGTCTTTCATAGCTATATTATTAAAGATTTCATGTATAAATTTACATAGATCTATTACTTACAATCACACCTGAAATTCACAACCTTTGGCTATCCGATATCAATTCATTCCTGGTTGAAAGAATCTTTTCTTCAGTTTTTCTGTTCGAAAAATATAAAATCCTCTTTTGCATTATACACAAAATACTGACTTTTTTTTCGGATCATTTCTTAAACGAAATCACCCCAATTTATTTAAAACAATCTTTGTGTCCAATTATTGTTTTTAAACTAGACTTATTCTTGCATTTTAAGCTGTTAAATTACGCTGTTCAGATGATACAGGGACAGCTGTAAGTAAATTATTTTGTTAAACGTCCTCGCAAATAACTAATTTGACGGTATTTTGTTAATTAATTAATGCTTTAACAGATTTGTCCTTATTGAATAAAGTATTTTGTAGAATTCTTATTCAATGTTACAGAAAATAATTTTTAGAAAATCAATCAGCTGATATTTAAATTTTCTTATCTATTCTATTATCTAATTTATAATAAGGGGACTAAAACGAAATGATTGATGCTGTTATTTTAGTCGGTGATAATATGTTACTTTATTTTTTATTTTATTTGAAAAGGATTTTTTTATTATGTTATATACAATAAATGACTGAAAGAAATATGAAAAGAAAATAAATACAGTCGGACCTCTATTTAACGAACCTCTATTTTGCGAATTTCTCTATTTTGCGAACTTTTCCTTTGAACCAAGAACATTTTGCGAATTTCTTCGTAAAATAACCTCCAAATAGCGAAGTGCATTCTCTATTTAACAAACTTTTTCTTGTGATCTATTTTTTTCCCCATTTCTCAAAATATTTCTGAATATGTCAAACTTATTCTTTCTGTAAACACATTTTATGATGTTCAATGGCCTTGAACTGGTTTTACAAGGCGCCTGCTTTGTCAGCAGTGAGAATTCGGTAAGTGTGGAGGGCGAAGACGATAATCCCTTAGAGTAACTTTAAAAATGTGGATACAGATGAGAAATAAAGAAGAAATTAACCAGGATGTGCTGATTGATGGCTATATTTCACTTAATTCTGAAATTAAGACTTCGGAAACACTATCCGAATTGGATATTTTCGACAGTGTGAAAACTAAAAAGTCCTTCCGGCCAGTGCCGGGGGGGAAGAGGTAGCTTTCATTTTCCTTATTTTAAAAAAGCCAACTTATATTATTCAAACACACGAAGCTCAATTTAGTGGAAACCGAATATAGGAGATTCAATATTAATTTTTATCAATACTAAATCATTATGAATGAGAATTTCGCGAAATTAGTCAGCTTAATCCAAGCTGCTTTTATTTAAACTAACTTATATTTGGCTGCCAAATTCGGCGATTTCTTAAAGTTCCTGCCATTTTAAGACAACATGGTGGATGAGGCGAATCAGTGAACTTGGTCGAGACCTTAGTAATGGCTGTGCACATGCTCACTCACATCAGAATCGGTTGATCTATACGAGTGCTGTCGCAGGCAAAAAATAAGTTTTTCAAAATGTCACCCACATTAGAAATTGAAACTGCTATATCTGAGCCATTTTTTAAGATAAAGACAAACAAAAAATGCTCGTGAATGCTTATATCAAGGTCAAATACTTATGAAAGAAACCTTTTTCAATTTCTATTTTTTTTTTTTTTTTTTTTTTTTTTTTTTTTTTTTGCACCTCACTTTAAATATAATTTTTTTTTTAATTTAATGGCCGCCATTTTGAAACAAGATGGCTGATGAAGCTGGCCAGCGAACTTGGTGGAGATATTGATGTATACTATCCACATGCCTTCTTCCATCGAAATAGGCGAATACGTGTGGTATCGCGTGACAAATACAAGATCGTTTCAAAGTGTTAGCCATGCTAGAAATTTAAAGTGCTATAATTCAATATTTTTTAAGATATAAACAAAAGAACAAATTTTCAGAAACAAAAACTACTCCAGAATCTTTGTATCAAGGCCAAACACAATTTTTTTTTTTTCATTTTCCAATTTTTTAATACTTTATTTTAAATTTTAAATTACTTTTTTTTTAAAATGGCAACCCTTTTGAAACAAGATGGCGAATGAAGCTGGCCAACGAACTCGGTCGAGACATTGGTATGTACTATGTACAGATCAAGTTACATCCAAATCGGTTCATAAATACGCCTGTTATCGCGTGACAAGAAATCAGGTCGTTTTAAAATGTCAGCCACAATAGAAATTCAAAATGCTATAACTCAGCCATTTTTTTAGATATAGACGAAACAAAACCTGTTCCGGAATCTCTATATTAAGGTCAAACACATACAAAGAAAATCTTTTTCATTTTCCAATTTTTTGGTATCTCATTTTAAATTTTAAATTTTTTAAATTTGTTTAAATGGCCGCCATTTTGAAACAAGATGGCGGATGAAGCTGGCCAACGAACTCGGTTGAGACATTGGTGTGTACTATGTACACACCGAATTACATCCAAATCGGTTCATAAATACATCTGTTATCACGTGACAAAAATCAGGACACTTCAAAATGTCAGCCATGCTAGAAATTCAAAATGCTATAACTCAGCCATTTTTTAAGATATAGACGAAACAAAAACTGCTCCCGAATCTTTTTATCAAGGTCAAATACATAAGAAAAAAATATTTTTTCAATTTTCAATTTTTTGGTACCACATTTCAAATTTAAATTTTTCTTAAAAATTTAAATGGCCGCCATTTTTAAACAAGATGGCGGATGATGCTGGCCAACGAACTCGGTCGAGACATTGGTATGTACTATGTATAAACGAAGTTACATCCAAATCGGTTCATAAATATGCCTTTTATCGCGTGACAAAATTCAGGACGTTTCAAAATGTCAGCTTCGCTAGAAATTCAAAATGCTATAACTCAGCCATTTTTTAAGATATAGACGAAAAAAAAATTTCTCCGGAGTCTTTCTATAAAGGTCAAATACATAAGAAAAAAATATTTTTCCATTTTCAATTTTTTGGTACCACATTTCAAATTTTAAATTTTTAAAGAAATTTTAAATGGCCGCCATTTTGAAACAAAATGGCGGATGAAGCTGGCCAACGAACTCGGTCGAGACATTGGTGTGTACTATGTAAACACCGAATTACATCCAAATCGGTTCATAAATATGAGAGTTACAGTGTGACATACGTCATATATATATTCCCCCTCGTCCTTTATTTTTTCGTAAGTGCTATGATTCTCGGTGCAAGACATGTCCATACGCTGCTCAGACACAAATTGTCTCAGATCCTAACTATTCAAGTTTTTGTAAAGCATTTAATGTTATTTATAGTATAAAGTGCAACTTATGTAATATGAAATATATTGGTGAAACATCAGGTCCAATTCATAAACGAATCAATCATCATCGCTCAGACTCTAATAATAACAAAGCAAAAAATATACAATCTACAGCTGAAATTCAACATTTTCATATACATCTATTTAAAAATACGACAATTGAAATCCTTCAAATTCTAAAAAATAAATCAGAACGTCTTTATATGGAATCATCATATATGAAATATTATAACACAATATATCCTTATGGACTTAACAGTGAAGTATTTAACAGACCTGTCAAAGTCTTCACATCTATAAATAACAATATTGATTATTCTCCAATTTATCCTACTCTTAATCATAATTTAAATGCTAAAACAACACGTAATAAACGCGGAAAGGGTTCATCATCAGTTGTAGTTTCCAAAAAATCTATCACAAAACAAATTAATGATCTTCAACGTAATTACTTAGAGAATTATAACTGGTTGTTAATTCGTAAAAACATCTTTGCTATTAAAAAGAAACAGCTGGTACAACATTTAAATGTCTTTCTAAGTAAATCTTTCTCTAAACATTTCTCTGATATTTACTTTGACCTTATTATGAGTAGGGTTAATCTTTTAAATATTAATATACAAAAAAAACACAAAATTCAGAACATGAATACTCAAATGATAATTACTTTTTCAAATCACATTTTTAATAAAATTAATATCAATTCTATAATTAATGATAAAAATTGTTTTTTTTCCTATCAATAATCTTCATATATCAAAAACCTTTAAATATCCGAATACAATTGGGAGAAAAATTTTTAACTATAATACATTTTCAAAAAATACATCTGCTGCAAGTACTTTTCCGTGTAACTGCAAAGACCCCACTCTAAAAAAATACATAAACAATGATCATGGACATATAATCACTGGAAATCTTGATATTGCTCATGATTTTAAATTGAAACAACTAATGGGTTATGGTACTAAATATAGACTTCCATCTAAATTTAATGTTAAATCTATTATCAAACAGTTTACATGTGATATTGATATTTTTATTTATAAAATTTCTATCTCTTATAATAAGCCTATTGAATATTTTAATCAATGGAAGATATTAGTAATTGAAAAATTAACTATGGTTTTAAAAAATAATATTGCTGATTTGGTTTCTATTAATACACAGCATTATTTCCAACAAATTACTAAATTACAAAAAAACTTCGTTATTACATATGTAGACAAATCTCCTAACAATTATGCTATTATATGTAAATCATATTATCACCAACTACTTACAAATTCTATTTCTTCTAATAAGTCTTTTCAAAAAACTAATGAAAATGTTATTGTAAATAATCGTAAAATTCGAAGTTATTATAAACTTTTAAATATTTTATCTACTAATTTTAATTATCCATATTTAGTTCTTATTCCCAAATTTCATAAAACTCCTATTAAATTTAGGACTGTTACTATTGGTTGTAATACATATAATAATAAAGCCAATACACTCCTCTTAAAAATTCTTAATCAAATATATGAACTTACTACAAACAATGATAATACACATTGTATAAAAAATAGCTATCAACTTGTTAAGATTTTAAAAAATCTTCATTCTGTTTGTAATATAACGACATATGACTTCAAAGATCTTTTTAATAATATAGACCTATTAGATTTACATAAAATTATAAATGCATTATTTAAAAAGTATTATAAAAAACTGGAATTACCATCTTATATAGATATTGCATATTTTAAATCTTTAACTAACTTCATTATCTATAATAATTATATATTGCAAGATAATACTTTATATTTACAGCATGTCGGTATACCACAAGGCGGTTGTACTTCCAGTTTACTCTCAGACTTATACTTATCTCATTATGAACGCAATTTTACTAATAATAATCTACATTTATATCGTTATATTGATGACATCATTTTAATCGAAACTGATCAATCTGCAATTACTCGATTTCCAGTTGATTATCCCACTAATTTGGAATTAACGGAAAACCTTTTATCTAACAATACAATTAACTTCTTAGATCTTAAAATTACAATAAAAGACAATAAAACAATCACAGATTTGTATGACAAACGTAAAGCATTTAAATTCACAGTTAATACATTTACAAATTTTAAATCTTGTCTACATCATTCTGTATTTCGTAATATAATACTTAATCATTTATATAGAATAAAATGTTTATGTTCTTCTCCTCTAATTAACAATAATATTAAAAAACTAATTTATGATGCATTAAATCATGGTTTTCCAAAAAAATTCATATATTCATTAATATACAATTAGTACTTTTCTTACATGATCTATAAACACAAATTAACACATGCGTAAACAAAATTACAAAAAAAATTATAAAATAAAAAAATATCTATAAAAAATTAAAAATTGTAAAATAATATAAAAAAAATATTATAGGTTGGTTGGGTGGGTAGATGTTAGAGTACGGAGGAGGGTGGTGTTGTCTGGATAATACGCAATGGTTAATTATTTATTTAAAAAAAAAAAAAAAAAAAAAAAAAAAAGCGGGGCTCTTGTATTATTACTATTTTTTTGTTATGCATTTTATGTGGATGTTGATTTGATATTTTATACGTAAGTTGGAGATTTTCATTAATATTATAATTAGCTTAATTATTCATTAATCTAATTTACAATTATTTGTTATTAAATTCTAATTTACTAAGGACAATATCATATTAATTACTAATAGTATGCCACTCTTAGTTTAATGTTTTTGAATGTCCCATATTCATACTTTATGGATTTTTATGGATGTCTGAAAATAATCCACATTCTATATTTGTGCGTTTTAAGTAATGGGATTTTAAGTATTATTTAACCTTCTATATACTTCCACATGTTTGATATTTCCTGTTCATTTTATAAATATCTTATATATAATTCATTAAAAAATAATTTTTAGATAATTTTTAATAATTATTTATATTAATTATTAATGAATTTATTTTGTTTTATAGCATATAGATATATGCTATATATTATCAATGTTCTAACATTATTTAAACTCTTAGTTTAGTTTAAATAATTTAGCTAATAGAACATATTGTATGCTTTTAAATTTTATTAACAATAGTTTTAAATACTTTGTGTGATTTATATTAGGTTTATAATTCTCTATATATAAGGATTTGTTTGGTTTTGCTGTTTAAACAGTTATTTACATTCAAAAGCTTGCAAATATTTATCTTGCGATAGATGTTTAATATAATTATTAATAGATGGCAGCACTAAAATTGTATCTTTCATATTGCTCTTATTTTTAATTTTTCTAGCTCCATTTTAGTTATATTTTATACACCAGGGTGTATTTTTAGCTAAATTTTGACGATATTGTTAAACTGTTATCTATTAATTTAATAGTGCATTTTAAATAATGTAATTAATTTCTATATATTTTATATTAGATTAAATTTGTTTTACAAGGTATTTCAAATATTATTTCAAAATGTATTAACTGCATCCTTTGGTATCATTTACTGTGATTTCTTAACTGTTTTATTCACCTTAATCTTTTTGATATACTGGAAGACATGTGCACATGGATTTTTGTAAAATACTGAAATATTAATCAGTATGGTGTTTATTATTTCTATTTTATATCCTATAAATATTTAAATAAGTTTTATTGATTCTTCCATTTCATATTATTTGTTTCTATTCTGCTTTCATTTTTAATCAATTCACTTGATTTTAGTGGTTGTTCTATAATTCTCTATATATAAGGATTTGTTTGGTTTTGCTGTTTAAACAGTTATCTACATTCAAAAGCTTGCAAATTTTTATCTTGCGATAGATGTTTAATATAATTATTAATAGATGGCAGCACTAAAATTGTATCTTTCATATTGCTCTTATATTTAATTTTTCTAGCTCCATTTTAGTTATATTTTATACACCAGGGTGTATTTTTAGCTAAATTTTGACGATATTGTTAAACTGTTATCTATTAATTTAATAGTGCATTTTAAATAATGTAATTAATTTCTATATATTTTATATTAGATTAAATTTGTTTTACAAGGTATTTCAAATATTATTTCAAAATGTATTAACTGCATCCTTTGGTATCATTTACTGTGATTTCTTAACTGTTTTATTCACCTTAATCTTTTTGATATACTGGAAGACATGTGCACATGGATTTTTGTAAAATACTGAAATATTAATCGGTATGGTGTTTATTATTTCTATTTTATATCCTATAAATATTTAAATACGTTTTATTGATTCTTCCATTTCATATTATTTGTTTCTATTCTGCTTTCATTTTTAATCAATTCACTTGATTTTAGTGGTTGTTCGGGCACAGGGGAAAATTAATTTTAGCTTTAGCTTATTTCTCCCACAGAAAACAACCATTTTGCTTATATCATTGAATTCTGTGCCCTCGATAACGTAATTCAATGTATAAGCTTTTCAATTTTTGTCGGTGTCCACTTTTTTCTTTTTTCTTCCATAATAATTCTTATAATATTTTTTTTTTAATACTTACAGCTTTAATTCATAATAATTGACGGTGGCAGGTTATGTTTAATTAATGGTAATATATATATATATATATATATATATATATATATATATGGATATATATATATATATATATATATATATATATATATATATATATATATATATATATATCAATTTTGAACGGAGGCTGGTTTCGGGGTCTGGGGGTCATGATCGATGAAAATATACCAAAATATTTTGAAATCGCTTTCCTCCGAACGGCTGCAATAGGTAGCTTTTTGTAATGAAAGCTACCTAAAAAAATACAGCAATGAATTGCGATGAAGACGAATATGATAATGATGGAAATTGATTATGATGCAGGAATTAACAAAACTTCGTATGATGAAATGCTAAAATCACATGAAACAATCCGACACGGATTATAGTTAAAAGAAAATACGCATGAAGGGGTTTTTGGTGCATTGCAAAGATGCGAGACGTATTATGAGAGAAAGCACTTTTTAAAAGAAAAAAACTCAGGCAGAATTAACAGAGTTTTTCAGAAATTAAATTTAAGGACGCATATGTTAATGTGTGGTTAAAATTATTTGTTATAATAATAATAAATACGATAATGTCATTACAATTCGTTAATTTTAATGTAAAACTATTGACATTAAACAGAAAGTACACTGCATTCCCGGACAATGTTTTGTTTTCCTTGCAGATTTCAAAGATTTAAACAATAGAAAAAATGAATTGATGATGGATATTGATGGGTAAAATAAATAAAACAAATCGATATAATTTATAAAAAAATGTGATTAATTACTTTTAGTAAAAATATTTAGTGCTTATGAATTTAAAATCTGTTTTATGTTGTTTAAAGTATTTTAAAAGGTGAATCTCTATTTAACGAATTTTCCATATAACGAAATTTTCCGGGATTTAGCGACTTCGTTAAATAGAGGTTCGACTGTATTATCATTGTATTGATTAAAAAATATTGTAATTACCAAACGTTAATATTGGAAATATTGAAAAGTGATTAATTCACTATTTTCGTCAAACATTATAAGAAGCGATTTCTGTATATAAGCATTAAAATTAACTTTTTGAGTAATATCATTATTTTGTTTTGAATAATAATAAAAAAATAATAATAACTGAAATATTTTTTTAAAGTTACATTCAAACTAAACAGTTATGCTTAACTGTAAAACTGAAAATCAAATTATGGAATCGAAAACGAAAATAGGAAACGTTTCTGAGACAAACAGGTTTCAAGTTAAAGTTAGAAATATATTATTTGAACAAGAATTTGAACAAATCTTTCAGCAAACATAAAAATAAATTCAAAGAAAAATTTGGTTTTACTAAAATTTTTAAAATGCTACTATCATTCTTACATTTATTTTATGGATCCGTCATTGTTACATTTATGTAATCTCGCAGCGTTCATTCGATAAAAAGTTTTCCTCAAATTAAAAATTCGCTATATGTTATTAACATTTAGAATAATTTAATTTTTTTGCGTAGAATCTTTTTTAAGCAGTGGTATTGTCTGGTTCAGTTTGGGATGTTGAAATGTTCTGCAGCATTGAGCATTCAGGGATCCAAAGTATTTAAAAAATAATCTTTAATTCTGTGCATTAGTTTTCAATGGCAGCCACTACTTATATCATTTTGTACAAAAACGTTAACTCTTATAAAGGAAAATTCGCAAATTATATGGAAATATGAATCAGTTCTTTCAAGCCAAACAAGCAAATTTTGAACAATAAATATTACTTAACAAGATAGTTATGTTCCCTATTTTAACGTGTTTCTTTATTATTTTGTATTATTTAATGAAATTTACAGTTTCATTTGATTTGAAAAAACAAACCGTAATTTCAACATTATATCGCAGCTGCCCACCAACTTTTTTATATGAACCGAATTTGAATATTTCTATTTCTATTTTTAAAGTGTGTATTTTGGTGCAAATATTGACTTATACTTAGGTTATAGTGTCTAGAAGATCTTGTGTGGCATTCGACCAACCAAAAAGTTCTAAGAAATTTAATCCCATAAATGTTGAACGATAATTGTCGATAGCAGCGACATCTAGTAAATCAAACGTAAGCATTGTATAAGGGTTCAATTAACAAGCTTTTAGGCCAGTGAAAAGTAGCAAATGTTGCTGCGATCGACATTTGTCGTTCAGCGTTGTTCAGCATTTATGAGATTTAAATTTTTAGCACTTTTGAAAGCAATACTGGAACAGACAATTGCAAATATTAACCCTTAACTACTGTGACAAAAATTGTCCCATAACTACTGTGAGCGGGTCTCTCAGGCCGCTAAATCAAAACATGAATAAAATTTCAACTAAATGGTAAAAAATGGTTTGTTTACCAATACTTATTACTTAATTGATTTATAAATCATTTTTCGAAACTTGAAGTTTATTTTTGAAGACTACAGACTGGTATGCCGTTATATAGGGATAGTAAGAAAAAGCGATTTATTGTAGGACAGCGAGGGAAATATATATGTAATTTTAAACTCATCTAATAATCGTTGAATAAAAATGTAATTATATATATATATATATATATGAATATCTAAGAAAAGTATAGTTAACCAGTAAAAATTAGATTATATTTGCATAAAAAATGTCGTTATATAAATAAAAAAAGTTCGTAAATTAAAGATTACATACATATCTACATACATTTTTTAAAATGGAGTTATATACATGAAAATTTATGCATCACTGTTGAAATAAAATAAATAAAAAGATACTTTTTTTCTACACAGTACAAAATGTTCAGTTGCTGTCAATGTCTTGCATTCTCGAATATTGAAGGCAGACTTTCGATTTGATTTGAAAACTGCTGAGTACAATAATAATCCAAGCAATGCTTTTATTTCAGTATCATCTGTATCAGTAAGTTCGTGTCTCGTTTAATCAGAATAACGCAATTTACATTCTTTATTTTTTACATTAGTCCATTTAAGTATAATCTCTATAACGTTTTTAATAAATAGTAAATTCCAAGTTTCTTCTGTTTCTGCTTTATGGCCAGTTTTTGCAGGATCTTTTAAACTCAACAGAAGCACCACAATATTATGTTTCGGAGTTCGAAAATCTCGGTTTGGTTCTTTTGTAGTTCTTTTGTAAAATTAATTTTTCCATAAAAATACTCTGAGTTACTTGAAATATTTTCTTCATCATCCAGTGATAATTCCGTACGCGAATCGTGATAATTTTTTCGGAATATTCAGAATCTGAAAATTCTATATCAACTATTTTTTTACAGGCCCCTCAATTTCAGTTTGTTTGAAGTACACTGGACGTTTTCTTGATTAATTAGATTCCATTTTCCCCATAATATCATGAAAAAAGTATAAAATTATCCACAAAATAGAAAGATCCTTCTCCGACAAAAACAGAATCACAAGTACTGTGAGCGGTCTGACAGACCGATATCGCAATGAAATGAGTAAAAAAAAAAAAATAACAAAAGCAGCTAGCAGAATGAAAAACGGAATGTGACCTTGGGGGGGCCGTTTCAGGAAGGTAGAGGTAAGGATGAGGATCATTATCTATTCTGAGGGGTGGAAATGCATGCGGGGAAATCTGGAGCGGTCTGTCATACCGCTCACAGTAGTTAAGGGTTAAGATGTATAAAATAGAAGAAAGTTTTGGGATTGGCACACCGAACTAGTTTATTTTGTTTTTATATAATTAAAATGTATGCCAATATTTAAATAAAGTACTTCCAAACTGTGCTATTTTAAGCGTAAAATTCTAAGTAATTGATAAAATATCTTAATACCGACCCATTAAAATAACCACATGTTTTAAACGAAAAAAAGAACGAAATAAGTTTTTAAAAATGTCATTCCTACCTTAGTAAAATATTTCGTCTCAAAATGACATAGAAAAAATACGTAAAGCACATGATGACAGGAACAAATAATTTAAGCAGTAACGAACACGTTTTTCTTTTCCTCTTCTGTTCTTTTTTGACGTACTTAAAGCGTTTGTCTCTTCGCTTTAACTTTTAAATATGAATAGATATATATTTATGTTTCTATTCTGTTCCATCTCATGACCTAGAAATTTATCTGCTTTTATGTGATTGTTCTGCAAACCAACCAGCCTCAGATAATAATCGTTATGTTGTTAAATTAACATCACCTTTACATTGCTCATTAAACAGTATATAATAAATATCCAAATTCTAATGCATTTATAGAATATATTTTATTCCAAATCATTAAAATAACGCATAAAGAGTTTCATCTCAACAAAAAACTGTAATGACTCCACACAACTTTCTGAACCGTTGGATCAGTGTACATAAAGTAAAAAAAAAAAAGGATTTTTGATACATTTCTGGCAATGAAATTGCTTGGATACGGACCATGGACCTCTTGTTTTGAAATCGGAGACATTGCATCTGCGTTACGCATGCTTGTGTACATCGCGAAATATTTATCATAAAATATTCTGCCACCTTACCTTGTTTATTTTACCTAGACATTTGATTACATATAAATTTGTAAAAAGATTTGAAAATTCATTAAAAATGAATTATTATGATAATCTGTCGGCCAATTTTTCCACAATTCCACACTTATACGACTGTGGGGTGCAACATATTCGCCAAATCAAAAATAAATCGGATATATATTTTAGAAGTATTTTAGAAGTTATCGTTTACGCCCATATACAAAGATACAAAACAGCCGTTGATTTTGAAACTGAGGCAAGTCCGTTTTGTAAAAAAATTAGCAAAGAAAAATATTTTTAAGAATTAACATAAAATTTATTTTTTTTAATCAATTAGCAGGAAATATCTATTAATATCACTATCAATTCGTTATTAGTAATTTATTTGGTCAATGATATTTTAAATGAGTTGAATTTGAAAGTGAGGCAAGTGCACTTTAAATAGATTTTTTTTAATGTTATATAATATTAGCAAGCAAACTCAGAATTTCATCATGAATATTTAAAATATATTCATCATCTAAATTAAAAAATATAACTATTTATATATAATTTATTACTTATATTTTTCTTTTTTTTTTTTTTTTTTACTTTTTCCTACACAATTAAATTTATTTTTTACTTTATTGTAACTTTTATAAAGAAGAATTAAATATAAAATAAAATAAATGTAAATATATAACGAAATATTCAATATTTTCGTTATTATAACTATACGCATAAGAAAACTAAGCTTTTTTCAGCTTTTTTCCAACTTTAATCAGCATTAAAACTATTCTTCCATATTCAATTTACATGAAATAAGACCACAATAAAATAAATTACATCTTACGAATATTTAAAAACTCATTTAAATACTAAACAATTAAATATCTTTAAATAACATAAAATATACTAGACCCCACATCAAAACCAACAACTCAAAATCTGATTACAGTACATTATTTCAATATGGAAAGTAAAAATTAACGGAGTAGTATTATGTATAATTCTTTGCTGCTTTAATTAATGATGTGCTCTCAGAATGATATAATATAGGAAAGTTAAATTTATGATGGTGAGATAGACTATTTATTAAGCTGTAAGCTGCGAAACAAAATTTTCATCTTTTTTTTATAAGTTACTAAAGAAATTGATCAAAATATCCCTTTTTTTTAAGTTTTTTAGGTTCCTCATACAGTTTTAGCCGCTTGAAGGCAATTGTTCTGGACAATAACCTTCTCTGCGTGATAAATTTCATCCTATGTTATTTTATACTAAAGCCCAGTTGTACAGTGGTCCGCACGTCTATCTACCAGGCTATAAGTCGCGAGGTCGGCTCCGGGCTAGGAAAGGTTCATTCAAAACACTCAAGGAGATACACCAAAATTTTTGTTACATTATGACTTATAGGAGAAAATTGTTTACGGGTGCATTTTATTAATGTTTCGATATTTCAAACATAATTAGATTCATATGCACTATTAAAGGGGAGTAGCTACATGGCTCGTAGAACTATGGAATAAAAGAAAACTTTTATATTTCTTTTACTAGTGTGCACAATGATACTTCAAACATAATGAAATTAAAATGAATCACTGAGATCCACTACAACATTTTTTCAATAGATTATCGAGTGCGACATATTTATCGTTCTTTTCCAGAGATACACAAAATAAATCATTTACAAAACAGACTATGATCACAATTGCTTGAAGTGCATTTTCTGCTGTCGTATGCATTTTTAAACTTGCATAATTTTTAAGGGGACAGTGGAGCTTAAAGTCCTTAAAATTTTTTTTTTTTTTATTTTTGTAAATTTCAACTTAAATATTATTCAAGGGTACATTATATACATTATGGCATGCATTTATCATAAAAAACAAATTAAAAAAAAGTTATTTTTCAGAAAAAAATGGAATTTTACGCGTTGTCTTAGAAATCTTCGAAATGCCCCATGCGTCTTCCATACGAATGAAAATCCCCACTATTTTTTTTATAAAAGTTTGGTTTATATATATAAATAAAATAGAGCATCGAATTTTATATATTTGAATTTAAAGGCAAAAAAAAAATTCAAAATTTCAAAATTTTTTGAAAAAATTTCAAAATTTTTCAAAAGAAATTTTTTTTTAACCTTTAAATTCAAATATATAAAATTCGATGCTCTGTTTTATTTCTATATATAAACGGAACTTTTATAAAAAATATTGGGGATTTTCATTGATATGGAACACGCAGGGGGCATTTCGAAAATTTCTAAGACGACGCGTAAAATTCCATTTTTTTTCTCAAAAATAATTAAAAAAATTTTTTTTTTTGTAATAAATGCATGACATGATGTATATAATGTACCCTTGAATAATATTTAAGTTGAAATTCACACACACACACAGAAAAAAAAAAAAAAAAAATTAAGGATTTTAAACTCCACCGTCCCCTTAATGCGTTATGTGATGTGCATAAATTCTAAAGATCATTTACGCATTCTTTTTTCTTGGCTGCAAGAAAGATTTAGCGTACTTCGCGTATGTGGACAGCAAACGAATTTAAAACAGAAAATGGATTGTTATTGAGTTATGTGTTCTTTTTTAATTGCTTATTTCCATATATATAATCATTTCATAGCATTAAATAACGAAATTTACTAATAATATTCACTTAGTGTTGTAAAGTGTTTCATAATCTTTTTTCCTACGTATGATTTTTCATTCTTTTTTACTTTTTTATATTTAAATTGCAGGTGCATATCTAAATAAATTACCTTTAAAACTGTACAATATAAAGTGCTAAACTGGAAATTGCCTGTTAGCCCGAATCATTAAAATAATCCGCTACACGTTTCAAAAGGAGAAATAAACGAAAAAAATCTTTATTAATGATTTGCTCTTAAAAAGACTTAAAAAAGACACGTCTTATATGTGATTGGGAGAAAAAAAAATTAAGATGTAAGCTACAGAAAAACTTTTTCATTTCTTTTTTCTCTTCACTGCGTAATGGAAGACATTGTCTCCTCGTTGTCAAGTATAAAAATCAAACAAAATATCTTTATATGTATATCATAAATTGCAGTAGATTAAAAAAACGGTATTGAGTTTTCTGTGTTTATTTCGTTTTAGGGTTGTAATATTTTTTATATAATGAATAAATTTACTACATACACTAATTACAGTCGAACTCAATTAATATAAGCACAGCTAAAACCATGTCGGAGTTAAACAGGGGAATTTCGACTTTAAAAACGGTTCATAATTTAAACTATGGTAAACTTAATCACGCTTTTTACGAGCAGAAAATGAAAAATCACGCCTAATACGAACAAAGTATGAATTCATTTCAAAGTAATTTTCTGCAAAATTTAGCATAGAAGAAGAATGGAAATATATTTTTACCGAGCAATTTTCTCTCTCAGCGATAGTACTTTTACACTAAAACTGTCCGTCAAATAGTAGTAATTTATCATTTCTACCAGACAAAATTTCGCATTTAAAGAGACCCCCCCCCACACACACACACACAATAAAATTAAGGAAATGCCATGGATAAAAGCAGAAAAGAAAATAAATCTCAAATAGCACCCTTTTGTAAGATTTATAACTGATCCATAGAAAATAAGGAGCGTAGAAGTTTTGTTTTTGTTTTTTCTAAAACTGGTCTGTGGGCCATATTAACTACCCTTTGCATTAGTTCGATTATTGTATGTCGTTCATTTCTCTTGGAATTACTAGTTCATTAGAGCATTTCACTGCAATACTGTGATTTTATCAAAAGGAAAGTCTCGTCTAATATGTAACACTTGCATAAGGAAGACTGAATATTCTTGGTTAATTTTATATTAATTTTTGTATTAAGATAATCACAGCAATTTATTGTAATCATTAGTTTAGTTACGCGCATTTAAATTTCTTATTATCTCCATGTTTATTACGAGTAACTGTTAATACGATGACATTTATCCCGACGCTTCTCGTATTAAACGAATTCAACTGCATTTGTAGTAGTTTAAATGCATTTTCTGGACATTTTTTGCTACATTGTTTCTTTAATTGGTATTAATATTGGTATTATTAAGTAATAATAAATGGAAAAATAAAATAAAATATGAATACAGTATGTTTGAGAGTTAATAAAGCATGATGTAAAACATTAAGCAATGAAATGCATATTTTATTATATATTACATGAGTAAAAAACAGTGTTATCATTTAGAAATAAATATTTTGACTTTCCCTAAAAACCACTACATAAATATAATGGAAACTTATATTACTTACGGAAACTTACTTATAAAACATTAAAGAGTGAAATGCCTATTTCATGTAGAATACAGGCTTAAAATAACATATGTTACCTTTTTGAATTAATTGGTTTCATTTTCATTAAATTAAATTTATCAACGCATACGTTCATTAATTTATTGAAAAAAAGTGAGTGATAGTTTCAAATTTGGAAAATAGCATTGAAGAAAAATATAAATTAAAGTGCAAAAAATTCATTTAATATCCTTTAGTAAATGCTTTTCTCAAATCAATAAAAGTTTCCTTAAAATACATCATTTATTATAAGTAAATTAAAGTCCGGAAAATTTTATTACGTTCTATTTTTCCGATAAAATAGGTTTATGTAAAAATGATTATTCATTATTAATCTCTGTTACGCATAATCGATACATATAAATGCAGTGTAAGGTGAAGTAAAAGCAACGAAGTACTCGAACTTACTGCATTGGGTTTTAGCTT
This sequence comes from Maratus speciosus, assembly GCA_963932465.1. Lineage (NCBI taxonomy): Eukaryota > Metazoa > Arthropoda > Arachnida > Araneae > Salticidae > Maratus > Maratus speciosus. The sequence goes on along the minus strand of OZ010793.1, from coordinate 196,163,530 downwards.
TTAATTTTATACTAGGTACCCATGACATTAACTAAATATTTATGTTTTGTAGCTCGGCAACTTTTTCGTTTTTGGTTGCTATGTTTCTGTTTCTTAAGCACATTCTATTGTTCAGTTTTCGCTCCTGCTACACAAGAATTGTATAAAATCTGTTGAGTTTTATCGGCATCAGTTTCAATTTATTTTTATTTTTGTAAATCATGATGTCATTTCTAACACAGAATTTTCTTCTGTACGTAATTTATATCCACGCTCATTAATCTATATCAGTAAAAAATATTTTCTTTTTTTTCTTTTAAAACATGACTTCGCCATATTCGCTTACTTCAAACATTTAGATATTTTAAACGATATTGGAAAGTGTATTTTGTATTTCAAATATTACGTGATATTTTCCATGAAAATGTTTCCCTCTAAGATAAATTCAAGAGATCATTTCTCTTTCTATCAGTCGTGTCAATTTTGAGAGAAACTTATGTGCGTAATTGAAATTCATTCTCCATTTATCGAAAAAAATTCTTTTTTTTCTCGATATAACTACATATTCAGCCATTTATTGTTCCTTGTAAAAGTTTCATTTTATTTTATTATTTACGTATTAATGGGTCAAGTGAAAATTAATTGTGGAGGTAAAAATATTCTTAAAGATTTTCAACATGTGGCAACTATAATGAAAACCGCTTTTTTATCGAAATAACATTCATTGATTCTCTATAAAACATCTCAATTTGAGTTATTTAAAAAACTATTTCAAGGAATTAAATAGAAAATAACCTAAATGAGTTTTGGGGTTATAATCCACCTATATTCAAAAACACAAAGGCATTAAATTATCCGTTTGGAATTTTACCCCAACCAAGCAATCACACAGACTTTTAAATTTATAATATTATAAGAATTAGGATATATCAGCATACATCTAATAACAGCATATATATTTCAAATTCATCAGAAAGAAGTGATGATACATTTAAGACGACATATAAATAATATTACCAACAACAATGCAACAACGTTAAAATACAACAAGACAAAATTATAAAGTCCTGCAAAGAAATATATTTAAGGAATGTTTTAGCCTTAGCAGACATTTTTCTATAATTGTGCCGTAGATAGAACACTAGAAGCATTTACGCATTAGAAAAAAGAAACTTTGCCGTTTAATGAAGTATTCTTTAAATAAAAAGTGGTTGTATATTATTTGGATAGAGGAGTTTTCAATCAATTTATACAATTCTAGTTAAACTTTCACGGAAAAAAAGTAAACAACTTAATTAGAAATAACTAAATTTCTTGTTAATTATACTTCATGTCTGATTGGGTAAAATTCAAGATAAAGCTGTTTACGACTACAGCTTTATATAAAATACAGAAATATACATGAAGAGTATTTATTTTTAAACCCAGTTAAATAGTTTTTTTTAACCTATGAAATTATTTAGACTAGCGAGCTAATTCATAGCAAGAAATACACCCAAAACAAGGTATGACATCCAATGATTCATAGTCTTATTTTTTAATGAAATATTTGGGAAATTAAACCCTTCTTATCATTGCTTTTTTATGGCATTTTTTATAATGCAAAAATAAGCAAAATGGTGTTTAAAGAAATATATATTATGAGTAGAGCAGGAAATTTACCTGGTTAATATTTGGCCTCTCTGTTACTATTTTGCGATTACAAATTGCAGATTTTTAGCCTCCGATATGCTATTTCTTTCGGGCAACAACTAAAGAGTACCTCCTAAACTATAACGTTACGTTACATAAGCCAGCCGTAAAACGAAACAGATGTATCTCTGTACGGTTAAATGTTGATAATCTCTATTGCAATGTGTTGTACTGATAAGCATCGCATATTTTAAATTTTTACAACTTCTTATAGGGAGAAAAAATACTTTAGGCTGCAATTTGTTTGAAAATGCATCTCATATTATTTTTGAGATATTAATATATTTGTAGTATTTAATCCCCTTTCTGTAATGGTGGCAACTGAAGTACTCCATTTCTCTAGAAAGTAAAGAGAAAGTAGTATATTTCTATATTATTTTGTTGTCATTTTCTCATCAAAACTGAAAAAAAAATTAATTGAAATACGTCCTGTTTTTTAAAACTATAAATGGATGATTTCAGAAAAAATATTGAGATATTATAAACTTTATTTAATTTCAAGTATACATGATAATGTTTCAAACAAATAAAGGCATATAACTCATTAGATAGAATATTTTTTTGTTGAGTTTAAAACATCGCTTTTTGTTGGGTTTGTATATCACTCTACGATAGCGACCTCATATGCATACTTTTCTACAGGCATTGTTTAAAACTGGATCGTAAATGTGGAATTTTTCAACGGATGCAAATGACATCATTTTATATAAAATAAAAGAGTGTATTTTATGTCTTAAAACTTAAATAAATTTTCTTGAAGTGCATAATTTTCACTCCAGCGGCTTTGAATTTCTTACCAGGTGAAAATTCTTCACTTTTAAAAATAACGCAATTGAAAACACACACTGATAAAACACAAAGTTTTACAAAAAACATAGAGTGTCTTTATAGAAGGGAATGGATCGCTATGTTTAAACAATATTTGTTTAAGAATTATAGTAACCAATATAACATGCATTATTTATTGTAACACATTTTGTAGGTTTATCATAAACTAGTCGGATGTACCAGTCCCAAAACTTTCTTCTATCTCATACAGTTTACTACTTCAAAATTCGCTATATCACAGAGCCGAAATTAAATGACAGTCTATGCTCAACATGAGGATTCTAAAATGATTAAATTCCGTCCATTAGTTCTTGAGATGTGACAATCGCTGAAATCGTGTAAATCCAGCAAAATGCAGCATAGCAGCGTCACCTATTGGGTGATTTACACAAGAACATAATCATCATAAACTTATGTCAACGTTTCACTGAATATGAAATTGGGGGAAAATCCGTCTATTAGCTTTGAGATAGAGCTATTGCGAAAATCGTTAAAGAAACAGCATAGCAGCGCCACCTATTGCGCGATTTACACCGAAATCTAATTAGCAGCAATATTCATGCATTAGTGCATTAGTATGAAAATTCGTGCATTAGTTCTTGAGATAGAGCTTTTGCGGAAGTCATGATAAATGCAGCATAGATGCACCACTTGTTGAGCGATTTACACCAAAACATAATCAGCAGCAATACTAATAAGAATACTTGAATCTGAACTTTGATGAAAATTCGTGCATTAGTTCTTGAGATAGAGCTATTGAGAAAATAGTTCAAAATGAAGCACAGCAGCATACCTGTTGGGCGATTTACAGCAAAAACTGATGAGCGACAATTTATATTATGGACTACCTGAATATAAATCTTTATTGAATTCTGTGCATTAGTTCTTGAGATAGAATGACCACAAAACTTGTGTCACATACATACAGACAGACAGACTCACAGACAAACATCTTGTAAAAACATCGTTTTTCTAACTCCTAAAACGTGTAAATCCGTTGAAAACCGAAAGTAAAAAAAAATTCACGAATCCAATACTTTCTTCTTGTAAAGATAAATGAAGGTAAAAACTATTACCTCTCTTCAAGAGGTGGGAAATTGAAAAAATCAACTGTTGAACGAAAAATTATACAAATTGCAGAAAAATCAGGATTTTTTTTTTCTACTAAAGTTAAAATAATTAACGGATAAATAATTGGAAATTTCACTTAAAAAAATATTTTCATGATTGTATAAATAAAAATGAGAGTTTACGAACTAATTTTTATAATTTTATCATATTCAACTGAAATTTTGCGCATCCAAACTTAATTTCTTGTACAAAAAGCATTATTTAATCAAATTCTATACTTTCTCATTAGTAAAATTCGGGAATTTTTCAGTTTTTGAACCATTACTGCAATATTTATCTACATAAAACTTGATTCTTTCCCTTTATATTTTTACACTAGCAGACCCGGCCGGCGTTGCCCAGGGTTTATAAATAATAACCTTAACAAAACTAAAGTTAGTATGATTTTACATCTTTTGAAAATCTTTTAAATGAACCTAATTTCGGAGTTCCCATTGCCTTTCGCAGCGTCTAGTGTGTTCCCAACAAACTTCTTTCCAAACGAACATGCAATCTGTGTCCCCACTACCTAAGGTAGCCTTTACTAGAAGTTCCCCGCACGTTCCGAACCAAACTTCGTAGTAATCAAGCCCATAGAATCTAAAAAAAGAATGCGCCATTATTGTTAGAAAGTGTTGTTTTATGACGGGAAATTATCAACACGAGCGATATAGGCCCGACGGGGGTGAGTACCCTCCGTAGGGTCTTTCTAAAGGAACCTAACCCGTATTTACGCAAGGCAATCCAAGGTTCGAAGGAAACCACGAAAAACTCCGAACGTAAAGGCCGACGGGCGCGATTGGGTTCGATATCACCACCTCCCGTCTTCGGCTTCGAGAGCAAAACCTCTCTTCCACTGGTGGGGCTAGAAAATGTTGGTAACTGAAGTCTAAGAATAAAATTTCATAATACAGAACGTAGCTGTATTGTAATCTTAGTTGAAAGATCCGAATCCCGTTGAAATTGGGCCCTTAGAATCCGAGGAAAGAATGCGCCCCCAAGCGGTGAAAGATGCCCCCTCTCCTCGTAAATTTCATAAATTAATTTTTACATTAATACGATATTTAATAAACGGATGAAATCCCTTATCTAAAGTTACCTTTCAAGTAACGCGATTTTTAATTTACGGCTGTAGTGAGTAGACGTAAGTTGACGCTGAAAAAGTAGATTAATGTTCGAAAAAGGTGTTAGCTCAAGTATAAAGAAAGACCCAGCCCTGGGTGCCAGAGTCTTGACTGGAATGTAGTGGGTATACGAAAAAAACTATACAGCTAAAACTATATTATAGAAAATTGCAATAGAATCGAATAGTTTTTAAAGAAGCTGCAACAAAGGCCCCAAGATAATTGAAACAATTCCTTATTAAACATTTTCAACATATTTAGCATAGCGCGTATATGTACATAATAAAATGGTAAACACATTTAACAGCGTATGTCTTTGAGGCTACAGCAGTAACCTTGATGCCGGCTAACGTTTAGCTAAAATTTCTAGCAATTGTAACATCTTCCAACACCAATGTTTTTATCATCTTGAATAGTTATAAATGTTTTTTAAACTTCTATATACTTGCACATATTTTGTAAAAATGGATGGTGAATTAAATATCCCTGTTTTTTATTTACATTATTGAGGTGAATATGACGTTTCAACTTGAGATATAGAGTTTCTATATATATTTTAATAAACATTTTCTTTCGTCGAAATTCTACCTCTTAATAATTATAATATTTTTTTTCCTTTTCCTCATCGGGCGCGACACTAAATTCCTGCTTGTTTATAGAATATTTTCGGTCTCCTAAATTAAGAAATTTTATTGTTTAAAATGACACATAATACTTGCTTCCTTAACTGAAAGAGAATATTTCAAATCTATATTTCGATTAAAATGAGGGAAATTTTTAACTTTATCGACTATTGATTGAGCCTTAAACCACCAGTAACGCAATGAAATTAATTACTTTTCAATATTCTTTTTAAAAGTGATCAGGCTTTCAGAGTCTATTCACTCATTTTTAATGACGGTAGTTATATCAAAATGTGCATTAAACTTATAGTCCAGGCAATAGAGACCGTATAGGGGCTCTACCCAGCAAAATTCATGGTAGTTCTGGAAAAAGGCTTACTATATGGTTTTTGGATAGCTAAATTCGAATTTTTAACTTCCCACCAAAATTTCCTCCGGCAACCCCTCCCCAAATTTTTGTAAAATGCCCCCCCAAAAAGGTTTTTATAAAAAAAATCATTTTTTTTTTGTTTTAGGGACATGCGCGCAGTGCTGTGTGAACTAAGTTGCGCAATTCCACTTAACCACTCACACGTTTACATTCGCCCTCCTATCTCCCCCCGAACTTTCTCTATAAGGTTTACTTTAAGTTTTTTGGGTCGCTTAATCCGAATTTTTAAATTCCCCCCAAAATCCCCCCCCCCAAGTAGTTGTTTTTAACTTAAATTTCTTATTGTTTAAGGGGAAAAGCATTACAGAATTCGGAAACTAGACAAAATTTGCAACAAATAGGATATATCACATTATGATGTAGGATGAACGGGGAGGCGGAGGGCTGCCTCTGAACATGCACTGCGGCGCTGCGTGCGTCAGTTATGAAATCCAGGCAATAGGGGCTTTTACCTGGAAAAATTAATAGTAGTTCTGGATTTCGGCTCACTTTATGTTTTTTGGGTCGCTGAATTCGAATATGTAACTTCCCACCAAAATTTCACCCGGCAACGCCCCCCCCCCAAAAAAAAATGATATTTTGAAAAATTTGGTTTTTGAGAAAAGCGCGCGGGGAATGTTCCGAGGCAGCCCCCCTCTCTTTAAGTTAATAACAACTATTTTGGGGGATTTTCGGGGGGTGAGGAATTTTTGGTGTAGGTTAAAAATTCGTATTTAGCGACCCAAAAAACTTAAAGTAAACCTTATAAGGAAAGTTCTGAGGCGAGATGGGAGGACGAATGTAAACGTGTGAGTGGGTAAGTGGAATTGCGCTACTTAGTCCACGCAGCACCGCGCGCATTTCCGAGGCAGATCTCTCCTTCACCTTCATCCTAAGTCATAATGTCATATATCTAATTTGTTGCAAATTTTGTCTACTTTCTGAATTTCTAGATACTTTTCCCCTAAAACAATAAAAAATTGATTTTTTTAATAAAAACCTTTTTGGGGGGATTTTTACCAAAATTTGGGAGGGGAGGTCGCCGGGGGAAATTTTGGTGGGAAGTTACAAATTCGGATTCGGCGACTCAAAAAAACATAAAGTTAGCTGATTTCCATAACTGCCGTTAATTTTTCTAGGTAAAATTCCTTATTGCCTGGACATTTAGAAGTTATTAAAAACAAATGAAAATTACCATGCATTAAGATTCCAACATTTAAATGCTTCCTAGACTCTTTTATAAGGTCTTGATTCAGATTTAAATTACATACTTCCTTTTAAGTCAAGAAATATGATGTACGGAGCTGTTGTTTTGATTACCGTTATTTTGTGTAGAATATTTAGCATTATACATTCACAGAATTATCCAATTTAAAAAAGCTGAATTTAAACACGAAAATACTGGTTTTCAAAAATCCGAGGGCTTGACAATTTTATGAGGTATTTTCAAATACGTTATTTCGCATGTTTTCGAAATTTTAACAAAACCGAAATGCCTAGTTTTCGAGTTTAAAAAAAGAAGTCATGCATATTGATTTTACTCTTGGAGGTTGCATTATTTAAAGTAAAGTTTTCTATGGCTGTGATACAAATGAATGTATATAAAAATAGTACTTCCTAATTGAAATATTTTTATTCAGTGTACAATAACTCTATAAATGATAATATTGTGTATACTATTCAGAATTAATATAACGTATAAAAGCAAAAGTACTGCGTATGGAAGTTGTTAGGTTGCGCATAACGAAAAGACGTGAATTTGCGTAACCGTCACGAATGTTATTATTTAAACAAGCATGCATGCTTTTATATTTAACAAATATTAATGACAAAATTCTATTTTTGTTTTCAGTACGGATTTTTCTCAGAAATATGTTTTAAAGGTCGTTAGAAATATGTTTTCCATTTTTGATTGAGTGTCAAAAACTGGCTTGTTGTTTAATTTTATGTTCTATCTGTCATATCTCAATAATAGTTGAGATCTGTATTAATAGATGGCAGCACCATACACGGACAGTCTGGAATTGTAAGACTTTGCACGTAGCCGAAATATTTCTGCGCAGTTATAAGATGTGTTTTGTTCTGAGAGCTGCGTTTAGCAGCTGTTTTAAATAATGTATATAATAAACTATAAGTAGTATTATAGTTATGCTTTCTTCCTTAGTTAAGAGTAATTAGTTATAATAAGAGCGTGGCGTTATAGAAGTGGCGACGAAAATGAGATTTAACCCAAACTAAAAAGCAGTGAAAATTTTTTCGTGTGGAAAAAAAAAATCTTTTTCGAAAGAGAAAAAGAAAAAGTGGCACGGAAAATGGCCGAGAAAGAAATAATTACTCTGGGACGCTTGGAAGAATATAATACAAATGTCCCTTGGACTATTTACGTCGAGAAAATTGATTTTTATTTCTCAGCGAACGGCATCAAGAATGATGAAATGAAAAAAAGTATTTTATTAAGTTCGGTTGGAACAACAACTTTTGCTATTTTACGTGATGTTATTGTTCCAAATACGCTGAAAGAAATCAGTTACGAGGATCTTTTAAAGAAAGCTAAAGATAATTTTTCACCACGCCCTAGTGAAATTGTGGAACGATTTAAGTTCCAGATACGACTAAGGAAGCAAGGTGAGAATATAGCCGATTTTATAAGAGATTTACGTCGTTTATCCGAATATTGTAACTTCGGGAATACGCTTAATGACCGCCTGCGTGATCAGTTGGTGTTTGGCATCCAGGATGAGAAAATACAGCAAAAATTACTGGATTCTAGAGACTTAACGTTCCAAACAGCGATAGAAATAGCTGAGTCATTTGAGATAGCTGAGGCTGGAGTGAAGTCCCTACACATCGGAGATGCTACGACTGTCAATCAAGTGCGTGTTCCGAAAGCAGAGAAATCGAAAGTAGAGAAGTATACTCATGCACCTAAGCCTAAGGAAGATAAATTCGCGCCTGAGAAACCGTGTTATAGACAGGGTCGGACTGGGCTAGGGAAAAGGGCGCAGACCTTGGATTTTTAGCGGGCGTAAAAATTTTGACGAACTTAAGACAATTTTTATTTGCCTGTATTGTACCTGTTTTGACAAAGTTTAACACATTCGCATAGCAAGAAGTGTGAAAATGGCTTAATATTATATATCTGAGTCTAGATAGACAACTTCGCTATATTCCACGTGAATGTTTAAAGTTTCATCAAATCTGCACATGCTATGAAATTGTCTGAGGCAAATCATTTAATATCTAAAAGCTCCAGTAAGCAGAACACAGACTACCTTGTAGTATATGACTGATATCAAGGCTAAGACTTTCTTATTATATTATTTCGACAATAGATACCTAGTAAGAGTCCTGGGGGGAAAAGTGATCACACCCTACCAATTTACCTTCAAGCGTATAAAAAAAGACATAGGCAACAACTGATTGGGAATATTAACGACTATTAAATGCTATTCATATATTTTGCTTTGGGAATTGTCTACATATTAAAAAATGCACGGACGTTGAATTTTCAAATGGTAAAATTCACTTTTGACACCTTATTCGAATTCCTTGCCTGGCAGGAAAGAGTTTATATACTTTTCTTAAATCTTAACAGGGTTATAAAAACAAAATGTCTTAGGGGTTAATTAATACATTTCTGAAAATAAAATGAAGATCTTTCAAGAAAATATTCAGAAACACACTCAATTAGTCATCAGTAAAATTATACTGGAAATTTAAATTTATAATAAATTTATTTTACAGTAAAGAAAACTCTACATAATGCTTTTGGTACGCGTCTACTGTGGCTCATTTGATAACAAAAGACGGTCCCCTTAAATTATATTGAAAAGCAAAATTCCTCTATATCTCGAAAACTAATTATTCAAATAAGCTGTAAACGCAGACATCGATCTTTTTAACGATTGTAGTTTGAAGATTCAAAAATTAATATAGGTCATAAATCATATTTTTTAATATGAATTTATTAATAGTTTTCATAATTTAAAAAAAAAAACGCCTTTGAATAGAAAAAGAAGTCTGTAATATATTTTTGTCTATTTAATGTACCTCTTTCATAAATTAATGAAAAATCAGTCAAATGATTTTTAGGAAGATGTAATTTAATGTTTGTCAAATGGATTTCATTTTAGCATTTTCAAATTTAAACTCTTCTAAGTCCATAAAGATTTAAAACTGGGTATATAAACTATCCCTTTTTCCGGGCTATCTCATTTCTATAAACTCAAATAATTTGGTCAAAAATGGGTGTTATTGTTTAAAAATTCAAAGCTGGTGCAATTTTTATTCTAGATGACTTCGGAAACATAATTAATGACAATTAATAGGTATTATTTGCAGTCGATTGCTATCTATAGATTTTTTACGAATCTTTTTAGCGGAATTAGTAAGAGGTAGGCACATTTTTCGACTTATCGGCAATAATACACTAAGGATCGGTAGAAAAGTAAAACGTTTTTTGCACCAAGCGATAAATACAGTTGCTGCGGTGGGGCTAAGGGCTTCAACCTTTTTAAAAAATTACATTTATTCAACGTATTCAATTTCTATTATAATCTGACAGTAATTACTGTTTATTTACTACAGTTTTCTTTCTTTCTATCTTTTATTTATTTATTTACGAGGGTCACTCTAAAATTTTTGAGATACAACTAGGTTTTTAAAGTTATACTTACAAAATTTTAGGTGTGTTCAAAGTAGTCTCCTCCAGCAACAATGCACTTTCGTAGACGAATTTTCCACAGATTAAATGCCTCAAGCCATTCATTTCTTGGAATATATGAAAAAAATGCATTTATAGCCACATCAATCTCTTCTTCTGAATGAAAACGACGTCCACGTAAGTCCTTTTTTAGATTAAAGAATAACCAAAAGTCACATATAGCTAGATCAGGTGAATACGGCGGATGTTCTATCACTTTAATTCGTTTTTGTTTAAGAAACTCAACTGTTAATCCGGCTGTATGTGAAGATGCATTGTCATGGTGAAGCATTAGTCCCCTAACATTCACTTCTTGTAGGATTTCTGGAAGACATTTAGTGGTATACCAGTTTGATGTTACTGTCTTCTGTGCTTCCAACTTGATAGCTTTGACCAATCCCGTACTTCTGAAGAAAACGGCATACATCACTTTTTTCAGTGCACGTTGTCTTTTCACCATTGTCGGGGTGGGATCATCTTCAAAGACCCATACTTTGCTTTCTTGACATGTTGGAACGTCAAAAAACGGTATGTACGTTTCATCACCCGTTACAATTTTAGAAATGATGCGGTGACCGCCATCATTTAGCAATTTAAGAGTTTCTTTACTGATTCTACCCGCTCCTCTTTTTGGTGCTCAGTTAGGTTATGGGGAGCCCAACGGCAAACTACTTTTTCCATATGCAATTCTTCATGAATAATTTTGTGTATGGCTGCGGATCCAATGTTAAGTTCCTTCTGTATCATTTGATAGGTACAGCGATTATCATCCATTAGCATTTTCAGTATGGCAGACACATTATCCGGGATTACTGCCGACGGCGACCTTCCTTTGTGTTCTTCATCCTGAAGAAAATTGCGACCTCTGCTAAATTCTTTAAACCATCTGAATACAGTAGCACGAGCTGGAGATTCATCACCAAATGCTAATTTCAACCGTTGAACGCATTCTTCTTGATTTAATCCTGCTTCAAAATCGTAGAAAATTATAGCGCGAAAATGTTCACGCTTCAACTCCATTTTCTCTTCTGTTTAAAATTTATTCTACGCTAAACAAGTTGAAGTAAGTCAGTAAAAAATCGTCTGCTGTGTTAAAATACTTTGTATTTTAAAATTAAACCGTTATTTTTATTTTGTAAATTCTCGTCTGCGCGTATCTCAATAATTTTAGAGTAACCCTCGTATTTTTTTTTTTTTTTTTTTTGTAACAACGTAGTATTTTAAATGTTTTATCTGCAGGTGTCTCCCTCATCACACACACACACAAATATTCAGAATACAAATTTCGTTTTAAAGAATTTTGAAAACTAAAGCTCATGCTTCTTCGCTCTTTTATGAAAGTACCACATATTATAGGGCAGGGTTGGCGAACCTATGGCACACGTGCCAGAGTTGGCACATAAGATAATTGCCCTGGCACAGGAAAAAATAAATTTTATAAACATTATACAGATAACACATTCTTTTTTTTCTATTATAATCAATAAAATTTTGTTCCACAGACTATTACAAAAAATGCAATTAATTTTGCCTGATTAAAACATCAAAAGAATTTTCTTTTCCTGTTATTTAATGTAGGTTTTTTACCATGTATTTTGTCTTTCTCTGCGAATTTATAAAGTTGCATTTTTAAAACTAATTTCGTTAGACAGTCACTGCAGTAAGATGGAAAACAGATCCAATTTCTATTCATAATTATAAAACTATCATCAAAATATGAATCAGTTATAAAGAAATCTCCGCATCGAAAATCAGCAAAAATCTCATCAATAAGTTATTGATACATTGTTTAATGCAACTTGAATAATTATACCAGTTGTTGCATTAATAATAAAGTAAAAAATTACTAAAATAAATTTTTTTATCTTTATTCCTTGTTAAAGTACATAAATAAATCATATTTACGAATTAAAATTTCGTTAGTTTAATAGTTTATTCAACGATACAGAGAAATAGCATTTTAATTTTTAATATTTTTTAATTATTAATTATTAATGCATGAAAACAACTGAATTTTTTACTAGTGTTTTGTATAAACATCGCACTTTGCAAAATTATTTTATGTCAAAGTTTGGCACATTACATTGTGGATAGATATAGTTTGTGAAATTTTGGCACACGCACTCAAAAAGGTTCGCCGATCCTGTTCTAGGGCATTTGAATGTTAAAATATAAGGATATTTGAATGTGAAAATAACACTTGCTTGCGAAAATAATAATTACACTGTCAACATTTGACATAAGGAGAGTCAGGAGAAGAAATAAGTTAAATAGTTTTAAATCGAAATTCCGGTATAAAATATTTTTATAACACTTCAGTAAAATTTCCGGCGGTTCTAGTGTTAAGCATCCATAAAATGCTGAATTGATATTATACTATAAGATGGTTTTTTTAGAAAAAGTACACCTCTCTTGTGCTGCCTGTCTATTGATTGATGATCATCCCTAAACGAATTAGCGAGATTTAGTGCACTAATTAGAATGTATTGTGTACAACGAGGAGAAAACATATTAAAGCGGCCTAGGCACTTAGGGGCGCAAAGTTTTTCCTTCCGAGCCGATGGGTCGACGGGCCAGTCCGAGCCTGATTATAGATGTTCTAAAAATCATAACCCCAAGTTATGCCCTTTTAAATCTGCTGAATGTCATTTCTGCCATCGATTGGGTCATTTAAAAATTTGTTGTCGTAACAGAAACTTTGGAATGAAAAGCGAGAAACCTTTTAAGAACAGAAAAATTAAAACTGTTCACGAAGAATATTGTTTAAATTTTATGGACGACAACTCCAATAATCTGTCGTGGGTAAAATCTGTTAAAATAAATGGTGTAAAAATACAATTTGAAATCGATAGTGGTGCGGCTCATACTATTGTAAGTAAAAGTGTTGCTCATAAATTGTTCTCAGGTAAGCTGCCTTTAATTAAATCTAATATTAAGCTACAAACTTATACTAAAGACTCTTTAACTGTTTTGGGGGAATTAAAAGTAAATGTTGTTGTTGATGAATATTCTATACCTGATTTAAAAATACTGGTAATTAAAGAGGAGGGTCCTAGTCTAATCGGAAAAACTTGGTTAAAAGCATCAAAATTATTTTGGCCTAATGTAAATATGATTAAAAGCATTTCGAAAGATGATTTAATTAGAAATTTTACTAATGTTTTTGCTGACGGGATCGGAACAATCAAGGGTCCTCCCGCGTCAATAAAATTGAAAAAGTATGCAAAGCCAGTTTTTCTGAAGTCTCGACCTGTTCCTTTTGCTTTAAGAAAAGCTACTGATGTTGAATTGGAACGATTAACTAATGAGGGTATTTAAAACCTGTTGATCATTCAGAATGAGCTAGTCCTATAGTAATTGTTCCTAAGCCTAATGGTTCTGTTAGAATATGTGGTGATTATAGAGCAACAATTAATTCTAATACTGAAAATGACAATTATCCTCTTCCTAGAATGGATGAATTATTTTCTAAATTATCAGGTGGTAAATTTTTTACTGTTTTTGATTTAAAAGATGCATATTTACAACAGCCTGTAGATAAAGAAAGTAGCAAAATTTTGACTATAAATACTCATAAAGGTTTGTTTAATGTGTTACGCACACCACGCACTCAGCTGAAATTTAATTTAGGCATAGACACTCTCAAAACTAATGAAATCATACTTCGAGAAATAACTATACATAGATGGCCCAGCATCCAGTTTTTAGCTTAGTGATCTATGCTTAGCTTTTATGCTCTTGGTATGCTAAATATTGTTGAGATTGAAAATGCGTAACTCAAAAAAAAAAATAGTTTAAGTAATTCGCGACAATTATCAGTAATGCTTACAAATTCTTTGCGTTGCCCTGTATATGGTCTATGGAATTTATACATATAAAGTAATGTGCGAAAATGTAGTTAAACTTAAAACGCATACCATAAATGAAAACACATTTTCATCAATTATACCCAGTAAACAATACTTTGCATAAAGTATTCTTTCCGATATTTTTTTATGTGCCTCTGTAAATGAACGGTAAATGCGATGTAGGGGAGACCGGGGCTAGTAGGCGCAGTCTGTAGTTATTAATTTTTATTAATTGTTTGTTTAAGTTTTTTAATAAACTTTAACTGCACTTTTAAAAAGCATGCATTGGGCTATAAATTCTCGGAGTTTTGAGTTTGTAGCTTTTGTAGTTTATGTTTAGAAGAAGTCTAAAGTAAAAGGAAAATTGTGCGCCAACCTACCCCGTCACTGGGTAAGTTGCCTATACCTATGGGGTAAGTTGGCACACGCTTTATAAAAATGTAAATAAAATTCAAATAAGTCACGCAGTTAAGAGAAATCAATTTCATTATTACCAGTAATTTTAAACAAATGCGTTATCGACGTACAATATAAATTCTAAATTATACAGACATAAACAAAAAATGAATAAAACATTAACATTGAGTAACTTCTATCCTACTCGATATCATCATCAGAGTTACAGTTGCCACAAATAAAAATTCGACTGTCTCCGTTTGGGCATGCCTCATGTGCCCAAAATCTTGCATTGCAACCACTTTTCTCGGTGTTTGCTGTTTTTCAAGCTATCAGCACACACCAGATACCGAGCCAACTTGTCCCGTGTTCAATGCGCCTACTAGCCCCATAATAAATTTCTTCACAAAAGGGACATGTAACATTCTAAGCATAAATAATCCAAGTAAATCACACATGTGGTAGGTAGTGTTAATCATACACTAAGAAAAACTACACAAGTTAAATCGCAAATATTAAGATAAGTATTAGAAATTAGAAAAAGAATGAAGCTACAACAAATTACTTATGAGTACAAAAAACAGAAAAATCATAATAAATGTCCACTGCACGTAGGTAACGCTGCAAAACTACAATGAGGATTTTAAAAAGCAAGAAGAAAGGTACTCTGTGACTGGTTGCGCAATCTATGCACAAACAGGTGATTTATGAGGACTACGCCTACTTACCTCTGTAGCCAATTAGCCCCGGTCTCCCCTACATCATACTTCACAGCAAACATCTTGTACTAAACCTTGCTTACGTACTTTAATTTTATCATGTTTGAAATAGTTTAGCTTAACTAAAATGCGTTTACACCAGTTTTTCCCAGTAGACCATTATATAAACTAACTTTTTGTGTGACACTTTAAAGTATTGTTAAATGCTCATATTCTGTTCTAAAGCATGTTTTAGTGTATTTCTGAAATTCATATAAATTTCATTATCTTTTTAGGAGGGTACTATCACTAAATTACGCCGCAAACGATTTTTTCTTCATAGAACACAAAATAATGGAATACTTTTGAGTTCCCCTGTACGCATACTGTAAGAGCTAAACATAACTTATTCCGTAAAAAACATCTTCTAGTGCACTTTAATAATGTATATAAATTTTATTATATTTAGGATTGTGCAACACTCTTAAAATACACCGCAAATGATTATCCCCCATAGACCATAATATAACGAATTCTTTTGTACGAATACCCCATCTAAATAAACACTGAATGCTGCATATTTAATTTTCAATACCGAACAAGTCATGACAAATTTCACTAACATATATCAATTATATTAGAGTCCGAGTATATTTACAAGTGTTAGGTGGCACAGAGATCGAAGAGAGACGCAGACAGACAAACCGAAGTTATAAACACTTTTCGACTATGTTGGAATGCGATAAAAATAATGCTTTTTGATGTATTAATATATATGAGATATAACAAAGTTTTGAACACACCAAACTATGCAAATGTTTTGTTCCCTGCATCTTTAAACCTAAGTATATTTGTTGTGTACAGTTTTTGTGTCGCCAATGTATATCATACGCAACGGCCATACTTTGTTTTGCTTCCTACTATAAATTGTTCCTTTTGTAAATCTCATACTTACTCCCAGTTAAAATATTAAATTATGAATGAAATTTAAAAAAAAATAAGAACAGAAACAGAAAATACTAGTTGGAAAAGTGAAACGGAAATAGAAAATAGAAAAGCGATTTCTCAAGTGCGAAATTCAATAAATATGTTTTACAACATGTAGAAAGAAAGAAATTTTAAAAATAATTTCATTTCTCTTTGGAAAGCAGAAGAATATGCTCTTATACACTCATGCACCTTATTTTGATAGAAATATTTCTGGAAAACTAAAAAGTGTGTTTCTTTCTGGCAGTACTGCGTACATTTATCAATTTTGCATATATGCTGGCGAGAAAAATAAAGTTATGTACTACATCCGTTACTTTATTGGTTAATTATCAAAATGTATTGGTTTCTAAATAATAAAAAACAAAGTATGTTAAAAAATATGTAATATAATCGTGTAAAAAATTAAATTTTGACAAAAATAAATTTCTTTGAACACTAATATGGAATTTAAAATAATTAGTGTAGCATGCTAAATTAAAATGCATCTAAAATATTTCATTTTGAAAATAGCATACATGTATAACAACTATGCTTTAAAAATAAGATCTAGTACCAAACATTACTAAGCATAATAGTACTTTCAACGATTACGGTCAATTTTATAATATTAATACTATACACTACATATACTATATAGTTTACGACGTTTTCTTTATAGGTGTTTTGCTGTTTTTATTTAATGCTTTTTGCAATTCAGTTTTCAATAAGTGAGATTTATTAAATGATATAAACAGCTACTAAAACAAACCCGATGAATTGTATTGCTTGTTTACATATATATAGACATAGATATAGATAGATAAAAATTATATTGAAAAAATTTCATGCCTATATGAAACAATCAGTGGCTTGCGAGAAAATATACAATGGAAAATATCCCTTTCTCGCCAATGCCGTTTGCTCTATCTGGCAAAATCACCTATACGAGAAAAATACCGTACATAAAGCAAAATCTACTTTAAGTGATTCTCACATTATAATAATTCCAACTATTTAAATTTGAATTATGAAAACACATACAATATAAAAAAAAAAAATCCATGAAATACGTTGCATTTTCCGTTCATTACGTTCATTTTAATGTTCGTGAATAACTTACTGTGAATGTTAGAGCACATCATGAGCTTGTTTATAATATCAATGAAGGTGAAAAATAGTAATTTCAAGCCTTTAATTTTTAGTAGAATGTTTTAAATTAATGTATTGAAAAGAAATCCTAATTTTTTTTTTATCAATTGTATTTTAAAATTCTCAATTATTTGTCATTGTTTCTGGTTTAACAATTTTTTAAATAAACACAAAATAATGATATACGTCAAATAAGATCTAACAGCAATTCTCGAATGAAGGAGTACGTTTTTACATGGTAATGTCAATACTTTGGTGCATGGATCCTACGAGTACTGCACTGTGGTTGGCACCGAGTCAATACACACAAAAGTGCAGGAAAAATCAGTAGTGTGGAGACATCCCTCGCCTGGAGGTCAGCCGAAATTTTGTGTGATAGGTATCATGCATCCCCTTCCGCTTACAAAAAAAGTGGAGATACTTTGGGACACAAATGTGACTACTCTAGCGGCGATTATTCAATAGGAATCTACATCATTTTCTTTTGCCTTCTGGGATCTGTTTTCCTACGTCGATTAGCCAGGAGGCGTTACTAACGACATAAACACATGTAAAGTGTAATGAAACGAAGAAAGCCGAACTGCCTTACTATAAAAATTCATTCTCAGTGTAGGCAAATGATGTAACATTGTTAGCTCTGTCATGCAACATTGTAATTGCTAGCTGTTGGTTGATTCTTCCTCCATCGCCATAGGAAATTGTCACATATGAACGCATTTTTTAAGTCTTTTTTGTAATACTATAAAATGTGGATTCCCTATAGTATCACACAAATAAATTTAAAATTGAATTTTGTATCGAATTTCCTTTATGTTTCATCCCAATTTAATTATTAATACATAATAATATCACATTTTTAAATTACCATAAACATAACTTTCGAAATAAATACAATTTGAATCAGAAACAAAGTGTTAGCCCTAAAATTACGTGTGTATAGTGCGAACGATGTAATATGGTTAATTCATTAGATCAACTACAATTAAATTCGCATTTTAAAAATCAGAATTAAGTCAATTACACCATCTTCACGAAAAATTATTTGTTAACTAAAAATAGTGGTAAACATAATCAACTGAGAAATTTGAAAGAAATAATAAATAAATATCGGATTGTAACAAACTTTTGCTTTAACTTATGTCGATGTGATTCAGGAAGCATTATTTCTTTAACCACATGAAATAAAAAAAAACAAAAACGTTAACATATCCTTTGATGTTTTTAAATTGTTTTAGTCTTCTACAATGTTTATGTGATCCTTAGAATATTTGACTAAGAAACAGGGAAAGACGATTGGCGCCATTATATAATAGTCAAGAAAATGAATAGGAATTTGATTCTACTTGTTATTTGTAACACTTTATTCGACTAGTAGTTCTTAGAAATCATATCAATATGGCTGTAGACAAAAATATTTTTAACAGAATTATGTTTGAATTAAATGAATGGTCTCGTTAAAGTGGTATACAATAGAGACAAAATAAAGATTGCCATAGATCAAATTCTAAATTATTTAGTGCGAAACTGTTTGTATCAATTTTGCTTGTTTCTGATTTTCTATAAACACGTTATTAAATATGAAATTTCTTATGGGGGTGTATGCATATTTATTTAAGCCCCACGTTAAAAATCTCAGCACGATACGTAATATGTATTTATGTCTTTCGATTTGTCATCTCTAATTCACCCTAAATACAAATTTCCATTCCTCTATATTGAAAATCACGATAAATGCGAATTGAAATGGGTTGCGTGAACATTGGGAAACGTATTCTAAAAACTGAGTGAAATTACAGCTAAAACATTGGATATAAGATATAAAAAAAATTATTCGTCAATGGAAATTCGTCAATGAACAGTATCCATCTATAAATTCATAAATATGTCATTCATGTGCTGTCTTTACTATACATGAAATTGAAGGGAAGATAGTTTCAATTTAATCCGGAAATATGGATTGTGGAAGTTTGCGATTACGTACATTTGCTGATAACAACCACCAATGTTTAATAATGAACGAAACTTTGTTTAGTGTGTGACAGAAAATTTAAAAAAAAAGTATATTTTAATAAAATGAACCTTTTAACAATCATATTATTATTTAATATTTAGCATTTAAAAAATATTTTTACCTAAAATATATGTGCAGCTTTGTAATTAGAAATTATTTAGCATTTCAAAAATATTTTTACCTAAAATATATGTGCAGCTTTGTAATTAGAAAAACTGTCATGTAATTTCCACATTTGGTTTCCGATTTTATATATTTCGTGATAGCTGCTACCAATGTTCAGGGTTGAAGGAAAATTGTTTAGTGTGTCATAGCAAATGGGAAAATTTATATAAAAAATTATTCTTTTAGCAATCGGATTGTCAATTAATATATAGTATTTATAAAACGTTTCAATCCGAAATATCAGTACAGTTTTGAGCTTAGAGAATTTTCATTTAAAGTAATATATTTAAATGCGTACATTAATATTGAAGCTATACTTTAAAAGCAAACGTTTTTTGTTAACACTGATTGATTCATTTTTCAATAACATATGCATTAATCACATTTTATTCAATGGATGAAAATTCGAATGTCCAAGATTTTCGACATGCGAAAATCAAAATAATAATAACATTATGGTGTTGCTATTAAACGTTTATGCATTAAGTTTAGTTTTAGTAAATGAATGATTTTTATAAAAGAAAAGATTCCACATAGAGTAATAAAAATCTTTTTACTAATAATAAGGGTACTCTTCTTCTTTTTTCTGTCATTAATTAGAGCGAGATTTAAAACTGGCATTAGTATTTATTTTACCTTTTCTTTTTCTTTCACCACATACGGGCGATTTAGAAATTATTGTCAAAAATTTAAAGGCAGGTAGAGGGGACTTAAATAATCAGATTTCGTATAGGAATGTGTGTGCAGAAATGCAGCGTTGAGGCAGTAGAGGTCGCTGTTTAGTTCGGTGGATGAAAGTGCTTCGGCTGGTTTGACTCGTTATACCCTCATGGATTTCGAGCAACATGCATCGTCACTTGTCTACATGCATTTCATGTATGGGGCTGCACAAGGAAATGGTTCACGCCCAACAGCTTTTGTGCTTGCCGAAGGACTATCCTCTACTGTGCGTAATATTGCTTCTTCCACAGCGGCAATTCTGCGATATTTTACACTGCCCTTATCACGCCTGGAAGCATAAAATCCTCTTGCGCACAAGTCCTAATGAAGACGCTCAAATGTTCAGAGATCCGGCAGAATCGCACCCAAGAATCGTAAATCTAAATTCTTTGAGGAGTTAATCCATTTCCTTGCGCAATCCTATACATTTAATGCATGTCGGTAAGCTCCATAAAGCATAGTGCCCTACATCGTTGCGGGAAATGACGATTGAAGACAACGAAGATCGTTCATCCGCCGCATTTAACAGTGCCCTCTACTGCCTCAACACTGTATTTCCGTACCTACATTCCTGTACGAAATCTGCTTATTTATGCCCCCTCTACCTGCCTTTACATTTGTGACTTATAGTTCTGAACCACCCTGTATTGGGCTAACTGATTGGGTTTGGGTAGTAGAGGAGAAGGTCCAAGTACCGGCTAGGGTCCAAATACCGTCTGCTAGTTGTTCTGAGAACTGAGCGCAGCGCAGCCTAGCGGTGATAGGCAGAGTTTGTAACTTTAATTGAGAGAAGAAAGTTACAAAAATACGTCGCTGAAGCCTGTGTCATTTACAAATAGTAAATGCAAAAGTGTCGAATCTACGTAATCTGGTACATCAAAAGTTTTTCAGATATGTGTTTCACATTTTTTAAAAATATACTGATCGTATATTGGCTTGAATTGTTGATTAAGTTATTTTCTAGACATATTTAACTCTCAATTGCCACGCGCACAGTATTGGTATTTTATTATATGAATGAGTAGTACCGGTTTTAACTTAAACATAGCAGTGGTCTGGATACCGGCTACTTAGAGTGGTGTAAATACCGGCTAACAGGTAGATGGACCTCTCTCGGTTGCTCTGCTTGAAGGGGAGGAAAATAAATTAATTTAAATATTTCCATAATTAATAAATTAATTTAAATGGTTCAGAAATAGTCCCCGTCCCATTCCGCAATATGAAAATAACAACCATGGCCGTAATTCTTCAGGACCGACACTGGTTACCGGATCACTTTCCAAAAAAGAGCTGTTGTACACTACAAAATTGCTTGTAATAAATGTGAAGAGAAAGTAAAAAAAAATAACGGAGTAAATTAGGCGAAAGAGGCAGAAATTCGATTTTAACCCTCTCGCTGCTCATCCCGAGATTTCCTTGGGCGTCGTAAAAGTAGCAAAATTTGCGCAACCCGAGATTTCCTCCGGGATGCATTTTTTCCGTCTAATTAACCCTCCTTCATTATTGCCACCAGTTATTTTTTTGCTGTAAATTATGCCTTATTTAATCGGAGCATTTTCCCGGTTAAATTAGACAAAAACTTTTGTTTTGTAAAACCGGTGACAAAAGAATAAAAATTCTTAAAAGACGCTCGTCGCGAAGTGGTTAAATACGCAATTTTTGAAGCTATTTTGATAAAACAATTACGCAGCGAGAGGGCTAAAAAAGTGAAAAAGAAAAATATCCAACAGAGGAAGATGATAAATTTGTGTCTTCTGCATGGGTGCTTTCTCTGTGGACAAGAATGGATGAGGGTATTCAGGGTTCAATGTTAAGAATGCGATATGTGGACTGATAGGGACTATACCGACGCAGAGAGTGATATTATGCTTTTGATTTTTTCAGATAAAACAATTCTCATTTCAATCAGCAAGCATTTTTTTTTTGTTTTACACGTTAAAAAAGAAAATTATAAACATAATGGGAAGAAGATTGTGAGAGATAGTCTTAAGGAATTTTAGAAATTTGACAAAAATATTTATTTTTAAAAAATTGCGTATTTTTTCTGTACATAAGAAATGTTATTAATCAATACAATTTATTAAAATAATATTCTTATTGCTTAATAACTGTCATTAGCTCTATTTGTGTGATCTTTTAGAAAAAAAACTTAGGTAGCCGGTATTTAAACGCCATTTTAAAAACTAAAATTTTGAAGACTTTCGGAATTTTGCTTCTTATAGACAGAAAACGATTTTAAACTGATTTTTGTTTCTCTAAACAGGTGTCAGACGTGTCAAGTTACCCTGCTGTCAATTTTTATTTTATTAATTTTGAAAATAGTATGATCTAGATTGAAAACAAAGTGGTAGCCGGTATTTGGACCTTTTCCTCTACATACATAAATCGCCTGTTAAAACCATCAATTGCAAAAAAAAGTGTTCTAGCTACCCATATTTTAAAGGACAAACATGTATGTGCTTAACGCATACGACATTCTGCGAATGGCAACACTTCCAAATTTGAAATGAATTTTCGTTTTGCAATTTTCGCTACTGAAAATTTTTGAACTTCTGCATATCGCACATTTTCAGTTTTTATAACGTCGTATAAGGTAAAAAATATACTTTTAAATGCAATTTATTTTAAAGCTGTATCTTGCTTTATTTTTGAGATATTATTTTTTTTAAATAGTTTTTAGTACCAATTTCGTAATTGTGGCAACAGAAGTACTCCATTTCTATTAAAAGTAAAGGGAAAATAGTAGATTTCTGTATATTTTGTTGCCATTTCCTCATAATAATAGAAATTAAATTACACTCTATTTATACACACTATATACTATGTCAAAAATACCATTTGTTATAAAATCCGGTGAATTTTGTTTTTATTTCGTTCCTATTCATCAATTAAATGTTTCTTAGTTTATAGCAAAAATATGTTACAGATGATATAACACTTTCTCTTTACGAAAACGTATTTTAAGTAATTGTGTGACTTTACTTCACAATTTATTAGAAAGCTGAAAGAATGCAATTTTATTTATCCGTGCGTAGAAATATTTTCCGAATTTTGAAAAAAATGATTTCTGATAAAACATGGAGCTATTATAAACAGAAACAAGTGAAGGCATATGTAACATTAAATACCGATTTTTTTTGGTCGAGCTTCTTGAATGACGATATTGCTTTTTCTTGTGTTTGTGTATTATTCTGTGATAATGATGTCATTTCAATAGTTTTTATAGATGTAAAACTGACTACAAAATTTAAGAGTTCTAAAAGCTCTATATAGATGTTGTTTAAGACTGGATCATAAAAGTGGAATGCAAATGACGTCATTTTATAAAGAAAAAGCGTGTTTTTTAATTGTTAAAATTGAAATATGTTTTGTAGAAGTACGCCATTTCACCCCAGCTGCTTTGAAATTCTTCACAGGCGAAAAAACTTCTTTTGAAAATAACGTAATCCAAATTACAGGCAGATAAAGTTTTACAAAAATCTACAATGTCTTTATAGAAGAGCAGTGACATAAAATATGCATAGTCAGTTTGGAAGTTTTTATTCCAAAAATAGTGACATATATTAAAGAACTTGATGATTATCGCCTGGACGAATTCGCTTCATCGAGTTATGCAAGCATACAGGAGGATCATGGCAATAATTTGAGGTTTAAAATAATATCAGGTTCCCCGTGTTTTTGTCCAAAATTCTCTTGACTAATAAAATTTTTCTGCTATTCTTTAAGGCATTCTACTACATTTTATTAAAATAATAAAATTTGCTTAATTTATTTTATAATATTATATAATCTATATATTTAAAAGACAAAGTTATTTTTTAATTATCGCGCCCTGTGCCAATTTCACTTTTTTTTTTTTTTTAAATTGGAAGCTGTTCATTTGTATATGTGCCCACACTAGCCGTTTTTTTTTAATATCCCCACTTTAATATTTTAATTTTTAAAATATTTTATGACATTTCTTCAAAATTATCGTAATTAGATAGCTTTCATTATTGCAGATTTGAGAGAATAATGAGGGTTATCTATATTTATTCATGCGTTTTTTTTTTTTTTTTGACAAATTTAAAAAATATATATTTTTCTTTCCTATGATTTAAATTTCGTTGTATAAGGTTAAGTGGCCCCAAATCCCAATAGGGACATATTGCTTCAAAATATTTTGAATGGGAAATGACGTACTGCTTTTTGAAAAAATGCAATTTTTCCTTACAAAGTTTCCATATTTGTTTCTTCTGCATGAGTGCTGATACTAATTTTTAGACACTAGGAAAAAGGCTTAAGTACGTGAAAATGACATCATATTTAAAAGAAAACGATCAATCTGTAAGATAATACTAAGCATTTTAACACAAATGTATCTAAAAAACATAAATTACGGCAATTTTTACTCATCGGTATTCAGATTATTATCAGAAGTTAAGAGTGCGACTGTTCACATGCATATATGTTGTTGACAATCGTGACTTCAAGTTTTGAGTTAAAATGAATTTAAAACGATCAAGTTAAAATACCTTTTATTTAAACATGGGGAAAACGGATAATAGAAATACGTATGTAAATTATGAGAAGGTGACAATGATGCCGGGTTTAGATTTTACTGGAAAGAAAATCTGATTGTATGAAACTAGAATAAATTTTATCGTTTTGATTCGGGAAAACGAAGCATAAGAGACTTAATTGACAACTTCACCATAATAACTGTTTTTTATTATATTTTGCTGATTACATTTGCGATTAAAGTTTAATTTTAATAATTCAGACAACCAGGGGTCGCATTCCATAGGGGGTATTTTATTCTTCCTATCAGAACTATTAATCAATAATCTTCATTTATTTTTACTTTTAAATATGCTATAGAAAGGTACTATGAAGATATTATTTTCAAAATAGTGGTAGGAACAGTAAAATTTTCCCTGTAGAATGCGGCCCCTGGACAACTGAGTTTTATAGAAATAGTATTTTGTTAATTTTAGGTTAAAATAATATTTGTTTGCGAATTAGACTAACAAATATAGATGAATTTTTTATTTTAACTAATTTTGTAGGTTTATTATAAATAAATGAAACAGTTCCTTTTTAAACATTTTCCTTCGTCGAAGCCGTAGGGGGTATTTTATTCTTCCTATCAGAACTATTAATCAATAATCTTCATTTATTTTTACTTTTAAATATGCTATAGAAAGGTACTATGAAGATATTATTTTCAAAGTAGTGGTAGGAACAGTAAAATTTTCCCTGTAGAATGCGGCCCCTGGACAACTGAGTTTTATAGAAATAGTATTTTGTTAATTTTAGGTTAAAATAATATTTGTTTGCGAATTAGACTAACCAATATAGATGAATTTTTTATTTTAACTAATTTTGTAGGTTCATTATAAATCAATGAAACAGTTCCTTTTTAAACATTTTCCTTCGTCGACGTTCGACGAGTTCCACCTCGTGTTTTTAAAAAAGAAAAAAAAAAGGTGGAATCGAAGAAAAAACTTCTAAAAATAATAATTTAAAGACATAAGTTACTTATTTCATTAAGTGAATTTAAATTAAAAGTATGTTCATAAGAATAGAACTTCTCTCAATTAGTTTTTTTCTCTTCGTCCAAAAATACTGGAACAATAAAAATAATTAAGATAAGACACTTTTTACTTTCGATTGCTTTATTGTCTGGGGAAATCTTCAAATAGTAACCAGTGAGGTGGAATTAGATTTACATATCCAGAAAATGATCGTTCATGTAAAAACATGTATTTTAAGATTAATTCTTAAGTAGAAAGACAATTATTTAAATTGAATAACAATGATGTGTGAAACTGTATCCATTAGTCAAATAATTCTTTTAAAGTACTTTAAAATTTTAAATGGTTTTCATTGATGCCCTGTAAAATTAATTACAGGTAAATTGTAAATTAACATGCACAAAGAAAAGAGAGACATTGTAATTTTACACCAAAAAGTTTGCTGCCCATGCTCTTAGGTAAATTATACTCAATTATATCGAGTGTTGAAACCGACCTTTTATAACAGAATGGAACATTCATTAGGGAAAATATGCGATGAATATATTGTTTCAAAAACTCGCAATATAGAAATATATTCGGTGTAGTTTTAATTTTTAACAATTTTTAAAGATTGTTTGATAAATCGATTTTTATAAATAAATTATTAAAACAATTGCACTGAATGGCTACTTTATTATGATCACTTGACAGTGTTGAACGAATAAGTAAAACAATTGTCGCTAGACGGATAGGCTCGTATTAGAAAAAAGCTTAATTCCTGAGACAGTAATAGAAATGAACTGTTTTAATCAGAATGAGTTGAGGGGATGATGCACGATTTGGTGGACTTTGAACGTGCAGGAAAAGTCTGATGATTCATTGCAATTTGAGAAATTACAGAAAGTATTTCCCATACTTATCAGATTTATAAATACTATAATCAAACTTTTTATTTTTATTTGACTGCTTTATTTTTTAACATAGTGTAACTTCTCTTTAATTATTGTCTTTTCAATATCCTTTTTTATCACAATAAGGATATCAAATTTCCTTCATGAGAATGAAGATTGCAAATAATGTCATAAAAATGCATCTATAAATAATAGCAGCAGTTTCGTTGGGGGAAAGAAATATTGGTTAAATATACTATACACAGTAACACAACCGTTTCAATAACTTTAAATGTAACCATATTAAAAAAAGTAGAAAACATTGCAACAAAAATATGATAAAATAATCTTAACTCAGAAACTACACAAATAACTGCATGGTTGTACTTGGTGGAAAATCATATTATTTTTTTAAGTAGAAAACATTTTCAAAAATGTTTAACAAGTCATTCCAACTCAAAAACTACACAAATATCTGTCTTGAGGGTAAATTGTATTTTTTTAAGATTTTTTTTTTAAGCATCAAATATTAAAACAAAAATATGATTAAAAAATCTTTCCAACGCTGAAACTAGTGAAATAACTGGATAATTGTACTCATGGTAAAACCATATGTAAGAATTTTTTAAAGAAAAAAATATTAAAACAAAAATATGCTAAAACTAATTCTTTCCGACGCAGAAACTACAAAAAAAAAAAAAAAAAAATAAAAAAAAATAAATAAATAAATAAATAAAAACAGTATGATTGTACTTGGGGTGAAATCATATTTCACAATTTTATAAAAAAATAGAAAAAAAAATTATATTACAAACATCTTTTCAACGATGAAGCTACATAAATAACTGTGTGGAGATATCATGATGGCTGATTCTTCAGCTACTTTAGAGGTAATTATTTCAACCATATAGCTCAAAATCGTTTAAATTGAGATATCCAGATTTCAAACTATATTTACCTTTTACAATGTAGTTTCCATTTTCTATGTTCTCTTATTATGTGGAATATTTTGCAGATCCTTTGAGCAGGCCTCTCTTAGCCAAACGGCGGGCGCAGTGAAGGATCACGTGACCTTCGAGAGAATTGATATTTAAAAAAACATTTTTTTCTTTCTTGTTCATTTTTAGTTTAATTTTTAAGTAGTAATGATAAAAGTTGAATGCAGCAGGTCGACTGCGTATATGTTTTTTTTGTTGTTGTTGTTTTGTTTTGTTTTGTTCTTCTAGTAGAAGAAATGAAGTTTTGATTTTAAAAAGAGAAATTTATTTTCGAATATGAAATCATGCTATTTTCTTGGCTTCTTTATAGAAGAACATAATTGCTGAAATTTTAATATGATCATCTTGGATTCACAGTGTTGAATTTATTTAACAAAAATTTTTCAAATATTTTCGTTGTATATAGTTTGTACATATTTAAAAGTGTAAAGAGAATTCTCAAGTTTTTAATCATCATGTGCTTATTTATTGAACAACACCTGCGCCACTTTCAGTCGTGAAATATGCTTGATTACTTTAATGTGATTTAACACGAATCGTGAATTCTACAACTATGCTCTCCCAATAAGAATATCTTGAATTGTGATAACGTGAAATTTCGTGAATATCATGAAGATTATTCTTTATATTATGATATTCAGTCAGTATAAAGATTCTACATAATTGTCATATTGAATAATAGAATGTCACATCTGCATGATGTAATAAACTTTATTTGTGAATTACATAGATAGTTAATTATTCCTTAAAACTTTTTCTTGTGGCTTATTAAACACCTTTCCTTTAAAATTGAAGTATTTCATTTGTAAAAATAGTAATATTTGAAAAATTGTACTGTGCTATTGCTTTATAAATATATAGAAAATAAAAGCGAACGTATCGAATATCTGCTACAGTGTCGGATTTGATTTATGGAACTGATTAATTTATTTTAAGGGGGTTCAGGGCTTGAAAACTCTTCAAAAAATTGATTTTTTAGTATCTATTTTGATTATTCAATTACATCGGAACACAGTGCAAAAAAACCGCATAAAAATATTTTCATTTTTAACTGAGTTATAAGCATTTATGTAACAATCGCTTTCTTAGCCGCACCCATTTAATTGCAACTTTTAAGTCGCGTTTTCTCAAAACTTGATTTTTGACGATTAGCCGTAAGATTAAATAAAACTATTTGATGGAATGGCTTAACTTTTTTTGTATGCATATAACATCATTATCTGTAGAATGAATTAATATATTTTAGATATCTTAATATTTTGAGTACTTTTAAGAGGGAAAAATTGTATTTTTTAGGTTTTTTTAAATTTTCAAATTTTAGAGTTTTTTTAATAAGGCTTCCTTTGAGTGATAGTTATATCCTTAATTCATTCTATAGAGTAAAGCTTCCTGCTCAGTTTAAAGCAAAAATTATGTTCTTACGTCAATTCAACGTTAAGATATCTTACGGATGGTGATGTGACACTTAAATGTTTTTTCGAAAATTGTGTTATATAAATTTTGTTATATTTTTTATTTTATTACATTGAAGTACTTCATTTTATAATTTTATAAGACTACAAACATACCTTAAAAATATCCAAAAGTTTAAATTAGATACATTGAATACTTCTGTTTTTATATGGGCTCAAAGCGAGAGCACTGTTTACATGTTTTTAGGTATCGATCAAGCCCTGAGCCCCCTTAAAATTTCATTTTTAAAAGTATTACTCATTAAATAGTTAAGTTTTAAACATTTAATTATTCATTATGATTAAAAGAAAATTCATTATGCGTAATTGTGTAATCTAAGGTTCTTACCTCTCAAAGTTACACAATTTTTAGTCCAGGATGTAAGATATTGCGTCATTTACATAATATGTCCGAAAGCCATCGAAAATTTTCGATCTCAGTTATTTCGTCGAATATTTTGAGACGCATATGAAGAATTTTTCCATAACAAGGATATAAATAAATGTTTAACGACATATTTTGTAACGATAGCTTAATCACAAATGAAATGTAAATAAATACAAATGATAATATTTGCAACTATCCCTTTGAAATGAAATGCTTGAAATGACCTGTTGTTGTAGCACAGGACTAATCAGATCTTGTACTGCAGTTATCTTTATTTGTGTAAGAATAGCACGTATACTCATGGAGATGTGTTTCGTTACAAAATATAGAATTTTTTACTTTTTTTGTCATTTTTTATAGCACTTAGGTCTTTCATTCAAATTTAACGCCGTGTACAGGACTTTTAACAAAATTATAATTTTACAATATAACTTTTTTTAATATGCAATTAAATATCAGAATTTGTATGAAGACATTTATGATTACGCATGTGAAAAAATACATCGATACATATTTCTTCTAAAACACAAAACTGGAAATTATTAGGTAATAGTTAAATTTGACGGCTCATACCTAAACTAGGACTTCCCTCAGAGGGATTAGTCTGAGCGATATTACTGGGAACATAGATTTAATAATAACATGTGGAAGCGAAGAAAATGAGATGTTATCTTTAATTGTCCATATACTGCGAAAAATTGAAATGATGAAAATAAACGAATTGTAGAATTACAAAATCTTACATATAAATTCGTATACATTGCTTAAAAAAATGGGAAATCAAACCATTCAAGACAGCCATGCATGGATATAAAATGGAAAGTACGCAATATATTAAAAGTAAAATATAAAATGAAACACTAATTTACTGATATCGGAATTTTAACTGTTTAAAATGATGTCAAGAGCATAATCAGACGCTCCGCACCAAATTGTGTAACATTAAATGACAAATATGTGATGTTTAAAAAGAATGGACTATACTTTATATGGTGTATGCTCCACCGGAATAGTTAATATTGTACAATATCTGTTTTCCACGGATGCAATGAGGTTGTCGATAACATTTAAGGAATTCTCTTCTCAAAATCTAATATAGTATCAAAGTACCGAATACATCAAAAATGGCATGCAATGCTTCGTTAGAGTGTGTTTTAGATATGCTCGATCGGATTTAAATGATGAGTGTATGCTGGCCACTACATACGCTGTATTGTTTTGTTTTCAACATATTCTGCACAAGTTGAGCTGTATTTAGCATGTATTAAATAAAAGAAATCGGCAATGATTACAACATAAAGTATGACACAAGATCTGAATATATCGTCTGCAAAACTTTTGAGCTGTCAAAGTGTCATTTGAAGTAATTTACAAATCCATACATATTTATTCAGCAAATCATGCAAGCTAACATACGCCAATATGAACTCGATTACAAAATTTCACCAGAATAAGTTAATATATAAAAAATCTACTAATGATAATTGAGAATATGACCTTATGATAAAATGTCTAGAAAAATGAATCGGATAAAAAATTCATATCACATTTAAAACGGCAACTCCCTCTGTTAGTGGTTTTGGCGAGAGAGAGAAAAGCCTGGAGAAGGAACACTTTAACAAGTACTTTCCACCTACCCACTGTTTCATACAGGTCTTTATTCAATATTTACACAATTTATTTATAGGTGGGTATCTATCAGTTTTGTTGCATTTAAATCGCATGTTTTGCGGAGGAAATGCATCATTATGAAATATTTAAAGTTACTGTACCTAATAATTCCAAATTAAAGGTAATTGAGATCGCTTTCCGTTAATTTCATCTTTTTAAATTTTAAATTTTTTAGAAACCATTCATAGAGACAATTGTATATTTTAAAACTAACCCGAAGCAAAATTTCAAGGTTTTGGGCTCAGCAGTAACAGAGAAATAGAAAATTTGTGAAAGTGTTTTGTTTCTGCACTGTTTTATATAGCGACATTTTTAGAAATTGTTCTATTGCGAGAATTTACGTCATGATAAATACAGCCATGTCAATTTTCATGTTCATATTCCTAACAGTTCCATGTTCTTCGTTACTTAGATCATCTTTAGATCTTTTTCCGCTTTGTTTAGTCTTTCTATTTTTTAGACTTCGTTCTACAACGAGCATTTACATCTTATTAATTACTACCATGCCAAAGTTCTAGTTTCTAACCCCAACAGTATCCCAAAAATTTCAGTATTCCAAATAAATCATAGTTTAGAACCTTTCTAGAAATTTTTACGTTTATCCGTCAAATTGAACCTTTTAGAGAGCGTTCATTACGAGTATTTACATCTTAAAAGTAACCACCGTGCCAAATTTAAAGTTTCTAACCCAATCAATATCGCAGAAATCACAATTTTAGAACTTTTTTGCTCCTGCAGCGATGTAGGCTCTTGCACTGACATAAAATAGTCTTTTTTTCAGAGCAGAGATGGCCACCAACATTTTTTTAAGTTGGCTATGTAGTTTTAGAGATAAACCTCACAAACGTACAAGCATTAATAATATTATATACTTTATAATATTATAACGCTTTATAATATTAGCATTAGATGTACAGATACAAAAGCCATTTATCTGTTACAAACTAAAGTGCCTACGTTGCCCAGAATTTTAATTATGTTTGTTCTGAAAAATCAATTTCAAAATTTAACATACAACACAAAACAAACATTAAAAAAAGCAGTCGAAATGTTGTTGAATGAATCATATGAAAATGCTATATAAAAATGTATAAATGTATATAACAGACGCAAAAGAATACAGCTATAAAATGAACTTATTTCAATTTATAATTGGAGCAATAATGTTAAAATACGCCAATATTTAAAATAAGTGCACATGATAATAAAATAATATTATCATGTTAATTAATGTTAAAATACGCCAATATTAAAATAAGTGCGCATGATAAAAACCCTAATCGGGTTTTTATCATGCTTCAATACATTTTTCACACTCATATGACGTTATACTATATCCACCATGCCCTTTATATTTCCAATATGACGTAATATTTTCCTCTTTCACGTGGAAACCTTGAAATAGAAAAATTATGAAGTTATATTCACTTTCATTTAAATTCGTCAAACCATTTATTTCATTTTCATATTTCACGTGAATATCTTGCAATAGAAACGTTATGACGTAATATTCACCTTTTTTTTAAATTCGGCAAACTATTTATTACATTTTCATTTTTCACGTGGAAATCTTGCAGTAGAAAATTAATTGTTGGCAACTGCTATAACGAAAAATGTTTAAATTTGATAAGAAATTGCTGTTAAATTAGTGGGTTTTTATTAATTAAAAATTAACTATAAGTTATTTCGATTCCGGATTACTTTAGTTGTCTCGGCCATGTTTTGATACACATGTACGTATCTCTTCACAATTTTGGCTTCCAAATTGTGGATTTTTTATAGAATTACAAACAGACAGATAGACAAGTTTTCATTTTTATATATCTCTCTATTCTATAAAAAGTAACTAACGCTGTCACAACCGCCGCCGCCGCCGGTTTTGAATTTTTTGTGACCGGAGGTCTTTCTTCGTTAATATTATGAAAACTATTGCAAACAAATATATGAAAATCGGTGGTATTATAGCGAAATGTTTGATCAACACACTAATGCATACAGTTTTCAAATCGAAGAATTATTTTAAGAGATATTTAATGCTAAAGTTGGACAAAATCGTTCCATTAAAAAGAATTTATAAGAGCAAAAGCTATACATGGGAATTTAATCCTTTTTAGATCATTTTATTCAATAGAAGATCCCGGTCTGCAGATTTCATTAATTTTTTTAACCCTCTGAGCGTCTTGCAAAAGGGTAAAATTGTAAAGTTGTTTTCTTTGCATTTCGTTTTAAATGCTAAGAAAATATGATTCTTCCAACATTATATAAAAAAAAAACTCAATTACAAATATGAATGCAATCCTTGAAATTATTAATCATTCTTCAATGTATTTAAAATTCATTAAATCTATAGAATTATACTATCTTAAATATTGCTTGTATTGCTGTCAAACATGGAGCTTAGTGAACGGAATATTACGCCCCAAACACTTAGAGGGTTAATTTGACTCATTTTTTGAGGTTTTATTTCTATTTTAAATTCAAATATTCAGCATTTTGACAGATATTTTTTACATATTTTAGAAAATTGTGTTAATTTAACTGTTGCCAACTGTATAAGCAGCGCAAACAATAATGTTTGCTTCAAATAAAAAAATTATTTACACGTTACTATTATAAACAGAAAAAAAAACCTTCAAATTAGAATTAAATAATTAGGTATAAAAAGCAGGCACTTATTGGAAATTACGCCATAAAAACTATATTTACATGTGAATTTTAAAAGAGAAAGGATATTGTAAAATAAATTCATTTACATGCGTTAGAAATCTGAAATAGAACAAATTACGTCACATTACACTTATTATGCAAAATGAACAAAAAATAGTATTGCAAATCAGTTTAAATTTAAAAATTGCGCGAGACAAAATATTAGAGGTTAAATATTAGATTTTTTCAAAATTTTATTATTTGTCATTTGATGTGAGGTGTTCAGCTATAAGTATGCAAATTTTTATGTTTCCAACATAATTAGTGGCTCAGTTAGAAAAATTGCTTTAAATACACAAGTTAGAGCCCAGAGGGTTAAATATTAGACTTTTTCAAAATTTTATTATTTGCTGTTTGATGTGAGGTGTTCAGCTATAAGTATGCAAAATTTCATGTCTCCAACTTAATTAGGGGCTGAGTTAGAAAAATTGCTTAAAATACACAAGTTAGAGCCCAGAGAGTTAAATAATAGACTTTTTCAAAATTTTATTATTTGTCGTTTGATGTGAGGTGTTCAGCTATAAGTATGCAAAATGTCATGTCTCCAACTTAATTAGGGGCTGAGTTAGAAAAATTGCTTAAAATACAGAAGTTAGAGACCGGACGGTTAAATATGACTTTTTCAAAATTTTATGATTTATCGTGTTATCGCAAGTGTTCAGCTATAAGTATGCAAACTTTCATGTCTCCAACTTAATTAGGGGCTGAGTTAGAAAAATTGCTTTAAATACACAAGTTAGAGCCCAAAGGGTTAAATATTAAGCCTTTTTCAAAATTTTATTATTTGTAATTTGATGTGAGATATTCAGTTATAAGTATGCAAAATTTCATGTCTCCAACTTAATTAAATTAGGGGCTGGGTTAGAAAAATTGCTTAAAATACACAAGTTAGAGCCCAGAGGGTTAAATATTAGACTTTTTCAAAATTTTATTATTTGCCATTTGATGTGCGGTGTTCATCTATAAGTATGCAAATTTTCAAGTCTCCGACATATATAGTTTCTGAGAACGGTCTCTGTGACAGACGGATAAACAGACAGACAAAGGAGTGAGACAGGTAGGGTTTCGTTAGATGAACGAAACTCTAAAAACATGCTGCGGATGACTGTAACAACATCCTAAAATTACATTACCATCAGCGATCTACCAATCCCGAATTTAGTTTATATTCGTTTCATGCATTCTTATTCTTTTGTGCGGCCCTGTAAAATAATTATCAATATTATATACAGTAAAGCCTCTGAATAGCGGACACACCGAGAATGCAGAATTTGTCCTCTATTTAGAGGTGACCGCTACTGAGAGTAAAACATGTACAGTTATTTAAGAGTTGGTAATCGAAAAAATGTCCGCTAAATAGAGGTATCCGCTAATCGGGTATGTCCGCTCTGGAGGTTTTACCAGTAAAACTTCTGAATAGCGAACACCTCGGGAGTGCAGAATTTGTCCTCTATTTGGAGGTGTTCGCTACTGAGAGTAAAGAATGTACAGTTATTTAAGGGTTGGTAATCGAAAAAATGCTCGCTAAATAGAGGTGTCCACTAATCGGGTGTGTCCGTTATGGAGGTTTTACTGCATAATAATATGATCCTTTACAAGAAAATTGCATGCTGTATGATAGACAGACAGACGTCCAGAGAAAGATAACCTCCCGGATCAATAAACACTCATGTCTGTTGTTTTAATCATCCACAATTGTATGTCATACAACATGCCAGATTTTATACAACAGACTAAAAACGGTCACCGTGGAACGGAATACTGTATTATTATTTGTTTGCCCACCAAAACTGGTTGCCACGGGTTGTTGCAAGGTTTGTGATCACGTGGTTGAAACTGATCTATTCAATATTACTGCGTGCGTATTTTTTTTTTATTTGCTCCATGTGTTCAAACCAGTTGTCTACGAAAACATCAACCGGTGAATGTGACGCACACCAAATTTCTGTGACGTATGCAGATAAATTGTGCTTTTTTAAGAGTTTTTTCTATATAATTTTTAAACGGTTTGGAATTTATTTTTCATAGTAGGTGCATTCAGTAGGCAACCCTCGTAGGTACCTTCTGGTGCAATCAGAAACGAAATCCGACAAATATTTTTTGAGTTATGCTTGACGAAAGGTTTTTATTAGGCTTTTTTTTTTAGTAGGACATGGCGTTAATATCCATCGTAGTAGTAAAGTGTCCGGACAGTAATATTTCGCTGAGTATTAGCCTTCGCTTCGCTCAGACAATTATGCAGCCAGATATTTTTATTGAAAATGACAGAAATAACATAAAATGGCGATTGTTTGAAGCTCAACCTACTGATTTCAGTGAATTCCATTCTTTTTTTTTAAAAATTAAACTCATGGAAAGAATATTTAACAGTTGATTTTTGAACATTCAGTAGGTAGATGTAAGCTGGAAATCAATCGTCTTTGGGAACCTATCTAATAATTGTTTTTATAAATACACTGGCCTCCAAAAGGAAAGGCTGATGACGAGATGCTATGCAAATTTTGTAGCTCTGTATGATATTTATAACAGTTAACATTAATTTCAAATTTAGTACATATATTGTTTTGAAATATTTAAAACTTTATACGTTACATTTAATACCTAAACAAATGTTAAATGTTATTTTTCACAATCATTGTAAAAGTAAGTTTAACAATTGCCCCCCAGAATCTTTCAAACAGGGGAAAGCTAGTCAAACCAAAAATCACGAATTTATAAATACACTGGTGTGCAAAAATTAAGGACGAAATGAAGAAATTAACATACACTGTAAACTGAAATGTCTGAAATTCAGACTTT
Organism: Maratus speciosus; assembly: GCA_963932465.1. NCBI lineage: Eukaryota > Metazoa > Arthropoda > Arachnida > Araneae > Salticidae > Maratus > Maratus speciosus. The sequence continues at coordinate 196,126,706 of OZ010793.1, read as the reverse complement.
TAAGTGTCTGAAACGCAGTGTTCAATTTTAAGACGTTTTAAAGTGTCTTAAATTTTTCAGACACTTCTTACGTCTGAATTTCAGACATTTCAAATGTCTTAATTACGGCCATCTTTGAGCCTTTTTTTTTTAGCCAATATGAAGCCATCTTTGACCATTTTCTTTCTAAACCATATACGCAGCCATGTTTGACCACATTGAATCATTTTTTATAAATGGGAATAATTTGTTACCATACAGCAGAGCTGATTGCAGCGTGGGAAAAATGGAATGCTTTTCTGCCCCCTGATTTTAGGGTACCCCAAATTGGGTATACAATTTTCATAAAGCTGATATTTTAAATCAGTTTTGACTTTATGAGGATTGTAATCAGTATTTTGTAGTTTTAGAATAGGATAATATATATATATATATTTTTTTTTCACCTAAATATGTATTTATGTGTTATCATATATGCCCTACGGCATCAAAAATGTTTATTACTTTTAGTGAGAACTTCAAATTGCTTCTAGTCCAAAGAACTAGTATTCATTCACCCCCTCCCCCCATTGCCTTCATATACTGTTACAAAAAAAAAAAAAAAAAAAAAGCCTATTCGATGCCGTCAAATACATATTTGGATAAATATATCATTTTCTTTAGCCTAATCATGTTCTAAAAGTGCAAAATATTTATTAAAATAAGTGTAAGATCAAAACGAATTTAAAATATCAGCTTCATGGAAATTTCGTACCAAATTTAGGGGCCCGTAAAGCTAAAGGCCCATAGAAACAGCCCAGTTTGCCCATGCTGCAATCAGCTCTGCTTTATGGTAACAAATTACTCCCAAATATAAAAAAAATGATTCACTCCTTCAGAAAGAATCCCATCCCTGCTATGTTGTGCAATTTTTTCCCATTTAAATAAGATATTCCCAGTAAATTAGTTTAAGCATTTTTATTTCTGTGTTAAATAAAATCTAACACTGGATTCCCCCAAATTTACAGTATATGAGTATCATATTGTAATATTTATTAATCAATATTTATTATTAACCAATATTATGAATTTCTAGAGTAGAATAAGGTTAAAAACAAAATATATTTTTCTTAATACAACCTCTCAATAGCGGGCACCTCGGAACCGTGGAATTTGTCCGACGTTCGGAGGTGTCTGCTTTTCTGAGGTATAAGTGTACAAAAATTTTGCATATTTTCAATAAAAAAATGTGTTTCCTAAATAGGGGTGTCCTTTATTTAGGATTGTCCGTTATGGAGATTTTACTGCAAAGCCTTCATACGAACAGTTGTCTTTAGCGAACACTCACCTTTATCAATATACAGTAAAACCTCCCTAAAGCGACCACTTCCGTTCCAATAAAAATTGGTCGCTCCGAAAGGTGGTCTCTTAATAGAGGTCATGTTAAAATCTAGAATTTAATTGTTGAAAAAATGTAACAATTAATGTTACTAAAATTATATTTTTCAAATTAAGAAAACATGAAAATTTAAGTATCAAAACAAAAGTTAATTACATAAGTTAATTACTGCAGAGTTTAAAAAATGAATACATTGATGTTTGCTTTGCTTTTATGGTTTATCTACTATAAATTTTATTCCCAAGTCCTTTCGAAATTCAATAAATAAATGCATTTCTTTCTTTCTTTCTTTTTTTTTTTTATTTATTTTTTTGTCTGGAACGAATTTTGACGATTTCATTACTTTATCTATTCCATTGAGAGTTTCCTGACAGAATAGGGCAGGGGAGTTTATGGACCGTCATCCTTAATGTGTCATCAGAGTTAAATTCATTGCCTAAAATGGAACAAAGGGGTTTAAACACTTAACAGTTACCGAAATAAAGTTTGATAAATAATGCGCTCTCCGGAATTATTATTCTAATAAAACCTTTTTCAAGCGACCCGGAAAAAACGGAATTTGTTTCATTTTCTTCAAAGAAATGGGTCCCTTATCCCGAGAGTAGTCGCGACATTTTTTAGAACGTTAGTAGTCGCGTTCGGTCCATTTGCCGCCGTTACCAGCAGGCCGAAAACGAAGAGGAAACTTGCCAGTGTTATCAGATGATCGAAAACGGATAACGTAGGGTGAAAATAGTGACTGAACTTTAAAAGATTACAGCAATTATTCATTTTACAACCTTTTACAGCAATTATTTATTTCGCTTAAGTATATATTCAGTTGGCATCTAGATAAATGTTTTTCATAACTATTTCTTCGTTTTGCATAAATATATAAAATTAAATAGTAAATGATTTGATTGAATTTCTGATGTTACTATGAATCAATAATTAGTAGGAAAACATTTACTAATATGAATCTAAATCCATGATAGGGGTATTTTTATTTATTTATTTTTTTTATTTTTTTTTTTTTTTTTGGAAGGACAGAATCAGAGTCAGGTAGATTTTTTTGATACTCCGGCACTCTATATCCATTTAATAAAATAAAATTAACAAATTTAGCATCAATATATTACACTGACATTAAATTGAACAATTAAACTGAAAATAAAAATGGAACCTATGGCATGCAACAGAAAATCAAATACAATACCACTAATTCACCAGCATATTGCGGACGATTAATTCATTTAAAACATATGAATAACCATCAAATTTGATACCATAAACAATTAAAAACAATATATATATATATATATATATATATATATATATAAACTTTCTGTACAATAATACCATTGAAAAATAAGGAAAATGACCAATAATTATGAAATCACAAATACCACATAAACCAAATATTATTAAAAATGTATAATTATATATATACACACATATATATATATATATATACTAAAGAAAAAGGTAAAAAATACTTAACTTCGAAATTATAAATGTAAATGTTTTAACTACGTTTTATTTATTTATTTATTTTGTGGGGTGTCTGTGTATGTATGAGGGGGGGGGGGGGGCTCTCGAGATTTTGTGATTAAATCCATTTTTCAAATGAAAATGCACGATTTGTAGTTTTTCTATTTATTTCAGGGTGGGAGCAGCGCCCTTGAATAAAAACTCTGGATACGAATTTCGATCATATAAAGTAAATAATAAATAAGTTATTGAAATTATATATTTAATTTAAATACATTTGCAATTGTAAATTTAAATCCTAAGATGGATAAATTATTTTAATTAATAGAATCACTGAAAGGTTCATCTTAATAGGGATGTATTTTACAGAAACTATTTAATTAAAATGAATATTCAATTGTACATTTCATAATAAGGTATTAATGTTATAATTTATTGTTTTATAATAACGTTCATTAAATTAATGAAAACAATAAAAAAAATTTCTCCGAAATTATAAATATGCAGAAATAATTTAATTTAAATGAATTTTCTCTCATATTCTGGAAAACATTATTCTGAAAAATAGTTTGAACAACTGATGAAGGACAACAAATTTAAATTTGTTAGATACTGTCCCCAAGCCTCTATTGGATTTCAATAATAATTTCTGCGGCATTGTTAAAAAAAAAATGTGTTTTTACTTACAGTATGAAAATTTAAAAATAGATAAATTAAAAAAAATACTTAAAATATTTTTTTTAAATCATAGTATAAACATTCACTGAATTATCCAAAAGAGTTTTTTATTTGCGTAATTTCTAACCTACATTATAAAATTCTCATTATTTTTCTTATTGTACAAATAAATTATATGTATGTTCTTTGCAAATATACACACTACATTTCTGAGAAGATTGTTTTATCTTTCGAATTTGTTTTATTGTACAAAAACGATACTTTTCAGATTTGGATATACGGCAATTTTTTTTACTGATTCCTACAAAATTCTCTTATCTTTTTTTTTTAATGGTTTTGCAGTGTTATTGTCTGTTTTCTTTCATTTATATGTTCGGGTAATAAATGGAAAGCAAGTTCTTTCAAATAATGATGATGAATTTCCCTTTTTTTCCATATTTAAATAATTATCGATTTGAGAATTTATTCCCACAATATTTGACAATGAAAAAAATGTTGACCATCCATCATTTTTTTGTGCGAACTGACTACACAACTAATATAATAAAACAATTTTAAGTCACATTCTAAAAGTAAAAAAAGTACTCTTTGAACGAATAAAATAGCAGAAAAGGAAAGAAAGACGAAATAACAACAGACAGAGAGTGCGTACTTCAAAGAAACCTTCCCCACAGATTTCGCGGAAATGGGAAAGAATGAAAACGAGGGGGAAAAATTCAACTAACGTAAGTGGTCGCAACGCGGTCATTTAGACCGATTGAAATTTAAGAATGCGATAAAATGCTAAGAAATAGCAGGAATGACTTGCAATTTTACTACACAAGAGTGTGAACACTCAAGGTCAGCTACACGGAATTTGGCTATCGTAACTTTAACGGGAAATGAGTTACAGGAAGATAACGAATTTCGGGCGGGGAAAAGACCAACGCGCGACTATTAACGGGTTATGGAGGGAGTTCAACTGGGGTGGTCTCTGAATAGAGGTAACATTAGTATTGAGCCTATGGGAATAAATTTCGTACCATGAAAAAATGGTCGTTCAGGGGGTGGTCGCTTAATGGAGGTGGTCGCACAGGGAGGTTTCACTGTATATATATTTACCTCATAAAAGCTAACACAATCGAATAGCAGATAGATTCAGCGTTCTGAAGGTGCCCGCGATTAAGAGTTTTTACTGTATTTAAAATTTTTTGTACTTAACTTTTAATCTTATTCTACTTTTTAGTTCAAAATACTGAATAACCAATATACAATGTAGAAATCCATTTAACGTATAAGCTTTAAAAAAATTGCATATCGAATTTGGGGCAACAAAAATCGTAGGTGGTGGGGGGGGGGGGACATGTCAAAGTTTACCCTTGCTTTAATCAAGTCCTTCTAGAAAAATACCAACTCTGCATTGTGATTCAGTAAATATAGAATAATTCAGCTTTAAGTACAAAATCTAGTTATGCTTAAGTACATATAGTATAAAATTCTATCTTTTTACTGATATTCATTTTAAATTTCAGATTTCTTTTTTACTAAAAATAATAAAAAAATCAATATTATAATTGATTTCAAATGAAATATAGCTGTATATATTTACCGTATTTTTACAATTATGTTAACAGCACATAATTACATGAATTTAAGAATTTACAAATAATCATTATGACTAATACAGAGATAAGGCGAGAACATTTTCTGAATCGTTAAATAAGAAGATTTATTGAAGACGCCAACAAAATTTTCTCCGCTTTACGTTTGCAGATTTCAGACGATTTCTGACGAGTCTTCAAATTGTGGTGTGAATCACCGGGCTTGAAAATGAAAACATCTGATGTTGACTACTTTCAGTATAGGAAGTAGAATATTTCTAAAATGCTCGGAAACAACAAAAGTATATAGCAGAAAGAAAAAACAGATTTCATGACCGGATTTGAGTTTTATCAGTCAAAACAGTTTAATCTAATAAATGAAGACAAATAATTCGCTGTATGTATGGGGGAATTAATGATATTGGTAAATGGAAGGATTTTCGAACTATATTCTTTTAAATAACTTAAAATTTATCACGGTGTATAAAATCTGAGACGCAAGAAAACGTCATCAGACATGAAAAGCATACATAATAAATAAAAATTAAATAAGGATGTTTACTATAAAGAGTTGGGAATTTCAGTACATATCACATATTAAACCTATGGGAAATCTAAAACCGATGTGAACGTTACAAATGCTGTCGCATTAAATGCTTATAAAAATATTGTATACATAAATAAAACCCATATAAAAGGTACTCTTGTGTAATAATTACTCTAAGAAAACGCTGTTAAGATAGCCTTGATGGTAATTAAGAAATTATGAGCCGATCAACAGGTGCTGTCACTGCTATTTTTAAAGTAATGGCGTGCGAGTAGACAGAAAAAGAAGGCTTAGGATGATGTATCGCAATAGATTCAGTAACAACTAATACACCATGCAGACTTGCCAAAACTTATTTTAAGGATAACATCGGATGTAAAATAATACAGAAACATGATTGCAGATGATTTGAATAGTAGAAATTTAAATATTAGCAAGATAAAATTTTAACATGGAAATCCCATAGGCAAAATGCTTTAAACAAATTTTGGCATAACTCAGGAACTAATAAAGCTATAGACTCGTGTGAGGTCTCTATTTAAAGAGAAAACATTCGCAGAGAGTTTTCAATACATAGTGAAGGGTCCACTTACCTGAAAAAGGTGTGGTTATTCCAAAATCACATCCACCCAGGCGACGTCCGGATTGGAGGCTACGTTAGTATCCGTGAGTTCAGCAGACTTTGATATTTAAAAAAGAAACTCCCTTTGCACATCCGGCTAGCTCTGTTAAAAGAATGGAATATTTCCATCCTAAAAACATAGCCCGCCAGACAACAGTTCTCTTTACCTGCTTTGACGAGACGAAGAACACTATATTATTGTTATTGCTTGACACCTTTCATTAATATGGAATATCACTATGTCGATACGGATTAAATCCTGGAACTTCACATTCCGCAAAAACCGAATCAAGTCAAAATAAATTATTAGTTAAAATGTACGCGTAGATAAAACAAACGCTCAGTTTGAATTACAAACGAACATCCAATTCGAACGAAAGGCATCTAAAACGCATGCGCAACTAGGGTGCCCCCTGGTGGTTAATGCGGAACGGAGTTACAAAGTGTCTTAAAAGTAGACACTTGCAGATTTTTTAGACACCTTTCTCAGTTTGTTTACACCATGATCATAGTAAGACACTTATATGTTTTAAATTAAGACATCTATCATGACTGAATTTTCAGATTCAGATACTTAAGTGTCTGAAATATCTTTTCAGTCACATATGTGTCTTAATTTAAGACGCCTCTATTTGCAGTGTAGCAGCGGCACGAAAAGGCAGAACGGATTTGCATCATTTTTGGAAATTCTGTTCACTTTTTCCATATTCTTATAAATCTAGGATATTATGGTTCAATTCGTATCGATTTACAGAGCTTCTGTTCGACGCTTAAAAAAGTCCCGTCCTTAACTTCTGCACACCAGTGTATATGTCGAAGTAATACATAACTTTTGCAAAATTGGAAATTTCAAAGCAGGATTGGTTCCTTTTTTTTTTTTTTTTTTTTTTTTCATTTCTTTTATGGATCCCAAAGGAAATATTATTTAGAGAAAATTATTTGAGAAAAGTTATAAATACTCCTCGGTACCTAACAATAAGTAAAATGTAAGTACATGGAAATATTTTCTGAATTAATCTTTCCAAAAATAATTTAATGATTGCGTGCACCTTACAATGTATTTAAAAGAAATCGCGAAATATGCTTTCGGAAGCAAATTTTTTTATAATTCATTATCTCGTAAAAAAGTTTTAACTTAGCTGTAGAAGAGTACAAACATTTATGATATCACATGCTTCTAAAACTTTAAATGTTAACAATACAAAAAATTATAACTATAATTCCTAAAACTCGTAATTTTGTAGCGGCCACCGTTAAATGCTGAGGAAGATGTTTACTTTCTTTCATAATGGCAAACAGTCAAATTTCACAAAGTAATGTGTGATTATTAAAATTTATCAAACAGGTATAGGTATAATATAGCAAATAGCTATTGTAAAAATTGACAATATATATTTTTCATATAACATATATATTGTATGAGAATGATGTTGAATAAGATAAAAAGGGAGCAAAAATGATTGGGGGATGAAGGGGTCATGATGAATGATGGGGTCAATATTTCATAAAAGAAGAGTGCTTATAGCGATAATTATTAAAAAGGACATAAACTACCAATATGTAGTTTTATAAAAGTTGATATTAATGGGTCATGTGCTAGCTGTACAGAAGTACTCTCACTTATCAACTTTAAATGCAAGCTAAAATAAATTTAATATAAAAAATGTATAAGATAGGTATATCAATGGGATTGGTTGATTTGTCTTTTCTTACACACAGATTTAGAATATCTATTAGTTGTTTTTGAGTACATATCAGAATGGTAATATTTGCAAATTATTTTATGTTTCACCTATATTTCCTCACTGTGTATATTTTTTGGAGCGAAATGACCTAGAATACTGTCTGGATGAATACATTGATAACAGAACGTGCACCTTGCTCGGGATGCACCGAAACCCGAAGCCATCGAGGGGCAATTTTAACTATAAAAAACTTAAATGTGTAGTTTAGCATTAATTGTATCATGGACACCAATAGACTTAACATCAATAGATAGTCTCTTTTTGAATTTCTATCTTCTAACTATCTCATAGGCAGCTCTATCAGGGATTCTCCTTTGTGAACCGCGCGCAATTATTCAGATTTATGTAAGTTTAATTAATATTTTCATATTAATTTCCTGTTTTTGTACTTTTATTTACAAATAATACAAAATTATATGCTATCCTATTATTGTCGTTAAACGTTCAGTTTCGAAAATAAAGAATTAAGTGTTTGACTGTATTGTGACGTTAGATTAATAATGCCTTTTTTATGTCCGTATTTTTTTACATTCCCGTATTGTAATTTCCATGCAGTATCGTTTAAATGTCCGCATTTATTTCTAAGCTAAAAAGATATAGTTGACAACATGTACCTGGAAAGCAGATCAAACGATGTATAATTGTCGACAGTGTAGATAGTTTAAAGTATATTTGAACTAAAGCAAAACCTCAGTTTACCTTTAGAGCCGTTGTTTTTAAGTATGATATTGGCTAATCAGTTTGGATCGATTCACTTTCTGTTCGTTCATTATGAGCTTTGGTCAATTATAATGAAGGTATTTATTGTCCTAATTTTCAGATCTATTATTAAAATTTTACAGCTGTCTGTATTTTAGAAATATTATAGAGATTGAAGCCACAGCGCGCATAAAATCCAACACTTTAAAACTCGGTTAAACACATATGTATTAAAAATTTATGCACAAGGTAATTATTTACAAGAGGAAATAGTATTTACAGCCGTAGAGGTATCATCTTAAATGTTTCAACTTATTCGAAACAGTTTCATCATTTTAAAAAGATATTTCTGTTCCGTCTCAAAAACAAATTTCCTCTAACTTTTACCCCATCGTTTCTCAATATCACTGTCTTTCTCTACGACGCGCAGCTGTGATGTTATCAAGATCCGGCGACATCTTATTGTTGCGTATGAGTTGTTTTTGGCCAGTGGAAAAAAAAAATCAAACAGGACGAGGTCGCTTTAATATGTGAGCACTCAAAAGGCAGATGACACTCTTGTTAGTGGCCGCTTGGGATGTTACATGCATTCCCAGAATATTGCAATCCACATTATAATTTTAAAAGTCTATTAATTAATCTTCTCTTTTTTCCAAAGTACTTTCATCGATATACCTTTTTCATAGTAATTTGTTCTCAGATATATTCAAATTTTTTTGTCAATTGATCTTTATTATCAAAGATTTCTGATTCTATTTTCAGGTTTTAAAATTTCATCGTTTTACTCCTTTTAAAGGTGTTACTTAATCTGCTTATATGCATGTTAGTTTTTGAATGCAATTTTTTGCGTATAGCTAATAATCCTTTATCAAAATTTCTTTAACATTTAATGTCGTTTAAGTCCGAGATGTGCTTGTTCGTTTAAGATGTGCTTTAGTCGTGTTTTATGATATTTGTTCCACGATTAGTTTCAATAGTAATAGTATATAAACCTCCGACCAAAGATATTTGAGCACTGAAATAAGCAAATCAAGCCTGATACTGTGGTCCTCTTTCCAAAATCACTACGAAAGTTTGCTTTTTACGATTGTTTGTAGAAAATGTAATATTATATATTAAAAAATGTAAATTTAATTTGCGGCTAAAGCAACAAACTACAAGAAAAAGTAAAATTAAGGCGATATATGGTATTTATTGCATAATATTGGAAATGGAACTACATCAAATTCTTAAAATGAAACTTATCATAATGTACATTATAATAATGTTCCAAACAGAGACGTTGCGAATTACTTTTGACGAGTTATTTTCAAATAAGTTAAATATTGCAAATTTCACATTGCTGTACTATGCAGTATATTTTATGTAACAAAACATCCGTCGTTGTCTCATTTTACAAGCAGGATACGGTAACTGGAGTGCTTCACAGCCATTCCCGAATTTACTGTATTTGATTTCCGCCGTTTCAACTCTCCGACATAGTAATATTTTTTTAAGAAATTATATTAAAATATATATACAATATTTTTCCTTCTGTGGAGATTTGCACAACCTTCGACCAATGTCGACTATTAACTTACTAATAATTACTTTGTTTACTATAATTACTTATCTACTTACTTAGTACTATTCTAACTACTTAATTAAGGGAACAATATATTCCAAACGAACATACGACAAGGGAACCCGCTGTCTACGTCATCGTATGACAGGCGTGCAGGAAATGTTGCACACTCTGTTATAAACAAACCCATATCCGAGCGAGACTCCGTTATTCAGCCTATCCGTAGATATATAACTCAAGGTTGTTGGGGATTGAAATAAGAAATTAAGAAATTTGGATAAATTACTATTCGGAAATAATGGCAATACCAAATTAATTGATGGCGATCTTTGCTTTATTTGGTTTATGCCTTTTAAACTCTCTGACATAGAAATATATTTAAAGAAATTTTATTATAATATATGCAATAATTTTTCCTTCTCTGGAAACTTCAATCAACCTCTACTATTAACTTACTAATAACTACTTAATTAACTAATATAACTACGTAACTAACTACTTAGAATTTTTCTAACTATTTAATTAAGCGCGAAATGTGTTCTAAGCGAACATACGACCGGGGACTCCGCTGCCTGCGCAGCCTTATACAGCGTGCTCAGCACGGTCTACAAAATCTGTTTCATTTTCATCTGCCTCGAGTCGCCGTCTGTAGTAAACAAACCTCTATCCTAAAGAAACTCCGTTTTTCAACCTATCATTCTATACATTAATCGAATGGGTGGGGGACGCAAATAAAAATTGAAGAAATTTGCTGAAATTACTATTCAGAAATAGTGGTAACTACTACTCATAAATTAAGGGCGCAGTATGTTCTGTACAAACATCCAACATGGCTCCCATTTAAAAAAAAATAGGTATTCAAATGTACAAACTTTTTCTACATATGTATATATAATTTCAAATTACTACCTCAAATATTTAATCTGCGGTTTTATTATTTTTTCCCTTTCACCTGGAAGTCAAGTCCAGTTCACGCGTCATTTTGTGCCGTTTCGGATAAAAAAGGATAAAAAAAAATGCTTTTTTTCATGAGATTTTTAATTAGTTTTGAAATATAGGCGCATTTTAACGAAATAAATGTTATTGAAAAGAGGACAAAATTTACAATATTGGGATAAAAATTGAAACCAGATTATTTTTATTAATGTAGAGAAATCGTCTCTAAATGAGAAAATCGCTAAAAATTGCACAAATAAATAAATAAATAAATAAAAGTAGTGAAAAAAAATCCAAAATCGGGTTTCGAGGTGCAAAACCTCATGTCTAGAGATATATTCTCTCCAAATTTTGTAGCTCTACGTCCAGCAATCTCTACAGAACGCGGTCCAGACACACACAAACTTGTTTCATTATTATTAAAAATATCCATTTTTTGCTTAGAAAAAGTACTTTACAAAATTTACAAAATCTAATATCTAAAGTAATATCTATTCATGTGAGCACTGCGATCGTTTTATATTATATGCAAAATATGAATTTTTATTTATTTTATTTTATTACTATGGCGATATCTGCATCATATTTTCCATGTATCTACTCATTTATATAAGAGTTTATTGATCTTAGCTCATATAATAATAAAGAAATTATGTCATTGTTATATGCTGCGTCATGTGCTAAAAACACAATTTGGAATGATTCAAATGTGTAACGTAAAATATAATTATTCCTGAACTAAGAAAACTGAAAATATTAGACCATTTCACAAAGGTTTTATAAATATAAAAAAAAGCTTTTAAAACTTTTAAATATGTTCGTGCGTCATGTGTGCGTTTGTGCACCTGTAAGTGTGTCTGTTCATGCGTCTGTATATGTGGCAATCATGTTATTATGAAAGCAAACATTTCACGACAATGAAATTTTGAATTTGTTAAAAACCAAATTGTAAAAATATACATAAACTTTACCTCCATAGTCCGAATACATTAATAAGAAATATCATTTTAATAAACCCCTTGAGGGGCGGTGGCATATATTTTTAGAAAATTTTTATTAAATTTTACATTTCTAAATTTGGTCGAAAAAAGTCGCAAAATTGCTTTGCCTTATTTTACAATAAATCTTTTTGCAGATTCCGGTGTGAGCTCAACATTACAGAAACACAATTACGTGCGCCTCAAGGGGTTAAAATGAAAAACGGTTATTACATCATACATGCATTTTACACCGTACAATGCATTTTACTGCGATTTCCACTGCTTCAAAACTTTGGAAATCGGGAGTAAAAAGATGATTTAGATGTCTAACAAATGTTACTAAGGCTTAAAATTTTTGCCTACAACCAGTTGTACACTGAATGAGGTTTAGTATTGCCCCCAAGGGCAACAGCATCGGTTGTTGTGATAGGCACTAACGTATGAACGAGCTTACGTTTCCAACCCCAAATCTCAGGAGGCAGTTCATTTCCCTGCCACAGCTGTATCTGTAAGCATATATTTTTATTTGAAGAGTTAAGCCTATGAGAAGATCAAGTATATCCACATCCTGTCCAACAACAGTAACGTTGCCACTTTCACTCAGTGCATCTACAGCAATCTGAACAGTCAGAGTGGCGGCGTCCTTTGTCATTTAAATTAGAGGATAGAATGGGAATCAACATGTCTTATAGTTCTTATTTCAGAGCAACTAATTTTGGGGAACACTGATGGCAGTATGTTCTTCAAAGTTTATGTCAACAGAATTTTCACTGAGCACCTTCTATTTTGTTCAGCTACTTTATTACTGTTTACAGTGTCCGTATATCCATCGAAAACAATTCTGAGTCTATTTCCATAATAGTGTTTCTTAACGTACTTTATTTAGGTGTTGAAAATTCCTGTATTGTTGATCCCTTCTTCCACACCACCTCCTATAGCAGGAAGCCACCATCCACCATTCATTTGTTGTTGGTATAATATCTCACCTGATTGTTGAAATATTTCACACAAAGCACTTTTCTTTGTCTTGCACATTCCGCAATCATTGAAAAGAGAGAGAGGATAAGGAGTCGATTCATATTATAGGTAATTTGCTAAATCATCATTACTACGTTTGCTCAAGGCAATCCGTTGGAATATAACTAGAGGATCCGCAGTTTTAGTAGTATCGTGAAATTATACTGAATTGTGCATACGGTTGAGTGATTGTGCTTTACCTTTCCGAGTTAGTTTCCCATCTGAGTAACATTTGCTAGACACCTGAATCATCTTTTTACTCCCGATTTCCAAAATTTTGAAGTAGGTGATAGTTTCATCTCCAATAACCCCAGAAGATATTGATATAATTATATCTATCTAAGGAAAGGGCGAGTGATTTTTTAAACAAAGTTGAAAGTTTGGAGATATCCGCAACATCTCTATTCATCCGAGCTTCACGAAAATCCTTATGTTGTTCACCAGAAGAAAGAGTTAAACCACATAATTCTTCCAGGGCGTCATAATATGAACACAAATATGAAAGGTAGTGTGGCGCCCAGACGCCACTTATTCCTCGTCCATGTGTGAGCCTTACAGAGCATTTCATAGATAGCATTAGTTTTTGCTCAATCGTTATGTCAAACCAAACTCCTGTCCAAAACTTGTCGTTGCGTCGAAACGTGAAATAGCTCTATCGAACAATTTTGTCGTATTCATCTTTGGCCCTGACGGATTGAAAGCTCAACATGTCTATAATCTATGTAAAAAAAGTATACCAAACGAAAGTTACAGAAGGAAATTAAATTGGCGTTAATCCATGCTTTTTAAAATGACTTCAAATCCGATTACGGAACATATAATCTATATAACATAATCTATAGTTAAGAAATATGTCATTTGTTGAAGTTATTGTTCAGTCTTGCATTCACCTGACCAAACATTTATTAACGGTCGTTTAAATTTAAGTTAAACAGATGCAATGCAAGTGCCATTGACCCGCTCTCTGGCACTGGCGTGACCTTCGGCAAATTTCTTCATTTTTGAATGCGATTATCTCGTTAACTACGGACTCTAGAGAAAAATGTGTATAACCTATTTTGTAGAGAATTTAATTGTCTTTAACTTTTGTATCAGAAATTTTTCCGTAGGAGTTATAGATTATGAGATATTAACAAAAAACCGAAAAATGGTATCTTCTTTTACCCCTTCCCCCCTCGCGCTCACACCCCCCCCCCCCCATCCATCAGGACTTTTAGTATGTTCATTAGTTCACCCTCCCAAACAATATTACCAAGTTTCAAAACTCTCATAATTATGTCCCAAAATGACTCAAAATCTGCTTCATTTGACTGGACTATTTGGCCATATAGTGTATTAGATTCCAAATCTCAAACTTTTATACGACATTTAGTTTAAATTGTGTTTTTAGAATATATTTTCTTACTTAAAACTTACTGGCTTAATTAAGCTTAAAAACAGTTTGAAATAATTGTCTAAGTCATTTGACCTCTCTTTGTATCATATACACTCCCTACCACTAAGAAGTCTTTATTAGGATAGCAGCAATGTAATTGTATGTTGGAAAACATTATATGATTTAATGGAAAGTAATTCGTAAGTAATAAATATAAACTCTATTCAAATTTTACTGCCACTAAAGAAAAAATAATCAAATTAACAGGAAATGAGACTTTTTTCTCGATAATTTGGTGGAAAGTACTTAGTCACAGAAAAATAATCGTAATAACGCTCCATTATATTCAAAGAATATTACAGAAAAATACACCCAGTGCGTGCGGGTCACGGCCTCTGTTAAATGTAATTTCAAAATTAAACTTGCTAAAAAAAAAAGAAAAAAAACAGTCCTTGGTAGAATTTACTTTTTTTTGAGTACGATAACCTAACGGTAAGGTTTCGACCTGTGTGTATGCATATGTATCGTTCTAAAATATTATATACAGTAGAACATGTATAAGAATGGAATCGTTAAAGAAATAAGTAGGACAGGTTTCCGTCGGAGCAAGTATCTGCATGTTGACATTTTTTCCAGGTGCAACGCATTTTTTAATTTAAGACAGAATTTCGTTTTAAACAGTTTCAGTTTCCAGAGTTTTACCATAATACTAAAATTACAAGCAGAAAAAATATAAGAAGTATTTAAAAATATATAAGAAGTATTTTAAAGAACAATACTTTTTTTTACACTATGTATTGATTACAATTATTATAAATCGTATTACGCTTTAATTCATCCTCTATTCTTTAGGTGGAAGAGTCTCTTTTAATCTCTAACTGTATATTTTTGTTATAAAGTCCTCAAAAAGTTTATTGAACAGATAAATCTTACGATGTTCACTTTACTCATTACTTTCTTTCTGAGTGTTTTTTTTTAATCTATAAGTAATATAATATTATAAGAAATTAAGGATTGGGTTAAACTTTATGGTCTATAATTTACATCTTTGAAAAACGTTATCTGATATAATTGTGAAAGATCTTTTTTTTCCTTATTAAAAGCAATGGAAAAAATATAAAGTTACAAACTTTATTATTTCGCCTGAAACAAATTATAGAAGGTCAAAGAAAATTGATGAAGAACAAGAAGATAATTGTCTATTAGTATCAGCAATGTTGAGATGTTAGTTATTTCTTAAACGAATGGATTCTCTTTTAATTCAAATGTTGAATCGTATTTTTAAAGACGTATTTTGTAATACAGTTGTGGAAAAAAGGTAAACACACCCTACTAACAAATTATCGTATAGAAAAGTTTTTGGTACCAAACGACTGTAAATAATGTCTACTTTTAAATGACGTATAGGAAAAATTGCTTATAATCTGCAAATCAAAAACTGGCCAAAAGTTGTGTTTTTTTCAGTGGCACCCCCCAATTTTGAAAAAGTATTTTACATGTTCGGTTCAAACTATGCCTGACACGAAATTTCAAATGGTTCTAATGATAAGTTTTATAATTATAAATATTCAAAATTTAGAGCTTTTAATGTTAAATTACAATTCAAACTTGGGTAGTGCTATTAAAAAAAAAATGTTTTGTTTTGTTTTGATTCCTAGATGTTGCCCTAAGCAAATTTTATAGACATCATTTAAAAGTAGACATTATTTCCCATCGTTTGGTACTAGTGGCTTTCTTCTATCCAGGCGTGTTGCAGAGTTAGCAGAATATGTTTACTTTTCCAGGACCGTGCGCACCTTCAAAAATAAATTGCGTTTATCAATATTTCGAAATCATAATTTGAATAAAGAAGTTATTTAAGGCATACATTTATTTTTACATGTGATTTTACTAAACATAGAAACATATAATTTCATTTTATTGATAATCATTTTCAAGGGAGTCATTTCAAAATAATTTGTTTTAACATAAAAAACATAAATCCTTTTGAAAATTATAAGGCAATAACATGTCCGTATGTAAATCTGACGTCATATCGATAATGGCAACAGTGTAAGACATTTCCTTTTATTTCAAATTTAGGAACTTCTAAACATACCATGGTTTATATTTTCCCCGTCGAATATGGCAAACGATGTACCTTCAAGTACAATTTATTTGAAAACTGTATTATTTGATTATTTATTTCGATGTATTTGTCGACTTTTTAATTTTTTTTTGTTTTTAAAAGAATTTAAAAGCATGATTTTATTTTTTAAATTATTTCTCTATGCCTTCAGGTGAATGACGGAGGATTAACCCGTTAGCATCTAAAACAATATAAATTGTTAAGCTTATGTTTTCGGCTAATATTCCATAGTACAATTAACACTTTGTCAATAAATAAAAACATAAATGTAATATTATAAGTAAAACACAAAGTTAGCATATTTGAATCGTAATAAAACAGTAAAATTATCAAAAGCAAAATAGCTAATAAAAATCTGGAGCTTTCTACGGCTATTAACTGCTGGGATGCGGCTAATATCATTTAAGGAATACTAAAAATTCAATATATTATTTGAATACATAATTGATAATTTTCCTGTAAAAGTGCGTTTGTGTTGAACAACTAAAAACAAATATTAAAAATAAAAAACATAAAGTTTCAGTTTAAAAATAGTTTTTATTACATTCTGTACACTGGGTATATTTTCGGTAACCTGGAGTGCACTTGTTGGATTTTCTGGTGCATTTAAAAAATAAAAAGCAAGAAAAGTATGTGCAATGTATATTGGTAAAAAATATTTAATCATTTTATGTTCTTCGACTAATAAAATACAATTGCAGCGAAATCTCTATTATAAATCAAACAGTATTATTATAACAAATGGAAATAACCTGCTTAAATGTCATTGCTTAATTGATCAGAATCCAAAGATTGCTCATCTCAAAAAATGATCTTTATCTGAATATTGTATTTGAAAACTGAATTAATTCTGGGACCTGATTTACTATTTTAGACAATACCATATTATAGACAACCTGCAACTTTTTTTTTTTTTTTTTTTTTTTTTTTTTTTTGCTTTTTAACTGTTGCAAAAGTTGTCGCTGTTGGACAACTTGATTTGCTTTTCATTAATTATAAAAATGCTGTTATGTTTTTCTTTTTCATTTAATTTAAAATTTTACCCTATATTTTTTCTGGATTTATTGTCAGTGTAACTTAAAAAATAATGTAGCATTTTAGTACATTTATGGTACATCTTTCAATTATTTATCCAAGTAACAAACTCATAGTTACGATATAACGTTTCAGTTATCTACTGCTCCCAGTGGCCTCGTTCTTGTTTCGATAATAGTATGCTTTAAAAATTTTATTGTATATTTTACGCACAATATTAAACTAATACAAACCCAAATTTTCTCATACAAAAGAATTATGAAAACCACAACTTTGTTATTCTTTATTTTTTGTAATAATAATAAGTCTATAATATAAAAACTTTCGCTCAAATGAAGTAATGTTGACAACACATTATCACTATTAAGCAACTTGAAAATCTCTTTGATAACTACAACGAAAAACATTTTTCTCTCTGCAAAATGATTTTAATATAATTTATTCTAATCAATATCTGTCAATAATGATTTTTATAAAGAAAAGAATCAAGCAGGGTATTTTGTAGCTTATAGTGAGAGAAAAGACTGAAGAAATGCGTAAATGCATTTGATGAATTGGCATTTATGAAACTTGCATTTAAAGAAAATAGATTTTTAAATTAAAAATGTAAATTGTTTGAAATTTTAAAACAGCATACCTTAATTATATTTTTCAAATATATTTCATCAATTTCATTAAGCTCACACTATAATATACTCAAGATATTTGTGTATGAAGAGCTAAGAATATAATGGTAAGTGTCATCTGATCTTTGTTAAATGACAATAACGTTCTCTATACAGTTATGTTTAATACTTTAGACACTTTGCGGACTTTTGTTGATAAATGACAGCTACCAAAATTTCATACTGAAACTGAGTTATTGAAACAGTTTTAATAAAATTTCCTAAGTGCTTTAAGTTGGGTGTATGTTTTATTCAATTACTTAAAAAGTTTCTTTATCTTGTTGTTTGTTTGTTCGCAGTTTGTGTTTAATGTGAAAGCTTACGTCAAATTGAAATTATGTTGACAGGATACCATTAGACAACGAAATGCAATTTGCTTAAAATTATATCGGTCTTTTCTCAAGATAATCTTTTAAATGACACGTTTTGAAATAAAGTAAAAGCCGAAAGCAAATATTTATTGCTTAATACACAGTCGAACCCGGTTAAGACGCATGAGAATGGACAAAATTCTCCTATTAAGCGGAATAGCGTATTAAACGTTACATGTATAATATTGCAGAAACCGCGATTATTTACACATTTAATCGTCTAAATGAACTTTAGAGCTTTCAATTATACGTTTACGGTCGAAAAGTTTGTCTTTTACGTGCATTTAAATTAAAATATAATTGTATTCCATTTTAACTCATTGTTGCTTTTTTAAGGCCGAGTGGAATAATAACGGAAAAGAAATGTGGATTCCAGCATGTCTTTGTTGTCGATTAATAAGTTGCAACCAAAAATAAAACAACACAAATAATTTTCGTACTAAACTAATTTTTTTAACAGAAAGAAAAAAATCTTAAATTATTGAAGCACAAGCAAGTTTTTAAAATCATATTTTGTACTTGTAATAATGACCACCATTATAATCGCCCTTTCTTAAAAAAAAAAGACATCTTTTTTTAGGAAAAAGATATTGTTAGCATAACAATAAAAAAAGAAAAGGAAACGTAAAAGAATTATCCAACCACAGTAGTATTTGTTGAATCTATACGAGTTTCATTTTTTGTTGCCTATAATATGCACGATGAACTATAACAGTGATATAACGTACATTTCAAAACTCAGTAACAGCAGGTATGATCATCTCTAATCATAATAAATTTTATGACAAATCTGAGTAACCCTAATTCGTCTATTATCTCCCCATTATAGTAAAAAAATACACGAATCGAGACACAAAGAATGTTAGTAAGCGGGACCAAAGAACGTTGTTTCTAATTTAGAGGGGTTTTGTTTTAATCGAATATCTACCATTATTACCTTTTAGTAATTTTCGGCTTAATTAATCATTAAATAAAGTAAATGTTACTATCCGGAAACAGTGTTTTTTATCTGAATTTAAAAAAAAAAATTGCTAAATTGGCAAAACTCGAGAATTAAGAATGAATTAGCATCTTGATGAATGAATTCGCCTCTTAAGCGTGATTTTTTCTTCTAAGGAACGAAAATTTAACCCGCCTTTAATCACAATCGCGAAATAACAGTTGGCGTTATTACACATGATATTTTTTCATTAGCCTTGTGGACGATGTTTTAGGGAAAATACGCGTATTAAGCAGCAGTGCGTATTAACCGAGAGCGTCTAAACTAGGTTTGAGTGTACTTGCATTTTAGGGGGTGAATTTCGATTAGATAATTTAATTAACTCATTTGACAACCAATAGTCTTTATGCGATTTTTTTGTTGAATAAAAATATTTTGACAAGCTGGGGCAGGAATTACATAAGTTATATTTTTGATGTAACTCATTCTAATCAGTTGTATTAGTGAAAACATTTAGGGTAGCTAACATTTTTTAATGAACAAAATTATATTTGTGTCTTTCTATACTAATACTATATGTGTCAATAGTTATATATGTGTCAACATATATAATTAGCTATATCCAACTGGAACAATAATTAGTTATATCATAATATAAATGATGATAGAACTCAATTTGAAAAATAATCTCGAATGCTAAATAATCAATTTTAAATTCGATGATAATTTAAATAAATAAATGTTTTCATCAAGTTTTTATGCAAACAAATCATATTTCTCATCTTATGTTTAATACGAACAAAAAAAATATTCTTCCCTGAAATTTTTTTAGAAAGAAAGTTAATTATTCTTAATAATTTTCATTTTTTTAATCGCGATTTGAATAATATTATTTCAAATTGCATCACATCCTAATATCAGAAAAAGTTAACACATTCAAAATTATTAAATATTATATTATTATTTGATCTATTTTATAATATTATATATTTAATAAGTAAAATATAATATATTATTATGCAATATTTAGTTTTAAATATTATTTAATGTTAAACGTAATAAATATTATTATATAATTAAAAAATTAAACAATATTTAATATTATAATTGTTTTAAGAAAACAACTATACAACTTGTTTTACTGTTGAAGAAATCGTATGCGTTAGCAGATTTAAATAAATAGAACTGTACAGTTTAAAAGTTTTTGGCAAATAATATTTTAAATACACTTTATATATTTAACTTGAATCATTATGTTTATTTAATATTTATTCTGCAAAAAATACACTGAAAAAACAAAACAACGTTTATTTTCTATGATTCTACATTGTAATATGATACTACAGCAGAAAGGAAGTAGAAAGCGATGTAAAACTCGATGTCTTAAAAATTTTAGTTTCATTTTTATAATTAACATTCCTTTTTTCCCCTTAATTAAAAGACTAAGAATAACTTCACACTATCATGGAACAAAGAATCTTTTCTTTGAAACCTCTGGCAAAATTAAAAAATATTATGATTTGCTTTTCTATTTCGTCAGTTATATTTTGATGCCAAAAATATCTAAAACTTTTTATAAAAATATTATACAAAACTATGTGAAATATTTTCTTGTTTATCTTTAGAAACAAAAAACAGTTGGAAAATAACACATTTATCAACTTATAATTAATAACTAAAGAAGAAGGAGATAACTAGATTAGCTTTGAGTATGTTTACAAGAAATGAAAGGAATTTCATAATTAAATCACATTTCTACCGATACAAAGGTGGAAATAAATGTATAAATGTGAAAGAATTTTTAATTATTAATTTTGTGTAATAATTTTAATTATTTATATTGTATTAGGTTATTAATTAACTGTTCTCTTTCGGATATAACAATTTTATTTTAAATTTTTTGAAAATAATTAATATAAAAATGTTTGTGAGATTAATTAATATACATTTATGTGAATATAAGTTTGTACCACTAACTTTACTTAGAACATTTTTATGTGTTTAAATTAAAGTTTATCTAACTTAAATAAATGCCTTAAATTGTAAACAAGAAATAAAAAGCATAGATTATGAAACACTTTTCAACACATTCAGAATAATGTAACAAAACTTCAACGTTTAATAAGCTGGAATATGATGTCTAATTAAACCATTTGGAAACGCATACTACATTTAAAAACCCAAATTCAGAAATTCCCATATACAATGAAAAAATTACCTGAATTCTTTGAACAGTCCTGTGATATTTAGATATGTATCTATAAACTACATGAATGCAAAAATTTAATTCAGTTAGGAAATACATACCACAATTGAAGATTCCCTTCAGCAATTTCGCCTAGTAAGGATAATAAGGATAGCATGAATTCTTTTGTTCAACCCTGTATACGAGGTACAGAATTTATACACAACGAGTAACATGCAAATAATTAGTTAAATTTAAAAGCAATTCCAGCAATTATTACTCAAATGCAGTACGGGAGGTAGGGGAGGTCTGATACACTTTTGTTTACTAATTTTTGACAACCCTTAAAAAGCTATTTTTAAACAAAATTTTCATGTTTTCTTATAAAGTGACCTTTTATTCATTTATTAAAAATTTTGTGAATTTAAAAAATAGTCATTGAAAAAATATATCCCAGTTATTTTTAATGGTGACTACTGTATCAAATCTCCCCATTGCTGGGGAGGATTGATACACTAGCAAGGGAGGTTTGATACATTGTTATGTAAATTGAAAAAAAAAATGCAGCCAATTCAATTTATGAGTCATACATTATTTTATGATAAATCTTGAAATATTTAAGTAAAATTTAAAACGAAATGACATTGGCATATTTTGGTTTCAGAAAGGTTTTTTACAAAAACATTTAAGCTATTGCTATTATTTAAACAATCCTATTAACACACTTTTTTAGAAAATAAATAATGAAAGAAAACCCTACAGATCTAGCTACAAGGAAAAATGAAGTGAACATTGCGGATTTGCAAATGATTTAACATAAATTTAGCATAGTTAAGATTCTTTTAACCCTTTCAGGGGCAAAGCATTTTTAATGCTAAAGTGTTGAATAAATGAATGGCACCGGAATTTACCAACAAATTTGATTAGCAATAAGAAAAGGGATATATTTAACTTTCATAGTAAATAGAAAATATTTTACCAAAATGCTGGTGCCAATGTGGCGTTTAGTAATTAAAATTAAGTGGTTTCATAAACATACCGCCACCCCTGAAATGGTTAAAAGAAAAACCAATAACTCTATCATTTTGATAAGTAAAATGGGTTAGATTTAATATTTTTTCAATTTGCCCTTCGTCAATTATAGAAACATTTTCCCTTTCAGGCCATTTAAACTTTTTTTTCCTTCTACATGACGAGCAAAGTGAACTAACCATCTATCATCGCACAAAATTCGTAAAATTTAAGAAACCATTGCACTGCTATTCTATGTAACCTACATAATGTCTATGAATAGTCTCTTTGTTCTTCCTTACCAATTTCAGTAGCTCTTGCTGTAAA
Source organism: Maratus speciosus (assembly GCA_963932465.1). NCBI lineage: Eukaryota > Metazoa > Arthropoda > Arachnida > Araneae > Salticidae > Maratus > Maratus speciosus. Next base: position 196,103,474 of record OZ010793.1, on the reverse strand, counting down.
ACAATAATGAATATTATAGTCCTATATTAGTTTAAAAGTTAAAAAAACTATTAAATTTCAAATATACAAGTGTATCATTTCTCCCCAGTACTAATATATCATTTCTTCCTATCGTGTGCCTTATTGGATTTTCAATCACTTTGTATAAATGCAGTTAAAAAATTCCAAGCTGCTTTCTAGTAAAACTCACCCTAACAATTTGCTTTACAAATAAAAAATAATTACAAGACAGTATCTTCACTGTAATAAGAGTTATGTAAGAAAATCAGTATTTAAAAAAAATTACATAGACATTCAAAAAACCTTCAAAATTAAAAGAAGAAAAACGTTGTCAGTTCTTCACTGCTAAATCCAGCTAATGATGGCCTTTGCTAATAAAAGAAGCTTTCACATCTGTTAAAATGGCTGTTAATGCAATTTGTTGAGAAAAAATGTCAATGTATCAACCCTCCCTAAGTATCAAACATCCCCTACAGTAATCGATTTATTTTGCATGTCCCTGTAAATGAATGATAAACGCTATGAATTAACTATTCTATAGTAATCATCTAATAGTGAAATTCAGTCATTTATGGCAATTTCAACAGATTTCAAATAGCGTAATGGCATTACAATACACTGCTAGCGAGTTTTCCTCCATTGACCATAATATAACGGAATTCTTTTGTGTCCCCTCTTAAATGAACTATTAAAGCTACACACTTCCTATTCAATACCGAACATACCACGGTAAACATCATTAACATAAATTAATTAAATAAAATTTTGAATATATTTACGCGAGTTAGAACGTGGACAGACAATTCAAAAACACTTTTCAACAATGTTGGAAAGTGTTAAAAAGACAAATGTGTCTTAATCCAGTTCTTGTATTTCGTAAAATTTAAGACAAATAAATACAACCTTAAGGGAATTGTGGACGATTCCGAAAAACTATGTTCAGAAACATGTAGATTTCCGAAATTTAAAGAAGCATATCAAAAACGAAACTCCATTTTCCTGGTCGCTATTCTCTGATATATTTCGGAAGCGTTATTACATTATTATTAAACAATTTCAGCCATTCTTTCTAACTAGGAAATACCAATACAGATGCTGCCAATTGCCTTGTATTTTTTTCCTTGTTCCACAAACATGCTAGCTTTAACACTAGCATTAAAATCAATAGCATTAACATTAAAATTAAAATTAACCTTATTTTGTCACTTTTGTATACATAAATTCTGTAACGGAATAAGAATTGAAAACAACCGAAAAACCGAATTTCCGGGTTGATAAAACTGCTTAGTATGCTGCAAAACCTACTACAGAAGTTTTCCGTAACAGAAGATATTTTTGTTTCAAATATGCTTCATTACATATTGGAAATACATTGCTTTCTAAAATTTCTGAAAATAAAGAAATGCATTTTGAAGTGATAGGTAATTTTGATGACGTTATGTTACAGGTCCGTAAAACTGCTTGCTATCTTACCTGTGTAAAAAAAAAAAAAAAATATTACCTAATAATTTACGTGAAAAACTTGTATCGGTGTTCCTTTTGTTTCTTGTGCGGATGAAATTATTATGAAATAATTTATCATGGTAAATCCAGAAAAAAAAGAAAAAAAAATGAAATGCAGATTAAAAAACGACACGCGTTTATTTTTTCTTTAAATCCCGGAAAATATAATCACTAACGAAAATATGTAATTCTTCGAAATTACGAACGATTCTGAAAAACATTTTTTATCATTAGAAACCTGAGAAACTAATATTACTTCTTGCTTTTAAGAAACGTTTATAGGCAAAATGTGGTTTTTTCTTGAGGGGGGAGCACGCCAGTGATTTTCGGAAACATTTCCAAGTAATTTTTATAAAACAGGGTGATTAAAAATGTATATCCCAACTTTAGAGGGCTATTAAAGGAAAACGCAAAAAAGTAAATCTCCGTTGTTCATCGGAAATCAAAAATAACAGTTTCATTGTGATCCCCTTCAGAAACACGAACGACATCGAGGTTGTACGATAACACACCTCCTGTCACACCATCAGTCAGGGAGTTTGAAAAAAATATATTTTTCCTGTTCTCTGACCAATAAAACGTGTAATCCGTCAAAAACAGGAATTCGAAATTTTCATAAATCCAATACGTTCTTCTTGTAAAGATAGAAGAAAGTAAATAGTAATTTGTGGAGTACGTATCCAAAGTTGTCTTATCTTTCTTCTTTTAAACTTTTCAGTTTATTCTCATTAAAAATATATTCAATCACTTACTTTTGCTTATCCATCACATTTTGTGACGACAAATAATTAAAAATCACAAATACAATTTTCACAAACAAAAAGTTTTAAAAATATATATATATACAATATAAATGTTGAATAAAAGATGTTTTTCCACAATGCTTCTAGAATGTTATATTATCTTTGAAATAGATTCTGTGTAGCTTTATATCATAATTAACCTTGATTTTGAAATGCAATGTAAATTATTAGTTAGTTTTTTTCTTACTATATACAAATATCTTCATTAGAATAATAAAGTTAGGCATGAGTCTTTGTTTTAAGAATCGTAACACTGTCTGTAATTGAAAAAATTAGAAAAAAAGGAGGATGATGAATAATAACTATAATTTTTCTTTTAAAGTAAATTACTTGACGAGACTGTAATTGCGGGAAGGGGAGTGTTCAACAGCGTGGTATCTGATATTTACTGTTTCCATGATGAATAATCCACTTCTGCCTGATGGAATAATAATATATGGAATTTGATACATAAGCCTTCAATACTATTTTTAGCCGAGGCATTAAGTGCTCAAAAGGGACAAATAAGGGAAAGTTTTGGTGTAGTTTTGATATTTGGTGCCTTTATGTTTTGTGGGTCGCTGAACACGAATGTGAAGTTTGCCAACAAAAGTTATCCCGGGAAACACGTTTTTTTGTCAAAAAACGGAAAAAACGGGATTTTCTTTGTTTTTTTCCAAATAACTTCAAAATCATACATTTTACGTAAAGGTCCTCAATGCATAAATTGAAGAGGATAAAATTTCCTGCATTTTATGTATTAAAAGTTTTTTCTCTGATCAATGGTTTAGCCGTGACAGCGCCACAAAAATGGGGGTGAAAATAAAAAAAATTCAGAGAAAACGGGAATTAGCCGCTGTACGTAGATTCAACATGAAACTAACCATTTTACACAAGCATTGACTATAAATTGTACTAAAGGTTATATGAATGACTACATTTTACAATGATGTTGATGATAATAAATAGGACGATTCATTACGAATCATTATTTAATTATAAACAAACATATACATTAGTAAATACATTTATTTAAAAAACAAAAAAATATTATTTCCGCATTCTTTTACTTGAGGGTCCCTGCTTTTTACCGACATCTACAGCATAGAAAATAGTCGTATGGAATTAGTGAGTGTTTTTATTACTACCAGCAGTATAAAATAATTTTTTTATATATATAAAAAATATTTGATACCTTCTGGCATGACTTTTTCTTGACATTTTAGTTCAAGTACCATTTTTTTTTTAAATCAAAGACAGCAGAATTTAAGTTAGTCACATAAATAAACTTTTGCACCATTATGCAACAGCAACATGATTTAAAATGTAACGAAAATGTGAATTTGGTTCAAAATATTTTGTTTATAGAGGAAAATTACAATGAAGTGCACATGAAGTTTTGCAATAGCGAAATGTTTAAATTTATGACCAAATTTGGACAAAAATTGCCAGTTGTATGTAGATATATCGGGACAAAATCATTTAAAATATATTACTTGGCTGCAAATTCTGAGTGGTTACAAAATTGATCCAGACAAATTCTCCAATTTCAGATTTGATACAATGCAAAACATAATGTAGGCATTTTCTCATGATATATTAATCATGATATCTTATGATTCCCTATCTTTACATAAGGTTCCTGTTAGGTTTCCTGTAAGGTTTGTGCAGAAATAAATATGAATATACAACAGAATATTCAACACAGCAATTTTCAATAATGCTGTCGAATGTTTGTCCCGTACTTTAAATTTTAGAAAAAGAAATTTTACAATTTGCTATAATAATACAAAAATAGTTTTATTACTTTAGCTTCCACACCGTTAAGAAGGTATCATTAAAATTATCAAGAAGAACGTAAAATCATGCGTCAATCAGATTATGGAATATTTTTGAACGCATTCGGGCTACTATAATAAAACTTCATAGTTTAATAAAGTGAAAAACGATATCTAAGTAATAATTTCTAAAACGTATAACACGTTTAAAAACACAATTTCAACCAAAATCGAAAAAATAGCTGAAAATTTTGTACATCCCTGTATATGAACTATAGATTTATCATATAATTCGCAATATGCTAAAATTTAGAACTGTTAGTGAACGCATAGCACAGTTGAAAATTCCTCGTTAGCAATTTTCGGCAATAAGCGGGTATATAGATTGTCTTGTGCAGCCCTATATATGATTTATAGAATTTATACACGCTAAATAGTATGCAATTTTTAAAATTTAAAAAGTGTTCCACAACTGAAAATTCACTTCCATCAATTATTGTTCATACAGAGAAAAATATAACTGATTTATTTTGTGTGCCCCTGTATATGAAAGATCAATGGCACATCATATTCAATTGTAAGCATCTTATAGAGTACCTCGGAGATATATATCAATTTAAATACATTTGAAAAGGTGTAACATGAACAAAATACACCACAAACAATTTTCCTCCATAGACCGTAATGTAACATAATTATTTTTAGTGTCACTGTAAATGATCCCTAAATACTACCCATACCCTATTCTATAAGAAATCATCTTGTAGTGCACTTCATAGATATGTATATAAATTTCAAAGTGTTTGAAATTATGAAACATTATTGAAAAAAAAAAAACACAAAAGATTTTCCCCATAGGCCGTAATATAATGAAATACTTTTGAATGTCCCTGTAACGAAATTATGACTGCAACACGCAACATTTTACAATACCTAACATTCAATAGGGAATATCAATAACATTTTTCAATTTCATGGCGATACGACTATATTGACGCCAAAAATAATTATGGCCAGCTAGAATCGGTAAATTGCCCACCGTGCACTGCCGTAATTCCCGTTTCTTCGGATTTTTTTTATTTTCACACCCATTTTTGCGGCGTTGTCACGGCTAAACAATTGATCAGTGAAAAAAAACTTTTCATACGTAAAATGTAGGAAATTTTATCCTCTTTAATTTATGTATTGAGGACTTTTGCGTAAAATGCATAATTTTGAAGTTATTTTGAAAAGACAAAGGAAATCCCGTTTTTTACCAGTTTTTTTCCAAAAAAACGTGTTTCCCGGGATACATTTTGTTGGCAAACTTCAGATTCGTGTTCAGCGACCCAAAAAACATAAAGGCACCAAATATCAAAACTACACCAAAACTTTCCCCTATTTACTACCAAATGACTGGGCTATTTCTATATATATAAAGATAGGCCAGATTTTCAATGTACTACACTGTAAAACATTTGTGTAACGTTACTCTATAAAATTGGAGGCAGCCTTGCTGCCTCCAATTTTATGAAGTATTTTAACCGATATAACCGGTATTACGTTACACTAATGTGTAATATTACACCAGTTATATTAGTTTAAATTACACTATTATACGAGTGAAAACAATTACTCCATAAAATTAGTGGTAGCATGCTGCCATCATTTTTTTGGAGTAATGTTACATAATTTTTTTACAGTGTAGGAACAAACAACAGGCTTCCATTCATAATTTGATAAGTGTAGGAGCATAGCGCAGAGTAATTTACAGTTTGTGTAGATTGGTGTTGTTTCTTATCACTAGTAAAAGTGATTGAAATAAACTTTATATTTATATTTTGAAAAATTACATTACAAATATTAACATACTTTACTTAAACTGATATTGAAAGTTAATAAATAAAGTTTTCATTTCATATTGCTATTAAAACTCTCAAAACTCAATTTCCATATCCAATATTAGAATTTAAAAATAATAATATCTTAATTTCAATACTCCGCTTTAAAAGATAAAAAAAAATAATGTACCTTTTCCTCAAATTTTGAATGAATGTCTTCGGAAAGTTCTATCAGCGATCATAAATGCCATTAGAGATTTTAAATGTCTATGTTAAAGGAAGCTTATACGACGTCGCTAATTAAGCTAATGGGTGAATTAATGGACTCTCAATATCTACTAAATGATGGTTTAACAGGATTCGGAAGAAAAATTAAAATTTTTGAGGTTAAGAATTGCTACTGAATGTTTATAATGATTACCTTGACTAGTTGACATTTTCTGTCTGAAAATTATATCTTGCAAAAATGTACAAATTATAAATAGCAAGATATGTAATTTTTTGATAAGAGTTAAAGTTTATTTTCATCATTATACATACAAAACGCAAAAGGAAAATATCAATGTATTTAATAGTAAAATTTATATGAGATGAAATTAAATATTTGGCTTATGGAAGTATTATTCAGTACTCTTTGATTAGACTGCTGATAAATATAATGCTTTGAACCTTACTTCCTATTCATGTAGGAAGTTGTAATTTTCGGTATACATGTACTATGCACAAAAATCACCTGATTGCATGTGTGTATATCACAACGTAGAGTAGTAACTAAACACTAGATTTTAGAATGACTTTCATTTTTCAATAATTGCTCCGCAACGTATCACTAATTAAATAATTTTAACCGCTTTTAAACATAATGTTATCAGTCCTTTTTTAAATGTTGCTTATAAGTAAATTATAAATCGCGAAATATCTACTAATATTTTCGTTCTCCGGCATCAGTTTCTACACCCGGAAAAAAATCAATTTTGACCTAGAGCTTTGTAACGAATAAAAATTAACGTAACCTTTTGGAAATTGCGAGCGATTCTTATCGTAAAAGTGCTTTCTATCCTAAATTATTGTTGTCATATGAAGCATTTTGAAATTGCACATGTTAAATGACGCTATTAAGATGTCATTAATTAAGCTATTAATGAACACTCATTCACCCTGTAGTACTAATAGAAAAGAAATTAAAATAATATTCATGTTTTATAGGAAAAATTTTCCTACCGAATAATTTTGTTTTTTAACTCTTCTAAAACCATTGTACCTCATCGAAATATATGAATTTTAACTTGAAAGATAATATTTTTTTTATATGAATAAACACTGATTTTATTAATATAGATAAAGAAAAGTTGAAAAATGAAATATTGACGCACAATTCTAATTACCTTTTTATGAGAGAATGTTAAGTATTGTGCCGAATGGAAGTATAATTATATGCTTGATAAGTAAATTTTTATATGCATTTGTAATTTGCCATATGCAGGCGATACGAGCAAATAATATAGGATTATATACAATTCATAATGTAGCGCAACACACTTGAAAACAAGAAGCAGTTTCTAAAGTTTCTCTTGCATTGCCATTCATCGATAAAGCAATAAATAATAATCTGATATTTCATTTAGTTTCCGTTACATGTTGCAAATGAAACATACTTTGACCAGTTGTATATAAAATGCTAACACCCCATATTTAAATAATAGTGAAAAGAAAATGATTAATTTCAAAATTACTAATGATATTCTAATGTACTTCAATTTCAATTTCTACACCAACAGTTAAATTCAAAACGATGTTTGAATTTCAAATTTTAGCATGAACGTGAACAACAAGTAATGCTACTTTCCTAAAAAAGCAAATACATCTTATCGTACAGTGCTTGCTATCATAAGTTATTATTGTCGTTAGAGAGTTAGAGGAACTTACAAGTTACACGAAGTTTATAAGATGTCGGTAAATAATCTAATAGATGAAAGTTCATTATCTACGAACAAGTGAATGAAAAGGAGTTCAGACGATAGATTTATATTTTGGAGGGAAACGATCGCTACTGCATGCACGAACTGAGACTTTAACTTGTTAATTTAACTTTAAAAGACTGTATGGTAACAAAATATACGAATTTTAAGGGAATTTATTTGGAAATATGCGAATAATATGTCACTTTTTGATTTCAATTTTCACGTCTATGATTTTAGTATATGTGATAGATTAGATGGTATGAAAACTGAAACTCACAGTCATTTGTCACAATAATGAGGAGTATTGTCTCAGCAATATCTCTCACCTAACTGGAATGGGAAATGTATGGCAACCCGATTACAGGTATTATCCTGACTAGGAGATGTCATGAGTAATCTGTTTCTATTAATTTCACATAGCAGCGGAGTAGGTTTCTATGGCGATATTCCCAAATTGTGGGCAACAGATTGAAAATTTCGTTATTTGTACCATCTGTTTACATTCAAAATATCATCCACGTTGGAATTATGTGCCAAAATATGACGCTGCTACACGTACTATAAATATTTGCCGCGTGGAAATATTTCGAGGTATTTTTCTGAGCTGCTATATAGAACTGCTGATAGAAGGAAGTTTTTGAACGTCATTTGCAATTCAGGTATGAAATTGTAATTTTCTATATACTCGTATAAAGCACAAATAGCACTTGAAGATTTATAATTCTCAATTTACAGAATTTTCTAAAAAAGAAATTGCACTTTATAAATCTGTTTAGCGCTTCCTTTTAGATTAAGACAAACCTATCATTTCTCATATAATTATCCGTAGAATATTATAAATTAAACATATGTTAAAATGTTTAATGCAAAATGATCATATCCATTATGGTTATACTACGTAAAAATAAATTTTATTAATGTCACCATTTTTATTAATTTTTCAATTCTTATAATTCTGTGTCTACATCTGTAGTTAAAACTAATAGAAAAATAAACGGTCAAGTGCGAGTATTACTCGCGCAGTGAGAGTTCAGTGCAGTAAATATGTGAATTATTAACTGTATTATTAAAAACATTTTTTGCTAAAAGAATAATAAGATTTTGTAAAAAAACGATACAACGTAGGGTTGGGTATAGCTGTATATACTAGAAAAGTATGAATGAGTATACCATAAAAGTTTAAAGAGATATGAAGTCTAAATAATATCAAATATTGCTATTCTGTTTAACTCTTTTTTTCAATCTTATCCTAATCTGTGTATAATGAATTTAATTCGGTACTGACAATAAAAGTATTGCATATTTAAACTTCATTTGGCATTTCATAAAACTAAATTCAGCGTAGTAATAATCTTTTCTTTTTACAGTGTATCTAAGACAAAATCCTTGTTCAAAATTTAAACTTGACATTCTGCTAAGCGCGCTTCGAAAGGAGGTCGCAAATGTGGTTCGCATGTTCGAGGTCGCAAGTTCGCCGACTTGGTCCGTGCCGCATTTTTCCAGATAGATTTTTAATTAACTTTTAATGACACGGGGGGCGTATTGAGAGATCCACCCAATGCAAACTAGTCACGAATCCCACAGTATTTATGTGATTAATTCTAAGTAAATTAGTCTGTTTTTAACAATTTGACGATTATTGCTTTTATACTGCTATTAGACATTGCATTACACAAATTTATTATTAAAAGTTGTTATCAGCACTTTAAAAGCAGATGGTGCATAGAGCACGCCGCCCCTATCTTTATGTATGTCCAAACAATTCGTGTATTTAAGGGTTAATATCTCGGCTAGTTACCGACGATTTTTTCCGAAAATCATTATCAATAAGCTTTTATACTTCTGCTACGATAGGTACTATAATCGCTCCTCAACAAATTTGCTGAATGGCCGCAAATCGAAATTGGTGTTTATCGGAAAAATGCGCTAAGCACCAAGGGTAATCGCTATAATTTTCAGCAAGTTTTAAATTAATGTCTACTACCTCTAGTTTTTTCATAATTTTAGTTTGAATAGAATCGGAAATAGAAGGGGGTGGGGGCATATTTTTGCAGTACATTTTCGACGATACCTCTGCAACTGTAAATCCTAAAATTAAAAGAAATGCATTTTTGTGTTCAGCGTTACGAAAGCTTTCACACGATATACAAAGAATTTTTTTTCAAGTAACTTAATTAGCCCCTCTACAATTTTCATAAATATAATTGTGAATGTTTAAAAATCTGCAAATATGTGGATCAGTAGTCTTTATTACTTCCCACAATTTGAACTTTCCACGTTCCATAGTTTACGAGTAAAATGGCTGTGACAGACGAACAGACATACACAGGGGTGATCTTATACTGGTTCCGTTTTTACTTTTTAAGTACGAAACCATAAAAAAAATGAGTTAAACTTTCAGCATGAAAACGATTAAAAATTAATGTAACTTATCTTGAAACAAGAACAATTTTTTTCTTAGAGTGTATGCAATCAGCGATTACTACTGTTATTAGAGATTTTTAAGGACTGGATTTTAAATGTTACATATACGATTTCGTTAATCAAGATAAAAGATGAATTAATGAACTCTCGTTATCTGTGAACCAATGATAGATATCAGACGTGACTACGCTTATCAGAGCCGTAGTGTAAACTATCTTGAAATAATATATCTCGCAGAATAATATTTATAAAAAATATTTAAAATTATTATTACTGACATTGTAAGTATTTTTTATGGCGGTTTTATTTAGAGTAAATTCTCCGCATCATCTAGACTCACCATCTTCCTTAATCCCTGAGAAATCTAAACAATTTCCATTAAATTTTATCACGTTAAATTTAAACTTAAATTTTCTTAAAACAAACATTACTTGAGAAGGCGTAATTTTACACTTCACTTTTATCCGCATTCAGAATAACTGAAATATATTTAATGACATTAATTTTTAATATTCTTATAAATGTAGTTGAATTTACAACTAAACAAGAAGAGTTTTGAAACATATTTTCAGATGAAATAATAACATTTCAGAGAACTTATTATTCGTAATTAATTATTCTTAAATATTTGAAAGCGATAGAAATTCTCTGATGTGTAAAATAAACGACATTAATACCTCACTTAATACGGAAGAATTACTCATTCATTTTGCAAATAAATGTTTTTAAAATGATATTTATACGAAATGAATATTTATACGAAAACAGTACGCAATATGAATTTCCATCATCGCAAATTATTTCTTTAGAGCATTTAGTTAAATATTAAGCGACACAGTTGCTGATTGCTTTGAATCGGCGGCAGACTAGCGTGTCGTGTATGATAGAAGCGTCTAGATCATGAGAAGAAAACTATTTTATAAATGGTGGTTTTGGATTATAGTAGAATCCCCATAGTCATTTCAGCTTTCGATTGATGACAAAATGGGTTTTTATTAAGTATAATAAAGCGCCACAAACAAGAAAAGAAAAATAAATTTTTAAAGTTTGCTGTGTTACGGATTTGGAGAATAGTGGATCTGTAATTCGTCATCCATATATTTCTGTAAGTAAAAGTATTTTTATATCTATTGCATGTATTGAAAACTTATCGTGGAAAATTGACGTAACATATACCTATTTTTTATTATTTTTATTTTTATTATTATTTCTTTTTTTTTGTAATTTCAAAGGTGCTAGCATATTTACAATAATTTAGTAATAATAGATTTTTTATGATTGCATATTCTTTGTATTGGATCTCAGAAAAGGGGTAAAGAGCTTTATTTTCTTATCTGTTGGATATACGTAGGCAATGTAAATTGTAAAAGTTTAAAAAAAAACGTAAGAATTACGATTTTGAAATAGCCCTGCCAATTGTGCACACACGCTTTTAATTTTTATACGGTTTCTGAGTTCAAGAAGTTAAATTTAGAAATATTTTCGCTGTGTTCAGAGAAGTCCGCAGTAACAAACTCCATTCTTCAACAATCAAAAGATGTTGCATTAACAATTTTACGAAATTCTTAAGCTTTCTGTATGTGTATGTAACCCAAAATGTATTTGTAACATCGGAAAGCTCCGGAGTGTCATGTGAACGTTTACATGACGATATATATCAATTTTATGTCATTTGGCAAAGTCCATGATTTAATGTATTTAATGCAATTCTTTGTTAACGCTATCAATATATATCCCATAAGGCAGCGAATTCCAACAATGTTACACAAATTTAAAAGAAGTTTACAAACTATAAACAGTCTTTAAACTGTGTGCCGGAGCAACATTCGTCATGAAACATTCAAAAATCTGAAAAATGACAATTAGTTAAAAATCATGCAAATACAGAAATTTTAATATTAAATAACTTTACCATCAGAGGGCAGTTATTTATCAAAAATTGCGTAATACAAATTTGGAATTGTACAAGATCAAACAATTAAATAATTTCATTAATTTCACTGAAGTAGAGATACCGGTAAATGCGATAAAGTACGGGACAGAAAAATGTACATAAATATTACATTTTTGCTCTGATATCTAATAAATATTATTTTTCTAACTATACATATTAATAATTCTCGGACAGAAAAGATTATTGCATACATATTGGCATGTATACCTTGATATATTTTAATAGAAATTATTCCCGGTATATTGTATATCTAAATCGATATATATCTATCTTTCTCCCTATCTGTCTATTTATCTATCTATCCATACATTTATTTAGTATATTTAATTTTTTATAATATCTTTAATAATATCTTCATATATTATAGTAGAAATTATTGCTAATAAAGTGTACATTTACATCCTAATATACTTTAATATTTAAAAAAATACAAAACAAAAATTTAATTTTATCATAAGTTTTCATTGATAACAGGATGCTAGATTTCACTTTCACTGAAGAATTAAGTCGATTTTCTAATAATATGGATGACTGATATTAAATACATACCGATTTCATAAGCAGAATTTAAGCACTTTCTCATGTGGATTTCTGAAACATAGAAATGTAAAAATATTTAGTCATCTAGATAAATTGAAGTTGAACGAGATAAGGGTTTATGCTGCGAAAATAAATTTTTAAGATCGAAACATTAACCGTCACACAAGGAGGAGAAAATTGCCTTGAAAAACAAATATGTGGTAAGTATTTGATATTTATTATCGATCTTTCCTCATTCAATATATATTAAGAAAATTATGTCACAATTTGTTTAAAAAAGAAAAAGAAAACTTAACGACTGAAAAATATCCACATAAAAACTTTAAAAGAAACTACATCGATATCCACAGTTGAAAAATTAAATTACGTATGAAAACGTAAAATAAATTTTAAGTAATGATTTTTCTCATTTTAATAACTCAAACCAGCAATGGATTTTATTAATGAGTACAGATATGATGTGTTCACAAAATCCCCTACAATGAAAAAAATAAAATGTGTACATTCTGAGAATTTTGTTTTAAAGACACTCGTACCTGAACACAGGGCTCGCAGTGTTCCTAAAATTTTCACATTTTGCTACCACTATTTTAAAACGATAATCTATATTGTGTAATTTTATCATAGATGTTAAAGGAATTTACCACAATTGAATTGTTATTTAAATACTGGTAGCAAAGTGCGAAAATTTTAGGAACGCTGCGAGCCCTGTGAACACTTAAGAGGATTACAATTTAGCAATTCATCCATTTTTCAATAATCAATTATTTTTCAAGCCGATAATTAAAAATTAAAAACAAATACCAATGAATCTTTCAAGTTGTTTACCGTCAAATCCTGATGTACACTTTCTGTTAGAAATTATATATTACATTTTTTCTCATAGGAGAATTGTATGTTTAATAGTCCTGTAGAGAAAAAGCTTATCTACATAGATTGCATCTTCATATTAAAAATAAACACTGAACTGAAAAAATATATTCTAAAAAAAAACAAACAGCAATAATTCACATTCCGAACGCACGCAAGAATGTAACCAATCATCTGCGTTTTCACAGGAGTAACAAGTCTTCGCAGAGGCATTTTCGCCGATCCCAACCGTTATAGCAAAAATGAGGAACAGCGCATGCGTGGGGACTTGGAAAATTCACTTACTAGAAAACAAATATGTACAAGGTTACCAGCTTGGCGCTTTTATCATATCAGGCGTGACATTTTCATCCCATCAACATTTTTTTCAGTTGATTAGCAAAACTTTCTGTAAATGTTGTAGCAAGTCAATGGCTTATAATAAATAAAAATGCCTCTACTACCATAGATATTTTTACTCTTATTGTTTAGTTATTTTAAATCACCCGCAAAATATATTTTTAAATAATTAAAGGTAATTTGGTGAAAGTCCATGTAAAGTTTTATTAATTTCAACAGAAAGAACCGCATATTATTTAATAATTCATTTATTAAATACACAACTTTATTTAATAATTCATTTATTAAATACACAACTTTATTTAATAATTCATTTATTAAAAACACAACTTTATTTAATATTCTATTTTCATTTGTTTTGTAATTTCCTATGTCAATTACATTATTATTTTATTTTTATTGACAAACAACACTGCTTTAGAAATAGCTTCATGTGATTTTCTTAATATTTAATACTAACGCAATTAGGAAATTATTTATTACTCAACAAATAAAGAGTAAAATTTTGCAAATGAGCTTATTAATGAGTAATTTAAACGGATTACTCATAAAAATGTAGCTGCAAATATATATTATTCTTTCCACACTTAATATTAAGAAGAATAATTATCTTTATTTTTTATTTTTTTACTTTATATATTTATTTTTTTAACATAAAGTTAAAAATATATTCTTTTAAATCTTGTATGTTCTGCTGCCAAAATAGAATATTTTTAAAGAAACATTGTCAATTTATTTTAAGCAGTACATATAAATTTAAATGTAATAGTTTATGATTTTTACAAATTTAATAATGCATTCTTTTTTTACAATTCTATTCTACTTTATGTAATTTTACTAAATATTAAAAATACATTTTTTATTGAATATTATTACTATGGCCTTACTTTTTAAATACAACTTCTTGTAACTGTTTTTTTTAATTCAGTTATAAGCAATTAAAAGCTATCTACTCAGATAATTATAAAAAATTTTAATAACCAATTTCGTTTAAATCACTGGAGATAGATGGCAGCACAGTAATTTTTTTTTTCACTTTTTGTGTGGAGGGGGTTGGGGTGATATTATTTGATTCAACTTCAATATCATTTATACTTCTATTATAATTATGGTGTATAAAAATTAATA
This sequence comes from Maratus speciosus, assembly GCA_963932465.1. Taxonomy (NCBI): domain Eukaryota; kingdom Metazoa; phylum Arthropoda; class Arachnida; order Araneae; family Salticidae; genus Maratus; species Maratus speciosus. The sequence continues at coordinate 196,088,375 of OZ010793.1, read as the reverse complement.
AAGAATTTATATAAAACTGTTTTTTGGGATACATTCAAATAAATAGTAGTCTTTTCTTATATCTGTGATCTTTCTCTTTTATTTCACTCCATATACAAATTGCACCTTAATATTATGTAACATCATACATTTATCAAAAAATAAAAATTACCTTGCAAAGATATAAATTATTATTAAGAGTTTTTTTAATTTAAAATAGAGTTCATTTTAGTTATACTATTATCAAATTAAGTTATAATACACATTAATTAGATAATTAACTATTTATAATTAATAAATAAAAACAACGTTTAGATATTCCAAATAGCTAATTAGATTTAATATTTTGTTTTCAAATTATTTAGTGATAGCATATTATTATGTAATTTTCATACAATTTATAAATAATTATAGCATATTTGGATATGAAATAATAGAATATTGAATATAGAACATTTGATAAAGATAAATTATTATATTATGTAATTTATAATTATCAAATTACTGTTGTTATTATATTATAAAATTAAAGATGTCACTGTAATTTATAGATAATTGGTTTGATAATAACAAATTATTAAAAATATAATGATACAATAATATTAATACTTAGATTATTATCATATTATTATTATATTAGTAATGTAATACTATCCATACACTTCAATAAATAAAATTTTACATATCAATATTTCATTGAAATTTAATGTTAATTTATGATATTTATTTATAAAATATCTTCTTTAGACAATAAAGAAGATAATATTTATTATGAATTACACCTGTTTTACTTATAATGAAAATATTTAATGTTGATAATAAGTAAATACATTGTAGTTTATTGAAATATTTTAGCATTATTGATAGCATGTTACATTTTATAATATTTATTTTTTATCATTATTAACGTATACAACATTATAACATGCAACATTATAAAAATATCAATAATGATCAAATATTTCTGTAAACCATTTAATGATTAATATATATATATATATATATATATATATATATATATATAGATTTAAATACTACATAACAGCATTTTTTTTTTTTACAAAATATTTTAAAATTAAGTTTATAAAAATAATAGTTAATAATAAATTATAATATATAATTAAAGTAGTATTTTAATATGTTATAGTATGTATTATAAAATATCTCTCTATAACATATCTTGTAATATTATAAATTTATTTGTCTAATATAGATAATATTTATTATAAATAGTATCTCTTTTTATTTGTATTGCTACAGCAATAATATTAGTACAGCAATAAAATTAGTCTGGTACTATTTAATTACAATACGTTAATAATGATAAAAAATAAATATTATAAAATGTAACATGCTAAAATATTTCAATAAACTATTTAAGTATGTTTATGTGAATAAACCAGGAAACAGATTTAAAATATACTATAAATTAATATTTGAGATTTAAGTAGCTAGTTTCACAAAAAAGTAAAATATCATAAAAAAAAAATCTCAAGTCCTTTAAACACCACTGTCAGTGTAATAATAATAATATTTTTGTTGTTGTGGTTGTTAATTACCAATTTAGATTACCCGTAAATTGTATCTAGAAGTAGTTGCGATATTGAGAAAAATGTTAAATTATCAAACATAACAATTTATTATCTAATATAGGTAATATAGTTATTTATTTATAAATCACATTAAAGTTAGAAGAAAAGGAGTCAAAACTGTTTAAGAAAATATTTTTTATCATTTTTGACAGGAATATACGTTTGCTTTTTAATTGTATTAAATGTATTTATGTAATTTTACTTGTATGTCTGATGATTTGTAATATATTTATTATTTTTAACTCGTATATCAGACGTTAAACAATGATTATTTATTTTAATATACGTATATTGTTCAGGGAAATTCATTATAAATATCAAATCAAATAAGTTTACGTAAGCCTTACACTATCACCGTTTCACAATAACAAGACATCGAAATATTTTCGAACGCCAAAAAGTAATCGCCAATTGACATAGCAACCTCGGTAACCCTGTACAAGTTTTCTACCAAGAGAATTTCAATGCAAGTCCCCACGCATGCGCAGTTTCTAATTTTTGCTATAACGGTTGGGATCGGCGAAAATGCTTCGCAGAGGGAGACGTGACAAGTGAATCTCCATTTCCCTTTTCCGAAGTCAGACCAGGGAGGCAGTGGAGGAGGAATGATTTTTCTCCCTAGACTTTCGACGACGGTTTGGCAACGTTTTCTTCTCGAGCGGGAAAAACTAGTTGTTGGATAGCCGCGCACAGCGAGGAGATAGAAATATCTCTTTGCTGTGGCGTTGGCGTCTGTTTTTTTTTTTTTTTTTTTTTTTTTTTTTTTTTTTTTTTTTCAAGATAGAAAGTAAATTTTTAAATGAGTTGAAAAACATCAAAGTTGTGAGGTGGTGTGCTAAGATGAAAGTTTTGGGCTGAGAAATATGAAATAAAAATGTGCCAAAACACTTTCAAGTTGTGATGGTGTAAGAAGAAGATATAGTGTTGTGCTAAAATGTTAGTTTTCGATCGTGTTCAAGAAGGTTCAAGTTGTGCTATATTTTGCTAAAAAGTCCAAGTATCGTGTTTTGAAAAATCCAAGTCCAGGGCTATATAGTAAATATAAAAATATGTAGCTCCATAGATGAATCCTCTGAGATTGCAATTATCTCGTGTAACAAGTAAATGCATACCATGTGCTAAAAAATATAAAGGGATCTTGCAAAAGTCCCCGAGAGTGAAAGAAATCAAACACGAAAAATATGGCTGCAATCTGAATTTTAAGTGATGATATGAGATAGAATTCTCATAATGGTCAGTGATAATCATATAGGCAGAAAGGCCTAGATCAGTTTTTTTTAACTATCATGATAGTTATTTAATTTTTCATTCATTATTGTGTTTAATTTATTTATATATTAATGCATATATTCAAGAAATATTTTTATGTGTTTAAATTTATCTATTTATTTAAGTCATGTTTGCCATAATAAATAATCCAGTAAAATGTATATTTATGTTTTATTATTTATGTGTAATCTCTTTTAATATTAAGTGATGGGTTAATAATTCTAATTCTTATCTATTCCAAATTCATAACGCAATGATCTTATTATTATTATTTACTTCCCACTATACTTGATCTGATTAATAACTATCTATCATGATTAACTTATCTTATAATCTATCATAATTACCTTTTCCCCTACATAATGGTACAGTGACAAAAAAAAAAAAAAAAATTAAAAAATTATCTGATCTGATATTTTAAGGTCATCACGGTTCTCTTGGTTTTCTATGAAAAAACTCTAAAATATATCTTTTTTCTCCTGTGTTATTATTATATTATTACTATTTCGAAATCACTTTTCTATTTTCAAATTTTGCTTATTTTAAGTGAATGTTGATGTGTTTTAAGATAGTATTTTGAAATGAATAAATTTTTGCAGGATACATAAAGGTAGTATTATTATTATTTTCACTGTCATTATTATTTTTGCAAGTATTTTTTCTATTGTATATATTGTTAGCATTTCGAAATTTATTATTAATTTTAAAATTTAATAACATGAGGAGAAATCAGGTTAATCGAGTCCAACAGGTCAGTTTAGTGAATTCACTGCCAAATTTCTCTGGCAATAAGTATGACTTTAATTTTTTCATTGAGCAGCTTGAGAATTTAGGAAATTTAGAGGAATGGGATAACAACAGAAAACTACTTGTGCTAAAATTAAACTGCAAGGATCAGGCACTAAATTTTATAGCAAATGATCCCATTGCCTCTAAGATCAATGATTTCGACCAACTAAAACATGCACTTGCAAAAAATTTACTAAAACAACATCATTTACTGAGAAACAGCAAAGATTTTCAGGCATAAGCCAGAAATAGTCCTAAACAGACAGGGAATTAGCTGAACAGGTTTAAAATGCTACAAATGAATATTTAAACATTGACCAGAATGCCGATGAACAAATTGCTGATTTAGCTAGAAAATTAAAGTTGAACAAATTTCTTGAGTCCTTGAGATCGGACATCAGGATTGAGGTTAAGAAATTAAATCCTAGGGATTTCGAATCTGCTATAGAAGTAGCTGTAAACATTAAGAATGCATTCAACGATCCCGAATTAAGTGTAAACAACAATATGTCATTTGAGATCTCAACTTTAATCAATTCTCAGGTACAAACAAACTCAAAGATTCAGGAATTAACAGATAAAATTAACGAATTAACAACTTCAAAATCTGTAAACAATATAACAGGTACAGGTACCTATTCGCATACAAAAAGAAATGAAGTTGGTGAGAATTCATATTCTAAGGACAAAATTTTTTGTTTGATATGTGGTAAACCACATTTGACAATAAACTGCTGGTATTTTCCAGATGTCAAAAACAGAATTCAAAACACTTCACATATTTTACAACAGAGTAAATAAAAGATACAGAAACTCAAGAGGGAATTATTCTCGAGGTTATTCTTCCAGGGGCAATCATTATCGAGGTAATTCTTCTAGGGGTAATCATTACAGAGATAATTCTTTTAGGGGTAATAACTCCCGTGGGAGGTCTAATCACAGAGATGAGAGAGAGGATTCCACACAAGAACGCCATCCTTTAAACTATTAGAGGGTTCTTGTAGTGTAAAAAAGAATATTAAAACAAGGACCCCCCCCCCCAAAATAAGCATCTTAGGTACAAAAAAGTTAATGACAAATTTAAGAAAAAACTTAAGAAATCAAAATGTAAATATAAAAAAAAAACTCAGTAAATAACTTAGACAATAGATAATTAATTTCGAAAAACAACTCCAATTTCGAAGACACTATGGATAGCAATACAAAAGAATACATTTCAACTCAGACACAGACAGATGAACAGGAGATTTTGCACGTCATGTTTTGTAATCAAAAGCAGGCTGACTTACCAATTAGTGCATTAAAATTTGGTCAGGAAGAAGTTCCTGCTCTCCTCGACACAGGAGCAAATCTGAGGGATTGTAAAAAAATTGTAAGGTTTAATACATATCCAGGTGTGTCAGGATCAACAGTATAAACAATTCATCAATTCCTTATTTATCCGCAGTAAATATAAAATTCAAAATAGACAAGTCTTGGTTTGAAAATCATTTTTTTGTTACTCCAAATGATTGGCGGTGCAAATACAAAGTTATCCTAGGATATGACTTCTTGCAAAGAAATAAAATTCTAATGGACATCCAGGATAAACAGCTGATCATGGGTAGCAATAAATTCAAATTTTCTGAATCTTCGCCAAAATTAATTTCCAACAATATAGTAAAATCAGAAGATAAAATCCATTATGCTAAATCTGTTGACAGTGTGAAATTCTTCCAAATTCCTTTTCCGTTATAAAACTGTAGATTCCAAAATCTTTTGCTAACACTAAACAATTAAATCTGACACCCATTGAAACCAAACTAAACAATTATATTTCTGAATCGATAAATAAAGTTGTAAACAAAAAATTTATATTCACTATAGTAGAAAATAACTCAAATAAAGTAATTCATTTAAGAAAACAACTCAAAATTGGCACAATAAAAGATTTTGATGACACTGATATTGTTGATCCTAGTAAATCTGAAGTTTTACAAGTAAATTCCTTAAACTTAGCAGAAATTCATAAACTTAGAAAGGGAGATCTCAATGTCAATGATTTTGATTTAAACCATTTAAATGAGCAGGATAAAACTAAAATAATCTCAATGTTGATGAACAACTCTAAAGTTTTCTCAAAGAGGTACAAAACGTTGGGTTCAACAGATGCTGTTGTTCCTGAATTTAAACTTATTCATAATTTTCCCATTCAAGCACGTCCATATCCAATTCCTAAAATTGCAAAAAAACTTGCAAGAAAGGAAATAAATGAAATTTTAGAGGCAGGGATCATAGAACCGTCAGTTTCCAACTAGAATTTTCCTGTAATTTTTGTGAAAAAAAATCTGCAGATAACTCCAAAGAACAAAAATTCCGCAAGTGTGTAGACTATCGTTTATTAAATTCTATAACGGAATCATTTCAAAGTTGCTTACCAAATATATCGGAGATTCTACATCAGACTGCTGGAAAAAAAAATATTATTGTGTTCTTGACTTAAAATCAGCCTTTTTCCAAATTAAACTTCAAGATTGTGATAAACCTAAACTTGCTTTTTGCTGCGAGTTAGGGAATTATATGCCAACAAGATTATTTTTTAGGTGTAGAAATTCAACCTCATATTGCCATACACTTTTATCAAAATGTATAAGTGATCTGGTAGGTAGTAACATAATATTTTATCTTGACGACATTATTGTTGCTGAAAATAACCTTGTTAAACTTTTAAATCAGCTTCAAACTGTTTTCGATAGATTATCAAAATTTAATTTAACTCTGGATCCACAAAAAGTTCAAATTTATAAATCAGAGATTGTTTACTTAGGTTTTAATATTATTCAACAAGGTTTTTCACCCTCTGTTAGCAATATTAATAAGGTGACACAATTACCTGTTCTAAAAAACTTAAAACTAGTACAAGCATTTTGGGGTATGAATAATTTTTTCAGGCACATGATCTTTATCTATGCAGAAATCATTCAGCCAATTGTAGCCTTGACACGTAAAGATACACCTTTTGTTTGGACTGAGGTCTGTCAAAATGCTTTCAATAAAATACAAGAGGAGATTCTGAACAAACCTACTCTTAAACAATTAGATGACAATAAACAACTGTATTTGGTTACTGATGCATCAAAAATTTCTATTTGTGGTATTCTTATGCAAAAATATGATAACCAATTTTTTCCTGTTTAATTTTTCTCGAGACAGCTTTCACAAACTGAGTCAAGATATCCGTCTTTTCGTAGAGAACTTTTGGCCATTTTTGAATCTTGCTGGCATTTCTACGGATATTTGTATGGTAAAAAAATTCACGATTCTTACAGATGCTAAACCGCTAACATATCATACTCAGCTAGACAAACAACCTGATATTGTGGATAGGTGGTTATTGTATCTTGGACAATTTCAGTAAGATTTAAGTCACATACCTGGCAAGAATAACCCTGCAGACTTTCTTTCCAGAATGGAAGTTGAGAATAAGGTAGTCAATAACATAAATATTTTCCCACAGACAACTCTCTCACACAAAATAATATAAAGATTTCACAATCGGGCAGTGAAATTCAAGACATAATTGATAAAATTAATAATAACGATAAAAACTAAAATGAATTTTTTTGTTGATTCGCATACTAAACTGCTTATGTACAAATACAGACATAAATCTAATTCAATTGTTAACAAAATTGTTATTCCAAAATATCTAATCAAGAGTTGCATAGAAATTGCTCATTCGCCACGCTTTGGCACTAAGAAAACTTATGATTTCATAAATAAAAAAATTTTCTGGAGAGGTATGTTTTCTGATACAAAAAGTTTTTGTGAGAATTGTGATCAGTGTATTGCAAACAAATCAAAACCAAAACATACTACTTCTCAGCACATAGAAAAAAGAAATTTAGCTCCAGGTGAAAAATTAGCATTTGATATTGTAGGCAAGTTGTCAAGATCTATTGATGAAAAATTCTTTATACTAACCATTGTAGATCATTATTCAAGATATTTAGAAGCTATTCCTTTAGCCAATGTAAAATCTACAATAAGATGCCTCAATAAGTATCTTGCTAGATTTGGTATAGCAAAAATAATTCAAACAGATAATGGCCCAAACCTAATTTCAGAAGAAATATACAATTTCTTAGAAAGCTTAGTCATAGATAATAGGAAATCTTCCATTTACTTTCCATCACCGAATGGATTGATTGAACGAGTCCACAAGACAATGAAAGAGAGCTTATCTTCAATGTCTAACAATGTTTTGAACTGGTCTAGCAACTTGCTAAATTTCAAACTCCACTACAATAATTCAATACATGCTGCAACTCAATTCACTCCGGCTGAGATTTTTTTGGGAGATCTTTTAACACTCCACTTGATTCTGTAGAGGAACCAAAATTTGTAGAGAGCTTTCAAACATATCAAGACAATATAAAAAAAAATGTTAAATGAAATGAAACAACAAATTTCAGTAAATGAAGAACAGTATTTTTCTGTTTACCACAAAAACACAAAAGGGAGAATCAAACCAAAATTAAAACTGGGCGATAAGGTTTTTATGGAAAGTTTTAAGCGGGCTGGTTCACTCACTGAGAGGTACATTGGTCCTTGAGAGATAGTTAAGATTGCTCGTAATGACAATTATGTAATAGGGTAGACAGGGGCTAGTTGGCCAGCTTTTTCTTCTAATATTTTTTTAAAAATTACAATTCAACATTTTAAATTTCTTTTTATGTTACCACTATCAGTGTACTTTTAGGAAGAAGTCACAATAGTAAAGCTTGAATATATTAACTATAAGTATTAATTTAGAAGCTCAAATTGACACCAAGTCGCTTGGGCCAACCTGCCCCGATTGCGGGGTAAGTTGGCCAACGTCACTTTTTAATGTTCTGATAATGTAAAAGTTTAAGAAATGATCAAAATTTTACCAAATCTTAATTTTTATTTGTTGCGAACGAAAACACAATATAGCCTCCTAAATTAAAATAAAAAATTTAAGTATTAAAACTGTGAGTTATTCAAATTATTAACTTCGACCAAAAATTGCTTTAAAAATTCATTTTATTTTTTCATAAAAATGTCTTTAATACATTACGGAACAGTAATAAATTTTAATAAATCCATGCTAGGTGTTAAAACACCGTAAATCTTAGAGTACAGTAATTTAAGAAATCATTCATCCTTAATTAGGTGAGTTATTATAAACACCAGATGATAAATAAATTGTATCAAGGCCTCTGTACATCTATCTGTTATGTGTAATAATTCTTTTTTTTTTGTTGGCCAAGCCAACAGGGATTTTTCTATAATTATGAATGTTATAAATGTTTTTGTACAACAGGATCAGCTGATTTAATCCGGGGAGGAGGTAAACACCATTATAACTTCATTTTTTAAAAAGATTGACTGGAATAATCAGGAATTCAATTAATAAAATAATTCTTTACTATTAATTAATAATAAATTAATTAAAATAATAATAAATGTTTATTAAAATAATTCATTAAAACTATCAAAATCCCAGTACCCCAGAGCCAAATTCCTACGGGGAATGTTGGCCCGGTGTGCCAACATGCCCCGTGCCCAGGACCTCATTACCAACGGGGCACATTTACACCAATACATTTTAAAAGAAAAGTTCGAGTTATCTACACGCCGTATTCATGTAAAATTTCTGCCATGAATGAGGCAAAATTTTCTGTTTATTTTTATTTCTGTTTATTTGCGCCGTGGGTAATCAGGCTCTGCCCGTGCCAAATGGGCCAACTAATCCCGTATCGCCAGTTTTGTTTTTCATGACTGTAAGGAATTATTCTGAAAGTATTTCAATAAAAAAACATGCCCCACAATAGATACGAACAATTATTTTTCTGAATTATTATATATCAAAATCTAAAAAGTAATCTACAATCAAATAAAAAATGATTATTTATAAGAGAGGAAATTTACTCACCTTTGCAAAATTTTGAAAATTCTCAATAATTCTTTAACGGACGCTCCGACTTCAACGGTGCTGATGTTGGAGGAGGAAAGCGAAGCAACTCATACTTGGCTGAACTGGCAATGTCATCTAAAGCAAAGTTTAAAAATATCGCGACTGGGCCAACATGCCCCTATGGCCAATAGCCCCGGTCTACCCTATCTAGAATTGTTGACAATCAACCTGTGGAAAAAACACTCCATGTCAGTAAACTCTTCTTAATGAAACCTTTAAGAACTAATATTGAAAATTGTATTTAAATCTTAATCTCTTAACTTACTTTAAATATTGTAAATTTAGTATGCATATTTTTTCATTTCAAAAAAAAATAAATAAATAAATAAATAAATAAATAAAAGTAACATCATTATTATTCAAAATTTATATATATCTCTGCTTTATGGTAGTTATGCTTCTGGTGATATAACAATGATGAGACGTCATTATTTTTGTAATTTTGTCTGACTTAGGCTGGCTGGTCCGTTAGGTCAGATCTGTGGTATTAATCTACGCATTGCTATTATGATATATACAAAATTTAAACATGTTTTCCTTTCTCTTAAAGATGGGTAACTTTTAGTTTTACAATCTGGTAAAATTAATTATTATTATTTTTTTTTTTTTTTAAGAAATTGTATGAAGTTTAATAACAACAAAAAAAAATGCTAGCTGTAAGATAAAAATGTTTTTCTACACTAAAAAAAATCTTCATTTTAATTCTTATGATTTCTTAATTGAATGAATAACTTGATATACATTTAGATCTCTGTAGAATTTATGAGATTAAATTAGATACATAGTAATTTTTCCCCGGGTATCTGACTTGTAATTTGTGTTGTTTCTGTTGATTTCCATTAATTTTAAAACTTAAATCTTTCCAATTAATATAAATGTATAAAATTTCAGTAATGTATTGCAGAATAATGATGATGGTAATGCTATTTCTTTCTACGTAATCTGTACATAGAATTTTCTTTTTGTGTATAAATATAAGGTTTGTTTTTTGCATTGTGTAATGTATATAATATGTATAGCATTTTGTGTGCATAGTAACAAATAGCACAAGAAATTTTTCATGGACATTTTAGCACTGGCTTCAACAACAGTTAGAGATTATGTTTGATATTTGATTGACACTTTTGAGTCCCTGAGAGTGAAAGAAATCAAACACGAAAAATATGGCTGCAATCTGAATTTTAAGTGATGATATGAGATAGAATTCTCATAATGGTCAGTGATAATCACATCGGCAGAAAGACCTAGATCAGTTTTTTTTTTTTTTTAACTATCATGATAGTTATTTAATTATTAATTCATTACTGTGCTTAATTTATTTATATATTAATGCATATATTCAAGAAATATTTTTATGTGTTTAAATTTATCTATTTATTTAAGTCATGTTTGCCATAATAAATAATCCAGTAAAATGTATATTTATGTTTTATTATTTATGTGTAATCTCTTTTAATATTAAGTGATGGGTTAATAATTCTAATTCTTATCTATCCCAAATTCATAACGCAATGATCATATTATTATTAATTACTTTCCACTGTACTTGATCTGATTAATAGCTATCTATCATGATTAACTTATCTTATAATCTATCATAATTACCTTTTCCCCTACAAGACCTTATATAGAAATTCCGTTTTTTATCGTCTATTGCATACGATGGCACTCAACAAAGTAAAAAATGCACAAATCTTATTTAAAATTCTCATTTTACAAACGATATATTTAGGTTAAAAAAATTTTAACTGTTCAAAGGACACGAAAACATTCATAATCAACTTTACAAAAATTCCTAATTTTATGAATAATAAATTTAAACACAAAATATACACGCCACGTGATTTATTTCTTAAAATCAAGCATGTCATTTCTAATGTCTAAATATTTTAAGCCCTAAAAAGTAGAAAAAAACATTATTGTAAGAATTTATTTTTTAATACTCTTTTACTAAGTATATAAATAGAACGTCAATAAATAAAAATATCAGACATTTTGTCCCATGATACAGAGGATAAACACACCTTAAATACACCATGAGTAAGAAATTCAAAAGACATAATCTTCTTTTTTATCATGCACTAGAAGTCCTGCCAATACGACTGTAGGAGAACGTCTCACTTCTGATCTCTGGTAGTCGTGCACATCAATTTTAGTACTCTCTGTCTGGATGTTTAAAGATCTGATTACTCCTGGCACAGAAACAATGATGATGTTCATAAGATATAAAATCCAGACTATACAAGTTCCCTGCGGTGTCGAAGATTCACGAGAAAGTTGGTATAAAGAAACGCACGCATAAGAACCAATAGGACTTACCTTATCATTGATTCTTTACATAGCAGTAGTGGGAAAACCAACCTATGGTTGTAAATTATTATTCGAAAGAACCTTAAAAGGTTAAATAAATAACATCCTCGTTAAAAGTTTTCATATTCACTAATTACTTAAACGTCTGCATAAATTGCATATGATTCTTCTGCTTTATCTGCAAGCTTTCATTTTCAAGCATAATCAATACTTTAGAAAATGTCCTTTCACTTTTTAATTTAAGACATATTCCCAATACCTTAAAGATATTTAATGACATAATTTCTCAATATTCCTATAAAGTATAATATGTTACAATTAGACAAGTAGGGTCTTGAATTATACTTTTCGATTAAATATCATTTGTGTACTTAGCTTTATTTATTCTTAAACATTTGAAATCACTGAAAAAGGCTATAAAGTGTAAAATTAAATGCACTTAATTCCTTTTACCGAAGAGGTCCTGATTCTTTTCAACAAATAAATCTTTCTAAAATTATCATGATTATTCATATTGAAACGGAATACGCAATAAGGATTTTTGTCATTATAAAAACGTTGAATTAAAATATTTAGATAAAATTTAATTATGAGTTTTGAAAGACGATGAAGCTATATAATATACTTTTAGAAATATGTCATTATTAAATCTAATATCCAACTCATTTTTTAACACTTATGCAATTTAATATCGTTATTAGTAAAATAAAAAAGCAAAATTTTAAATCCCGTTTCAAACTTTTTAAATCACTCTTTCAATGTGTCTTTCATTTACCATTTTGAAATTTAGAGCTTACGTTTTTTATAATTGATTTCGAATTGTAGAATCTCATCGCATTACTCAAAGTCGCATATAAAATCGTCATTTCATAGACATCAAATGAATAGTAAATCTTTTTTTTTCCTGTTTCATTATAAAAAGACACATTTGAAATATAAGGTTACCAGAGCAATTTATCCTCTATAAAAATTCCTAAAGTAAATTTTAAAATTAAGTCTATCCAGAAAAGTATAACGGATTTTCAATAAATTAACTGTTTTTTATGCTAACACAAATGACTGATTTGCGTTTTATAAGAGCTTTATAAAGAAAACTTCTGATTCCCCTCATATGGTTTTATGAAGAAATTAACATGGGTAATATGAGTAAATATGCATTCATCTATATTAGAAATATTTCAAGTGGATAACGGTTTATGCCACGTGAAACAAATTTTATTTATAGCGATATAAGAAGCATACATTTATCAAAGCACAAGGAGAAAAAAAACTCCTCAAGTCCTTGTGAAAGGTAGTTAATATTTTTCAGCATAAATGAAACGGTCCAGAATTTAGAGACTCATTCCATTTTCAGTCAGTATTCACATAAGTTTAATTCTTTTGAAAATGTCAGAAACTCTTTTAGCTGAGTTGTGTTCCAAAATTTTGAAAGATTTTTAAATTTTTATACCTTTAGGTAATTTAGATTTTTAAAATAAGAAAAAATATTTTTATTTATATAATGAGTTATACCTTTTTAAAAATCTCCCTTCAAAATTTTAAAATCTGTGTTGCAGAAAATACATTTTTCAATGAGGAAATGAATAACAATACCCTTCCATCATTTAAAAGCACAGTTTGCCACAATCTCTTGTGATACTACAGACTTTAGACATTTGTAATTTTTTTAAAGTTATATTCCAATTGAAGTAAAATAAATGGTCAAGTGTGTGTATAACTCGTGATAAGAAGGTGCCGTGCAATAAATATATTAACTGCATTATTAACAAAAATTGTTGATAAAAGACTATACAACTCAGGGTTGGGTATAGCTGTATATACTAGAAAAGTATGAATGTGTATACCATAAAAGTTCAAAGAGATATGAAGTCTAAATAATATCAAATATTACTATTCTGTATAATTACTTTTTTTAATCTTATAAATTTTTTTTTATGATGAACGTAATTCGGTACTGATAATAAAAGTAGTGCATATTTAAACTTCATTTGGCATATCATAAAACTAAGTTCAGCGTAGTAATAATATTTAATTTGGAGTGTAGCTAAAACAAATCCCTTGACCAAATTTTAAACTTGGCATTGTGCTAAGTGCGCTACGAAAGGAGGTCGCAAAATTTGTACGCTGCCTTGTTCCGTGCCGCGTTTTTTCAGATATGTTTTTAATTAACATTTAAAGACACGGGAGGCGTATTGAGAAATCCACTCAATGCAAACTAGTCGCGAATCTCACAGAATTTATGTGATTAATTCTAATTAAATTAGTTTGTTTTTAACAAGTTGACGTTTATTGCTTTTATACTGCTACTGGACATTGCAGTACACAAATATATCATTAAAAGTTGTTATCTAGGCTTTCAAAGCCGATGGTATATAGAGAACGCCACCCCTGTCATTATGTATGTCCAAACCGTCTGTGTTTTTCAATCTTAATATCTCGGCTATTTCCCGACGATTGTTTTCAAAAATCAGGATAAACAATGCTTTTATACTTCTGCTACGATAAGTACCTCAAGCGGTCCTCAAGAACTTTTCTGAATGTCCGCAAATCGAAGTTTGTGAATAACGAAAAAAATGTGCTTTACTCAAAAACTGTGTGACCTAGGGTAATCGCTGTAGTTTTCCTGCAAGGTTTAAATTAACGTCTAGTACCTCTAATTTTTTCTGAATTTTAGATTCAGTAGATTCCGATATAGAAGGAGAGGGCATATTTCTGCACTACATTTTCGACGATACCTCTAAAAATATAATACCTAAAATTAAACAACAGAAGTTTTGAGTTCAGCGTTACGAAAGCTTTCACATGATAAGCCCACAAGATATACAAAGATAAGATTTTTTTTTCAAGTAACTTAATTAGATCCTCCACATTTTTTCTAAATATATTTGTGAATGTTTAATAATCTTTCAATATGTGGATCAATAGTCTTTATTACTTCCCCCAAATTTGAACTTTCCACGTTCTATAATTTACGGGTAAAATGGCTGTGACAGACAGACACGGGAGTGATCTTATAATGGTTCAGTTTTTGCTTTTTAAGTACGGAACCCTAATTAACTGGATCTATATCTAATAATTATAGAAATGAATGTATTAATTCCAGACATTGCTATTTAAAATATCTTGACTCCTGTTTAGATTATGTGCTTATACTGAATAAGTTACTACAATAAATTTGAAATAAACCATGCAATTGGTAGGGTAATTCCGGGAATTATGCCGCACATTTTTTTGAATTTGTATGTAAAGTCCCATGATGGACATAAAAAAAAATCATGCTGTGCTATTTAATGGTAAATATACAACGTGTATATTGCGACAAAAAAATTCAAAACAGATTATTAATATTTTTTAACAATTTTTTTCTAAAACATTACACTGCGGCACGTCACCCGTACATTCAGGCTGAGACGCCGCACTTGTGCGGTAGTTATGCAGCGCTTGTAATAAGAACAGAACGTAATTATAAATAAAAATATTAAAAAATATTCATATCTGGGCTATAATTAACGATGTAATAACAAAATGAAACTAATAAATTACAATGAAACGTATTAATAGATTCAAATTAATAATTGTTGCCTACTTTCACTATTAAAATTATCGACTTATTTTTTTTACATTAAATTTTAATTGTTATTTCAACAACAAAGTAACATTAATGAAAGTAGACTTGTAGAAGTACAGTCATTAATTTGGCGTAAGTGCATGATTTCACTGTCCACACTTTTAAACACGTTATGTTTAAATAGTTTGCATACACTAATTACTAAATGCATGCATGATTTCAAAGTCAAAACTAAGTGTAGCGTTTGTATAGAGTACTTTGTGTATGGTTGCGTCATTCCCCTTAGTGATGGCAGGTAACTGATGGCCGATGTCTGCACCCTTCAAAATGGTATACATGCCCCACTGCTATTCCGGTATACATGCCGCAGTTTCTTTTGTACGGGATGATTAAGTGTTATTAACTTTTCACTTTTTTTTTGCACAGACTAACCATGTTTCGCATGTTATCAAGTTTACTAAAACCAAAGGAGAAAAGGGGGGAAATAAAAAGTAAGAAGGGCGAGAAAGATGCAAGTCAAGATGATAACAAGATCAAAAATTGAATTACGCGTAACGCAGACGTTTTTTGCAAGGAATGTTTAGAAAACTACTCCAAAAGAGAGGAAGTGTAATTGGCTTCGTTGCATCATGTGTTTAAATGTAGTTGCATAGAGACTGTACTTTTTCGACACTTTCTCTGTAGATTGTAGTCGAAAAAACAGCTATTTTAACCCATCCGTGACCATAGGTGCATATAAAGACCTTCATAAAGAGGTTACAAAATTTGTTTCTGGCACCAGTAAAAAAGAAAAGTAATATTTTCTTTGCTTAATTAGAGCATTTTCATGATTATTTAAGTAAAGGTAATTAAAAAAAAAAATGGTACCAATCGAATAAAATTTATGTAAATGCTACCGGTTTACTTTTTTTTCTTTTCCCTTTCTAATGCATTGTTGTTACGTTGTTGCTGAAATGATAGTTAAAATTTAATGTAAAAAAAAAAAAAATAGTCTATAATTTTAATAGTGAAAGTAGGCAAAAATTATTCATTTGAATCTACCAATACGTTTCATTGCACTCATTTAGTTTTATTTTGTTATTACATCGTTAATTATAGTCCAGGAATGAATATATATATATATATATATTTATTTATTTATTTATAATTTCATTCTGTTCTTATTACAAGCGCGGCATAACTACCGCACAAGTGCGGCGTCTCAGAATGAATGTTCGGGTGACGCGCCGCAGTGTAATGTTTTAGAAAAAAATTTTTAAAAATATTAATAACTTGTTTTGAAATTTTTTGCCGCAGTACACGAGTTGTATATTTAACATTAAATAGCACAACATGATTTTTTTTTGTTTTATGTCCACCATGGGACTTTATACCCAAGTTCAAATAAATATGTGGCATAAATACCGGAATTACCCTAATTATGATACAAATTTTAAACATGTAATTCAATACATCCAGAACAAATCTAATTACAAAATGAAAATAAAATTAGAGTACATACAATTTTTCACATTTTATTAATTTTAATGAAACTCGTAGTAAGAAAAATTACAAAATATCTTGGCCATAAATTGGTCAAAATATCTTTAAGGTTTTAAATATAAGTAAATCGCAATTTTATCCCGTTCAAATGGAATGAAATAACTGAATATAACTGCGTTAAAACTTTTAAATAAAATGTTTTGTCTAAAACTATTAAATTAACTTTTCATCGATGAAAAATATGATGGGTAATTTTTTGCATAGAAATAACTAATAACACAGATGAATGAATTTGAGGTGGATGACACTAGTTTATAAAGAAAATTTTATCGATCTCTCACATGGGTTTTCCGAAACATATTATCCGAGTGATAAATCTAAAAATACACAATCATTTATATAAAAAGTTGTTCAAGCGCATAAAATCTGAGCCGCGTGAAGAAACTTTTTTTAAGAATGGGGCGCGAATCATAATGTTATCAAAGCACAGGTGGGAGAAATTTGTTTTGCAAAAGTAATTATGGGAAGTACTTTTTATTTATTACCCTAAATGAGAAGTTCTTAACATTCAGAGAAGGATTCGCAATTAGTGATAACTGTTTTATATATTAATTTATACATTTCCGCTACTTTTATTACTTTCTTCTATCCTCAATAGAAGAAAGTATTGTAATCCAAATTTCTTTCGATCCGGTTATTGACGGATTTACGCGTGTTAGGGGTCAAAGATATCAAAAAACATGTTTAAAGAAAATCTCTGTCTGTCCGTGTGTCCGTATGTCCGTGTGTCGCCACTGTACCATTAAAAAGTGGATGAAGTTATGCATAGAATTAAATTATTTTTTTTTAGTTTTTGGCTATGGCAGGTAGGTCCTTCCTTAATTTGGGAAAAATCCGCCGGAAGGGGGCGTTGTAATAGCGATTTTTGTTGAATTTTGAAAATTTACCATCAAAGAGAGTATGTAGTTATGTATAGAATTGAACCAAATTTTTTGTGTATGTTTATGGTTATGGCAAGAAGGTCCCCCCTGAATTTGACCCATTAATAAGAGCATTAAAATACATTAACTATGGATTCTATTGGCCAGTGGATTCTATTGGCCATTATCTAATGCGACGCAGAAGTAGAGAATAAATGACTTTTACCATTGGCTCTAGTGTGCAATTTAGGCTTATTTACATTATGATTCCTGCCTATTTTGACTATTTATGACTGTAGGCTTATCCATTGACGTTAAGTCGTAACACCCAGCCAATCAGAGGCGCGTAAAAGAACCAACGAAATACGTTCAGTGATTGGATCTTATGGTTTTAAGCGAGTAAAGCCTTGGACGATAACGCCATATGTAAATGTAAATATTTCTTTGCTCTCATCAGCTACTCGACACAAATTTCCTCATATGTGGGTTTCCTAAAAGAGTTCAACTAGTTTAATGGGAATCGTATGTCAACCATAAAATATTTGCATAACAATGATCGCTTCTAGCAGTCGTGTCATTATGTCTTTAAGTTTGTTCTTGTTGAACATTCAAGAAGAAGGCCGTGCCGCTATAGGTCTCAATGCTTCATCTCTTCAAACTTCAATGTCTATAAATTGTAGATGAATAAATTTAATAAAAACTGCATATAGCAGAGGAGGAATTTTACTAAAACATGCATCTTGCAGATAAGCTATATTAACCGAGCTTTGACAGAAATATACATTTTTTTTTTTTTTTTTTTTTTTTTTTAGTTTTTAATATTGTTTCTAAGTTAAAATATTTTTTTTTATTTTTGATCTATGCAGTTTAGTAATTTTTTAACTCTTCTTAGATCAAATCTGTTCTGAAGCTATTCACGAGTTTTTTTTTTTTTTATTGAGCGTTATCGTTTTTGGATAATGTCCTGATCATGTGACTTCCCTATCTCTATAGCTCTTGAAAAACTATTTACATTGAAATCAGTTCGATTAATTACACTACACGAAACAGTATCTTAGACAGATTTACGAAAATTGTAATAACTATAATTACATTTTTCTCGAAAACACATTTTTAAATTTGTGGAAGTCTCCGCGACTGCAGTATAAAGCGATCGATGTGATATTTGGCTTAAATTGTTTAGGAAGTTGATCTGAAAAATTAAGACCAGTTATATATACATTGAAGCTGGAAATGTTAAAAAATTTTAAATATGTACATTGATAAAAATCAGTCGTACTTAAAAGTAAAGAAAAACAATTCCTTAAATCACTCTAATTTGCTCAAAAGTGTTTGCCAAATATTTTGTTTTAATTTCGATCTCATTTATGCGAAAACCTCCATAGATTAAAATAAATAGGAAATTTTACGTTTACTTTTTTAGTTTTCTTACTTTTTTAATTTTTATTTTTTAGATAATTTTTGGAACCTCCGAATCTTCCACCATTGATAAACCTGAATTGTGGCAATCACCTCTCCCAGTCTCTAGATTTAAATGAGACTTTTTTTTAATTGATTTAATTCTAATTTTGTAAATTATTTGTATGCGCTACATTTTAATAATTATGTCCTTATTGAATTCTTTTTGATCAATTTTCTTAAAATTACTTTTTTTTTCTCAAGTCAGCGAGGCAGAACTTCTTAAGAATAGGATTACTATGTTTGAAACTAAAAAAATATATGTTTTTCAGTTTTTCTCTTGTGCTATGAAAAGGATACCCACTTAGGTTTCGTTGTAATATATTTATTGATGTTCACAGATATTCTGTGATTTTTTTTTTTCTACAGGAACTATTTTAAATTTAACTTCAGGTAACGGATGGTATGTGCCGTGTATCTCGGAGTAGTCATCCATTTTCATAACGCTACTCTCATGTTAAACCAATTTTTATTGTAGATTATCAAAGGTTGTGATATTCTCCGGAGTTTATGCATCAACAATATGTAACAGTTTTAATTATTATTTTTTAGAAGGCAACAAATTTAAAATTAACCCTAAAAATATAATTTGTCTTTCATATGACCATCATTTTGTCAAATATCAAGTGTTTAAACTAAATGTTAATAAGAGATTCCAGAGAATATTATAATATATAAGAATCTAACACAAAAATTATTTTAAGAGTACTGAGTGGTAAGTAAAAGAACAGCCAGATTAGAGGTGCAGGGCATGTGCTCTCTGTCTATGAAGCGGATTTTCAAATATTTCCAAGAAAAAAAAATTCCTTTTGTTATAATAATTAAAATTTTATTTAATATGCACAGACAAACAAAACATAACACAATTATTTTTTTATGTATAAACACGTTTCAGAATTTACGTTTTCTGTGCGTAAATTTTCATTTTATACAACGTTTTCTACATGTGATAATTTTCTAGTTATAATGAAAATAAAAAGATTTATTTGCTTCAAATAAATTTTGTAATTCAGCCACTCCAGTAAAATGACAAGGAATCCAGTTTCATTGTGTGTATTATACAATGACAAAATACGGACCAAGTATAAAGCATTCCCTATAAAGCGTTCAATCGAAAAAAAATATTTTTTAATAAATTGTTAATACAATTTTTAAGGCAATATTGTTATAAATATGTTGGATGTTGCTACGAGAAAATGTTAAAAATAACTAAAATATCATTAATATTTATTTTTAATACGTGCAATTTAAACGATTATATCCGAATAGGAGTTTCATTAAATTAATGGCTGATTGCAAAACAAAAACAAACCGCATTTTATTTTTTGTTTTTAGTTATATAAAGCTCGAAAGCGGCTAATTCTATTAACCTGTGCTTTGTATTAGTAGCATATTTTGCATTTTTGTATGTAAAATTACCCCGATTAGAATGTTGGTATATATTAGGGATGCACAACCTGTGGCCCGCGGGCCAAAAGTGGCCCGCCATGGGTTAACTTGTGGCCCGCGATCAGAATTTATGTAATTTCTTCGTTTTTTTTAACACAATTTCGTAAATTTATAACTGTAAAAATTGCAATTGTTTCTCCATAAGTCGCAGGAAAAGATCGCGAATTTTGTCAATTTGCTCAGGGAAGAAATTACAAATTTCATCAGAGCCAATTAAGAATCGCTAATTTTGTTGATCGAGTTCGGGTAAAATCGCGAAATTTATCGATGAGTAGAAGAAAAATCTCAAATTTCGTTGATCAACTGGGGAAAAATCTCTATAGTCTAAGAGCCCGTGAATGCCAGACCTTCCTTATTTTATAAAAGCTGAAAGTTTTTTAGCGCAAGCTTCCAACACCCGTAGGAACGAATGGCCTACTATGAAATTTGGGTCATCGTGGTTTTGGCAGGTAACAGGTAGCAAAGGTATATAAAATGTCAACTTAATTTCGTCAAATAATAAAGCGTAATTTTTTTATATTTTCTTCGAAATAATATTAGAAATCACGTCCTCCATTGCCAGACACTTATTATCGTGGCAACCCATAGCCAGACATCCTTAAACTTTAATAAATTGAAACTGTACTTACGTAATAGTATAAAAGCTGAATTTCATACATGTTACTTGGTTAACTATTACAAGATGTTTCCTCAGTAGCCAGACAGTTTCGATAGTTCTAACCCCCGGCCAGACAAACATATACGGTGGAACTAGCTTCTCAATACACTAGAGTCAATATAGCTAGGCGCCAAACGGAGATTTTCCCCTTTCCTCTTGGCTCTGAAATTGGCGCCAGTTATTTGAGGTTGCTGCATTTAAGAGGAAGTGCAAGCGCTGGCACGTGGCCAACTTCACTGCGAATCTTTCGTTTACTCAGTACATGTATTATACTGACAATACACGTTTTACTATTTGTTTGTGCAGTTTATAAAATAAATGGGATTCAGTTTTGATAACGTATCACCATGGAAGACATATTAATTTGCGTTATTTGTAAAAAAAAAAAAAGTAATGACAAAATAATATTATTTTCTGAAGAGACATTGAGAAAATGTCAATCAATTTTGAGACTGCGAAAAATGCATAACCTCAAATACACGGACATTATTTTACCTAGTGAATACATGGACAATGTTTATCACAGGGAGTGTTATAAAGCATTTACAGGACTGATGAAAAAATATTTCACCTCTGAATATAAAAGTTCAAAAGAAACCGTTGAAACAGAGAAAGGCAAAGAAACAGAAAAAGAAGCAAGTATAGCTATAGACTATTCAGCTTCACCTACATCGTTTTTACCTAAGTTGACCATAGAACCATCTCATTCACAGCCTTCACTTACAGAATATTTAGCAGCATCAAAACCACCTTTTGCTCTTCAATCAATAGAACCTCAACCTTCAACTTCTCAGGAACAAGTAGACATTTCTGAACTTGAAGAAGGTTGTAAAAATAATGATTTAATTTCAGAAGTAAATAGTTCGATTCGAAGTGACACTAGTGTTGATATATGTAAAAATGTTTGTATATTTTGTAATAGAAAAAAGAAACAAATACGATCAAAAATGCTTCCATTTGATGAAAATGATAAAGAATGATTGATACATTTAAATCACCTATAATATCTGACAGAAGGTAAAGAAGAGTATAACGAGTTGTTAATTTTATTAGAAAATTTTGCCGGCGCGAAAATATATTATCATACCGAATGTAAAGTTCATTTCAATAATAAAATATCTTCTTCTAGAAAAATATCTGTTAAAAGTGATTGGCATCATCATCGAGAGTACCTCAAAAAGCTTTTAATGATATTAGTAACATCATAGAGGAAAATGTAATCAAGAATGGGCGCTGTTACTTATTGATACATTTACATGAATTATATACTGATTCATTGGAGAAAATAATTGAAGGACATGCCATTGAAGTGAATGCTACTTTTGCCGCACACCATCTGGAAGAAAAAATAATGAAAATATTCTCTAAAGACATTAATTTTTTTACAATCCGTAATAAAAAGATATTAGCACCCAATTATTTCACGACAGTAGATGATAAAATATTTGAAAATTTACAATCAGAAAATATTTTACAAAAAGCTGCATCAATTTTACGAAAAACAAAATTCTGAAAACTGACAAGAAAAAAAAAATACCGTCCAAAAATATTTCAGCACAGCAATTAATAACAGGTGAAGTTTCATTATCACAACAATTTTATTAGACTTCTTCTTCACTCTTCTTGGTGGATGTAATCAAAGACGGAAAACTAGTCTAAAATGTGTTCGTCAAGTTCGCTCCTACTGTCAAGATGTTTTTTATGGAGTTCATAATGATCAAGTAAAGACATCAAAGCACATTATGTTGGGTATGACTCTGAAGAGCTCAACGGGCAGCAGAAAAATTATTGACATTATCAATAGATATGGTCATTGCATTAGCTATCAACGTGTCGAAGAACTTGAAACAGAAACCACATATACTTCCATTGAAAAGTCTAATTTATGCCCAGAAAAAATTAAAAAAGCACCTGAACTTTTTACTGGGTAGCTTCTGATGATTTTGACCGTTTTGTGGAAACTACGAGTGGACAGGACACTTTACATGACACCTTAGGAATTATTTATCAAAACATTGAGTTAAATACATCCGAAAAATCAGGAATATCCGAAGCACCGGTTCCTATTAATGAAGGCAATTCACCAGACAAAAAGAAAAGAAAATGAAGAACAATCGATGCCTTATCTTCAGAGGAAATTCCATATAAAAAAAAATAATAATAAAAATAAATAAATGACTCGTGATCTGAAATCAACGGCTGATGAAATTGAAAATATAGTCCCAAGAAATTTACAATTGTACACAGAAATAGATATCATCAGGAAGATTAGTCGTGCGGTAGAATTACCTGATGTTCCTATGTGGAGTGGTTTTAATAGCCGTATTTATAGTGATACTCCGCAACAACATATTTCTTATTTAAATCCCATCAATGCCTCATCAATTAGTAACTCTGTAGTTTTGGAAACCATGCATCAAAGTAAAAAAATAACTCATGAATTAAATCAATCATCCGTACAAGTAATAGCGAAAGTAGCCCTACAAATTCAAGCAACAGAAAAACCAACTTTTGATAATTTATTTATAAATTTAGGACCGTTTAACATTATGATGGGTTAATTTAAGGCAATTGGTGAGGTGAAAAGTGACTGTGGCTTAACAAACGTAATGGTGGAAAGTAGTTTGCTAGCAAATGATTCTGTGGGTGGATTTCTTGATGGAAAACATTTCAACCGCTGCAAAATGTTACAACCTTTGGTGGCACTAGGTTTGGAAATGCTACATTTCAAATCTTTTTTGCAAATTAATAGCACGTGATTAACAGATGATATGATAAAGGAACTTCAAAGACTGCAAAACTGTAAAATATCATTCCACATAGAAAATGAAGAGCTGAAGGAATTTATGATTTATTACTGTATTTACAAACAACAAAGTATCAATAGCGAGTTTGGCAAAACTCAACAATTTTATTTGATTTACATTAATTTTATTGATCACAACTTACATCTATCACGAAGTATTCGTACTGGAGATTTCGAACTTTTCAAGTCACTATTGCCTAAAATTACAAATTTATTCTTTAACTGTAATCAACAGAGCTATGCTCGATGGACTTTGAAATATTGTGATAACTTGTGAAAGTAGCAGAAAGCCATCCAGATTTATATGAAGGATTTGAAACAAGGTTGCTTTGGTATTAAAATGACAACCAAGCCGTTTTCAAGACAACCTATTTATCTCGAGAACAGAATATAAATGCAGATGCTACAAGAAGGTTTACGGGTGTTATACACTTCACCAATTCAATTTCGGCACGCCAACGGTGGGCACGAAACCACGATATAAGATCTACGATAATTATTCAAGTTTATCAAGAATTAGGATAGGACTACAATCTCACCAAGATATTTCAGCGGATTTGAATCAGCACAATATTCAGAAAAATATCAAACAATTACGGAAATTCATTGCGACGTTCCATCAATTTATTAATCTTTTTAGAAGTACCTAAAGATCAATTGATTAACATTTCATCTGGTAAATCTGGATCAGAACTGGTAGAAGCATTTCTTCTTAATATTGAGAAGAATGGTGAATGTGTACGGAAAACGTTTATTTCTGAATGTCTTACAGATATTAGTAGATTTCAAAAATCTATTAAAAACACACCTGTTAATAATTTTTCAAAAGATAAAAAATTATTAACAGGTGAGAAAAAGAAGAAAATTCGAGTAGGTGGTACAATTCAAGAGGTTAGAATTCAACGAGATCTGTTTGGACATATGCTGGGAATATCCATGGACTATAACTTGGATATTTCTAAAATTTTATCGTACCCAATTATCACAGTCCTTGTGCCATTTGGATTTTACTATTTGTAAGACGGATAAATCTGCCTTAATGAAGTGTTTGGAAAAAGAGCTCCAGCATGAGCCACCACCTTACGTAGATGTCCTAATAATTGATGGCCTCTTTCTGTTGCACACTATGAAAAATGTTCCAAAAAAATGTGGAAGCATTTCTAAAAAAAATTTGCAATTGGTTACTCAATTGCAAGCGTCAAGAGTTGACGTTATATTTGATCAGAACTTCTATCGATCAAAGATTACGGATATTCCCAGCGACTCGAATATGCACAATTGGAGTATACCATAACTGGGCCTGATCAAATTCGGCCGAGGGATTTTGCGAAAGAATTAAAAAATTCCAATTTTAAACAAGCTCTTATTGATTTCTTTATCTTGCATTGGGCCACTGATAAAATGGTGCCATTTATTGGTAAAAAAAACATTCACAAAAATTTAAACAGTGTCATTCTTTCGTAGTTAATAACTCCAACAACTTCAACAGTTCATCAATATCTACATTGTCTCAGATGTTAATGAAGAGTTTGACCGTAAAATAATCCGAAATTTTGATGCCAGCAGTCTGCCACCCTGTAAAACCGAGCTGTTACATCAATTTTTGCGAGCAAACTTCATATCTAGCATTTGGAATAATGCTCACCGGAAAATTCCAACGCTATATCAACGAGACACTAATGGTTGGGTAGAAGAAAATAACCAGAACCATTTTAAATGGCTTGAAGGAGATCAGTTGCCAAATTACGTCAGAGATTTAATAAATACTCTCTCAAGTATATACATACTACAAATTATTATAAATAGATTTTTAGCTATACACAATTGCACTAACTTTTTTTATATTTTTGCAGAACCTAATGAAGAAGTCAATATTGAAAAAAATCAAGCAACGGACTGGAGTAGCAGTGACGAAGATAATGAAGATATCGGCTATAAGGATGAAAATGAATAAAATCATTAAACATGTCTTAAAATTTAATAATAAACTTATAAATCCATATTTCCTTTTATTTTTATATAATGGCTATGAATGCAATTAATCTATTTTTTTCACTGAGATTTTTTAACGCTATATATGATAAAACAGTCAAATTTTAATGAAATATCAAATTTTGTATGAAACTGAATATTAAACATAAAGTTCATAAAATTCCAAAACATTTACTAATTTATTTGGTTTATTTTTTTAACAATTATCAAAATGAAAACTATAATCAATAACATTATAAACGTAGATTTTTAATTCATAAATAAGTACATAATAAAATTATTCGATCGATCCAATTAACAATCTCACTGGCACCTACTCGGACGTATAAGGCCTCGCCCTCGTACTTACAGCCAGATTGTATGTTTGTCTGGCCGGGGTTAGAACTATCGAAACTGTCTGGCTATTGAGAAAACATCTTGTAATAGTTAACCAAGTAACATGTATGAAATTCAGCTTTTATACTATTACGTAAGTACAGTTTCAATTTATTAAAGTTTAAGGGTGTCTGGCTATGGGTTGCCACGATAGTAAGTGTCTGGCAATGGAGGACGTGATTTCTAATATTATTTCGAAGAAAATATAAAAAAATTACGCTTTATTATTTGACGAAATTAAGTTGGTATTTTATATACCTTTGCTACCTGTTACCTGCCAAAACCACGATGACCCAAATTCCATAGTAGCCCATTCGTTCCTACCTGTGTTGGAAGCTTGCGCTAAAAAACTTTCAGCTTTTATAAAATAAGGAAGGTCTGGCATTCACGGGCTCTTGCTCTACTAGTTTTGTCAGATTATCGGGAAAAAAAATCGCGAATTTCGACAATTTGCCGCTGAAAAAATTGCAAATTTCATCAGAGTCGGTTAAAAATCGGGAATTTTGTTGATCGGACGCGTCAAGAATTGCGAATTTTGTTGATTATATAATGCTTGATCGGTTGCTGAAAAATTGCGAGTTTTGTTAGTTGATCGTGAGAAAAAAGAGGAATTTTGTCAATTTGCCGCGGGAAAAATTACAAATTTCGTCAGAGTCAGTTAAGAATCGCAAATTTCGTTTACCGGGCCCGGAAAATTTTCGAATTTTGTTGATCGCGAATTTCATCGACTCGGCGTGGAAAAGTCTCAAATTTCTTTAATCGGGCACAGAAAAATCGCGAATTTTGTCGATGAGGTACGGGAAAATTGGAAATTTTGTTGACCCGCTGCGGAAAAATCGTGAACTTCGTCAGTTTATCGCGAGGAAAATGTCGAATTTCATCAATTTGTCGCGTAAAAATTAGAAATTTCTTCAGAGTCAGTTAAGAATCGCGAATGTTCTTGATCGGACGCGGAAAAATCGCGAATTTTGTCGAGGAGCTGCGGAAAAATTGCAAACTTTCTTAATCGGGTATGGAAAAAGTGCGAGTTTCGCCAGCTTATTGCGGAAAAAATTACAAATTTCATCAGAGTTAGTTAACAATCACGAATTTTGTTAATCGGGCACAGTAAAATCGCGAATTTTGTCAGTGAGGTACAAAAATTGCAAATTTCGTTGATCGACTTGGGAAAAATCACGATTTTGTCAATCTGTCGCGAAAAAAAATCACGAATTTTCACAATTGATAGAAAAAATTACAAATTTTGTCAATTGGTCGTAAAAATATTGCGAAATTTGTCAATTGCTCGTGAAAAAATATCGTGAATTTTCCCAAAAATTCGCGAACTTCGTGAATAGCACAGGCAAAAAATTACAAAATTTGAGTGTCGGTCCCAAAAAATATCATGAAATAGAAATTCATTGGTTGCAGGAAAAAAATCGCAAATTTCATCCATTTTGCACGTAAAAGAAATCGCAATTTTCGTCAATTTATTGCGTGAAAAAAAAAATCGCAAATTACATCAATGTATATCAAGGGGGAAAAATCACGTCTCGTCGATTGGTCACTGGAAAAAAATTGCACATATTGTCAATCTGTCTCGTAAAATATCGCAAAATTCGCCAATCACTCATGAAAAAAAAATCGCGAATTTTGTCAATCTTTCATGGAAAAAACTCGCTAATTTCGAAGGTCGCTCGCAGAACAAAAAAGTCGCGAAATAATTTGATCGGGAGCGGAAAAAATCGCAATTTTCATTGATCCGTTGTGGAAAAAAAATCGCGAAATTTGAAAATTTATCACTAAAAAAAAATTGCGAATTGTGTCAATTTATCGCAGGTATCGCAAATTCGTTGTTTGAAAAGATTGCAAATTATGCCAATCGGCAATGGAAAATTACCGCGAAATCTGTCAATCGGTTGTTGATAAAAAATAGCGAATTTCGTCAATCAGCACTTGATTGACAGAAGGAAAAAAAAACGAGTTTTATTAATAGTCCGCAGTAAAAATGGCATGATTAGTCCATTAGGCTTTGTTATTTTAAAAATAAGTTTCATTTTATTTTAAATGAAGTTATTCTTCAATAATTTTTTTTATATATATAATTTTCAATAACATTCAATTACTTAGAAATTGTGTGTATTTTTTTTCTTCAAGTTACCATTTGTCAAGAACGAACTGTTAATCTTCATAAAGTGTTGAATGGTTATTCATACAGATGCAAAGAAGCCCTGCATTCCTTCATACAATTATTTATTT
This sequence comes from Maratus speciosus, assembly GCA_963932465.1. NCBI lineage: Eukaryota > Metazoa > Arthropoda > Arachnida > Araneae > Salticidae > Maratus > Maratus speciosus. Next base: position 196,059,510 of record OZ010793.1, on the reverse strand, counting down.
CCGTTTGTTTATTTTTATTATAGACAAAAAATAATTATTGATCAAGAATAAAGACTTATTACCCCCCCCTACCTCCCCGATATAGAATTTTCTCTGTGTTACTGATGTGGCCCTCGACAACCCAAACATTTTTGTAAGTGGCCCTTCTCTTAAAAAGGTTGTGCACCCCTAGTATATATGTATTCTTTGTGAATTTCTCGTAATGTGTTTTTAAAGGTAGTTTCTTATGCAAAAGTTATCCACTTTAGAATTCAAGTATATGTATTGTTTGTGAATTTCTCGTATGTGTTTGTAGAAAGGTTTGGAATAAATAATAAATCTAAAAATTATAACCATATATGCCAACCTCCTGTTATTCTTTCGTACATTGGAGTTTTATTTAAACGTCTTAAACACTTTTCGACACAGAAATTTGTACTAAAAATAAATTTAAATAAATTTCTGGAAATACAGTAAACATCTTCTAGTCCGACAACCGAAGGTCCCGCATGCCGGATAATCCGGCAGGACTTTCAGAAACACAACTGAATCGAGAAACAATGAAAGAGTGGATAGAAACAGATTTCGATGAGCCGACAGATGAAATTTTGACAGATGAGGCAATCATTCAGAGTGTTATCAAACCCAACACCCCCCCCCCCCAAAAAAAAAAAAAAATCACTCTGATGGAGGTGATGTGGATGAGTTAAACAAGTTAAGCAGTTGGAATCAAACAGCTGGTGCTTTGAATACATTTATCAAGTTTTCTGAAAGCAGCAGTTCGTTCAACGATGCAGAAATTACGAAATTCCACACCATACGAAATGACTTCCTAAAAAAAAGATAAGTCTACTAAAAAACGAACTGATATTCCAGATTTGTTTAAAATGACTTCTACGAGTAGGCCAACTGTGTAGGTCTACAGTGTAAGTTTTTTTTGTTTTATAGTCATGTACATATGCTTTACATTATTGATTTTTTTTTCTATTGCAGCTGTTTAAAGAATATAAAATATGCTTTTCTGTCCTTTTTTATTGAATCCTAACTTCTACAAGTTTTTTCCCGACATTCATCCTGTAAACCGAAAAAAATCGTAAACCAGCATGCTTTAAGTCCCGAACGTGCAGAATTAGAGGATGTTATATGTATTAAATTGCATGGTCACTTTTAAAATGTATTTTTTATGGATGGATCTTCGGCAGTTGTTTGTTTTTGTTTTGCCTAGAAATTACTGGAATTTTTTGTTTTTATTTATATTATATTTGTTCTTTAAACTTTACCTTAATTTAATTTACTTTTTCTCAATTTTTTCCTTCTATTTCCTTTAGTGCAGTTAAGTTTAATTTTTTCAATGACTCCCTTTTGTGTTTGCAAGTCGCTTACATATTGCGTGGACGTATAGTTGTTTTGCAAATAGGACATCCATCAAGTAGTATACATTGTTCCGACGTTCATGCATTTATGATAGGAAAATTAAATTTTCTGGTTCTAAATGTATTTTCACAGTGCCAAATTGAATTACAATTTAGATTAGAATAGTTAGTGATAGCCAAGTATGTTTTAACTATATCATGCAAAAAAACGCATGATAACTACTGTTTTAGTTATAAATTTTAAAACTTTGTATTTCCCTGCTTGGATACGATTTTCAGCATCTTAATATGAGTTTTCTGGAAATGTGAATACTTTTGGAGAATATAAGGAAAACAAATTATTTTACTAAAAGTTTCAGACAACATAAGAAATGTTTAATCTGCTTGAAAGAGAGTTTTCACCAAAACAAAACTGAAGCATAAAATTATCAAAAAGTAATGAAACCTTTGCGGTAAGTATCGAGGAAGTGTTTAATATTCATAATCATAATAAAAGTGAACATCCTTTTAAAAGATAATGTTTTTTTTTCTTACTCAAGGCATTAGTGTGAAATTAAAATTTTATGACATCTCGGATTTTAAATTTATTTTGCAATTTTTTGAACACTCTTTAAAATCTTGAAATTTCTTGGAATTCGAAATGTTTATGTATTTAGTAATAGTAAATAATATATGGAAAATTATCCGTATATGTATATATTGTAACTGGTGATAGGGATGAGTTTAAAATTATAATTTGTGTAGTGTATTCATTAACCTAATAAAAATATTTTATACTGCAGTTTTATGTTACTGGTTGTTTTCATTAGAAGGCTACTTTTGTGATATCACTTTTGTGATGTGTGTGTGTGTAAAAATGGCACTTTTTTTTCGCTTATACATAAGGTGGATTAAATAAAAGAAAAAATTAAAATCATTTTATGGATAAAAAAGTTTGAATATGTACTTTAAATAACGCATTTGCTTCTCAAGTCTAGTGAACAATGAAAAATTAAAACCAAAAGCTTTATTTAAACGAAGCTTTCGTATACAGAATTATAGTTTCTAAAAGTGAACTAACTTTTTATATACGAATTTTTTTAAGCCATATATTAATATTGTATTAGTTTTAGCAGACGCTGAGGTAAATAATTGATAATATATTATTTAACGCTCATATATTATAAATTTTCTTCATATAAATTTTGCAAAAGTGTTAATACAAAGAATCACATCGTTCTACTAAAGGATTCAGACATGATAACGAAAATTTAAACTCCATGAGCTAAAAAAAACCCTGAAAATTTTTTCTGGTATATGACTGTTGCACGTGTTGCATATGCCTGTTGCATGATAAACGTTACATAAACGTTGCAAATATAAAATTGAAAAGTGTAAATATATTTAAAAAAAAAATTGTTCCAGAAAATCAAGCAATAAAATTCAAACCATTATGTTAACCCATTGATTTGCGATGAGCCTCCTTTACACTTCTTTTAATTCTTCGAATTCGAAACCAGTTTTTGCGACTTTCTAATTTTGAATTATCTAATCGCTCAAAATCTGAGATTAGATAATGTGAAAATTCAAACTAAAACACTGGTATTGACATAAAAATATTTTGTTCGCCTCGCATGGCAAGTTTTCTTGCCAACCGGCTTTAATGAGTTAAAAAAAAATCAAAGAATCTGCTCGGCTTTTCTAACACTTTACATACAATTGAACTTGCGTACACTGTCTAAATAAACTTCAAACGTGTAAAGAGAACAGGCAGCAGTATGCTCGAAATCCCATGTGGGCGGAATATATTTATCTATTATTTGAAAAAGAAATCCGTGTTTTAATTTAAAAGTTTTCGAAAAGTTTGAGCTTCCATTCGTAAATTTTTTTATGTTTTGGAGAAAAAAAAAAAAAGATACTAATTTTTTGGTTTATTATACAAAAAAAGTAACACGCAGGCATTTGACGAACTGCAAAACTGCAGCTTTATATTGCAGTACTTCGGGTTAGTTTGTTGATTTTCTGTATTTTTGGGGAAATGGGGATTTCAAAGATAAAATTTTCGTGCTTTAACGAAAAGAAAGGCAACAAAGCAAAACTTCAATTTGCGTTATTTTTAGCGCATACTGTTAACTGTGTAATAATATTCCTTAAGTTGATTCACACATGAACATGATTTTCAGAATTTATTTTTTAGCCATTCTACCTATTTTAAATTAGTTAAACAAACTTTATTATGTATTCACAAAAACAAATAGTAAACGAAGAACAGTTTAATACATACTAAATTGTATTACCAATTCAAATCGTAAACAGCATAAATAAAGTGCCTTTATCTTTGAGGGTTTAAAAAGTAAGTTCGATTGCCTTCTGTACGCATAGCAAAATCTAATTCAAATTCATATATTAGATAGTAAAATACGTAATAAAAGATTTTATAAATCAACTATTGACTTGATTTTGCATTCGTAAAAGTTGTCTTGATAAAGGAATTAACATACTACAAACATTTATCAACATATAGAAAGAAAGTAGAAATTATAAATGATATTTCTCCCTCGCAACTTAATTCACTATGTTTCACTGATCCCTAATTATTACTAAAACATCGATTTAAATATTTATACACCCTAAGAGTTGACAACAGATTAATTAAAACGTACTAATAATACATTTTGTAAGAGCCCATTGTTCTATTAATAAAAATATGAAATAAAATTAAAGTAAAAAAAAGTTTTTTTTTTTTTTTAAGGACTCTTTTATAAGTAGCCCACGATCATCTTAAAAATACCGCATAATTTTTTTACTACAATTCATGTATTTTCTCCTAAAAATTTCTGTTGCAACAGATTAATTTAGCGTGTATAACAATCTCGATTACAAAAATTCACTGAGTTTATTAAAAGCAAATTAGAAGTGAATTTATTAAAAATATTATATTTTTATAATTTTGCTCTCATTATTTTTTAATAAAGCGAACAGGAAAGAAAAATAAAATATTATTTAGGCTACATTTTTAGAATACCTAAATTGATTTCCCAACGTATAAATGTAAGTTAAATAATATTTAACTATTAATAGATAAAGGCGTATATATATTTTTAAATATTATACACTTCATTTTTTATAATAATTTAGTTTAAACTTTTAAGTATTTTAAATATTTCACTGTTGCAGTTCCACAGCGCTTTGCAATATTTTGGTGACCATTCACTTGCACATAATTAAATCTATCATTTTTCCAACTATTATACAACTGTACGAGTTACAGACAATATTTCGCGATTAATTAATTTGTCACATTGTTTCTCAATCCTCTAAGTTTTATTTATTTATTTATTTTTAACTCTCCATACTGATAAGTAAAATATTTAAATGCCATTCTCTTATGTCAAAACTTACTGAGTTACGAATTCCTAAATTTTGTGAAACATTAAATCTTTCCAGAACTAAAAAAAGACAGAAATTTTTTTTGTGGGGGAAAACACTGAAACTTCCGAAATTCAAAGTATTTTAACCCAGTGACTTGTGATTGTAGAAGAACTGAATTTTTACTATTGTACTGATTACAGCATTGCGATTCTTTTATATCTGAATATAATGTATAGGGCCTTGTGACCGTATCACCTTTTTCACCTAACTTTTCGAAAATTAATGGCAGGACTATTTCATTAGCGTAATCTCAATTCCTATCTTATTTAGAACACTTTCGTAAGTTACATCTATCTCCAACATTACACGCTTTTCGATACTTTTGGGACACCTTGTAATTACAAAATAAACAAATATGGTCTTGCAAACATGTGACGAATTCATTTATTAAGCCAAAACTAAAAAGTTTCTCACCTAAAGGCGAACTCGGATTATAGTTAAGGTAGATGTGTCAAACTGTGTCCAGCCGGATACCACTAAAATTTTATAGTAATTGTGTAATCATCGAATCGCTGCGATTCTAAAAGTTAACAATTTCTTTATATATTAGTGGTATCCTGTTGGCCACAGTTTGACACATCTGATTTAAGGTATTCATATTTTGATATCAATGATGTTTTCAACATACTTACATTGCTATCTGAAACTTGTAATTAGGTAGCGTGAAGTGTTGTAATTCATCCCTTTTCTGGTGTAAAATTATTGAGCCCTTCAGAATTTGCATGACCATAGATACTAACAGTAGCTGTATCGATTTTTTTTTTATCTCAGTTTATTAGCAAAGAATCAGCGAATCATTTTATTGGAATTTTAAAAAAAGTTAAATCTTTGTACAGTTATTTTTAAAAAATATCATTTATAAAAAATTACCATTGATAGTATAAAAGGAAATTTTTTTAGAAAAAAGGGAAAGTAGTGTAAAGCACATTGTGATTGCGTTTCAAAATGTCATAATCTTAAAATTTTAATTCAGTGATTCAGAAATTCCCAAGCTTTCTTTTAAAACCCATCTTGCATTTTTTTCACCACGAATTGTTTGAGATCCATCTCTTATATAATAATTTGGTTACCGAAGATTTTAAAGTTACTTAACTTACTAGGCTAGTCAAAATAGATTAGGTATTTGCAAACATACCGCAGTAGCTGAGCATTTCTATTTGAAGTCGTGTTTTATATAACAAATATAATTATGGTGCAAATTATCTTCTTTGGCCGAGATATCACTGCATACTCAAAATTTCATATAATCTGTTTAATAAAGCAGGCAAACATTAGTGAGAATGGCAGAAATGAAAATAATATTGTGTATTCCTAATATGAATAATAAAAGTGCGGTGTAGCGTAACATTCTTTTACGATGCATGAAAAAATGAGCATAGAATTATTAATAATGAATGGATGATTGCTTCGCAACAACGGGAGAGTCTGTGTCACTGTTGCATCTTAATTTTAGTCGCTTCTTACAATACTTTTGATAAAACCCCATTATTTAGCAACGCTGTTTTTAACAACTTGTTATAATTGTAATATATTGTGTTATTGATATTTTTACATTTAATAACAAACTTTGAAAGAACTGATCGGTCAATCCGTGACACCCCACATGTGGGTCGTAAGAAATTATTCTGGATTTCAAATCGAAAATAAAGTGATATGCGGGTCGGGTTATACTCTATCCCAATTGAAAATTTTTATTTAAAGTCAACCCGAAACCAGAACCAAACATGAAACAGAAGAACATTAATCCATATTTTAACTCCATAATTCCCATTCCATATTTCAATTGCAGAAAAAATTATGTAAACTTAGTTTTCTAATACCAATTATATATTTTATGTTCGAAAGGAACAAAAACACACACGCATATATACGAGTATATATATGCATGTACATTTTAATATTCAGATACATAGATTTTTAAAAATAGCTTCGGAAGTAGTATTCTAGACTCGTTCGAAAAATTGCCAAACTCAAAATGGGAAAATTACCCAAATTCGACCTACAACGAAATAAATTGACATCAACTTCAGCTGATACGGTCGGCACAAGCAGAATGGGTATAATGGAGGTTTCGAAAAAATCCGGGTTATCAAAACGTATCCAAGTCCTTATCCAGTCACAAATCTGTTAAAGTCCGATTCTTTCTAAAAGATTGAAAACAGAAACTGAACTTAACCCCTTAATTCTCGCTCCCGTCATATTCACGGGCTGTGTCTTTTACTCAAATTATTTGATTCCCACCAGTTTGATAAAATAGTGAAATTGGCTATATTTTAGTATCGCTTTTCAAGTCATTAAATTAGGTGAATATTTCTTTTTCATAAAAGTGGTGCCAATAAGCAATTTGAATTTTTAAACCGTAATTTAATTCGAGCGTTAAGAAGTTAAATTATTTTTTGCGGTTACGGAATTGAATAAAAATTATTTTCTCTTCGTAAACTGAAACGTATTAATATTGCTTTTAAAATTAGCATATAAATAAATTTGTATGTTACATAAGATTTTTTTCAAACCTCTGCAACAGATATCTCTTAGTTAGTAGATGAATAAGTATTGCTACTAAGTTATAAGATAAGTGTTATTAAGATAAGTTATAAGATAAGTGTTTTTTTTTTTGGCTGTTTCATAACAGTGAAAGCCATCAGCCCATCAGAAGAAAATGATCCATTTCAAAGGTATAAGTTCGATTGGAAAATACTATTTAATACTTTGAGCAGAAAGAAGAGGCTACACCTGCAATTTTCATGACACTAATAGAATCACATAGCTGCCAATGGGTAACGGCCAATGGTACCATCTCTAGAATTGAATACAAATTTTTGCCCTATTTAATCGTTGACAATTGTTAGCTTCGGCGGTTGAATTAGGCAAAATTTACTGGTAAGTTTTAGTGGTAAGAAAAATTTAGTGGTAGAAATTGGTAGCTATGCAGTAGCGTAATAATGCTGGGGGGAAAAAACTGCAGCAAAATTGACATTCAGCAAACAAAAAACTATCAAGGGCTTTTTCAAAGAAACCATTTCATTCCCCGTTTTTCTTAAAAGTAACGGAAACGTATATCAAAGAAATGTTACTAGTACCATAAAATTGATTGAATTAAGTGAAAATTTATATTTCATCTCCTTAGTTAGTGACGATTTGTGTCAGTCCAGTTTATACGAGTTTTTCGCTGATCCGAGGTGAGCTTTGTCTATATTAACTTGGATAATCGGGGCTTTACTGTATAGCAAATTTATATTTAACCGTAGACAGACCAATTTTTAAAAAATGCATTCTAGATTCTAAATAATTAGAAGAAAAAAAAACGTTACAGAGAATATAGTTTATTTTATTTATTTATTATATAAGTATGAAACTGTAATAATAATTTTTAATAATTCCACGAACCGGAACAATATTTTCCATACTTTCTCGAACCGGAACAATATTTGTAACAATTTCACGAACCGGAACATCGTTCCGGTTGGCTCCGGTACATTTCGAGCCGTGAATGAAACCATAGTGTAAAAAGCACCCAAGGAAATTTGCAATTTTCCACTTATAAAACGCCCTATTTATGGATGATTTTAGTATGTTTTTTCCTATCAAAATTAATTAGGAAATATTTACTTATGATCTCTCTTTTAAATGTTTTGAATGACCACCAAAACTGTTTTCTGAAAATAAAAATTATAATAATACTGCATTTTCAAGTTACTTATAAGTCTGACAAGATCAGTTTGCATTTGCAAAAGTAGTTGTTGCATAAGATTTTATAACTTCTAAAACAGGTATTTCTTAGTTAGCATGTGAATACATGGCCTGTCTGAAAGTATCCGACATTTGTCCGAAAAGAATATATAAGTTACCTGACGGGATTGGTGGTGCCCTAATCCCCTACAAGGTAGGCTCCTTGTGCCTCCACACACTTAGCCCACCATTCCTACCACTGCTGAAAAAACTTCTAGAAAGATTTTTTGGAATGGTGTTATCGCTACCTGCATATCTCATCTCTACTCTCAAAATGGGATCCTTTCAATATCGCCTTCAGTTTCTTAAACATCCAGAAATCCCAAGGAGCCATTTCCGGATATTATGAAAGTTGGCGAACGACTGGAATTCCATATTTCGACAAGCAATTCTGAATCAGGCGCAATGAATGAGCTGGAGCATTGATGGATGTTACGAATTTTTTCGCTATGAAAATCACTAAGCTTTGATAAAATTTGATGCAGTACCTTTTCTCAACTCGTTAGTCATCTTGAGAAAATTCAAAATCCGACGAACACGTATGACAACACCTCCACTGGGCGGCCAAAAGGCAATGAATGGAATAATGGAGTGCGCGGAAATATGTCAAATATGCGCATACGCTGCCTCCTCCCAATGTGCACAGTGGCGCCGTCTTAGAACCACTACCGCGTGCGGGAAACAAAAGTCTGATACTTATCAGACAGACCTCGTAAGTATTGCAATTAAGATAATACTAATGATAGTAATGTAAGTATTGTAACTAAATTAAAATCTTTCTTCAATCTTATGTTTATCTTAATTAACCATAGAGTAAATTGTCCTAAAAACTAACTAACTCCAAACAACACGTAGTATAATTATAGAAAATTATTAGTATAAAATTAGAAGGAAAAAAACGAAGAGTTGATAATGTGAACTTTTGATTTTAAAAGAATTTCAAGAATAATCAGTTCAAGAACACACGAATCAGGGTTTGCAGATTAATATAATTTAATAGCTTCCTTAAGTTATATTACCTGAATATTTGAGAAATTATACTATATACTCATAAATATATGAAATTAAAACAACTATATTGTGGAGTTTATCGTATCCGATATTATGTAAATTGAGATCAAAAATAAAAAAAATTACTTCCGCAATGAGGTCCTTGATATGCAGATTGAGTAGTTTAAATATATTATTCCCCTGTATAAACATATGAAGTTTCGTTATAACTTTCTGGGAGTTTTGAGAAGTGATGTTCCATGCGTGATGTATGGACATTACTGACTGTTTTAAGATTTCGTGTCAAGACATCTTTATTTCTGGATCAAAAAACTTATTTGATCTTATGGGTAATTTTTTCTTTTAATATTTTAGTCTTAAAAACATATCCTTCTTAATTTTTCTGGTAACAGTTTTCGTTTATTTGTTTATAAATAAGATGTAAAATAATTAATTTTAAAAAATACAATTTATATATTATATTGTTTTTTATATTTGTTAATTTATAAGTGTTGTGAAAAAGGAAATTATCGATGAGTAAAAATATTTTTGAAAAACATTCTTCAATGAAATAAAGTTCGGAATATTTATGAATCGTATTCCGAATTTATAATTGAATAAAACATGTTCAAACAGAGCCTGTCTACAGTGGACTAATTCCCGAAAAGGAAAATTTTCTTTGTCCCGGTGAAAGGAATAAATATACAATAATAATAAGCTATATATTTGAAAAAATGGAATTTTTCAGATTTCCAGCGACTTAACAGCTTTTATTTAACATGTAAAGAACAAAACTTTAGAAATAAAAACTATAGCATATTTTTATAGGTGTAATCGCGATTTAGCCGTTCTGAAATATGCGTATTATAAATAGATGGTACATTTTTCAAGTTACAAAGTGTAATCATTTTGGAATTTAAAGTATAATATTTTCTTTTACTATAGTAAACTGTGAAACCTCCCTTTTAGATTACTTCATATATATTTGAAGAAAATTCATGCAAAATTATTTAACACCATCTTATGGTGGGAACATAAAAATATAAAGGTGTAACAGCTGCAGCAATATTCTGCATTCAATATTTTTATGCGGTAATCAAATCTCTTGTCATGATATACTTCTATCTATTTAACTTTTATTTGCAACACAAAAGAATAGTGGATTCCATGAATATATCTCTGAATAACCCCCTCCCCCCGCCCCCAAACAAGAAGGTATTTAAACAGTATATATTTTTTTAATGTTCGTATTCGTCGTGGTTGATACTAATTTCTTCAATTTCAAAACTCAGAGTCTAGTTGAAACAGAATACGACTTCACAAAAAAGACAAATGTTTCTTAACCTGACAAAATAAAATATTACACCGTACGGAAACATACAATAACGTATTCCGAGTCACAAAATTTTTTTTAATCTTTCTTTATCTTTAGATACAACATAGAATGAAATTTCCTACCACTAATTTTCGGGAAAATTTCTGAGTAGTTCTTATACAGTAGTGTATTAAGAAGTTTCTTAAACCGGGATTTAGGTTTTTAAAATGCTATCATTTCTCAATTAAATGCTGTGTAATTGAATTTATACATGCAAAAGTAAAAAATATATATATATACATTATTAATTTTTATGTTCCCGATTCATCAAGTGTTTCTGTAAAACTTGTTTATTCACTACTATAAAATGTTCATATGATATTTGATAGCATCTGGATAATTATTATCTCATGTTAAACAACAAATTAATCCACTTTAAAAATTTTAATTTAAGAAGAAAAGACAATTGCAGCGCTATTTTTTAAATAGAAATTTATAGGTAATAATAACAGTTTAAAAATACCATAATAGTATTTATTTCCCTTCGTCATATACATTTAAAAAAACCTGGCATTTTGAACAATATTTCAACGGTTTTTAAACTATGCAAAATTTGGATAAAGTACAGATAAATAAATAAACAACAACAAAAAAAAAAACATTACATGATTTATACAAAATATTGTGTACATTTCTGAGTTTTTTAAACTCTTATAAACCTTCTAATTTTTTAAAAACATCCAAAACCTCAGTTTTTAACGCCCTCTAAGTAAAAGATTGTTAAGATCTATTTTTTTGGCAAATAGCTTTTAAATATTTTTTTTACATTTTTTACATACACCATACGGAGAAATAATGAATGGTGCAGCAACTAGTAGATATCTGGAAATTTTATAGATATTCCATACGTAATTGATGTAATTAACAAATCACGGAAACAGCCAGGCCGCAACGTCCATAATCTTGATGCGGTTCATTTCGTTTTAACTCCTTTCTTTAATCCATGCCACCGGAAGCCTCATTCATAGCGATTTCGAGAAATGGTCATTGTTTTCGTGACTGATTATGTAATATCAGTTATAAATTTGGAAACCAGCAAGTATGAAAGCGCTTAATAAAAGCGTCGATCACACCTTAACTATAAAGTATTATAGCTTTTTTTCGAAAACCTTATTTGAATTTACATTTTGGTCTTACATTTCAAGGTAAACCCTGAACATTATATATATATATAACTTTTGTATAGTATTTAATCGATCTTTTGTGATCTTGTAAATGGATTCATGCTGCAAATTTCTATTTGCTATATTTTTTATTCGAAATTTAGAATAAAACAAAATTTTGCAATATTTTATTTAATATATATTTTTTTATATATGCTTAACTTTTTTAAATAAAAAAAAACAGAAAGAAAAATCTTTCATTGAATGTTTTCAACTTCTTTTTAAAGGAACTATAAGAATATATATTTACACTCTTATAAGAAACTTACACGATCTTTTTATCTGAATATATTTTTTAATAAAATATTAAGAAAAAAAATCCAATATAATTTAGAGAGTTTCTAAAATTTTCAGAAACTTTCTTGAAATGAAAAATAAAATGAGGAAATTCTTGAGATATTTCAGAACCGTTTGCAGATATTTCTTTAGTATGCGATAAATATTCAAGAGCAGAAAATTTTGAGATCTGAAGTTTGTTACCTGGAAAAATAAAGTAAATTCTTCCTTTTGACATCAATATTCGATAAAAATTATGCTCCCGAAATTTCAAGTATATATTGATGTCTTTCTGAACGCAGCCTTCCAAACGTAATACAGTTAGTAGAGGAAAAATATTAAGTGTTGTATTCATTTGTAAATATGTGTATCGTTTTGAGGAAAAATGACGAAATGGTTAAACTTTTACTGCGTGATATATTTTATAACAGAAAAAATAAATATATAATACTCGTTTATGCTTGACGAAAAGGAAAATATATTTAAAAAATGAGGACAGATTACATTTGTTTTCTTTAAGTATTTAACTGTATCTTTAAATATGAAATAGCTAGATTTGAACCTGTGACTTTCCGACTACTAGAAAAGTGTGACTTTCCGACTTTAAACTAGAAAAGTTCAGAAAGAGTCACGCATTGGTTATCACAATATATATGAGTTAACACCAGTCTTATTTAACTGATTAATTTTCCTGTAAAAAAATCTCTGTAAATATTTTTAACCCTTTGAGGAGCAGTGGGATATATTTTATCCCACCTGCGATTAATGAAGTTTTGCACCAGAAAAATTTTATGAAATTTTACTTTTCAAACTTTGGTGGAAAGAAGTAAAATTACTCTTTCTTATTTTGAAATAATTTTTTTCTAAATTTCCGGTGATAATGCAGAATTACACAAACGCAATCGCTTGCCCCTCAAGGGGTTAAATGGTATAGAAAACACATGTCTCAGCCAAATATATCCACTCGAGGCTTATAACTTAACTGCTACATTTAACCTTAATCAAAAACATCTATTAGACACAACCGTGTTTACTCGCACACACATGCTACATACATTGTAAATATTTTATAAGAAGACCAGAAGTTTTTAAAATAACAATATAGTTTTGATAAAAGATTTCTTTGTAACTTTCACGTTAATAGCATTTAAATTTTCTGATCCATTTTCAGATATTAATAGAAAAAAATTACTGCGATAATCTTTTATTGGATTCTTGAAGTTGAAAAATAAGAATATTTTTAGTATAACAATTAAATTTATATCTATAAGTTTAGAGTTATGTACTATATAAAAGAAAATTATTGAAGATTAAGGTATGCAGTAAATTTTACTTTATAAAACGTTGCTAAATTTTTCATTGATCATTTATTAAAATATGAATATGCGAACTATTATTCAGGATATCAAATTTAAGTTGATAAAACATTGACATTTCTCATTCTAATTCTAAATAAGGTATAACAGTTCTTCGATGCCAACAGCTAGGATAGACGCTTATTATTAAATTTCTAGCTCAGATTGCTGATATAATATTATATTACATTCCACTAAGAAAAATAATTATAAGGGCATTAGAAATTCACCACAAAAGCAACACCGCCAATACTGTTTTTCCTCTAAAATGGACATGTGTTCCTCTTTTATGAATATTGAAATCGAAACGCGCTGAGTAAACGTGATTATAAGCAACATTATAGGGATTTGCCTTTGTGACAGGAATATTTAAATTGCACTTAACGTCTCATTAACGTTCCATCTGCCTCTTAATATACTGTCAAAATACTGACACATGGAACGTTTTATCTGCCTCTAATTTCTTACGTTTTGCACAGATTGATTTAAAATACTGTTCCATTAATTATTTCTATATAATATATGTATAGCTATATACGTATATATATATGTGTCTGTATGTATAAGTAGGATATTCTAAATTTATATCATTTTATTCTATGATTAAATGTATACATTGTACTATATTCATAGTTGACAATTGCAACGGGTTTTGGCCCTGGTAGTTAGAATAATGATGCTTTCAATTATTCAATCGAAAATTTGAGATAAAATAAGGAGAAAAAAAAATTCAGAATTACTGATTGCCAAAAATCACAGCAATTGGCAGATATGTATGTTTTTCTAATGTTAAAAAAATGTTATTTCTCATACAGAAAAACTTCATGAAATAGAACACTTTAAAAGAGTTAATTGAGAGATTTTTTTTTTCATAGCATGCATGTTATACAAGCTATTTAAATAAATGTATGTAATGTTTAATGTATTCACTGATTAAATTTTAACATTACACCTTATTTATCAAGCAGTACAAAATGTTTTGCTCAACGTTGTTGTAGTAGAATAATTGTTGTACCTTGTAATAACTGTTTAACACGTTAGCAAATAGTAAGATAAGTCATTGGCTTAAGAACCATTTGAGAATAAAAGCTGGATTGTTGTCCAGACATTATCTGCTCAGACGTCTGCCCAGGTACACTTCATATTAGATGGACACCTGTACCTTACTCATCTCAACCATCTCTCAAACCTGCAATTCCCAATTTTACCATTTACCAACGGTTTCTATAAAATAACTTACAATGAATCATTATTCCGTACTACACTGGCCTCCAAAAGTTAAGGTACAGGGACTGGATGCTTTCGATTGCACACATTTTGTCAAATACTAACAGAAATTATTGGCGCATTGTTCTTGAACTTCTGGGATGAAAAGAACATGTTTGATTCCATATTTATTGGTGAAGATTTAATCGGGAGGTCAATTAGAGAGCCAATAATAAATTTAATAATAAAATAATATTTGCAATTACCCATGTAACAGAAAATGCTGGAAATGATTTGTCACTATGTTAAATGACTATTTGGGTCTTGTTCAACGTTTGTGTGCATTTGTGTAAGCATAGGACTCATATTCGTGAAGTTGTTATTGTGTGTGTGAAAAATTCAAAAGTTTTTTGCTTATAGCATACAGAGTTTTCAACCAAATTTAACACGACTTTCCGAAAACTTGCCAAAGAATAGTAGCAGCAGTATACTGCAATTAAAACATGAATATATTGAATATTTGATGAGATATGGGCATTTTTATGAGTTAATTTTTAACTGTATATGCGCGGAAGATTTCAAAATTTTTATTTCATAATTTGGTAGTCAGTATTTTGTGTCAACTTCTATAAAACGTCCAGTCAAATGTTGTGAACTTATAAAGACATAGCTGATTGAAAAGTTGTGGAAAATCCCTTATAATAAAGCTATTTTTAGGAAGCAACTCACTATAGCGACCCTATCTATGTGAATTTTCGCGATATTTGACTGGATTTTTTATATAAGTTGCCGTAAATAGCTGACTACCAAATTATATAATAAAAATTTTAGTATCTTCCACCCATGCGCAGCTAAATATTATTTCATACAAATTCCCATATCTCATCAAATATTCAATATATTCATATTTTAATTGAGTATACTGTTGCTACTGTTCTTTGTCGCTACTGTTTTTTGAAAAGTTGTGTTAAATTTGGTTGAAAACTCTGTATGCTATAAACAAAAAACTTTAGAATTTTTCACAAAAACATTAATGTCTTCACGAATATGAGTGTCATGCTTATACAAATGCATACAAACGTTGAACAGGACCCAAATAGTCATTTACCACAGTCATAAACTATTTCCAGCCTTTTCTGTTACATATGTGATCGCAAATATTATTTTACTATTAAATTTATTATTAGCCCCCTAATTGAACCCCCCCCCCAGATAAATCTTCACAGAGAAATATAAAATAAAACACGTCCTTTACATCCTAGAAGTTCAAGAACAATTCGCCAAAAATTTTGGTAGATATTCGACAAAACGTATACAATCGAAATCATCCAGTCCCTCTACCTTAATTTTTAGAGGCCAGTGTATTTTGCTTATCTTAGAGGGCATAAAATATATCTTATAGATTACAAACTAATTCCTTAGAAAACATACGCTATCTCTTAAAAAAGATGTATCAGTTCTTTTTATATACCACATGCTTAAAAAATAGAGTGGCGTTTTAAAAAAGGATACATATATGTTCAGAGTTCGAATTCAAATGAGTGTTTACAAAATGTAACAATACAAATAAAATACTTGTGATATAACAATTTAAATTACACTTATTTAGAACATGAAAAACTTCTATTCTTCTTTTAAAAAAGATTTAACCTCACCTGTTTCAAACCGATGTACTTAATATTTTCACAGCAATTTTCAATTCTAGGTATTTTTAATATCGTAATATACAAGGAATGGAATTTTGTAGCTTAAAAAGTATATATTTCTATTAAATTTGCATTTATCGGCTGTATGAACAATGCGTAGCGTACGAAAAAAGACAGGCAGGGATTCCTTGCCACGTGCTGCAGACAGGCTGATTTTCCATCTTCCCGGCTGAAAGCAGCCGAGATAGCTGGTGAACAGTGCTCTTTTTCTTTTGTTGACGGAAATAAAATGTCGCCGATTTAATTCGACTGCAGTTATTTTTCTTCAAATAACATACAAATTTTCACATTTTTTTTTATTTCATAGAAAAGATAAGATAGTAATGCATGTTAAATTTTAGCATTAAATTTTCTTAATTAGCATTAAAATTCTCTTGCAACCTATACATGTTGCAGTAGTTATTCAATTTTATCACTGGAAAACTATTTTGTATGTTTTATAAGTTGCAAATATCTATTTTAAGTTATAGCTAGCGGATATTTGATTTTTATTTATTTAATCTGCTTCTTTTATAATTTACAAGTTTACTTATGAGTAATATTACATTTGCCGCATTGCATTTAAAATGTTCTAGATAGTAATACATAATTCACCTTTTTTTTTATTATTACGGATTTGATAAAAATGTTGACATTTTTGTGTCATCCAATCGAAGACTTTTTAAATTTTAACGTCTATTCAAAAACAAAGTCCACATGATGGATTCTGCCGTTATACATTTCCATATGGAAGTTCATATCGTTGTTTCCATAGCAACAAAATCAAATCGCCAGTGCTAAATCGGATTTATTTTTGAGCTTGAAACAATTTAAATCCACTTATATTTTGTTATAAATCGTAAAATATGATAGTTAAATATGATTATAAATACGGAAATATATATGAGAAAACTATTGTTAAAACAAACTAAAACTGATAAAACTATAGTTAAAACAAACTAAAAATGACATAACTAAAGGTATTTAAAATAAACTTATTTAAACAAATTTAACATAAAAAGTTTTTCCCTTAAAGAGTATTTGACATAAAAGCGTATTTTTAGAGTTTTATTTCATCGCCAACCAATGGTAAATTGCCAAATAAACGAAATTTTCATAAATTTTACGTCGCTCTAGCAAGGTTCCGCAGGATTTTTTTTTTATTATTATATAAAACATATATATCCACATGATAAGAACATTTTGTATTTTTTTCAAATTTTTCTGGGTATGCCTGTATGGAGACCTTCCTTGTAAGTTCTGAATGCATTAGCTGGACAGAGAACAACTGCCGCAGGTGAAAAGCTTATACCGGTGGGTGGCAGGTAGATGAAGCCATGGATTGCTAATCTACTCGGCTCAAAACTGACAACGGGAAAAAGGCGGTTTGTATCACATCGATGCATATGCGAATAACGCACGAATATATCAGGATTTTAATTGTACCTATTATTTTTAAAATAATTATAATTTATCTTACGTGCCTGAAATCTTAGAAATAAATCTCATTGCCACATGCCGTTAACATTACATTATTTTTTCAGAGAAAAAAATCAGATTTTTTTTTTCTGTACTGACAACGCATGAGAACGCAACTGTTCACAATGGATTTTTCAAAGCAAAATCTTCAATATTGTTCAACATTGTATAAAACGTTTCTTGAGCATTAGTTTGCAGATATATACAGTCGAATCCCGTTAATACGCGAATCAAGGGACAGATGAAAATTCGCGTATTAAACGAATTATTATCGCTTACTAACCGAAGTTCGTGAATTTTCGTCCCGTGGCCCATATAACTACCTATACGGATAAAATAGGGTTCATACGCGTTAAGAGATTCAGGGGACTTTAGGTGCTTTAGTAGCAGAAATTTCGTAAAGTACTGGTCGCTCTATCTGAAGATATATTTTTTTTTTCATTGAATAACCAAATATTACCGTACGCAAATTCTGGTAAAAGGTACTTGAAGGTCCTTGAAGCGTACGAACCCTGTAAAACACATCTTTATAACAAATTTTAGCGTTTTTAACACATAAAACTTTATTTTATTTGTTTTTATAATTACTATTTGTTTATTAAGCAGGAACGTTCAAAATCTGGAAATTTAAATAAAAGTTATTGTCTTAAAAATCCTATATCTTTTGAAAATTACATTTTTTTATGTACGTCACATAAAATTTAACAAAACGAACACAAAAATTTGTGCTAACCATTTAAACTAAAACTAATGTGAACAACATTAACATCCTTGTTAGGTATACAGAATAAATAGAGAAAACCGTCGATAATACTCCAAAGTCGATACAAAAAACAAAAGTTTACAGTTAATAAAGTCAATAATTACATAAAAGTTACTTTTTGGCAAAGTAGCTATCAATTTTGGCTTGTTTGACATGCGATCGAGCTATTAGCATGATGTTTTCAGAAATATTTACGTGATGGTAAGCCTCGCTCGTCGAGAGTCCAGAGCAGGTTCATCGTCTTCTTCCTCCTCATCCGGTTTATCAGGCATTGTTGAAGTTGATGTCACCCAGACTTCTGAGCTAGGAGGCTGCTAGATCTTTGTCGATATTAATGAACGTGTATAAATAGACAAAATCTTCCCCTGCAGATTCTTGTTCGCCAAGCCAGTGTTCTTCAACATCAGAGTGCAAGTTCGGCTCTTTAAAAATGTTGTCCTCGCTACTTCCAAAGCAATTTGCAATCGTCATTGCTGTGACACTCTTCTATGCTACGGTAAGCATGTGCATAGTGTGATGGGTTGTAATAGGGCGACTCTCTTAGCAAGAATTGTTGCTGCCGTGTTCCATTTGGTGAAGATATTGTCGTACTACGCGAGTCTTGTAATTTACCTTGACGCTGTTAACCATTCCTTGGTCTATTAGCTGAGTGACACTGGTCGAATATGGAGGTAAAAATTGAATTTGGACTTCCACAGGTCACCTTTATCTTTCGAATGCGCAGGACAATTATGCACAAGCAATAACATATGGAGTGATTCTTTTTCCTTAGGCTGGTCAATATCACGAACCCATGTTGAAAAAAAGGTTTCCCGTCATTCACGCTCTGCGCTAACTTTCTCAAGGAAGGGGAGATTTTTTACGTTTTTAAAGCATCGCGGCTTACGTGTTTCTGTATGAACAGTAGCTTTATCTTTTCTGAACCCTCAGATTTGGCATCGAGTAGAAGAGTAAGACAATCTTTGCTTACTTTACTCCCAGGACATGCTTCTCCTTTTATAGCCTTTGTTTTGTTGGATGTCATTTTGTAAAAAAGCCTAAATTCGTCCACGTTGTAAATATCACGACTTGAGTAGTTTTTTACAAGCTGCCGAAGCAAATTTGTTTTCCAACAAATCGTTGTTTACAGAAGCGGATTCACTGCACATTTTCTGAAATTTTATTCCGTGGCGAGATTTAAATCGATCCAGCCATTCATTTGAAGCATTGAAATCTAACAATACCATTTTTGCTGCGACTTCAGAACGTTTTTCTAGGATTACTATGCCGCTTATTGGGATATTCGTAAAGCGCGCATGAAGAAACCACTTGTGGAAGGACTTCTACATGTCCTTAAACATGGCGGTTTTCTTGATCCTTGTTCCACCAAAAACAGCTTGGTTAACGATGACATCCCTAATCTTCAACAAAGTCCTTGATGATTCTTCATGTCTTTTTCTTTGGTAAATGCTGATTTATTCAGTACCGCCTGGACATCGTACTGATTTATAATTTCTAACTTATCAGTGATAGAGAGAGCCTCTCTTTTGATGTGTTTGCTCCTTTTGCCATGGTAAAGAGTAGACTAAACTTTTAAAAGAACACGTGGTGATCGCTGACCAGATTTCACGGGGAGCGACTAGCGACCCTCTTCCTTCGTAAGGCAGGCCGCACACTGAGGCGACAGGAGGAAGATGAAGTGCGACTTAAGAGGAGAAACAGGTCGAAACAAAGAAGAAAGCTGTTTCAAACCTGTTTTTTCCCGAAGTCAAGCAACATTTTGCATGACTCCCTTCAGTGTTCGGCCCGCTTTAGATATCACAGCACTGATTAAACAACGAAGCGGCACTGCTCTAAGATAGGATGGGGATCAAATCGTTTCTCCATCGTAGGGGAAAAGTTCGCTTTCCGCTTCTTTATCGGATAAGATATCTACTGGTTCTTTCTGATCAGGGGGAAAATAATATTTTTGGTTATTTATTGTGCACTTGTTAGCAGTGAAATTTTCTCTCCTCTTCTCCTGGCCTGTTTGACTATACGAAGTAATCGGCGCCGGGAAAGATTTCTCTATTAAAAAACAGAGAGGTTCAAACTTAAATTTTTAGTAAAGCTATTCATGGTTGCATCACATTTGGACGAAAAAAAAAACATTCGTAGTTTAAAGACTTGTCTTATGTAATGCTTGGGACATTATTCCCTGTAAAATCTCCTCTGTTTCAATTTCAAATAAAGCTAATTCGCGTATTAAACATAGCTTTTTCTTGCTCGAGACTGACAAAATTTAGCGTCTTAAGCGGGTTCGCGTATTACGTAGGGTTTTTTTAATGTGTAAGATAGGCGTTTTTCAAGGAACCGAAAAAAATTCGCGTATGTTTAATACGCGAATTTTTTTTCGCGTATTAAGCAGGGCGCGTATTAACGGGGTTCGACTGTATATATTTTTTAATTCCAATGTAATATAGAGTCTCTTTCGATCGTACAAAACATTCTTCGGTGATTGATGTACAATCAGCAACATCACCTTCACTTTCACGATCATCTACTTCTCCTTCTCTGATTAAGTTTCCGACAATGTCCTTTGTAGTTAGGTCAGAAAATGTGATCGCCGTTATCTCTATTTTGAAATACCTGGTATAAATTTAGATAATTACATCCTCCATATACTCCAAAAAGTATTTTTCTATAAAGAGTTGTCTACGTAAACATTGTGGAAGCCATAAACATTTATGGCATAAAATATCATATATCATTCAAAATTCTGTGAATTTCATGATTACTTATCACTTTTATAAAATATTTCAACCAAAAGATACTTCTTATGTTTCAAAAAGTTGTTATTGCATCATCAGCTAATAATCTCGAATCCATGCATTTAGTTAAAAGTATTTGCGTGTGGTACATCATAGCATGAGACACATTGATTGCAAATGTATGTTAAAATACAATAATTTTTAAAAGGATTACAAGAGACGCATTCAATCTAAAACAGATTTATATTTGAAGTAGCAATGTTGCTGTTTGATTTTAATTTTCGGGGAGTCCTCGCATACACTGCATTCAATTTGTTTTCTCGAAGAGTGCCGCTGCAAATAGGTTAAAATGAAGATTTTTTAATGAAACCAAGTCTCATGATCGCCTATTGCAGTACAAGAATGAGGATACCCAAAATGTAAATTAAATAATAACGTTTAAATAAATCGTACCATTATAATTTTACCAAATGTCTCAAATTACCAATTTAGTATCACCTTTTTAAATAACTTTCAATCTTTTTTGATTTTTTCTTCTTAATTATAAATATTTGTTTGCTACAATAGAGTAAACTAACTAAAGAGAAACGGTAAGGCTACCGCAATTGTAAATTTATTAACTATTCTTGGGAAGTAAATTAAAATATTCAAAAGGTATTTCTTTTTTTTGCATTCGATTATTATACCTGAAGGCAGAAAAACAATAACAATGTTGAATTCCGTTCTGTGGAGTGTTAACATTCTACTTAAAATTAAGCGATTAATTTATAATGCTATTGTGCAAAGCATTTTGCTGTATGGCGCAGTGACATGGACATAAATGTTCAGCTAAAAAAGTAGCTCCTCTCCACTAAAGTGGACTTCTGGCGAAGATCAGAGGCGCAGTCTAGGCTGGATAAAATTGAAACTCAAGAATACGTGAAATAATGCAAGTCAAACAAAATGTCGTTAATAAATAGTCGAATAACTAGCTGAGATGGTATAATCATGCCTACAGAATGAAAGAGGAACGCCTTCCTAAAATTATCTTTGAATGGTGTCCGGACGGCAAAAGTAGGAGAGGCAGACCGAGGATGACGCAGCAAATTTCTATTCGAGAGACAATGGATAATTATATGTTAAATGATGAGATTATTCTGGACAGAGAGAGATAGAAAGGATTTCTCAGAACTATATGGGTCGAAGAAACACGCTGTTTAGTGGAATCTCCT
This sequence comes from Maratus speciosus, assembly GCA_963932465.1. NCBI lineage: Eukaryota > Metazoa > Arthropoda > Arachnida > Araneae > Salticidae > Maratus > Maratus speciosus. The sequence continues at coordinate 196,036,786 of OZ010793.1, read as the reverse complement.
GAAGAACAAGGATTAACATACCGTATTTGTGCCTAATTACATTATTTTGTCATAGTATGTATGAATAACATAAAATATTTTAAAAAAAGCTTTTGACAGATTAAACATAAAATAATGTACTTTGACGTTAAATGTCGTTCACAAGCCTTATTATCAAGCTAATATAAATTGGTTACAAGATACATTTCATCAAAAAATGCTTGGAAATTCCATTTTTTATTTTGCAGAATAATTCCTAAAAAAGACTGATAAGAAAATAAATGCGCAAGAAAGAACCTAAATGTTACACACAAACGTTCTTCAGATTAACTCGCATGCTAAAAAGTTACATCGGCATTTCCTGACTTTTTATACATTTTTTACAATTATTTTGTCTTCAACAATTTGAATTGCATTCTAATAGTAATGCATATTCATATTTTTCTAAAGCTGCGTACGACGACAGCTTTTTACGTGAATTTAAAAAAAAATTGAAAATTTCTATATACCTAAATGTGAAATAACGATATTACTATAAAAATATATTTCATATTTTTTACGGTGTATATATATATATATATTTAAATAGTTAAATGAATCTATTTTTTTCAATGTTAAATGAATTTCTTTGTTTTAAAAAAGTTATGAGCACTGCTATCGCTACCGCAATTGGTTTTTTTGTGACCGGCGGTCTTTCACGGCTAATAGTAAGTAAACTCTTGCATATATAAATATGAAAGGTGGTAGTTTTATAGAGAAATTTTCGATAAACGCGCACATGATGAAAGCTTTTAACTGGAAGTTATATTATAGGTATTTTTACTATTTATTTATTCTTTTGTTATTTAAAGTAAAAATTATGTCAGTTCGTATAATTTGGAGAAAAGTTTGACGGTTTGTATAATTTGGCAAAATTGGTCGACGACGCGATAATCAAATAGTTCCGAAAATATTTACTGAAATTTTATTTAAATAAAATAACGTTTAAAAAATAGGTATGTCAGTGTTAAATTCAAAAGTATTAGATGCATTTTGTTTATCATTTACACCATTGGATAGTTTCGCAGAATCGTTTTTATACATGATTTACCAATATAACTTTTTTTATCAACATTTTGTGTTTACTTTTTTTCCGGCCTCGAAAAAACTGATAGTAATTTTATTTAGAATTCAGTTAAAAAAAAAAAAAAAAAAAAAAAAAAAAAACGAAATTAAGGGAACTTAGAATTATCCGTACGGAGATTTATGTAATTACGCATTACTAAAAGAATTTTCATGATGAAATATTTTTTGATATTTTTTTACTACATTACTTTTTTATATAACTGCGTGTTTACCCCCTTTTTTCTGATAGGTGATTGCAGGATTTTTGTCAAATCTTCCGTAATTGAGTATCCTATCCCCCGATTTGCGTATAAATTACGTTGTTGGAAGCACCTTTTTTTAAGAGAATTAATTCTTTACGATCAATCCAATTAAAAGAGATGAGCCGATTTCATAATTAACAACTATTTTTTCATTTATGGTGTTTCACTTAACCAGTTTTCACAGGGGCACACGCTACACTGTAATGAACAAACTGGTCAAAAATTGAGAAACCTGAGGCGATATTGGCGTGTTCGAATAATTACAATTACGATTTTTGGTAATAAAATTTGCTTTTAATTCGCTTTAGCTGGAGCAAATGTTGCCAACAATAAATTTCTTTCATCTTGGCGTCGAAATATCTCAATATCATTGGATAAAAATTTTAAATTTCTAAACCGGTTAGAAAATATGCAATCTCCCTCCCCCTTATTTTTAATTCCCCTTTTTTTTACATTTTTTTAGTTTTATATTAGTATTAGCCATCTGATGATTTCTGAATTACAAATCATTCTTACGGATATTTATGCAATTATATATTAATACTATTTGAACAAATCTCGCGATTTTGAAAAAAAAGTACTTGCTGAAATAAAGCTTTGATCATATGTTTGATCATATGAAATAAAGCTTTGATCATAATTATATATTTCTTATGATTTTTCAGGTTTCGGCGAAATCTTCCGTTTTCAGTACGCAGTTGTTTATAGCATTTCAGGCGAATCTTTCGTAATCGGATATCTCGAAAATTGACGCATTAAATAAAATGTATTTTTTTTTAATTTATTTAAGCAAAACCTTCATGGTGTATCTAATCACAGAAAATCATATTATCATCTACTATACATACAAAACGCAGCTTTGCATTTCAACCAGAAGTTTTATACTATTTTGATAGAAATTATAATGTCAGTTTTTTGGGGTAGGTATATAACACGTTGATGTACGTCTCTTAGTTATATAAATACGAGGAAATTTCTAAATTTTGTAAACCCGATTATTAAAGTATATATTTTTCTACGAATTTCATGAATTAAATGGAAATATTAAAAACTGTGGCTGAGTTGCGTTATCTATACTAATATTATAAAGAGGTAAAAATTGTTTACTTGTAGGAGGTAAGCTCTGGAACTACCGAACCGATTCCAAAAGTAATGGTATCAAAAGGATGGTGTTAGTCCAACTTAGAACATAGGCTATATTTTATGTCGGTGCAACTACGCCAAAGGGGGGTGCAGGAGAAAAAAACGTTCTAAAAATGCGATTTTTACGTTACTGAAGGACCTAGAAATATGAAATTTGTAATATTAGTTACTTATAAGATATAAAGGATTTCTAAGAACAGTTCTTAAACAATTCGAAATTTAATAGGGGTGAAAATGCACAAAAAGCGTTCTAAAAAACGTTCTAAATGGTAGTTTCTACACAATCTCAGGAAATACCAAACAGATTAAAAAAAAATATTGGTGTCAAAATGATGGAGATAACGCTTGCTCTAAGATAGGCTATGTTTTATGTCGGTGCCAATACCCGAAAGGTGTTGCAGGAGCAAAAAACGTTCTAAAAATGCGATTTTTGCGTAACTGAAGGGCCTAGAAATATGAAATTTCAAATATTAGCTACTTATTAGATATAAAGGATTTCTAAAAACAGTTCTTAAACAATTCGAAATTTAAAAGGGGTGAAAATGCGCGAAAAGCGTTCTAAAAAACGTTCTACATGGTGGTTTCTACACAATCTCAGGAAATACCAAACCGATCTAAAAAAATAATTTCGTCAAAATGATGGTGACAACCCTTGCTCCAACATAGGCTATGTTTTATGTCGGTGCCACTACCCCAAAGGGGGGGGGGTGCAGAGAAAAACGTTCTAAATTGCGGTTTTTGCGTTACGGAAGGGTCTAGAATCGTGAAATTTGTAATATTAGTTAGTTATAAGACATCAATGATCTCTAAGAACATTTCCTTAAAAAAATCGAAATTTAAAAGGAGGTCAAAATGCGCAAAAAGCGTTGTAAAAAACGTTCTAAATTGCGATTTCTATGCAATCTCAAGAAGCACTATACCGATTTCAAATATAATGGTGTAAAATGATGGTGACAGATCTTGCTGCTAGATAGGCTATATTTTATATCTGTTTCCACTACCCCAGAGGAGATGCAGGAGCAAAATGCGCGAAAAGCCTTCTAAAAACGTTCTAAATGCCGAGTTGTCAGCAATATCTCAAGAAGAATCAAACTGATTTCAAACGTAATGGCAGGAAATTTATGCTTACAGGCTCTGCTCTAACATAGATGCTATTTTATTTCGGTATCACTATCACCTAGACGTTGCAGGAGCAAAAAAGCGTTCTAAATTTCGATTTTTGTGATCTGTAGGGGCTAGCAACATAAAATTAGGCAAGGTACATATTTATTAGATATAAATGATCTTTAAGAACAGTTTCGAAAAAAAGTGGAAATTTAAAAAGTGTTGAAAATGCGCGAAAAGCGTTCTAAAAACGTTCTAAATTGCGATTTCTACTCAATCTCAGGAAATGCCAAAACTATTTCAAAAGCAATGGTTGCAATCAATTATGACAGTCACTGCTATAACATAGGTTATATTTTATGTTGCTGTCACTACCATCTGAGGGCTGCAAAAGCAAAACATGTTCCAATTTGCGTTTTTTGCACAACTGTGGGGTCTAACACTTTGAAGTATGGCATGGTATTTACTTACAAGATGCAACTTCTTTCTATGAACATTCGAAAGAAAATTCCAAATTTAAAAAGATGAAGTGAGCAAAAAGCGTTATAAATTACAAATTTTAAGCAAACTTATAAAATACCAAACCGATTAAAAAAATAATAATGATAAATTGTTGGTGATAGAACCTGCTCAAACATAAGCTATATATTATGATCAAACATAATATGCTTTATAAGCTCAAACATAAGCTATATTTGTCTGTGCCACCTCCACCAGAGGGTTGCAGGAGCTAAAAACTTTCTAAATTGCGATTTCTGTGATACTGAAAAGTCTAGAAACTTTAAATATGGCATGGTAGTTACTTATAAAATATAAATGCCCTCGAGGACTGTCGAAAATAAATTCTAATTAAAAAGGGGTGAAGCGAAGGGGAGGTGCGAAAAGCATTCTAAAAAAGTCCTAAAATACGATTTCTATGCAATTTCAGGGAATATAAACCGATTATAAAAGTAATAGTTGCGAATCAATGGTAACAGTCTCTGATCCTACACAGGCTATATTTTATGCCGATGATTCTACCACCAGAGGTTCACAGGAACAACAAACGTTCTAAAAAAGGCCTTTAAAAGTTTTCTAAAATACGTTTCTGTGGAATATTAGGAAATAACAAACCTATTTCAAAATTAATGTAGGCAAATTAATGGTGACATTTCCTATTTCAACATAGTCATTTATGTTGAGAGAGGTGGTAGGACTTGGAATTTGACATGATGGTTAATTGTAAGGTCTTCTATACTCATACTCATACTCATCTATACTCCTATTATAAAGAGGAAAAAATTGTTTATTTGTAGGAGGTAAGCTCTGGAACTGCCGAATCGATTCCAAAAGGAATGGTATCAAAATGATGGTGTTAGTCCAACTTAGAACATAGGCTATATCGTATGTCGATGCCACTACCCCAAAGGGGGTGTAGGAGCAAAAAACGTTCTAAAAATGCAATTTTAGCGTTACTGAAGGGCCTAGAAATATGAAATTTTGAATATTAGTTACTTATAAGATATAAATGATGTCAAAGAACAGTTCTTAAACAATTCGAAATTTAAAAGGGGTGAAAATGCACAAAAAGCGTTCTAAAAAACGTTCTAAATGGTAGTTTCTACACAATCTCAGGAAATACCAAACAGATTAAAAAAAATATTGGTGTCAAAATGATGGAGATAACGCTTGCTCTAAGATAGGCTATGTTTTATGTCAGTGCCAATACCCGAAAGGTGTTGCAGGAGCAAAAAACGTTCTAAAAATGCGATTTTTGCGTAACTGAAGGGCCTAGAAATATGAAATTTCAAATATTAGCTACTTATTAGATATAAAGGATTTCTAAAAACAGTTCTTAAACAATTCGAAATTTAAAAGGGGTGAAAATGCGCGAAAAGCGTTCTAAAAAACGTTCTACATGGTGGTTTCTACACAATCTCAGGAAATACCAAACCGATCTAAAAAAATAATTTCGTCAAAATGATGGTGACAACCCTTGCTCCAACATAGGCTATGTTTTATGTCGGTGCCACTACCCCAAAGGGGGGGGGGGTGCAGAGAAAAACGTTCTAAATTGCGGTTTTTGCGTTACGGAAGGGTCTAGAATCGTGAAATTTGTAATATTAGTTAGTTATAAGACATCAATGATCTCTAAGAACATTTCCTTAAAAAAATCGAAATTTAAAAGGAGGTCAAAATGCGCAAAAAGCGTTGTAAAAAACGTTCTAAATTGCGATTTCTATGCAATCTCAAGAAGCACTATACCGATTTCAAATATAATGGTGTAAAATGATGGTGACAGATCTTGCTGCTAGATAGGCTATATTTTATATCTGTTTCCACTACCCCAGAGGAGATGCAGGAGCAAAATGCGCGAAAAGCCTTCTAAAAACGTTCTAAATGCCGAGTTGTCAGCAATATCTCAAGAAGAATCAAACTGATTTCAAACGTAATGGCAGGAAATTTATGCTTACAGGCTCTGCTCTAACATAGATGCTATTTTATTTCGGTATCACTATCACCTAGACGTTGCAGGAGCAAAAAAGCGTTCTAAATTTCGATTTTTGTGATCTGTAGGGGCTAGCAACATAAAATTAGGCAAGGTACATATTTATTAGATATAAATGATCTTTAAGAACAGTTTCGAAAAAAAGTGGAAATTTAAAAAGTGTTGAAAATGCGCGAAAAGCGTTCTAAAAACGTTCTAAATTGCGATTTCTACTCAATCTCAGGAAATGCCAAAACTATTTCAAAAGCAATGGTTGCAATCAATTATGACAGTCACTGCTATAACATAGGTTATATTTTATGTTGCTGTCACTACCATCTGAGGGCTGCAAAAGCAAAACATGTTCCAATTTGCGTTTTTTGCACAACTGTGGGGTCTAACACTTTGAAGTATGGCATGGTATTTACTTACAAGATGCAACTTCTTTCTATGAACATTCGAAAGAAAATTCCAAATTTAAAAAGATGAAGTGAGCAAAAAGCGTTATAAATTACAAATTTTAAGCAAACTTATAAAATACCAAACCGATTAAAAAAATAATAATGATAAATTGTTGGTGATAGAACCTGCTCAAACATAAGCTATATATTATGATCAAACATAATATGCTTTATAAGCTCAAACATAAGCTATATTTGTCTGTGCCACCTCCACCAGAGGGTTGCAGGAGCTAAAAACTTTCTAAATTGCGATTTCTGTGATACTGAAAAGTCTAGAAACTTTAAATATGGCATGGTAGTTACTTATAAAATATAAATGCCCTCGAGGACTGTCGAAAATAAATTCTAATTAAAAAGGGGTGAAGCGAAGGGGAGGTGCGAAAAGCATTCTAAAAAAGTCCTAAAATACGATTTCTATGCAATTTCAGGGAATATAAACCGATTATAAAAGTAATAGTTGCGAATCAATGGTAACAGTCTCTGATCCTACACAGGCTATATTTTATGCCGATGATTCTACCACCAGAGGTTCACAGGAACAACAAACGTTCTAAAAAAGGCCTTTAAAAGTTTTCTAAAATACGTTTCTGTGGAATATTAGGAAATAACAAACCTATTTCAAAATTAATGTAGGCAAATTAATGGTGACATTTCCTATTTCAACATAGTCATTTATGTTGAGAGAGGTGGTAGGACTTGGAATTTGACATGATGGTTAATTTTAAGGTCTTCTATACTCATACTCATACTCATCTATACTCCTATTATAAAGAGGAAAAAATTGTTTATTTGTAGGAGGTAAGCTCTGGAACTGCCGAATCGATTCCAAAAGGAATGGTATCAAAATGATGGTGTTAGTCCAACTTAGAACATAGGCTATATCTTATGTCGATGCCACTACCCCAAAGGGGGTGTGGGAGCAAAAAACGTTCTAAAAATGCAATTTTAGCGTTACTGAAGGGCCTAGAAATATGAAATTTTGAATATTAGTTACTTATAAGATATAAATGATGTCAAAGAACAGTTCTTAAACAATTCGAAATTTAAAAGGGGTGAAAATGCACAAAAAGCGTTCTAAAAAACGTTCTAAATGGTAGTTTCTACAAAATACCAAACCGATTTAAAATATATTGGTGTCAAAATGATGGTGACAACGCTTGCTGCAAGATAGGCTATGTTTTTTGTCGGTGCCACTACCCCAAAGGGGGTGTAGGAGAAAAAAACGTTCTAAAAATGCGATTTTAACGTTACTGAAGGGCCTAGAAATATGAAATTTTGAATATTAGTTACTTATAAGATATAAATGATGTCTAAGAACAGTTCTTAAACAATTCAAAATTTAAAAGGGGTGAAAATGCACAAAAAGCGTTCTAAAAAACGTTCTAAATGGTAGTTTCTACATAATCTCAGTAAATACCAAACCGATTTTAAAAATATTGGTGTCAAAATGATGGTGACAACGCTTTTTCCAAGATACGCTATGTTTTATGTCGGTGTCACTACCCCAAAGGGGGCGCAGGAGCAAAAAACTTTCTAAAAATGCGATTTATGTGTTACTGAAGGGCCCAGAAATATGAAATTTGAAATATTAGCTACTTATTAGATATAAAGGATTTCTAAGAACAGTTCTTAAACAATTCGAAATTTGAAAGGGGTGAAAATGCGCGAAATCGTTCTGAAAAACATTCTAAATGGTGGTTTCCACACAATCTCAGGAAATACCAAACCGATTTAAAAAATAATGGTGTCAAAATAAGGGTGTCAAAATGACGGTGACAACAATTGCTCCAACATAGGCTATGTTTTATGTCGGTGCCACTACCCGAAAGGGGGTGCAGGAGCAAAAAACGTTCTAAAAATGCGATTTTTGCGTTACCGAAGGGCCTAGAAATATGAAATTTGAAATATTAGCTACTTATTAGATATAAAGGATTTCTAAGAACATTTCTTAAACAATTCGAAATTTAAAAGGGGTGAAAATGCGCGAAAAGCGTTCTAAAAAACGTTCTAATGGTGGTTTCTACACAATCTCAGGAAATACGAAACCGATCTAAAATATAATGGAGTCAAAATGACGGTGACAACCCTTGCTCCAACATAGGCGATGTTTTATGTCGGTGCCACTCCCCCAAGGGGGTGCAGGAGAAAAACGTTCTAAATTGCGGCTTTTGCGTTATGGAAGGACCTAGAATCGTGAAATTTGGAATGGTAGTTAGTTATAAGATATCAATGATCTCTAAGGACATTTCCTAAAAAAAAAAATCGAAATTTAAAAGGGGGTCAAAATGCGCAAAAAGCGTTTTAAAAAACTTTATAAATTGCGATTTCTATGCAATCTCAGGAAGTACTGAACCGATTTCAAATATAATGGTGTAAAAATGATGGTGATAGATCTTGCTCCAACATAGGCTATGTTTTAGGTCGGTGCCACTACCCCATAACTATTTTACTATATTTTACATCTGTTTCCACTACCCCAGAGGAGATGCAAGAGCAAAATGCGCGAAAAGCGTTCTAAAAACGTTCTAAATGCCGATTTGTCGGCAATATCTCAAGAAAATGAATCTGATTTCAAACGTAATGGTAGGAAATTGATGCTGACAGCCTCTGCTCTAACATAGACGCTATTTTATGTCGATATCACTATCACCAAGACTTTGCAGGAGCAAAAAAGCGTTCTAAATTTCTATTTTTGTGATCGGTAGGGGCCAGCAACTTAAAATTAGGCAAGGGTAAAATTAGGCAAGGTACATATTTATTAGATATGAATGATCTTTAAGAACAGTTTCGAAAAAATTGGAAATTTAAAAAGCAGTGAAAATGCGCGAAAAGCGTCCTAAAAACATTCTAAATTGCGATTTCTACTCAATCTGAGGAAATACCAAAGCTATTTCAAAAGTAATGGTTGCAAATCAATGGTGACAGTCCCTGCTATAACATAGGTTATATTTTATGTTGCTGTCACTACCATCTGAGTCTTGCAAAAGCAAAACATGTTCTATTTTGCGTTTTTTGCACAACTTAGGGGTCTAACACTTTGAAGTATGGCATGGTATTTACTTACAAGATGCAACTGCTTTCTAAGGACAGTCGAAAGAAAATTCCAAATTTAAAAAAATGAAGTGAGTGAAAAGCGTTATAAATTACAATTTTAAAGCAAACTTATAAATTACCAAACCGATTAAAAAAATAATGATGACAAATTTTGGTGATAGAACCTGCTCAAACATAAGCTATATTTTATGTCTGTTCCACTACCACCAGAGGGTCGCAGGAGCTAAAAACTTTCTAAATTGCGATTTCTGTGGCACTAAAAAGGCTAGAAACTTTAAATATGACATGGTAGGTACTTATAAAATATAAATGCCCCCGAAGGATCGTCGAAAATAAATTCGAATTAAAAAGGGGTGAAGCGAAGGGGAGGTATTCTAAAAAAGTTCTAAATTACGATTCTATGTAATTTCAGGGAATATAAACCGGTTATAAAAGTAATATTTGCAAATCAATGGTAACAGTCTCTGATCCTATACAAGCTATATTTTATGCCGGTGATTCTACCACCTGGGGTTCACTGGAACAACAAACGTTCTAAAAAATGGTTTTAAAAGCTTTTTAAATTACGTTTCTGTGGAATATTAGGAAATAACAAACCGATTTCAAAATTAATGTTGGCAAATTAATGGTGAGAGTTCCTGTTTCAACATAGCCCTTTACGTTGAGACAGGTAATAGGACCTGGAATTTGACATGATGGTTATTTTTAAGATGTAAGAAGATGGTTTCTAAAAAATTCAAAACTTCAAATGAATACTGAAATGAACGTATGAATTGAGCATAAAAGTTTCAAAATATTTTCTAAATTATCATTTATTTAGTTTCATTTCATTTTATTAATTTAAGTCTCATTTCTGCCTAATGCAGTGTAATAATGATGTTTAATCAAACTGTGTTTTAAATAGCAATTTTTGAATTATTCCTAAAAGTAATATAAGTACCTTTTAACTAAAAAAACCTTTTAATAAAATAAAATATTACCTTTTAATAAAATAAAAATTTAGTTAGTACCTTTTAATAAAAATTAGACATATAAATATCACTTGGCATATTTCAAATATTACGCGAGCAAAGCCGCGGGGTTTGCTAGTCTATATCTATATCTATATCTATACTCTATACTCTATTATAAAGAGGAAAAATTGTTTATTTGTAGGAGGTAAGCTCTGGAACTACCGAACCGATTCCAAAAGTAATGGTATCAAAATGATGGTGTTAGTCCAACTTAGAACATAGGCTATGTTTTATGTCGGTGCCACAACCCGAAAGGGGGTGCAGGAGCAAAAAGCGTTCTAAAAATGCGATTTTTGCGTTACTGAAGGGCCTAGAAATATGAAATTTTGAATATTAGTTACTTAGAAGATATAAATGATGCCTAAGAACAGTTCTTAAACAATTCGAAATTTAAAAGGGGTGAAAATGCACAAAAAGCGTTCTAAAAAACGTTCTAAATGGTAGTTTCTACACAATCTCAGGAAATACCAAACCAATTTAAAAAATATTGGTGTCAAAATGATGGTGATAACGCTTGCTCCAAGATAGGCTATGTTTTATGTCGGTGCCACTACCCCAAATGGGGTGCAGGAGCAAAAAACGTTCTAAAAATGCGATTTATGTGTTACTGAAGGGCCTAGAAATATGAAATTTGAAATATTAGCTACTTATTAGATAAAAGGATTTCTAGGAACAGTTCTTAAACAATTCGAAATTTGAAAGGGGTGAAAATGCGCGAAAATCGTTCTAAAAAACGTTCTAAATGGTGGTTTCTACACAATCTCAGGAAATACCAAACCGATTTAAAAAATAATGGTGTCAAAATGACGGTGACAACCCTTGCTCCAACATAGACTATGTTTTATGTCGGTGCCACTACCCGAAAGGGGGTGAAGGAGCAAAAAACGTTCTAAAAATGCGATTTTTGCGTTACCGAAGGGCCTAGAAATATGAAATTTGAAATATTAGCTACTTATTAGATATAAAGAATTTCTAAGAACAGTTCTTAAACAATTCGAAATTTAAAAGGGGTGAAAATGTGCGAAAAGCGTTCTAAAAAACGTTTTAAAAAACGTTCTAATGGTGGTTTCTACACAATCTTAGAAATACCAAACCGATCTAAAAAATATTGGCGTCAAAATGATGGTGACAACCCTTGCTCCAACATAGGCGATGTTTTATGTCGGTGCCACAACCCGAAAGATGGTGCAGGAGAAAAACGTTCTAAATTTCGGCTTTTGCGTTACGGAAGGGCCTAGAATCGTGAAATTTGGAATGGTAGTTAGTCAGAAGATATCAATGATCTCTAAGGACATTTCCTAAAAAAAATCGAAATTTAAAAGGGGGTCAAAATGCGCAAAAAGCCTTGTAAAAAACGTTCTAAATTGCGATTTCTATGCAATCTCAAGAAGTACTGAACCGATTTCAAATATAATGGTGTAAAAATGACGGTGACAGATCTTGCTCCAAGATAGGCTATATTTTATATGTGTTTCCACTACCCCAGAGGAGATGCAGGAGGAAAATGCGCGAAAAGCGTTCTTAAAACGTTCTAAATGCCGATTTGTCAGCAATATCTCAGGACGAAACAAACTGATTTCAAAAGTAATGGTAGGAAATTGATGCTGACAGCCTCTGCTCTAACATAGACGCTATTTTATTTCGGTATCACTATCAGCAAGACGTTGCAGGAACAAAAAAAGCGTTCTAAATTTCGATTTTTGTGATCGGTAGGGGCTAGCAACTTAAAATTAGGCAAGGTACATATTTATCATATCATATCATATATATTATAAAGCAGTAAGCTCTAAAAGTTCCGCTAGAGTGTTTTTAAAAACTACCCGGTGGATTTTTTTCCAAATAGTATCATTCGATAGGAAATATTCCCGGGGTGGTTTATGAGAAAATATACAGGGATATCTATGATTTTTGATAATAAATTTCGTATTTTACTGCTATTTTGAACGAAAAGGTTGCCAGTGATTATCTTTTGGCGAAAGGTTTGTTGATTAAAGAATTAAGATGGCTATATCTGTTAGAAAATAATACAAACACCTCTCGAATAAATGAAAAAAATACTGATATTTAATTTAAAAAACAACAAAAAAATTTTTATAAGACATAATATTATAAAACGAAAATATTTAATTTAAACATGGAATAAATATTTGTAATGCTTAAAGTATAAATTATTGTGAAATTTTACAATTGGTACAATATTTGGCGAATTATCGCTTGCGATATGTTAAAAAAATGAATCTGAAAATTTGATTTGAAAATTTTGAATGCCATTTTTTTTTCTTTTTAGCTCCTTTATCGCTTGCGCCAGGTTAATTAAAACGTGTCACAAAACTTGATGAAATAAAATATAGGTTACATTCTTTAGTTTTTGTCAATTTAATTATTATTTTTAGATAATTCTTCCATCATATGATTTACTGGAAAAACTAGAAGTATTTGTAAAAATGACTTTATTAGTGAGATACATACTATTTATTTATTACCTTCGTCGCTAAACAATGCAATTTTAAGCCAAATAAGACAAAAGTGCGAAATAAGCCGAGAGAAGAGCATTTCGGAGTACATTTTTATATTCAAGCGTAAATTATATAAAAAGCAGTTAAAATTATAATTATGTAGTCAATCATTTAAATTTTAGTGTAAATGTCTTCCATATACACACATATTCTAAAATAATTTACTTTCAAAGATTTAAAATATTTTTTACCATACTATGGAACCCCATTACTATGGAAACATGCGTTTTGTTTTCCTCAAGCATGTGGTTTTCATATCCTCGAACTCAGATCATTACTTATTAATTGAATATTGTGTATTATGTTATTTTTTTAACTTGCCGAACATATTGTAGATTTCACTTATAGGAATATTCACTGCTTTAAAAGTTAGGATACAAGAATATTGTTAAGAAGATTTCTGCAATTATACGGTATTACTATAAAGAAAAGAAAAAAAATAAACATTTTGCAACAAATATTGCTTGCTAATTTGTCATTTCTTTTTAGCTTTTTTCTGCATAACTTTCTTTTGCTTAACCATTGTTTAAAAAATGTTTTATTTAACATATTGGATTAATCTTACGGAATCGTGTCACCCGCCAATTAGTATATTGGATGGCGTATCAAAATTCAAAAGATTAGACAGATTTTGAAATTAGCGATAACTAAATGGTGTCAAATGGAATAATACCCGTGGACTTATCATTTCAGCCTAGATTGGATTAAATTACCTGGAATTTCGATCAATATAAAGCGAATTGTCCCGACACACACTCTAGCAGCTAAACTCAGCAACAAATTAAGAGTTATTTTCATAATCTGGGTTATTTACACAACAGACGGAAGATTAATTTACCCTTAAATATACAGAAAATAGCAGGCTTTTTTGTTTATCCGTGTTATTATGCTCTTTAGAAAAATGCAAAATAAATCTTCAGTTCAGGTATTCACCAAAATGCATATTGCTAAAATATTTGTATAACTAACTTTATTTATCATTGTCAGATATTAATCCTGTTACACGTGCAACAATACTGTTGCATCAGTTTTAATGTTTCACGTGAACCCTCACAATGACGTCGATTACGGATGATTATAAAGATTTTACTCGATGCATGAGGTTTATTTTTCTACAAGATTAAGTAATCGAGTTTTTTCCCGGGTTAACGGTTACATGATTTCAGCTGGTCTACAAAATGAAAAGACAGTGAAAATGAAGTCATTTTAGATGTCTGCAAATAATTTATTACTTTTTTGACAGTATTTACTCTGCTAGAATCCAAAGAGGGAAAAAAGTAGTATCACAAGATGATGTTTATTAAGAAATATAACTAACATCCAGTAAGATTGCATTTAAGTTACCAGAATCACATATTGCGCGAGCTGAGATGCCAGGAGATCAAGGACAAACAAACGAAAATAAACCACCCGAGCATTATTCAAGTTCAATAGTAAATCTCTGCAATCATTGTAATGCATCTCTAATTTAATATTGTCAGATATGAGAACATTTTAATTCCTATTGTCATAACGGCCTCATTTCCCTACCAAAAGTGCACAGTGAATAATCAACTAAAAGAAATGCTTCTTAATAGCTAAATTTTGTCCAACGCATAAGGTAATATAATATCGCAATGGCGTTCGCATCTTTTCAGCAACGCGGAAGGACATTCAAGATAAAGGTCCATTTAAAAAAAATACAAGTTCGAATTCACCATTTCGCTTAATTCAAGGTTTATTTGGATATACTGACCAGCGCAGCGGGCATAGCCTGCTAGTACGAAATATAACATTTAAATTATCAGAATTACACATGGCAAATGCCGAGAAGCCTGGAACCCAAAAACTAACAAATGAATGAATCGCCTGAACATTATTTCGATGCCATCTCTGCAATCACTGTAATACACTCCATTTCAATAGTGTAGCGACTAAAGAATATTTTGATTCCTTTTGTTATAACGGCTAAATTTTCCTACAAAATATTACTGTAATGGATCAACTAAAATAGTATTACAGGTAGCAATCCATGTTGTCTTAAGGCGACAGTACAATTTTAAAATTTTCGAAAATCCATTTTTTCATTTTTACATCACTAGAAAGAATATTGTATTCTGAATAAGTTGATACCAATCTTTTAACTGTGTGATAATTATTTAGTGAGATATTAGGGGAAATGTAGACATCACCCTTTCATTTCCGAATTAACAGACCTGCGACAACTGTCATTGCGGTATGTTTACATTTTGTTTTTACACTTTCCGATTTTCGTAACTTTGGAAATATGCTTAAATGCGGCAATTGTTATTGGTTAAATACCTGAAAATATAACAAGAAAGCTTTAAAATATTAACTCCCACTTTCGCCAAATTGGATTACTTTTATGGTTTTTCACAATTTTATTTGATATTAAGTGCTTAAATTTGAAACAAAACAGTTTTTTTTCTTAGAGCAATAGTTTCATGATTTGTAAATAGTATTCTACTCATTTTAATGAAAAAATATGCAAAATGTGCTTCAGAACAGCATCGAAGAAGGAGTCTTAATGATAATCGCTATACAAAATACCATGATAGAAATGTATCCTCAGGTGCTCATTCATGTTATAGTAAACTAAAAAGTAGTCAATTTGATAGTGATTTTTATTTCAATTGATAGTTTATAATACGGATTTATTGACATTAATATATTTTTTTAGTAAACTATCCGGATTTTTGCGCAGCAAAGTATGTGAATCAAATATCGAAATACGAGAATCTCTATAAATTGGCCTATATTTTAAATTAAATAGTTTAATTTTAAAAAACGTGATCATTTAATTCACTTTACTATCAAAGCTATACAAAATTTTAAGGTATATGTTTAAAATTAATTTTTTTCCAATAGTAAATGCTACATTTTTACAAATTACATCTATTTATTTTTAAGCATGTTCCTTATATTCTGAAGCATTTTACAAATAATTTTATATTTATCATTTTAAACTATCATCTAATTTTATTTTTAATACAGAATACGATATATAATTAGTAGTTTTGTTTCTTTTATTATATATTTTATATTTAAAAATACAATTTAATATTTAAAAGTCTTTTTCTCAAAATGGCATTTTTTACTCTTGCGCGCATGATATCTCCAAAACTATTTGAAGTAAAACTTTAAAAATTTTGCTCTACTTAAATATTTATATTATCATGAAAATGAACTAAGATTATAAAGCTGTGTTCAGTATGAAAAAAAATACGCGATTCAATGCATGTAAAAATTCATAGTTTTTCTAATTTTTCTAATCAAATTTTAATTATACTTTATCTAATTAACAGATTAGAAATATCCTTGTTAAATTATAGACCAGAGTGTTATCTTTAATTTAAGATAAAGTGTATGCAAATACCATGAAATCAGCATGAGATATCGGGCGCGCAGTGAAATGTTGTCCACTGTAACAATTTTAAATAGCACTTTAATATTGACCCCTTGAATTTTTTTAAATTATAATACATCCAAATGAAAAATTTCTTAACGTAGTTAAATATCACTTAAATATACTCTAAAATTTTTGAGCTTCTAGAGTGGTTATATTTTTTATACAAAAATTGCTAAACTCATGACAAATTTCGCATGTTTTATGGCCGTTAAAAGTTTACTGTCCCCTTAAAATACGTGATATTGACATATATATTTTGTTTGATTCAGAATTCGTTTGCAAAATAAGGACCATCGTAGCGGGCGTAGCCTGCTAGTTAGACAAGAAAATACGATATAAAAAGTTTAAGTCACCAATTGACTTGATTTTGCATTCGTAAAAATTGTCTTAAAAGGGATTTAGCATACTATAAATATTTGCATACATTCAGAAAGTAGAAATTATAAATGATATTTTTGCATCGCAACATAAATTTAATATGTTTCATTGTTCACTAATATTTGAATTAACATCGACTTAAATCTTTACAGACTGTGAGAGTTGACTACAGATTAATAAAAATGTAATACCAATACATTTTGTTAGCGCATTGCCGAATTTATATACTATTCGAAACAATATATAAAATAAAATAAAAGTAAAAATAGTGTTTCTTCAAAAAAAAAAAAAAATCACTTTTGTATAAGTATTCAACGGACATCTTGAATATACAGCTAATTTCCTATCTACAATTCATGGTTTTATTTTAACCGAAATTTACCATAACAATAGATTAGTTTAGCGTGGGTAACAATCTTGATTAAAATATAACCTGCTTTTTTTTTTTTTTTTTTTTTTTTTTACAACTGGTAGAAAGCTCAAGCAAGTGCATTTATGAAATATAAGTTTTACCCTGTTTATTTTTTAAGAAAGGGAACAGGAAAACAAATATTATTTAGGCAACCATTTAGTATTTCTATGTTGATGTCTCCATGTACACTGGGTTTCATGATGATATGAACACCCAGTTTTTCAAGCATAAAAAAGAAGAAAATGTTACAAAACAAATTGAAGCCTACTCAATGCTAGAAATAGAACAAATCGTTTTAATTTATAACAAAATATAATTGAAACAGCAATTTATGCATAAAATAAACTGTATTTTTCCATTTTGAAGTGTTTCAAAATGATATGAACATTGACCAAAAATATAGATTAGTAGCCAGTGTATGCACCAGATCTTTTAATTAATCTAAAAACGCGATCAGGCATGGAGTGGACCAAGCTTTTGAATATATTTTGATCGATTTAATTGCAGTGGAAGATAATAGCAGCTTTTAATTCTGAAATTGTGGCATATTTTTCCATTTTCGCAAACAGCTCTAACCAGTAGGCTCCATACATTTTCCATTGGAATTAAATCAGGATAAACGGATAGCCATGGAATTACATGTACACCATTATTGAGAAACCATACCCAAGTACTGTTTGCCGTGTGGATGTATGCATTGTCTTGTTGGAACAAATAGAAAGGTCCGCCAAATTCCACAGCAAATGGCAGCAAGTTTGCTTCAACTGGTTCTTGGTAGGTTAATGCATTCATTCTGCCAGAGGAAAACGCAAATACCATGAAATCCAAACGCAGCCCAAACCATGAGTGAAACTGCATCCTGCTGCCGTTTTGAAAATGTTTCTGGTTTCTTGCGTAGATCCTTCGAATAGTAGGAAAAACTGCCTGGAGCATCCAAATTGAATTTTTTTCATCGGAAAATATTACTTTTTCATATTCAAACTTCCAGGACATGTGATATTTTGCCCAATCCAGGAGATTATGCTGATGCATTTTAGTCATACGTGGTTGGGGCTTTCTTTTCTTATACCTCATCATCTTAGAGCTCTTGACTACGTTGGACAAGGTTCTTTTTGACAATGCTATCAGTGGATCTCTTGAAAATTCGACTAAAGTTGTTTTTCCATTGCACATTCTTTTTATAATGGCTCTTTTTCCCCTTTTGGACTAACTTTCGTGGGCGTCCGAGATAATTCTTTGTTCCATAATCCTCTTTTAATCCAAGGAACTTTAATATTATACCTGGAGATCTTTTCAGTTTTTTGCGATAGCTCTGGCCGAAATTGCTTGATCCTTAAAATCCACAATTTTCCCTTTCTCAAAACCACTTAAAGCGCTTTTACGACCAATACTTCTAGAACTCACTTTGCGACCAAGTTTAGAAATTTCCTTGCTTACAAATTATCTGTATTTGCTAAACTAATTTGCATATTTCGGTTTATTCTTCTCGGAGTGGCATTCCATATTCCTGAACAGATTCCATGCCCGTTTCGTGAACATTTCGATCAATGTTCTTATCATTTTGCAACACCATTTTTTTAGATAATTTATATTTTCAATGAATTTAAAGTTTGATATTTCTTTTAAAGCTATGTATTATGTAAAACTACTGTATTTGGCTCGAAAATAGAGTTTTATAATAATTATTTATGAATTTTTGCCAAGATATCACAAAATTATTAGGTGTTCATATCATTATGAAACCCAGTATATAATCGTTAGTTAATCATTATTTAATTATTAATACATAAAAGCGTAATTAGTTTTTTTTAATGTTACAATCTTTATTTTTTATTTATAATTTATTTTCTACTTTTAAGTCTATAATTTTTTCATTGTTGGAATTAACACAGCGGTTTGGCATATTTTGGGACCATTTACTTGCGGATAAATAAACACCCTACGATAGTCCTATACGATTATACTGATTACAGTCAATATTTGGCGTTTCACTACCTGCGGCGAAGTAATTGGGAAATGCCTTAAATTTAACATATTAATTTATACTTGTAAAAATATTAAAATGTTGTGTCGCCATCGGAAAGACATCTTTATACATGGTTTTTCTAATTCTAGAATATCGGGATATGGGTTAAAAATTGATTACAAAATTCCATTTTTACATAGAAAAACCAGGTTGAGTTAAATAAAAGATTGTAATAAGACAAAATATAATTAAAATAATTAGCATAATGGAAATCTTTATCAACAATTCTAATTATACAACTCATAAATAACATTTCTCGTTCAACGTTAGTAAAATCAACTTCAATGTATAGTCGTGGAAAAAAAAAAGTAAACACCCCTTACTAGCTTCTCAACAAAATATCGTAGAAGAAAGTGACGGGTACCGAACAATTGGAAATATAGCCTACTTTTAAATGACGTATATAAAATTTGCTTAGAGGGCCATCTACATATTAAAACGAACCATAACTTTGTTTTTTTCAATAGCAGTACACGATTCTGAAAGCATAAATGAACTCTACACCCTTCAATTAGCCTAAAAACAAATTTTTATGCAATTCGTAACGTAAGTTTCTGAGAAATTAATTATTTTAAAACGAGTGTATTTTAAGGGCTGTATCCAAATTGAAGTTCGGTACACGATTGTTAACAAAGAGAGCTGCCTTCTTGATTAAAGCACCTTAAGCAGTCAATTAAGCCTGTTAGATTACAGGAAAGCATAAGAAATTTCAAAATATTTAGTCACTTCTATCATAGACGGCCCCTTAAACCACCCTTTTCTCGTTTTTTAAGCATAATTTGAAATCTACTTGGAAGAAAAAGGTGAAATTTTGGATTTCCATAATTCATAGTTCATATCAGAAAATTATAAAAATTACAAATTTAACGTATTTATGTTTGGGTGTATTAGTATTATTGCTACAGAAAAAATTAGAACATTAGGATCATAATTTCAGAAGTTATAAATAAAAATAAGAAAATGTAATTTAACGTTACAAGCACTCCACTTTGAATGTTTATAATTCAAAAACATATCTTTCAAATGACTTGAAATTTGGTGTCTAGGCATAGTTTGAACCGAAGATTTGAAATATCTTGTTAAAAGTGTGTATTGCTATTGAAAAAAAATGAAGTTTGGGTTCCTTTTAATATGTGGATGCCCCCTAAGCAAATTTTATACACATCATTTAAAAGTAGACATTATTTCCAATCGTTCGGTACCAGTCACTTTCTTCTACGCTAATTTGTTGAGGAGTTAGTAGGGGGTGTTTACTTTTTTTTTCCCACGACTGTACATCTAAAAATAACTGTATTTTAAATAAATCCCTGAGATAAAATAAAATGTAATAATTCTTTTTTATGTCCTCTACCGTTTTTATTTTTCAGTCATAAGAACGGTTAAACAAAGAATTGAAAATCACTAACTTAACACACAAATCGTAATTTAAACCTCTCAATTCATGAAAATAAAATCGGTTTTATTGTTATAGCTCTCGGGGGGAACAAACAATAGAATAAAAAATGTAATAAACCTTTTTAGTAGTCTATTGCCGACCTTAATACCTTGAAGAAAGAAAAACAACGTTACATTGTATAAATAAATGTAAATAGATACCGCATACAGCTGTTTGAAAGGCTCTGAGATTTCTTCATCAGTGCGAAAATTAAAAAAAAAAGATAAAATTTAAAATGCAGATTATAAGGAGGTAGAGAACCAGCGAGACGCACCTGACAGCTTTGTCGTTTGCAGTCGGTCGTGATGTAGTCCTCTCTGGCTCTCTCCCCTTTTTAATCTGCAGTTTTAATTTTTAATTTTTAATTTTAGCTTTATTTATAAATTTTCGCACGGATGAAAAAGTCTCAGTCAGGTTTTAAAACAGGCGTTTGTAGTTTCTATTTACTTATTTGTGCTAAATAACTTTTTTTTATTATTATATTAGCATGAAGTACAATCTTCCCCTCTTTTTATGACCTTAATTACTGTCTGTACAAAATGCAATAAAACAAACAAGTTATATTAAACATACTGCCAACATTTACTAATTGTTCGCTAAGTTAAAAACATAAATTAAATTTATCATGGATAAAAGTCGAACAGATTTTATCTTCAGACATTCCAAAAGTTAATTTAATTGAATGCAATAGGCAGTAAAAAAGTAACAATATTTTTTGTAAGTGAACTTCGCTTGTTATTGGGGTCTTGTACATTTTAAACGCGGTGAAAATTAACGAAAAAATTCAAAGTTTGAATTAGTCTATTTTCAACACCTTTTCATGTATAAACGTGAAATTCTGAATTTTGAATAATCATATTATGCTTTGTAGTACGCTACCATTAGAAACTGATTAGCATTTCACAGAATTTGTGTATTGGTGAAATTAATATAGCTCTTTTTTTTTATTCCGTAAGTCATTGCGCGCATAATACTTTGAGAACATATGTATGGATTGTTATGAAATTTGGTATAGTACTAAGCAAATATGTGTGTTTAAAATGGTCAACTTTTAGGCATTTGCAGTTGTATTATTTTTAGTTATGATTATTTTTATGCATTGAAAATTTTAATTTTAGAATTTTTTTATAAAAACTTTTTTTTTACATAGTTAATTGACTAATTTTGACCTAAGAGTAGATCATTTAAAAAATACATATGTGCTTATTATATATATCAAGTTTCAATACAATCCATACATACATTATCAAGATGTCATGCGAGAAATGGGTTACAAAGTAAAAAAAAAAAATAATAAAAAATAAAATAAATAAAATAAAATAAAGAGCTTTTTAAATTTCAACAATACACAAATTCCATGAAAGGATAATCAGTTTCTAACGGTAGCATATTAGAAAGCATAATCTGTTTAATCAATACTCAAAATTTTACTTTTATACATAAAAAATTAATGAAGATACACTAAACTTTCAAACTTTTAATTTTTTTGTTGATATTCGACGAGATTAAAAGGTACAAGACACCTTAACATTCATAAAAACTTACAAATGAAAGCGAAAAGAAAAAACTTTCTACTATTCTAATGCACATAAAAAATTAAATTTATCTAATGAAGAAAGCAAAAGCAAATTCCCTCTGTATGGATTTGGAGAGTTTACTAGAGCCACTTATAACACATATGGATGATGTATCGTTTGACACAATCGTTCGAATGGAGATTTTTCTCACACTTTCAAATAGGGCTTTCTGAAACCCATAATCCTCGTAAAGAAACTAACAGTACAGGTTCTTCCATTCCAGAAGTTAGTCAAGCTGAGAAGAGTTTAAGCTGCGTGAAGAAACTTTTGTTCAGCGGGGGAAATGAAGCATAAAATTAGCAAAGCACTAGAAAAGCTAATTTTTCAGTTTAAGTCGCTGTGGAAAGTGATAAATATTTATGACCATAGCAGACGAGTGTTTCCGTTTAGAATATAGTTAAACTTTTTTTGTCACAGCTTTTGACACTTTTGGTACATCTTTAAAAAGGAACGTGCTTCTAATATTATAAAAGATTTATCATTGTTTTTTTTTATTTGTTTAAAGATGTTTTCTAAATAAAGCGTAGATTTAGCTCAAATGTTATTATTTGGAGTGAGTTTAAATTTATTTATTATCATTATTATTATTATTTTAAATTACACTTAGCATAACTTTTTTAGCGTGTATGTATGCTTTTGTTTTCCCCGAATATATAATTTATCTCTGAGAATAAAGAGGAATTCTTTAAAATGAAATCTAAAATTGATTTCAAGTTCATTGTGCAGGCAGCAAATAAAAATATAGTCAGGAATTCCAGTGGAAACAATGGACTTAAAGGCAAAAAAGTGTTGTGCAACAAACAAGTGTTGCAATCACTTATTAAAATAATAGTAATAATAATAATAATACGATATAAGCATATACACTATAAGCAAACCCCGATTTTCCTAGTACAACATTATTGTAACCACATTTTCGATGTACATTGTTTTATGTGAAATGTGAAGAAATCATCAGAAGTTTTAGAAACGACTCTCAATCCACGACCGAAGAACTTACAGTCTGTTAGGTTGTTAAAAGTGCTCATTATTTTCTTAAAACGGATCGTGCTTCCAAAAGATAGTTTTTGTGTATAAAGGATATGCTCTGGTAACATTCTATTGGTAGGCGTTTTTTACACTCTAATTAAAAAGGAGTGACTGTTCGCTCCGGAGGAGTGAATATTCATTCTGTTCCGTTCCGGAAGATTAACCAGCTCCCCCTAGCGAGCAGTCTGTAAAAAAGGTTATCGTTAAGCTGTTGATCGTCAAAGCATCAACGCGTATCAAAAATTCCATTCAAACTACGCGATGGATATTAATTATACTTCGCAATCTATTCAAATTAGACAAGTTTATGTTTGTCTAAGTGTGTTATGCAGCGTTTACGTGTGAATAAAATCAATTAAAAAGAAATTAAACTTTTACAGTCCATTATAAGAACATTGTGGTCCTAAAGAGCCAAAGTGATAATATGGATAAAGTGAATCAATTAAAAGGCACTGTAATTGCTGCCTTCACCAGTTTAGAGCAGTTTTTGACAGATACCACTGACACAAAAACAACGAATGTGAGTACATTAGAGGTCAAATTAAAAAAGACAGAAGGTCTTCAAAATAAATTGCAGGAAATAAGAGAGCAGTATTTTGGTACCCAAGAATTATCAGCGCGACAAGTGCAAGAAATAGAGGAGGATAACGACACTGCCCGAACAAGTGGAGGTAAGCTTGAAAGTTTTATCAGCATCTTTTGAAAAATAAATGTAATATTGTAAATGTTGATGATTATTCAAATGAAAACAAAACAAGGGTGCACCTCCCAGAAATCCCATTACCTTCATTCGGAGGTGCTTACTGTGATTCTGCTAATTTTAAAACGCAATTTACTAACTTGATTATTAATAATGCTCAATTAGATAATAATCAGAAACAATTTTATTTAAAAGCTTCCTTAAAATGAAGCTAAACATTTAGAATCACCTGATGATAATTTCAATTCATTGTTTCAAGCTCTGATACACAGATACGAAAATAAAAGATTGTTAATCGATTCGCATATTTCTGCAATTTTAAATTATAAAAAAATGCAGTATGTATCCCATAAAGAATTGCATAATTTTATTGATTGAATTAACAAAAACATCTGTTCACATAAAGCTATGGGATATACGTAAAATAATTTATCAGAAATTGTGTTTATAATTATAATTCTGAAAAAAATTGGATAAAGAAACTCAAAAGCAGTTTGGATTATCTCTTGAAAACTCAAATGTTCCGACTTTTGATTATTTAAATTCTTTTTTGGAAAAAAGATGCATTGTTTTAGAATCAATAAAATTATCGTCTGACGCCAGTCAGTCGCAATCAAAGTTTTCGAAAGCTAAGAATAATTACGATGTAAATAAATCCAGATCATTTTTTTATCAGCGATAAAAATAAAAATAATTTAAAGCCATGTTTGTTATGCAATTCTTATTACACTCTTTTCAAATGTTCTGCTTTCTTAAACATGAGTATTCCAGAAAAGAAAATGATTCTAAATAAAAATAAATTATGTTCAAATTGTTTACGATTGCATCAATTTCAATGCAATTCTAAATTCACCTGCAAGCGTTGCTTTGCGGTACATAAAAGTTTACTATATGAAGTAAATGATCGGTCAGAAATAGCGGTAATAAATAAAAATAATGAGTTTGTTAAAAACAAGCAATTCTGAATCTGAGAATAAAGAAACGCCATTACTAAGTGCGAATCTTATAGCAGCTGATAGAAGAAATTGCGCAATATTAAACACAGCTATAATTTTAGTAACTGATGTGTTTGGAAATAAAATTAGATTAAGAACAATTCTGGACAATGGGTCGTCGATTAACGCTTTAAGTAAAAGCGCATGCAGGAAATTAAATCTAAAACCAAAGCCATTCAAAGGTACTAAATCTGGCATTAACGAGTCTCACCAGGAAGTAAAGCAAATTATCAATGCAGAAATATCAAATGAAAAGGGAATATTTTCTAAAACATTAGAGTTTGCAGTTTTACCAAAAAACAGCAACAACAACAACAACATTCCGGTTGAAATATTAGCCATTTCAAACTTATGCATCGCAAACTACATAGAATTAGCAGCCAATAATTTTCATATAACTGCTCAGATTGATTCATTAATTGGTAGCGAGGTATTTTTTGACATTTTAAAGAGTGAGCAAATTCGTTTAGATGATGCTAATTGTATATTACAGAATACAGTATTTGGATATTTAATTGCAGGTTCTCTTCCACAAGTTGAAAATAAGTCATACTGTTGCCTCTTAACTGAAAATAGCTTAGACAATGCTTTACAGAAAGTTTTTGAAATAGAATCGTTACCTGGGGATAATAAAGAAACTGTCAAAGGGGATTAAGAAGTATTTTGTGAGGAACATTTTAGAAGTACCTATAAACGCGATAATACCGGCAGATTTACAGTACAGCTTGTGACAGCGTTTCTGTCCCATAGCTATCAATTTTATTCAAAATTAATTTAAAACATAACTTTCTTACTTTTAGATCATATTATCCTTCCCACCCCCCCTCTTTCCTATACTGAAATATGTGATTAAATTCATTTCTCAAAACCATCCAGATTTTTATTAATGTGTTTTCTTTCTTCTTTCTAAAAACATCTTTATTTCAGGCCGCTCAAAGATTCATTTCTTTTTTTCCTTTTTTCCTTATCTGTCCGTTACCGCTCCCAGTGCAAAGAAATAAATAAAAATTATAAGGCGCAGCTGCTTGTAACAATATCTCTTCATTCAATTACATCGGATTTTGCCCATCGCAGTGAAAAGCTTCCTTATCACTGCTAATATGGAACTGTTGAAAATCTTTTAACAACAAATGTGAAAGGAATGTATTTTATGCGATTCACTGCATCTTTCCTTGCCATCAGTCTGCAGTATGTAATTTTAAGTATCACTTGTTTAAGCGAATGCCAGTCTGTAATATAAACACCTCCCAGATGTTTCTGCCGTCTCTCTCATCGAAATGAGATGCGTTTTTTTAAAATCACGTTTCATGGATGTTAAATCTATTTGTCTGTTGGTTTACCAGATGCCTTTCTTGGCATTTCGCGATTGTATGTTGCGGGCATTTTTAACGTAATCATTTCGGTTCGATAATGATTCCCAGGATTTGTGGACTGGCAACCATTTTCCATCACGCGTTTCATTGTTCTCAGCAGGGTTGCTGGATTTTTTGGGATAATCATTTGGCTCGCGAATAAAACCTTTGTCAACAGTTCGTTCAGGGTGCCAATGTTTGAATTTGGCGATGTGTAGTGACTAGTGTTATATGATTCTTATGAAATCACGGGCACTCAACTTTTTATCTCGACAAAAAAGGATGTAAGACCTTCGTGGTCTGTGATTTACGCCCAGGCGTACCTTGTAAACATGGACTCTCTCTCTCACTCTTAATTAATTATGAGTATGATTTCTTTTGTAACTTTAAATTAAAAAATGTTAAATAAATTTTCATAGTTCCTGTAATATGGTTGGAGTTTTTGCATTTAAGTAAACGAACCCCACTGAATCCTCTTCACATATAATTGGCGTATAGGCCGGATTTTCTCCAACCAAAAAAAAAAAATGCTTATTTGTTTAAGAGAGAAATTCCCCCCCACACCCCTTTTTTTAAATGTTTTTATGCCTCACCTTCGACGTAGTACTCCTGCAGCTTAAAAGGACAATTTTATTCTTCAACTTCTCTGCCCATTCCTGATGTTTCTGTAAACACCAGTACATGATGAATGATCCAGATGATGTATGTGCCGGAGCACCACTGCTACATGTCTTCAAAATTTTGTTTGCATTTTAATTGAAAACTGGACTAACTCTATGCACAATCCTGATACTACACTAGTGACGTTGGAATAAAGACGTTTGTTATCTATCATCTCACCTGATATTATCATTAACGTCAATTTTGTGCTCAATCTCTCCTGGAGTCTTCTAGATGTGCTTCATCTGTGATTCGAGTTTTTACATGCGACCTGCGTTTTCTTAAAAAAAAAAAATGTGTCAACACAAGAAAAGTAATAGTTCAGCACCAGTGTACTCGACAAAAAAGGGTACCTAATAATGTCCGGATTCATCACAATTCAGTTTTTTTGTGTGTTTGTGAAATTTGCTAAAAAGGTTAAACCTAGTGATTCTTACAAAAAAAGTGCACCTGACAATGTCAAAAATTCATCGTGCTTCCTTCCGAATATTGCCTTTGTGAGAGAATGTTTTTTTTCTTTTCAAAATGTGTTTTTACGCAAGGTAATAAAAAAAAGTGTTTCTCACTTTAAATATGAAGGACGCATCATTTACCAAGTATGTGCTTTTCTGTGACTTATATGAAAATCTCAAAGTGAACTTTTAGTAAAGACTTGACAGTATGGGAAATAAGGCTAGATTTTTTTTCTCGCAAAAAATAGTGGCGTTTCGGATCAAATACTTCTAATGTGACACTAGTTGTGTTAATTACGACAGTTAAAAAGTGCATTTTCATGTAGTGTTTAAAAAAAGTAAGAATACACTACAAATTTCAACATGAACAATTTTTTTTTCCTTTTTAATATCTTAATTTTAATTAATACAGTATTTTCCTTTTTATATTTTTTTCAGTTTCATCTCTTTTCATGCTATGATAAATGTTTCTACATTCATACTTGTTTAAAAATTTTATTACTCCATACTATTCCATAGAGTTTTTATTAAGGCTGCTTATAAAATGTGATAGCCGGAAGAGAGAAAATATCAGCTTTATATATATATAAAAATATATATATATATATTGTTTTTTGTTAAACCGTTGAACTTGCAGCTATATTTCTAAGCTGTTAGCAGCTATATTTCTATAATGTTTAAAAGGTAAGTGCTATTTCCATTCACAGTTATTTTATGTATGTTTATATTCTTTATTTTCATGCATGACAAGGATTTTCTTGGTTTAATATTTATCTTGAAAGATACTAGTCTTGCATTCCTTGTCGCTGTTGGACAAACAGTAGCCTTTTAAAATTTATCTAATTTATCTGTTGCACATTTTGTTGCTTTAGTTATGAATGACATATTTTTAACGAAAGGTGTGTTTATTTTTAATTTAATTTCTATTTTGATTGAAAACAGATGTATTTGTATTTATCTCTGTTATGAATATTTAATATGTTAGGTAATATTTCATCTGCTTTTAAAAATATAATTTGTTACTTACAGATTGGCAGTTGAAGTGTAAAGTAAAATTTATGAATAATTGAGATGCATTTCTAAGGGGATAAAAAAAAGTGTAGCATTTTTTTAAGTTTGTTGCATTTGATTCATATTAGAAACTTCCTGAGTATCTTGCATTGACACATTGACGCACTTCAGAGATAATATATTCCTTTTATTTTATCTCCAGGCCTTGAAGTTGCTTCTATGCTGTTTTATCATTTGTTGGACACAAATACGCTGGTTCGTATGCTGTCTGTTAACAGCAAATAAAAATTTTTAATTTAAAATTTAATTTTTAAATTTAAATAATATGTTGTGTCATATTGCAACTTATTCAGTATAGTGTCTTTTATGAGTAGTTCTCTGGGGATTATTAAATGTTTTTTTTATTGTTAGTTAAGATGTTGTCATTCAGCCTTTCTTAAAAAAATTGTGATAAAAAAAGTCTAGATATATTTATCTTAGATTGTAAATGACTTGCTTTTAAATACCTTTTTACACAATTAGATCTGGGACACACTTTTGAAATTTCTTTTTAGAGTTAAAATATTTTTTTTCTATGCAGAAAGTTTTATGTTTTATGACCTTATTATAATTTTTTTGCACTGATTAAGGGTAATGTGAAATATGTTGGATTTGCATACTGGTGACAATTTAAAATAATTATAGAGGATGTGAGCATAACATTTTTTTTCTCAGTTAGATGTGGGCACTTGATTAGAAATTTACATACAGTTGGCGTATTCATAATTTAAAAAAATAATATATTATTTTATCTTACACATAGATATTTTCTTGGATGGTGAACTTTGACAAAATATTTGGTAAGCTTAGATTAGTTTATCCTGGCATACATTTTCTTTAGGCATATTACACAGCTCGAGTCATTATGTCATGGTTACAAAAAATATATTTTTCCCTTTTGGCTCTCGTTTGCTTTTGCAAAATATATAAGATGCACAACATAGGTTTGACGTATAGTTTCAAACAGTTATTTTTTTGTATGTTTCTCAATGACATGCATTCACATTAATACATTGGTTTTTTTTGTTTTTTTGTGTGTAAGTTTGATTGCTAGTACTTCTGTCATGGTTTATGGGGGATACTTCAGTCATTGCGCTATTTTCCATGGGATAGCAAAATGTCTGAGGTGTGTATTTCGATCTATGGTTAAGCAAGTTAGCCGCTAGCTTAGTCAGGGATCGGATATGTTTCCTTACATATTCCATGGAGTTACACTAATATTAATTTTACAATTGGTGTAGTGTTCGCATTTTTTTTTAAATTGCCAAAATTCACCTGTAATTGTTTCCTAATGCTGATTATGTATACCACATTTACACTAGTGTACACTTTTATTTCTAACTTTCTATGGGCAGATAGCATTGTTAGGTATTAATCACACATGTTTTTTTCCCCTCTCATGCACATGGGTTGTGATATCCTGTTTGGCCTGGTACTTCCCACACACACACACACATTTACTCGTTCAGTTTTGCTAATTTTGTTATATTTCAATTAACACTCACCATGGTTAAGGACATTCATTACCATCTGTGCATGTATAGGTTTCTTTTATCAGCATTTGTGTTTAGCTTAAATTTTTTTTTTCACTGCATTCACAACTTCGTAGTTGTTTTTAGATAGATTTTCTTTTAATGTAAGATGTTTTTTTTTTAGTTCGTGTGTTTAAATGTTTTGCAGAAATTATAACATAATTTAACTATTGTGCATTGTTTGCACATTCATCTTAAAGTTTTATGCAAGGGATAATTAATAGGGTGAACATTTTGACACATACAGTTGATGTACTGTTTGATTTCATTGTTTACACGCGGCTGGTGACTCGTTGCTATTTTAGTTATAACATGGGGTATTTTTTTTATAACTGACATGATGTTTGATGTTGGTATGTGTTTTTTTTTATAAAATTTAGTCACATACATAATGTGAGCTGTTAGGTACACTTTCTTTTCTTTTCTTTAAGGGGCTATTCACATATAGTCATTAAACTAAATCTTTGGCATTTTTTTTCCTTCAGATTAAAAAATTTTTAGTTTGTGAGTTCAAGTCTCACAGTTGTCTTGTGACGGATAGATACATTCATACCACATAAGGTACATTGCTTGTTATTTTTGCTATTAATATGTTTTTTTCCCTTTCATTCTTTTTACTTGGAACACGTTTAGCTTCCCATAACTTCTACATTTTTAGCGTAGAGTTATGCAATCTGCTGTGCACTTGTGCATTTTATGCACGCTTCTGTTAACTTAAGACAGTAAGGACTTTGGCGGATACAGTTTTATTTTCTTTTAACCCTTAGGCAACCACTTATTCAACAGTCTTTTTCACAAATAGTTCATGTGTTGGGTATTTGTTTGTGTTACACAACATTTGCTTATTTAGAATACCTTTTTGTGCATTCATATACATACATTACAATAGTTCATGTGTTGATTTACATATTTTGTTTATTTGGTTTTACACATTGTACTTTGCTAGCGATTTATTCGGCAGTATTTCTTTTTGTTTTTTTTTTCTTACAAGTAGTTCATTGAGTTGTACACACCGGCTGGTTTAAAGTTTAACCAAAGTTTACACACACATTACAAGTAGTTTATTTGTTTTATTAACCCTTATTCATTACATTTTGATGATGACTCTTTAATTATGTAATTCAATCTCACTCGTATGCAAGTGTCTTGGGTTATTACACATATACTGTCTGTTTATTTTGTTGGCAAATACATTACAATTTTAGTTCATTGAGACATTAATACATATAGTTCATGTGATATTATACAATTTTTTCATGTGTTTACTTACATGTTGTAATCCTTGCGTACAGTTTTGTTCATGTGTTTATTTCAGGTAGTTCATGAGTTTGGGAGTTTTTTCCCCCCTCCCTCCACACACACACAGTTTCTCCTTTTACTTTTCTATCTTTTAAATTTTACACCATGTTTCAATATTAAAATACTTCTTTTATTTTTAACAAAGTTTTTTTTTGTGTTTGCATAATGTCATAACATATCAATGGCATCACCACTTTGTCTCTATACAAAGATTTTAATGTTTCTACGAGTTATCCGTCACATGACATATTAAACTGCACATACGTTTCGAATTTGTTTACTTTTAACATGTAACATTGTTTTACACTTTCATTGGATACTTCTTACTTGGAGGTGGCAGATCGAGTAAGATATCTTGCTATACTATATAAAATAGTATGCAATTTCTTATTACTTTTTTTAATTTTGCCAGGAGTTAAAGCTTGATCAATACACGGAAAGTCAGGATGGCAGTGTAAAAATTCACAAAATGCTAAATTATAACAGACTGTGGTTTTTTTTTTTGGAAACCGGGAACTTAGTTAAATTGCAGGAATCTAAAAAAACTACCCCTTATTATTTAAGGCAGAAGCCATAAGCTAATGCCACTATAATTAACAAAATTTCAATATTTAGGGCTACACTTGTTTGAGCGCGTGCAGCTTGCACAATTTTTTTTTGTCTCTGGTAGTCCTGTGCGTTATGCACAGGTGTTTGTTTCTTATGCCAGTAATGAAGCAAACTAAGATAATACAAATAAGCTTCAATTTTATGAAAGAATTCATCTTTCCTTAAAGTTACAAATTTTTTACTGGTGTATTTTTGTCCTTTGTTTTTATTTGCTTGCATTTTTTTAATATCATGATCTCATGTAAGATCAAATTTTGAGAAGTGGTAAATACAGTAAATGCTTCTCTATATGAATAGATACATGACTAAAAATGCTGGTACCAGAGCCACAAACACAATGCCACAAAAAAATTAAATATAGGATCCTATGTCATCAACTAATGTGGCCCTTCTATTTTGTGGAATATTTAATAAAAAAAAAGATTATTTTGAATATTATGAGCGCTTAGTCATGGACATAACACAATTCTTGTTAATTGTTTTGAAAGGAAGCAAATATTTTTTTTTCTACTTACTTATAGTTGTATAAAATATTTTACATTAGCTAACGGGTAATAGTTTCACAGACAAGTTAAAATAGGTTCCTTGTTAGATATCAACGTAAATGGTTAATTTTAGTTATTTTGTCATGGTACATATTTTGTAAGTGCGAAGGTGGGCAAAGGATTTTAAGTAGATATAAAGCTGCAACGTACACGTTTCAGCTTTCTTCTGTTGTCGGGGTGAGTTATGTGACAGCGTTTCTGTCCCATAGCTATCAATTTTATTCAAAATTAATTTAAAACATAACTTTCTTACTTTTAGATCATATTATCCTCCCCCCCCTCTTTCCTATACTGAAATATGTGATTAAATTCATTTCTCAAAGCCATCCACATTTTTATTAATGTGTTTTCTTTCTTCTTTCTAAAAACATCTTTATTTCAGGCCGCTCAAAGATTCATTTCTTTTTTTTTCCTTTTTTTCCTTACCTGTCCGTTACCGCTCCCAGTGCAAAGAAATAAATAAAAATTATAAGGCGCAGCTGCTTGTAACAATATCTCTTCATTCAATTACATCGGATTTTGCCCACCGCAGTGAAAAGCTTCCTTATCACTGCTAATATGGAACCGTTGAAAATCTTTTAACAACAAATGTGAAAGGAATGTATTTTATGCGATTCACTGCATATTTCCTTGCCATCTGTCTGCAGTATGTAATTTTAAGTATCACTTGTTTAAGCGAATGCCAGTCTGTAATATAAACACCTCCCAGATGTTTCTGCCGTCTCTCTCATCGAAATGAGATGCGGTTTTTTAAAATCACGTTTCATGGATGTTAAATCTAATTGTCTGTTGGTTTACCAGATGCCTTTCTTGGCATTTCGCGATTGTATGTTGCGGGCATTTTTAACGTAATCATTTCGGTTAGATAATGATTCCCAGGATTTGTGGACTGGCAACCATTTTCCATCACGCGTTTCATTGTTCTCAGCGGGGTTGCTGAATTTTTTGGGATAATCATTTGGCTCGCGAATAAAACCTTTGTCCACAGTTCGTTCAGGGTGCCAATGTTTGAATTTGGCGATGTGTAGTGACTAGTGTTACATGATTCTTATGAAATCACGGGCACTCAACTTTTTATCTCGTCCAAAAAAGATGTAAGACCTTAGTGGTCTGTGGGTTACGCCCAGGCGTACCTTGTAAACATGGACTCTCCCTCTCTCACTCTTAATTAATTATGAGTATGATTTCTTTTGTAACTTTAAATTTAAAAATGTTAAATAAATTTTCATAGTTCCTGTAATATGGTTGGAGTTTTTGCATTAAATAAACGAACCCCACTGAATCCTCTTCCCACAGCTACCAATGGAAGGAAATGCAGAATCATTGTTAGGAAGTTCTAGAGAAATTGCAGCTAGGAGATTAAATAATTTATTTACCAAATCAGATAAAAATAAAACAATGGCTAATTTATATACAGCTTTTTATAAAAGAATACGAATCTTTGGGGCATATGACACAAATTAAAAGTGAAAACGAAATTAAGCAGTCTTATTACATTCCACATCATGCTGTGCATAACCCGGAAAAAATATCCACTCCCCTGAGAGTTGTCTTCAATGCAAGTTCAAATACATCTAGTGGTTAATAATTATTAAGATGATACTTGGCTCAGAATGATCTAAATTAAAAAAGCTACGTTAAAAACGCCAGAATAAGTAAAAATTCCGCAGACTAGTTTCGGTAGCGTTTAGCGTACCCAGGTTTTCCTGTTTCCCCATTGGTTAATGAACTTCTCAGTTGAATCCCCTTCTCCTCTATATAAATGAGCAAATTTCCTTTATTCTTTGCACTGAGGACGGTACGCTAAACGCTACCGAAACTAGTCTGCTAAATTTTTACTTATTCTGGCGTTTTTAACGTTGCTTTTTTAATTTACATCTAGTGGTTATTAACTTAATTCTATTTTGTTAAATGTGGGAACGGTTCAACAAGACTAATTTTCTATTATAACTAGATTCCGTACCCACAAATATGCATTATGTGCAGACATTAAGAAAATGTACAGGCAGATAATGATAAAGAAGTTTCCAAAAAAGTCTTTGGAAATCCAGTATGGACGCCTCGATAAAAATATTTGAACTTAATACGGTTACGTATGGAACAGTAAGTGCTCCCTTTCTAGCCACGTGGACGTTGAAGCCTCTTGCTGATGAAGAAAGAAAAGATTTTCCCAAAGCTGCATAATTGATTCATAACGACATGTACGTTCATGATTGTTTATCTGGTGCAGGTTCCTTACAAGACGCACAGGACTTGCAATCTCAACTAATTCTGATCTTAAAAAAGGGAGGTACGGATCTACATAAGTGGGTCTCTAATCATCCTGAATTATTACAAGACGCCGCCATATCAGAATATGCATTTGACGAACACTTAAAGCAATGTTCTGTAAAAACTTTAGGAATGCTTTGGAAACCTCAATCGGATCATTTTACTTTTAATATTAGTATCGAACCCAAAGATGTTTATACTAAAAGAGACGTTTTGGCACAAATTGCTAAAATTTACGATCCCTTAGGCCTAATTCGCCCTATTCTAACTAAAGCAAAAATTTTCATGCAACATTTGTGGGAATTAAAGATAAATTGGAACCAACATCTGCCTGCCAGTTCTCTTCGGGGATTGCAAAATTTTCTGATTAAATTGTCAGGAATAAAACATCTTACAATTTGTTACAAGTATGTTTTGTCTGATAACATTTCAGGTCTAGATTTACACGGATTTTCAGATGCTTTTGGAGAGGCCTATGGAGCAGACATCTACATAAGATCTCTTTCCACAGCTGGACAGTTCAGGTCTAATCTTCTGTGTAGCAAGTCCCGTGTGACCCCCCTAAAGCCAATGACCATCCCGCGACTAGAGTTGTGTGCAGCTCTACTTTGACAAAACTAGTTCAAAAGATAATTCCCATCCTACAGCTATGCTTTGAAAAGGTGTGGCTGTGGACAGACTTTTCAATGTTTCTACTTTGGCTTAATAATCCACCCCACAAACTTAAAACATTCGTTGACAACCGAGTCACCACGATCCAGTCTATTTCTGAGAATTATCATCGGAACCATGTATCCTCAAAATCCAATCCAGCAGATATCATCTCCAGAGGTGCAACAGCCAAGGATATCATCAACAATGATTTCTGGTGGTTTGGGCCAGAATTTCTTCAAAGGGAAATTATAGTTCCCAACCAAATTTCCTACTGTCACAGACATTGAATGCGAACAAGAACTGAAATTTGACTATACCTTACTGAATATGAATAATAATTCTGACTTTTTTAATGTATTACATATTTCTTCTAATAATTTTCTAAAAGTACTTAGAATATGTAGTGTTATTTTTAGGTTCGTGAATAGCACAAGACGTAGAGCTGTAAACAGGAATCAGCTTTCGGGCACAGAATTAAAATACGGTACACAAGGTTTAGTGAAAAAGGCCCAGGAATGTAAGTGCGCTCCTGAATTAGCAGCACTCAGAAAAGGGAAAACTGTTCCTTCTTCCAGTAAGTTAAATGGATTAGATCCATCCATTGACAACTGTGGATCACTTCGTGTAGGTGGCAGATTAAGGAATTCTGACTACCTTTTGGTGCTAAGCACCAATTAATTCTGCCCAGTGATCATAAGCTCACTAAATTAATTTTTGAGTACATTCATAAACAGTACTTTCACATAGGTGCTCAGGGATTAGTTCATCAAGTACGGATGAAATATTGGCCTGTAAAGGCTAAAAGCATTTCCTGAAAAACAGTGCACACTTGTGTTACATGTTTCAGGTATAACCCCAAAACTCTAGATCAGATAATTGGAGACCTCCTATCGCAACGCGTAACACCTAACCACATGTTCCTCAATTTAGGTGTTGATTTTTGTGGCCCCTTCCAAATTAAGTACAAAAATCTGAGAAGGGGCAATTATTCCAAAAGTTATGTGGTCATATTTATATGCATGGCTAACAAGGCTATTCATCTAGATATAGCAAACGAGTTATCCGCTGCTGCATTCATCGTTGCACTTAAAAGATTTTGCGCCAGGAGAGGAAAAGTAAATACGCTATCTTCTGACAATGCCACTAATTTTAAATTTGCGTCAACAGAATTAAATAACTTTCAGAAATTATTAGCCTCTCCAAAGAACGAATTGTCAAATTTCTTTACCGAAGTATTCATAACTTGGAAATTTATCCTTCCGCGATCTCCTAATTTTGGCGGTCTATCGGGAGCTGGCGTTAAGTCCTTCAAACATCATTTGCTTAGGGCCGTAGGTAATAATAAAATCACTCTAGAGGATTTTGAAACTTTAGTAGTCCAAATTGAGGGGATCCGAAATTTTCGACCTTTATTTACGCTTTCTGATGACATAAATGAATTTGAAGTGCTTACGCCAGGGAATTTTTTAATTGGCAGACCCATTAACAGTATTCCAGAACCTAATGTAATGAATATTTCTGACAATAGATTAACCCATTGGCAATTAATTACCAAATATGTTCAATGCATTTGAAAACGTTGGTCTATTGACTACCTAAATCTCTTGCAGCAGCCAAAGACTTTTAAGATACATAGACCTGCAAACTGTCAGTTTAACTGAGGATTTTTGATCACAGCTGTTGTACGGCAGTATATATGCTTTATATTTTAATTTACCTAAGAAAATGCTTTTATCAGCCTATCTTTTCACTGCGGATCATTACGTATTGGTCTACCCTATTTACTTTAAACCTTAAAAAAAAAAAAAAAAAAAAAAAAAAACCTTATTATTCATCATTTTTTTTTGTTTTTTCGTATAGCAAGTAAGTATTTCAATAAACATCCTCAAAGGACAAAAATATAGTGTTACTTTCGTTAATATGCATTTTATTAATTACCTTTTTACATAAAAATTAGTTTAAAAAACGTAGATTTCTTTACAAGTAATTTTAAAATTTGTAAAGTACTATATTATGTTACAGTTGCTACCTTTAATCTAAATTTCCCTATCAGTTACTTTTGTAAGTCAAACTTTAAAAAAAAGTAGAATTATAATCTTTAACAATATGTTTCCATATAAATATCGCCTTTATTTAGGTTTATAAGGCATGTTAAAATTAGATACTCTTTTTCAAACATGCCATTCATAAAATTATTAATAAATCGCTTTCTTTAACTTTATTACTAACTAGATGATACACGTCAAGATTTGACGATAAATAACTTTAATGTTTCATTAGAAAAATTCTTGAATTTTTAATGAATTGCTTTTAAATTAATTATTGAAATTGTGACACAAATTTCTATATTGCATAAGTGATTCCTATTTCTTTAAAGCGATAGAGGGTACAGTCAGCCAAACCTGCTCAATGAAGTCACAGAATTTTAACTTTATAATTTACAACCAATTATGCTTCTGTTTACCAGAAATTTAACTAAAAATAGTGGGTAGAGCATTTATTTTTATTTACTATGGTTTAATTTTTTCAAAAAAAAAATAACAGTATTTATTTTTATTTATTTATTATGACTTTTTAACTACATGACCATTAAAAGCTGCCATGAATTTTATTTTTATCAGTCTCATTCTCTAAAAGCCCAAATTCGAAACTTGGTGCAGCGTATAATTTTTATTACTTGAATTTTATTTTACATTTTTATACATTTTTTAAATATTAAACAATGGATATCAAGGTAATTTTTTAAATATAGTTCTTATATGAATATCTTTCTTTCTTTCCATTTTCTTTTTTTAAGGAAAAGAAAGGCAAACTTTTCTTTCTGACACACACACGATAATGGTCAGAAGATATAACAAAAATTGTAGATCGGCTGAATTTATTTAATTGATAATTACATTAAAGATATTTTAGCTTAAATGATTTAAATATAAATTATTATTATTATTATTTTATGTATTGTTCAGCGTTAAATTTTATTTAATTATAAAGCATTCAAATAATAATAATAATAAAATAAAAATCATATAACTTCTCCTTCTAGTAAAATATGTCATTATTGAAATAACTTATCGCGAAAAATATTACAGAAATCATTTTGCCGGGCATTGGGTTCGAACTTGTTATCCACTACAAAATATCGGCACTTTACTACTGCTTTAAACCTCTCAGCCACCGAGAACTTGCTCTCAATCCCTCTAAATAAACAGGATTGATGCACGTGCAGATGTCCCGAAACGGGTCAACTTAATATTTTACCTTTGCGTTTTAATATATATCATGATTTTATAGTTTTTGAAGGTTTTAAAAAACTGAAGAAGGACAGATGTTATACAACGTAGAATAAATAAGGCAGTCGTTCGACTTATAATACGACATCGGAATGCTTAAGCCTAACATGGCCGAAATAAAAATGGCTGATTTTAACGAAAGATTATCAAGATCCGGATGAGTTCACTCCGGAAGCGTTATACACTTTGCGCCATTATATATGTAATAATTCAATATTTATAACGCATATTTAGATATAAAAAATAGCTTCATGTAAAAAATTCAATATTTATAACGCATATTTAGACTATCCTCGATACTGAGGTTTATAATGGCTCTTGCCTTGCTGTCCTTTTTGGACCAATCGGTTGTAATTGGATTTGGTGGTTCTTCAGTAATGATCTCAAAAAGATCTTCTTTTATGAGAAGCATCTCTATTTTAAATTTCCAAATACTGTAATTGGTCGAGTTCAGCTTCACTATTATCTGTGCATATTTTACTGAAGCCGTATCTGATTCTATTACCACCTTTTAATTTTCAAATAAACCCCTTTATTAAATTATCATATACTAATATTTAATATTTAATATTTAAGAAAGGCTGCACATCAGTCCCATAATCATTGTTAGATGATTATTTAAAAATGAGACTAATGTGATATAAAAATAATCACATTTAAATCATATAATAAATGTAAGGGAAATCAGCTTACCTTCTTTTTCAGCATAGTCCACGGTATATTTCTGCATATCCAGGAAAAACTTAGTATTAATCCATTAATGATTTGAATTATTCACAATCGTTTCACCTGTAAAGAACTTTTGAAATAATTTATTTAAAATGTGTATATTTGTCATTATTTATAACCCAGGAATCTTTCAGCAATTATTGTTTTAAACTAAAATATTTATATTTCTAAAGATATATATTGGTGCATTTATTTTTGCTGCTTACTTCGTTAAATTTTTATAGACACTGAAAGAAAATAATACATAACAGTATTTAGTCTTGATAAATAGCATAAATAAATTCAAGGTTATATATATTAATAAAACACTCATTTTCATTTAAAGCCTATACGTTGTTCTTATAGTTTTATAATGTCAATACTGCAGTTTTATAATGTAAATGTTTATACAATTTTGATTGACAGTTGAAAAGATGAAACAGGAAGTAAAGTTTTATTTTTGTAACATGATGGGTGGAAGAAGTAAACAGTCTTATTTATTGCAGGCATTAAGTGTTTTTGAAAAGCAATTAACTTGATATATAGTATAAGTTATATCT
Source organism: Maratus speciosus (assembly GCA_963932465.1). Taxonomy (NCBI): domain Eukaryota; kingdom Metazoa; phylum Arthropoda; class Arachnida; order Araneae; family Salticidae; genus Maratus; species Maratus speciosus. The sequence goes on along the minus strand of OZ010793.1, from coordinate 195,996,739 downwards.
ATTTCTGAAAAGATTAGTATTTCCAACAATAACTTCATACTCTTTTCGATGGTACAATAATGAAAATGGTACAGACATTACAAATATAGCGCCCCCTCCTGCGGAATTTTTCTAACTTCAGTGTGTACCTTCGTGCCATGACCAAAAACAAACACAAAAAAATTTGGTTCAATTCTATGCAATACTTCACAAACTTTTCGATGATACAGTATTCAAAATGGCACAAAAATCGCTATTACAGCGGCCTCTACTGGCGATTTTTTTTCCAAATTAAGCAAGGATCTGCTTGCCATAGCCAAGAACTTAACATTTTTTTATGCTCAACTCTATGCATAACTTCATACACTTTTCGATGTTACAATATTCAAAATCGTATAAAAATCGCTTTTACAGCGCCCCGTACTGGCGAATAATTTCCAAATTCAGGGAGGACCTGCTTGCCATAGCCAAAAACTTAAAATAAAAATTTGGTTCAATTCTATGCATAACTTCATACACTTTTTTCAAGTACAACATTCCAAATCGCACAAAAATCGGCATTAAAGCACCCCTACCGGCGATTTTTTTCAAATTCATCGAAGACCTGCTTGCCATAGCCAAATACTTAAAATAAAAATTTGGTTCAATTCAATGCATTTTTTCATACACTTTTCGATGTTAGAATATTAAAAATCGCAAAAATAGCTATTACAGCGCCCCCTAACTCATTTATTTACATTCATCGCCCCTTGACTCATTTATTACGCCATTTTGTATACAAAATAATTACCGTTGCCAAAATCCAAAGCTGAATGTTGATATTTGATGCATACATTACCATGCAAAACTGGTTTTAGATGCTACAATGAAATTTAACGCAAATGAAGCAGAAAGCGAAACATCCATTTAAATGGATGCCAGATGTCTCAGGAGGATATGCGAGGGTACGTAGGTCACAAACTGATATGATAGGTCGGAAATTAGTAGTAAATTGTTTCCAAATATGTCATTAGGTGGAGGCATGATCCAACTAGAAGATGTTAATTTCGAATTTATGAGACAGCAGTTGTACAAGATGTGCAGAGTCGTTCAAAAGTTGTTGACGAAGATAGAAATGGTCATCAAGTTGAGATTGCGACAGAAGAATCAGTGCAGAAGGTGGAGGAAAACATTAGAGCTGACATGCGAACAACAATAGACAGCATAACAACCATTTCCTCAACAGTCTGCACCGATTCGTCTGTTGCAATGTCATCTGGACGACCACTTCGCTTTCCTTCAAAAAATTTTTAAACAACCCTTCTCATCTTGTACATACTCATAAATTCGAAATTTACATTTTATAGTTGGATTATGCTGCCACCTATTGCACATTTGGAAACAATTTATTACTAATTTCCGACCTCTTATATTAGTTTGTGACCTACATACTGACTTAACCTCGTAAATTACATATAAAACTTATAAAATCAATTTACATTTGAAAAAGTTTCTTTGTTACAAAAGATTTTATTAAACTTCCGAAACTTAGTTGGCAGGTGAATAAGTATTGCCATTATGATAGTATTGTTATTATGTTAAATACCTTATTCAATGATATGTGTAACTTAATTAATCACATGGTAAATTTCCCCCCAAAACGCACTACAACCATCACAAAGTATAGTTTTAGAAAATTATTAGTGTAAAATTAGCAAAAACCTTAGGGTTACTAATGTGCGATTTTTAGTCTAAAATAATTTTAAAAAATAATCCAAGAACATAATTGTAATAAACAGCCTTTACCGATTAACACAATTTAACAGCTTCTAAAAATTTGAGAAATTCTGTATACTTATAAATATATATAAAATAAGACAATTAAATTCTCAATTTTAGCATATCATGTATTAAGTAAATTGAAATCAAAAACTAGAAAACAGAAATTCTTCTTTTTCTGAATATAATGTCGCTCCCGATGGAAGAACAATATATAAATATAGATAGTACAAAACATATTTCAGTTTTAAGACTTAAAATACGAGTTTTTACGTTATGTAAAATGACGTCATTTGCATCCACTGAAGAAATCCATTTTTACGATTTAGTCCTAGACAACATCTATAGAAAAGTATGCACATGATGTCACTACCACGGAATAATACACAAACCAAGCGATGTTGATAGCCATAAAAAGCGATGTTGTCATCCAAGAAAGTCGACAAAACAATCGGGTATCTAATGGTTCATAGGCCTTCTTTTGTTAGTCCCCGATATGCATTTTTTTTCGGCCAGCATTTGAACTGTCGTCTCTAAAAAATAACGTTAAGTTATATAAGCCAGCCATAAAACAAAGCAGATGCATCATTGTACTGTTAAATACTGATAATTTATACTACAATTTTTTTAACTTCTGAGCATCACACATTTTCAATTTTTATACAGTTGTATTGGGAAAAAAGGCACTTTTAAATGCAATTTCTTTGGAAACTGCATCTGAATTTAATTTTGAGATATTATTATTTTTTTTTGTAGTTTTTAGCAACATTTGTTTAATGTCGGTAACTGATGTACTCCTTTTCTGTAGAAAATAAAGGAAAAATAGTGGGAATTATTAATTATCAATTTTTGTTTTCATTTTCCCATAACAACTGAAAAAAAATGTAATTAAAATACGTGGCATTTTCATAAAGTATGAATGAATGTTTCCTGATAAAACATGGAGCTATTAAAAGCTGTACTTAATTTTAAATATGTATATTATTGTTACAAACAAATGAGGGTATATTAATCCTTACACAGCCGATTTTTTGTCGAAATTCTTGAATGATGACATCGCTTTCTGCTGGATTTGTGTATTAATCAGCGATAATGACGTCGTATGTGTACTTTACTGTAGATGATGTTTAAGATTGGATCGAAATGTGGAATTCTTCAGCGGATGCGAGTGACATCATTTTATATAAAATAAAAGAGTGTATTTTAAGACTTAAAACTGAACTATGTTTTGTATTATCTATATTTATGTACATATATATGTTTTTTTCATCGGGGACGATACTAAATTCTGTAAAAGCAGAGTTTTTGTTTGCTAATTTGTAACATTAATATGGATACTGAAAATTAAATTTAGTTTATAATAGCTCTATGTTTTATCAGAAATCCTTCATTTATATTTTTCGAAATTCGGAAAATGCTATTATACACTGATTAATAAAATTACATTATTTTAGCTTTTTGATAGAAATTACTAAATAACTGCTCTCACACACATATACCTTCAAATACATTTTTGTAGCAGACGATAATTTTGGCATAGCATGTATTTAATTTTTTTTTCAGTTTTTATCAGGAAATGGTAACAAAAAGATATAGTAATCTGCTATTTGTTCTTTACTCTCTACCCATAGAGTAAAGAGAAAATATAGAGATGTAGTGTGGGGGCTCGAAGTGACGTCAAAAATGTAACCCTAAAATCCGCTACGTTCGGCCAAAACACTATCACGTGCTTTCGAAACAAAAGAGAAGAAAACTTCATATAATACAGATTTTATTTCATAATAGAACGAAATGCTACTTTAGAATGCTTAAATATAAGCAGATCATTTTCATTTAGAGAAAAAAATGCACGTGTAATGTCGAAGAATTCGATCCCTGTTCCACGTACTTGTGTTGTTTGGGCCGAATGAGAGCATTTATATTTGAGCGATAACGCGCATAATACTACAAACCGTTTTTACAGTAAATACTGCATCTGCATCTATTTCTTTCCTCAGTGCCACTTTCTACAGAAATGAAGTACTTTAGTCGATACAATTAAAGAAATGTCTCTAAATACAGCAAAAAAAATATCTTAAAAATAAATTGAGATGCAGTTTTCAAACAAATTTCATTTAAATGTATGTTTTTTTTAAACGACAGTGTATAAATTGAAAATATGTGATGTTTAGAAGCTAAAAAAATTACAGTAAATTTTATCAGTATTTAACCGTATGCTTCGTTTTATAGCCGGCTTATGTAACAGAACGTTATTTTTAGAGGCGGCACTTTAATTTTGCCCGAAAGATATAGCACATCGGGGGTAGTAAAAAATTGACTTCGGCATCTGATGTTGAGGTCCTTGATCTGCAGATTTAGTAGTTCAAACATCTATGACGTTAATGACTTTCTACTTTTAAATATTTCTGTCAAGAAATCTTTTTTCCCCGAAGTGAAAAATTTCTAAAAAAGAATAGTAAATAACAATGTTGTTGTTTTACTCTTATAGAATATTCTACCTAAATATTCCGGTGAGAATGTTTCGTTATATTTTTCTTTATAATTAAATATATTAAAATATTTATTTTAAAACCCTATAATTTATATGTTTATATTGTTTTATAAATATATTATTTTAAAAGTGTTAAAAAATGGGCATTCAACCAGTGAAAAGATTTCTGAATAGCATTCTTCAAAGAAGAAAAAATCGGAATATTCATGCATCGTATTCCACATGTACAACAAATCCTGTGTATCATGGAATAATTCCTGAAACGGAAAACTTTTATTCTGCCGGTGAAGGAAAAAAATATGCAATAATAATAAACTGTGTGTTTGGCAAAAGGGAATTTTTGTGTTTTCAAGATACTTGGTAGATTTTTTTCAACCTGTAGATAACAAAGCTTTAGAAATAAAAATAGTGGAATGTTTTTATAGGTATAATCCCGATTTAGCTGTGCTGCAAAATGCTTATTATAAATACATGGTGCATTTTTCAATTTAGAATATGTAAGAATTTTGGAATTTAAAGTGCTATATTTTCTTTTACTATAGTAGTCCATGAATCCTCCTTTCAAATTATTTGATTCCCAAAGGCATCGTTGAAGGAAATTCGTGCAAACTTATTTGACACCATCTTATGGTATGAACATAGATATAACATCTATAATAATCTCCTGCATTCAATATTTTTATTCATGAATCAAATCTCTTGTCAAGAAAGTCTTCTATCGGTTGAACTTTTAATTGCCACACAAAAGAACAGTGGATTCCATAACTACTTCTCATAACTCATCAAAGCCGATTGGCAAGAAAATTTGTCATATAAAGCGAACAATTTATTTAAATTCGAATACCAGTATTTCAGTTTGGATATTTTCACATTATCTAATCTAAAATTTTGAGCGATTAAATAATCCAGATCTACAATGTGGAAAAACTGGCGTCGAAGAATTAAAAAAAAGTGTAAAAGAGGCTCGTCTTTTATGGATTGATAACCACCCCGCCACCCCATAAAAACTAATAAAATATAATCTTGTTTCTTAATGTTCTTATTCTTCGTGGTTGATTGTAATTTTTTTTTAAATTTCAAGAATCTGAATCTAGTTGAAATATAATATGACTCCACAAAAAAAAGGCAAATGTTTCTTAACCTAATAAAGTGAAATTACACAGCGTACGAAAATATACAATAACCACTTCCGTCTTTTTAAAAAGCTTTCTTTGCCTTTTGAAACATAAAAAAATATATATTTTCGAGAATTAAAGACATTTTTCTACAGCGTCTTTTTTTTACTGCCACTGATTTTCGGGAAAGTTTCTGAGTAGTTTTTATAGTGTATTAACCAGTTTTTAAAAACCGGAATGGAGGTTTTAAGATGCTTTCAATTCTCTATTAAATATGCGCCATTTAATTTTTACATGAAAAATTAAGAAAAGTATATATATATTTTTTATGTTATTGATCGTCCACAAATGACGTCACGCTTAGAGGGGTGAAGGGATCGTGAAATTATAGCAATTTGTGACAAGGGGGTGTCAAGTGAGCAGGGGGTAAGAAGAAATGTGGCATCACACATTTTGGTTAAAATAAAAGCATTAAAAATCAGCAGATTAAATTTTGAAGTTATTTTTAAATTAAAGTACTTTATGTTCACAAAGATAAGATTACACGCCAAATACATTAAATTCCATTTCAAATTCCAGAATACTACTGTTTTCAATTGCTATTTACTAGTAATATTTTATAACTATTGTATATTAATTATGTGTTTTTTTGTAAACCTTAATCTTATTTCATACAGAATAAGTACACGAATTATTTTTATTGTTATGGTCACAAATGTTATTAAAATATATACTTAAAGTTAAAAAATAAAATTTAAAATATGATCTATAAAGTTACGTTATGATCTATAACGTAACGCTTCTGAACTGCAAGTATATGTTTATGTACTATAGCGTGACATTTGACAAGGGGGGGGAGGGTATAAAAATATTGAAAAAAGTGTGACATCATTTATGAACAGCCCCGTATTGTTAATGCTCCTCATTTATAAAGTGCTTCTGTAAAACTTGTAGTGCAGGGGAAAAGTACCAAAAAAGGGGGTTACCTTGCAAAAGGTTGGGTAGAAGATTTTTTCCTGACTTGTTTATCATGATGTCAACGTGGAAAACCTAAGTTTTCTAACAAAATGTCTTAAGGCTAAATTTTCTGTGGCCAAAAAAAATAGAATTTTGGGACCTTTTTTTCATTTTTTTAAATACCTCGAGACGCGTTGCATTAGTTTGTTATTTGTCAGATAAAATTCATTTATATTTACAACTTTTTTTATACACTCAATAGCAATAGTCTACCCCATTTCAAAAACAGGACAGTTTTTTCAATTTTCTTAAAAACCGTGAAAAACGCAGTTCTACGCTGATCATTCAAATGTTTACCACTGATTTTATCGTGTTTGTCAACTTTTATATATCGGTAGTAGTAAATTATGTGTTTCGGGAAAAAAAAAAAACTAGCCTTTTTTGCACCCGTGGCAAACATGGATTTTGGCAAACCCCATTCCACCCCCCACCCCCCTTTAAAAGAAAATTTACCACGAAAACTTTAATAAATCTCTAGTAGCCGGATTTTGAAAATTTTAAGTGTTTAATCATTAAATACGTAATCAGCTTTGTCAAATATTGATTCATTAAAACATTGAAAACTGAACCAAAATGAACCGAAATATATTTTGCTTTAAACAGGTTTTCCTCTTAGCAGGTGTAATTGTTCATATTCATGCTCTTGAAAATATATAATTTTTTCTTTAAAGACCGGATTCCATATATACAGATTTCCTAAAGATTTCCTAAAGATTTTACGGTAGTTGTAGTATTGAGACGTTTAAAGTCACTGAGTTAGTCAATTAGACTAATTTAGTCACACGAAGACATTCGCAAGGTAATATTAAACATATGACAGCATTCTTGACAAATATCCCACTTGCATTTTATTACTTTTATAATAAAAATTTTACTACTAAAAATACTTTAATGATAAAAAAAAAAAAAATCCGTAAAGTTGGGAATACTAGAGAAGAGAGAAGGAATTCTCATCTTAAGCCTGATTTTAAGAGGCCGAAAGGCCGGAAACGTATCGCGTATTAAAAGGAATCGGGTAGTAATCGTTTCCGTGTTAAATGTGATATTTTTACATTAGGCTCATGGGCGATGTTCAAGGAATCTGAAAAAATCAGCGCATTAAGCATGATCGCGTAATTACCGTGAGCGTCTTAACCGGTTACGACTCTATACTAAAATTTAGATACGCATAAAACAGCTGAAAACACACTTTCAGCAATTCCCGTTTAAAAATTCCTTTGGGCAGCTCTGTATCTGATTTTAAAATTGTATCGCTTCCATAATATAATAAAATTGTAATTAAGCTTAAAAGTACGTAAATTATAAACACATTTCCTCTAATTACCTGTCACAAACTTCAATGTAACTCACTTATTTTTGCAACTCTGTAAATAACATTAAATGCCACATGCACAACTTATTTTGCGGAAGATAAAGAGTAATTTAGAGAATTACAACCTACATACTTTTTAACTTTTTTCAAAAGAGTTTAATTACTACATTAAGTGATCAGAGCTTATAAAATAATGAAACATATTGATGATTTAGAAATAGTTTATTAATAATGTTAAATTTATTCAGCAATCAGACTGTACAAAACAGTTAATGAAAAAAAAACGCAGATTTAGAGAACCTCGACATGTAAAAATGCATCAACATATCCATAGAATATTTTCTATCATAATCACGATACTTTCCTTTCAGCATATTTATCCGGAAATTAAATGGACATTGTGAGCTTAAGGAATTTAAATAATAAATACTGAATTATTTAAAATCAATATTATATCGATTACTTTACGGGTGCAATTTACATTATTAGCTTTCTGGTATATTTGATTTTCTGAAATGAATTTTGTTAAATAAAGCTCAAAAAATAGATTGATTGACGATACTAGTTAAATGCATATAAAATCAAAACATTAACAATATGAGCAACCCTGTATATGATTGACATCAACTGTAAAATAGTAAATATTTCTTTAAAAAATAAACAGTACAAACTTTTACTTAACGTGATTTGTGCTGAAATAGGAATTACACTTTTTATTAATTTGTTATTTATAATATTAATTATCTTTTAAGATCATAAATACGATTCAGAGATAACTAAGTTAAGATTATAAATAAATATTTTTCTCTGTAGAAAACTATTCGAACCGCAGATATTTACATCTCATAGTCATCTTGTCTGGTCATCACTCTGATATCTCTGGTCATCCATGAGTATTTTTTTTCAGCATACTGACCTCTAATCACCTCAAACACGCAATTAGCATAGCTGTCAACTTTTACACTTTTTACTTGCTACTTTTGAAAAAACCTTTTCCACTTATTTATTCGCCGAAATCTGTGATTTAACAAGACAAAATTTTCTTTTAAAATTTTAGGAATAAAAACGCGTAAGTTAGAAGCTATGTGATTAGGCAGATCGATTGTAAACTTTGCAACAATTTATTCCCTTTAATATTTTTAATATATATTTTCTGGTAGCAGATTTTAAGATCTTTTACAGCAGAATAAATGTACAGTCGGGGAAAAAAAAGTAAACACCCCGTACTAACTCTTCAACAAATTATCGTAGAAGAAAGTTACTGGTACCGAACGATTGGAAATAAAGTCTACTTTTAAATGATGTATATAAAATTAATTTGCTTAGGGGGACATCTACATATTAAAACGAACCATAACTTTGTTTTTTTTCAATGACAGTACACAATTCTGACAGCATAAATGAACTCTACACCCTTCAATTAGCCTAAAAACGAATTTTTATGCAATTTGCACCATAAGTTTTCGAGAAATTAATTATTTTAAAACGAGTTTATTTTAAGGGCTGTATCCAAATTGAAGTTCCGTACTCGATTGTTAACCGAGAGAGCTCCTTTCTTGATCAAGGCAGCTTAAGCGCCACTCAAACAGTGAATGAAGCTTCTTAGATTACAGTACAGCAGAATAAATTTCAAAATATCTACTCGCTTCCATAATAGACAGCCCCTTAAACCACCATTTTGCCGTTTTTTAAGCATAATTGGAAAACTACTTGGAATAAAAATGTAAAATTTTGGTTTTCCATAAAGCAGGACTTAATAAATCTAAATCCATCAAAAAAATTGTAGGTTGCATTTCATAATTTTTTCGAATATTAATTTCATAATGTATAATTCATATCAAAAAATTATAAAAATTGCAAATTCAGCGTATTTGTGTTTGGGTATATTACTATTATTGCTACAAAAAAAATAGCACATTAGGAGTATAATTTCAGGAGATATAAATAAAATATGAAAATGTAATTTAACACTAGAAGCGCTAAATTTTGAATGTTTATAATTCAAAAACTTATCATTCAAATGACTTGAAATTTGATGTCTAGGCATAGTTTGAACCGAAGATTTGAAATATATCGTTAAAATTGGGTATTGCCATTGAAAAAAATGAAATTTGGGTTCGTTTTAATATGTAGATGACACTTAAGAAAATTTTATATACCTCCTTTAAAAGTAGACTTTATTTCCTATCGTTCGGTACCAGTAACTTTCATCTACGATGATTTGTTGGGGGAGTTAGTAGGGGGTGTTTACTTTTTTTTTTCCACGATTGTACATTGGAACCCGGTTAAGACGCGTTTCAAGGTAGTGAACAAAAGTCGCGTATTAAGCGGGATTGCGTATTAAACGTGATTTGTATAATTTTGCAGTAAGTGGGCTTATTTACGTATATCATCGTCTGAATGAACTTTAGAGCTTTCATTTAAAGTGTACTGCCGAAAGTTGTGATTTTTAAGTATATTTAAATTAAAATTTAACTGTATTCAATTTTAACTCATTGATACTTTTTTATAGGCCACTGGAATAATAACTGAAAATAAATAAGGATTCCAATATGACTTTATAGTTGATTAATGTTACAACAAAAAGTAAAACAACAAATATATGTAATTTTCATGCTAGGCAAATGTTTTTAACACGAAGAAGAAATGTTAAATTTTTGAAGCCAGTTACAAAAATTATTTTTAGTAATTGTGGTAATGAGTATCATTATAAACTGTCCTTCATTTTTAATTTGAGAAAAAATACCATCCTTATTAATGACTGTGTAAAAAATATTGTTAGCCTAGCAAAAACTAAACGAAACTTTGAAAACATAAAATAAGACAACTGCAATCGCATTTGCTTAATCATCAAAAGTTTCATTTTTTTTTCTTTGCCGATAACATGCATTATAAAACATAGTAGTGATATAACGTGCATTTAAAACGTGACTAACAACAGGTATAATCATAATTTTTATGACATATCAGAGCAAGTTGTTCAAGGCTTTTTTTGCAGCGAATGCTTTATCAATCAGTGATTTCTTTGATGAACAATATGCATTTAATCAGTTTTGCTCATTAAGCAAGTTATTTTCATTCAAATATCTACCACTATTTCATGTTAGTAATATTCTCCTTAATTAATCTGTCATTAAATAAAATAAACATTACTATTTGGAATGAGTGGTTTTTATCTTAATAAAATAATCCTCTGATTTGGCCACATGGTAAGAGGAATTCGTATTTTGATTTATGAATTCCGTCTTAAGGGTGTCCGGGACACAAAAATCTTCAAATTTTCATTTTTTTTTTAAATTATTGGATTAAATTTTTCTCTGCAGTTTTCTGCTTAAAATGATGTTTAAATCATGTTTCTATCTTAATTAGAACAGGAAATATTAATTTTTTCGTCTTGGTTTGTTTTCAAAATCTTCCTTTCAAGCTATGGTTGTCAAGGAAACGAGTTCTTGTGAAATTGCGTTTTTCTTCATGATAGGTTTTTTCACCATTTATCATATTTAAATTCTTATAACTCGAGAACCGTTAAAGATACAGGGTTGAAACTCGGAACATATCTTTTTCAATTATTTTACTTTACTTTTGAGCCAGCATATTTGAAAAAAAAATATTTACTTTTGAAAATATGATTTTTTTAAAAAAAGTTGCACCACTTTTTTTGTAATTTTTTCGTTAAATATTTTTAATTTTTTTTTTAATTAATATTTTTTAAAATGCTGGCTCTAAATTAAAATATATATATTTCTGTTTATTTAAATGAAAAGCAATTTAAATTCTACAAATAATATTTCAAGTTATAACGATTTTAAGTTATAACACTTTTTTCATAAATTTTAAATTAATTTTTTTTAAAGCTATGAGAAGTTTTATCATTTGATTTTGTTTACAAATGATATGGTTAACCATCACAAAGAAATTCAAAAATTTAACTCAATAAATAAAATTGTTTTGAAAATGTGTCCCGGACCCCCTTAAGCGTGATTTTATACTTCAAAGGACCGAAAATCTATCGCGTATTAAGCGGGATCGCGTAATAATCGTTCGCGTATTAAACGTAATATTTTTACTTTAGCTTTATGGACGACGTCAAGTGACCGGAGGAAATCCGCGTATTAAGCGGGATCGCGTATTAACCGTGAGCGTCTTAACCGGGTTCGACTGTATTAGTTGTCATTTGATGAGAATGCGATTATAAGGCTTAATATCTACCAATAGTAGCATTTCATAAATACCTTTATAATGAAAGTTTCTGTTACAAACAAATGTTTTTGCATATTATAAGTCTATTACTAGGACTTCCCTGAGACGGATTAGTCTGAGCGATATTACTGAGAACATAGATTTAATAATAACATGTGGAAGCAAAGAAAATGAGATGTTATCTTTGATTGTCCATATACTGCGAAAAATTGAAATGATGAAAATAAACGAATTGTAGAATTACAAAATCTTATATATAAATTCGTATACACTGTTTAAAAAAATTTGAAATCAAACCATTCAAGACAGCCATGCATGGATATAAAATTGAAAGTACGCAATATATTAAAAGTAAAATAGAAAATGAAACACTAATTTACTTATATCGGAATTTTAACTGTATAAAATGATGTCAAGAGCATAATCAGACGCTCCGCACCAATTTGAGTAACTTTAAATGGCAAATATATGATGTTTAAAAAGCATGGACTATACTTTATATGGTGTGCGCTCCCCCGGAATAGTTAATATTGTACAATATCTGTTTTCCACGGATGCAATGAGGTTGTCGATAACATTTAAGGAATTCTCTTCTCAAAATCTAATATAGTATCAAAAGTACCGAATACATCAAAAGTGGCATGCAATGCTTCGTTAGAGTGTGTTTTAGATATGCTCGATCGGATTTAAATGATGAGTGTATGCTGGCCACTACATACGCTGTATTGTTTTGTTTTCAAACATATTCTGCACAAGTTGAGCTGTATTTAGCATGTATTAAATAAAAGAAATCGGCAATGATTACAACATAAAGTATGACACAAGATCTGAATATATCGTCTGCATAAATTTTGAGCTGTCAAAGTGTCATTTGAAGTAATTTACAAATCCATACATATTTATTCAGCAAATCATGCCAGCTAACATACGCCAATATGAACCCGATTACAAAATTTCACCAGAATAAGTTAATATATAAAAAATCTACTAATGATAATTGAGAATATGACCTTATGATGAAATGTCTAGAAAAATGAAACGGATAACAAATTCATATCACATTTAAAACGGCACTTCCCTCTGTTAGTGGCCTTGGCGAGAGAGAGAAAAGCCTAGAGAAGGAACACTTTAACAAGTACTTTCAGTCAACCTACTCACTGTTTCATACAGGTCTTTATTCAATATTTACACAAATTATTTAATGCTAGGTGGGTATCTATCAGTTTTGTTGCATTTAAATCGCATGTTTTGCAGAGGAAATGCAGCATTATGAAATATTTAAAGTTGCTGTACCTAATAATTCCAAATTAATGGTAATTGAGATCGCTTTCCGTTAATTTCATCTTTTTTAATTTTAAATTTTTTAGAAACAATTCATAGAGACAATTGTATATTTTAAATCTAACCCGAAGCAAAATTTCAAGATTTTGGACTCAGCAGTAACAGAGAAATAGAAAACTTTTGAAAGTTTTTTGTTTCTGCACTGTTTTATATAGCGACATTTTTAGAAATTGTTCTATTGCGAGAATTTACTTCATGATAAATACAGCCATGTCAATTTTCATGTTTATATTCCTAACAGTTCCACGTTCTTCGTTACTTAGATCATCTTTAGATCTTTTTCCGCTTTGTTTAGTCTTTCTATTTTTTAGAATTCGTTCTACAACGAGCATTTACATCTTATTAATTACTACCATCCCAAAGTTCTAGTTTCTAACCCCAACAGTATCCCAAAAATTTCAGTATTCCAAATAAATCATAGTTTAGAACCTTTCTAGAAATTTTTACGTTTATCCGTCAAATTGAACCTTTTAGAGAGCGTTAATTACGAGTATTTACATCTTAAAAGTAACTACCGCACCAAATTTAAAGTTTCTAACCCAATCAATATCGCAAAAATCACAATTTTAGAACTTTTTTGCTCCTGCAGCGATGTAGGTTCTTGCACTGACATAAAATAGTCTTTTTTTCGGAGCAGAGATGGCCACCAACATTTTTTTAAGTTGGCTATGTAGTTTCAGAGATAACACCTTACAAACGTACAAGCATTAATAATATTATATACTTTATAACAATAGCATTAGATGTACAGATACAAAAGCCATTTATCTGTTACAAACTGAAGTATCGGCGTTGCCCAGGACTTGAAGGATGTTTGTTCTGAAAAATCAATTTCAAAATTTAACATACAACACAAAACAAACATTAAAAAAGCAGTCGAAATGTTGTTGAATGAATCATATGAAAACGCTATATAAAAATGTATAAATGTATATAACAGACGCAAAAGAATACAACTATAAATGAACTTATTTCAATTTATAATTGGAGCAATAATGTTAAAATACGCCAATATTTCCCTAATCGGGTTTTTATCATGCTTCAATACTTTTTCACACTCATATGACGTTATACTATATCCACCACGCCTTTTATATTTCCAATACGACGTAATATTTTCCTCTTTCACGTGGAAGCCTTGAAATAGAAAAGTTATGAAGTTATATTCCCTTTCATTTAAATTCGTCAAACCATTTATTTCATTTTCATATTTCACGTGAATATCTTGCAATAGAAAAGTTATGACGTAATATTCACCTTTTTTTTAAATTCGGCAAACTATTTATTTCATTTTCATTTTTCACGTGGAAATCTTGCAGTAGAAAATTAATTGTTGTAGTAATAATTTTATTGTGTTTTTTAATTGTTGGCAACTGCTATAACGAAAAATGTTTAAATTTGATAAGAAATTGCTGTTAAATTGGTGGTTTTTTATTAATTAAAAATTAACTATAAGTTATTTCGATTCCGGATTACTTGAGTTGTCTCGGCCATGTTTTTATACACATGTACTCTTCACAATTTTGGCTTCCAAATTGTGGATTTTTTATAGAATTACAAACAGACAGATAGACAAGTTTTCATTTTTATATATCTGTCTATTCTATAAAAAGTAACTAACGCTGTCACCGCCGCCGCCGGTTTTGAATTTTTTGTGACCGGAGGTATTTCTTCGTTAATATTAAGAAAACTATTGCATACAAATATATGAAAATCGGTGGTATTATAGCGAAATGTTTGATCAACACACTATTACATACAGTTTTCAAATCGTAGAATTATTTTAAGAGATATTTAATGCTAAATTTGGACAAAATCGTTCCATTAAAAAAAATATATAAGAGCAAAAGCTATACATGGGAATTTAATCATTTTTAGATCATTTTATTCAATAGAAGATCCCCGTCTGCAGATTTCATTATTTTTTTTTTTATTTGACTCATTTTTTGAGATTTTATTTCTATTTTAAATTCAAATATTCAACATTTTGACAGATATTTTTTACATATTTTAGAAAATGGTATTAATTTAAACTGTTGCCAAATGTATAAACAGCGCAAACAATAATGTTTGCTTCAAATAAAAAAATTATTTACACGTTACTATTATAAACAGAAAAAAACCTTCAAATTAGAATTAAATAATTAGGTATAAAAAGCAGGCACTTATTGGAAATTACTGCATAAAACTATATTTACATGGGAATTTTAAAAGAGGAAGGATATTGTAAAATAAATTCATTAACATGCGTTAGAAATCTGAAATAGAACAAATTACGTCACATTACACTTATTATGCAAAATGAACAAAAAATAGTATTGCAAAACAGTTTAAATTTAAAAATTGCGCGAGACAAAATATTAGAGGTTAAATATTAGATTTTTTCAAAATTTTATTATTTGTCGTTTGATGTGAGGTGTTCATATATAAGTATGCAAATTTTTATGTTTCCAACATAATTAGGGGCTGAGTTAGAAAAATTGCTTTAAATACACAAGTTAGAGCCCAGAGGGTAAAATATTAGACTTTTTCAAAATTTTATTATTTGTCGTTTGATGTGAGGTGTTCAGTTATAAGTATGCAAAATGTCATGTCTCCAACTTAATTAGGGGCTGAGTTAGAAAAATTGCTTAAAATACACAAGTTAGAGACCGGAGGGTTAAATATGACTTTTTCAAAATTTTATGATTTATCGTGTTATCGCAAGTGTTCAGCTATAAGTATGCAAACTTTCATGTCTCCAACTTAATTAGGGGTTGAGTTAGAAAAATTGCTTAAAATACACAAGTTGGAGCCCAGAGGGTTAAATATTAGACTTTTTCAAAATTTTATTATTTGTCGTTTGATGTGAGGTGTTCAGCTATAAGTATGCAAAATGTCATGTCTCCAACTTAATTAGGGGCTGAGTTAAAAAAAATTGCTTAAAATACAGAAGTTAGAGACTGGAGGGTTAAATATGACTTTTTCAAAATTTTATGATTTATCGTGTTATCGCAAGTGTTCAGCTATAAGTATGCAAACTTTCATGTCTCCAACTTAATTAGGGGCTGAGTTAGAAAAATTGCTTAAAATACACAAGTTAGAGCCCAGAGGGTTAAATATTAGACTTTTTCAAAATTTTATTATTTGCCGTTTGATGTGTGGTGTTCAGCTATAAATATGCAAATTTTCAAGACTCTGACATGTATAGTTTCTGAGAACGGGCTCTGTGACAGACGGACAAACAGACAGACAAAGGAGTGAGACAGGTAGGGTTTCGTTAGATGAACGAAACTCTAAAAACATGCTGCGGATGACTGTAACAACATCCTAAAATTACATTACCATCAGCAATCTACGAATCCCGAATTTAGTTTATATTCGTTTCATATATTCTTATTCTTTTGTGCGGCCCTGTAAAATAATTATCAATATTATATACAGTAAAACCTCTGAATAGCGGACACCCGAAAATGCAGAATTTGTCCTCTATTTAGAGGTGACCGCTACTGAGAGTAAAACAGGTACAGTTATTTAAGAGTTGGTAATCGAAAAAATGTCCACTAAATAGAGGTATCCGCTAATCGGGTGTGTCCGCTATGGAGGTTTTACCAGTAAAACTTCTTAATAGCGAACACCTCGGGAGGGCAGAATTTGTCCTCTATTTGGAGGTGTCGGCTACTGAGAGTAAAAAATGTACAGTTATTTAAGGGTTGGTAATCGAAAAAATGCCCGCTAAATAGAGGTGTCCACTAATCGGGTGTGTCCGTTATGGAGGTTTTACTGCATAATAATATCATCCTTTACAAGAAAATAGCATGCTGTATGATAGACAGACAGACATCCAGAGAAAGATTACCTACCGGATCAATAAACACTCATGTCTTTTGTTTTAATCATCCACAATTGTATGTCATACAACATGCCAGATTTTATACAACAGGCTAAAAACGGTCACCGTGGTACGGAATATTGTATCATTATTTGTTTGCCCACCAAAACTGGTTGCCACGGGTTGTTGCAAGGTTTGTGATCACGTGGTTGAAACTGATCTATTCAATATTACTGCGTGCGTATTTTTTTTTTATTTGCTCCATGTGCTCAAACCAGTTGTCTATGAAAACATCAACCGGTGAAAGTGACGCACACCAAATTTCTGTGACGTATGCAGATAAATTGTGCTTTTTTAAGAGTTTTTTCTATATAATTTTTAAACGGTTTGGAACTTATTTTTCATAGTAGGTGCATTCAGTAGGCGACCCTCATAGGTACTTTCTGGTGCAATCAGAAACGAAATCCGACAAATATTTTTTGAGTTATGCTTGACGAAAGGTTTTTATTAGGCTTTTTTTTTAGTAGGACATGGCGTTAATATCCATCGTAGTAGTAAAGTGTCCGGACAGTAATATTTCGCTGAGTATTAGCCTTCGCTTCGCTCCGACAACTAACGGAAAAAATAAACGGGAATGTGCAAAGTGATTTGTAAAAGTTAAAAAAGCTTTATCATGAGATCCTTTTCTGACAAAGGATTCACAATCAGTTGTTTAATATACCATTTTATTTTATTTCGCCGATTATTCAATTGCTCATTTAAGATTTAAAAACAAATATGTACACAGTTCTTAAAAACATTCTTTTGTTTTTCTTTGAAAATTATGTATGTTAAAAGAAACGTTCTAACCCACAATATTTACTAGAATACTTTTGAAAATAATTGTTATTTCCTTCCAAGAATAGTTCAATTGTAACGCTTAAGTTACGTAATAGCGGAATGAATTTGGTGGGGCTGTGGACAAGCAGGCGTTATCAAATAACTTCGTTTTATCAACACTGTCTTTGGAAAATTAAAACTAATACAAATATGACTGTAAAAAACTACTGGTTTATCTTTTATAAAACCGTGTCCAGATGAAACAATTATAATTGTTCACATCATTTCCAAAGTTCTCATTAATATATGTTATATTACAAGATCAGACATTTGAGAAATATATGTTTCAGCAGGAATCTTTGTGAGTGGAAATTTCATTTAAAAAGACGGAAAACAGATACAGACAAACTTTAAGATGATAGAGCACTTCAGTGCGTTCTTATCAAAAGGCATATTATAACATAAATTTCACGAGTGTGGAGTTGCTTCGCAACTGGGAAAAGCCCGGAATCAGTCACCTGTTTACCTGTTCATACTTTTTACCCGACTGCTAAGAAGGTTTGTGTGTTTAACGCGTATCTGTGTATGCAGATTTCTTTATACCCTCGAAACATCAAAACGACTGGATGGATTTTGATGAATGAGGTCTCTATAGATTCGTCTGAACGGTCCGATGGTTACAGGCTAAATTTTGTTTTTATAAATTCAAAATGGCGGATGTAAAATACAAAACGGCGGCAGAGACGAAAATTTTTTTTACGCACCCTATTGAGTGGCATATTACTGGATAAGTCTTTCAAAATGACAATAGGTCTTTCAAGACGATGTTTCATTAACTATTTTACAGTCAGAAGCTCCGTTTAAACATTACACAACCTTGAAGTTGTGTAGGTAAGATCTCTAGTTTTACTGCAACTCTAAACTTCATAGACATCTATAGGTCTCATCAAAATAATGTTTATAGATAGGAACTAACAATTCAACACAACTTAAAAGTCAACAACACAAGTAAATGCAAAAATAGGTAAATAATATAAAAAATAATTTCACATTGATGATAAAAAATCAATTACACCGCTTTTTACGCAGTCGGGTATTTTGATTTTTAAAATTTAGTTTTTAATTGTTAGCACTGTAGTTAGGGAATTCATTCGATTTCATATTGTTACTTAGCGAGACTGATGTCCCTTAAGCAAATACCTCTCTCTACACAATATAGAGTTAGCGTTCACCAAGACCTTATATGATAATCGTTCAGTTGCTTGGTTTGTAAAATATTATCAATTGATGTTTACAATTAGTAGTCGAATATTGCCAAAATAATGCATTCTATAATACCTATTTTTTTCATAAAATATTGCTCAAAGTTAAATATGGGTATTCAGTAATGGTAGAAAAAGATATCACCCAATGTCAAAAATTTATATTCACAAGTAATGAAAAATATTGGACAACACCGACGAATGTCAAAAAATAATAATATTCACAAACATGATTTAGAAGGGGTCATTTTAAGACGAATTTTTTTATATTAACCGATATTACATCTTGTAATTGCCCGATATCTTTGTGTTAGCTGGGATACAGGATTACAAAAGCTTAAACATGGAATATCCTACTCTGCCTCTGATATTATGTACATAAGATTAACATCAAGTTAATTTTTTAAAAGAAATTCACAATAGTATACTCGGAATTATATTTACTGAATAAGGTTTTTTTTTTTTTTTTTTTTTTTTTTTTTTTTTTTTTTTTTTTTTTTAAACTGACGCTATTCAGAGCCATCGTTCTAATTACCAGAATGACAGTAAACGTGAGAAGGAGACTAATGACGCAATGACAATAAAAATTCCGCGAAAACAAAGTACTTCAAATCATCGTCGTTTGGGGTAAATATGCAGCTGTTGTAGCCTGCGTAGATGAGAATTAGCATAAAATACAGGTAACAAATGAAAATTCAAATTTATACCTACGTATGCGAGAACAGCGCCAATAATTTGGGCTATAAACACATGCGAAAAGCTCCCGAGAAACATTTATAGTTCAGGTTGGATATGAGTTTCATGTTACCGCAGTGCGCGTATAGCCCAAATTACTGGCGTTGTTATCATATACGTATAAAGGTATAAATTTGCATTTGCTCGTTTTACCCGTGATGTGTGCTTACGTTAAAAATCGTAAAAAAAATTACAGAGTTTTTTGCGACATTAAATATGAAATAACAGTTGATATTTGCAAAATTTATGCAGCTAAATCCGATAAAATAAAGTCCATAGTTTGTTTAGAAGCGTCCATAATCGAGCAGTATATATTATTCCTCTTCAAGCAACAGATTAAAGAACTATACTCAAATTGATTGATTCATTCCAATCAAGAAGCACCAACTTTTTGTTAGTCTATGGACCATACAATAATATTTATATCAAAATCGATAGCAGGGTACAACGCCCTAACTATTGAGGTATAACAGGCCAAAAATAAATTACAACTAGGATACAATTTTAGAAATCGACTTTTGGCCATTTAGAATCGGTAAATCACCCACCTTGCGCTGGTCGAGTGGTTAAGATGCTGGATTCAAGACTTAAACACTAGTGTCTAAATCGCGCCCCTCACAACGGCTCATATCACAAATGCACCCGCCAAATTCCCTAGCACGGCGCGCTGACTCATAGAATGCTTTGTTTATTTTAAGCTGCAAAGCGGAGCGTTGCATATCCTGTCTCCATAGTTTTTAAAAATATAAAAAATAATAAAACAGCTAACAAATATCATTCATGTACAATTTAAATGAGCTTTATTTGAAACCGGATTTAAATTGCTTGATATAATCGTTTATTTGTATTATTATTTTTTAAAAATCTGAGTAAAATCAGCTTATTTTTTCTTTTGGATTGATTTTTACTGGAGACGGGATTTTTTACTTATTAATATTCAATATAGAGAAATCAGAACAATATTACAGACAACTTAAACATAATGAAATAGGTAACATTTTATAAAATTTCTGTATTTTAGAAAATAAAAAAACTTTCTATTATTTTATGAAAGTAAATTCTAGAATACAATAAAAAAAATCTGCTATTTAAGTATTGATGCGAGATACAATATCCTAAAAATAAATGTATGGATAAATATTCTTTTTTTAAAAACTGCTTCATTTCCTAGTTAAATGATCCCTTTATTTTTGTAAGAATATAACTAGACTGATGTGCCAATTCCAAAACTTTATTCTATCTCATACATGTTAATAATTCAAAATTCGCTATCACAGTGCTAAAATTAAATGGCAGTCTATGACCATCATGAGGAATGTAAAGGTATGTAAGTTCATTGAATTGGATGTATTTAATAAGAAGATATAAGTATCGCATTGTTTCAAACAAATCATTGAATTTCGGAACCCGACCTCTTAGATGTCCGCAACCAAAATTCTAACACAAAGTATCAAAATCAACACCTGTTGTTCAATATACACCCAAGTCTAATAAGGATCTATTTACGTGAAAATGTAACAGAATTCTAAGTTTGATAAAATTGCTTGCATTAGCTTTTGAGATATAGCTTTTGTGAAAATCGTGAAAAATTCAGCATAGCAGCGCCACCTGTTGTGCGGTTTACACCAAAAGCTAATCAGTAACAGCTTACATCAACGTCTAACTGAATATGAATTTTTATGAAAATCCGTGTATGAGTTCTTGGGATATAGCTATTAATTACTCAGAAATCGTACAGAAAGCAGCAGAGCAGCGCCACCTGTTGGACGATATACACCCAAAACTAATCAAGTTGGTTTATATCAAGGTGTAACTGAATCTAAAGTTTTATTAAATTCTGTACATCAATTCTTGATAGAGTTATTGCTGAAATCGTGAAAAAATCAGCATAGCAACGCTACCTGTTGGGCGATATACACCAAACACTAATTAGCACCATTTTATATCAAGGTCTAACTGAATCTGTAGGTTTGTGAAATTTCGTTTATTCGTTATTGAGATAGAGTGCCCACAAAATTTTTGTCACATACAGACAGACTCACAGACAGTGTGACAGACAGACATCTAAAAAACATTAAATCGTGTTCAGGATTTTCTATAACGTGTAAATCCATCGAAAACCGGAAGTCGAAAATTTTCCCGAATCCAACTAATTTCCTCTTGTAAAGATAGAAGAACGCAAAATTGCGAAACATGGATTTTCATTTACAATTTTTATTAGTAATTAAAATCTGTTGAAAAATTATTTTTATTTGAATTATTTATTATTTGAAAAATTATTAGGAATCTTTGTATGTGCTAGGTAATGAAAATACTCGCAGCGTCCCTCACGGTGAAGTTCGAAACTTAGCGATTCTATCCGGACAAAAATTGCAGATATGGAAGAAAATGGGAAAGTGTTTAGTGTCGTCACTTTGTAGGAAAAGACACATGCGTAATGAATAGTCTAAACTGAAAGCGAAAAGTACGAATAAAAGTTGATGTGATTTACAGCCAATTTATGCCAATCGGAAATAGAAAATGAAATTATCATGATAACTACATTAATCATGATGTTTAATTTCGATTTTCATACCTGTTTTTCAGCGAATTTTCTTTTGTAGTGAAATTAGGCCTGCAGTGTCACCAGGAATTCAACAAATAAAAATTTATTTTTCGCAGCTAGTTTAAACTATTTGTGATCATAAAATTTTCTTTTTATCTAAATCGACAACATTGAATAACTTCTTAAATACACTCTTTTCTCATGCTTTCAATTGGTACCGCAATTGAACAGTTAATTTCCGTATTTAACTGCTCGGGGTGCTGTGAGTAGTCTTTTTACGAAGCGCAAAACCCATATGCGTAGGCACCGTTTTTATAGCTGTAACTACATTCTCCATCCAACCTTTCTTTCTTCCAAATATTTTTGATTTTGGATTTATCAATATGTGTCTTCAGCGAATTATTTTCGATATAAGCATGCGTATTATTTCTTACATAAAACAATATCTAATATTCATCCGTGATTACATGTCAAACTAATTTAGATTAATTAAAAATATCACACGGATATTTTCTTTTTTGCTGATATCAAACTAATGTCACTATAAAATTTGTTTTTATATTTATTTTTTGTAGTGTATATGATGGAATCTAACCACGTAAGTATATAATGTTTGAAAGAATGCTCCAAATTTGATAAACTGTTTCTGCTGTAATGCAAATACGGTACAGCCCCGATTATCCGCGGAATTGGGCGGCAAGGGCACCGCGGATAATAAAAATCGCGGATAACCCGAAAAAGATTGAAAATGGGGTGCAAACACGAAAAAAAGAAAATTCAACATAAAAACTATGTTTTATTGTACAAAAAACATCACAAAACGTTTAAAATACATGCATATGCACAGTATATCAGAAACTTTTGCTTTACATCTAAATCACTAAAATAAAGAACAGTAAACAAGAAACAATGCCATACATACTGTACAAAAAAGAGCTGAGTTACACCTTTAAAAAAAAAAAATCAGTAACTTGTTTTTGCTTCTTACTGTGGAATCACCTTTTCTTTTTTCTAAATTGTAAACTATTGTTTTTCTTTTAGTATGGAATAATTTTTATCTCGAAAATGAAGTTATTCTTAATATGCTCTCCTGGAATTTGTCGTAATAGTCTGATTTAATTGTTAAATATTTTAATTACAGCGTTTACGTTTGGTTAATAAAATCAAAAAAAGACATCAAGACTTTATACCAAATATTTCAAACATGGCAACCGAATCTAGAAATATTCTTCTATTAATTTCGAATACAAGAATTTTTCTGTTTATATTTATTTGTAGGGTTTCTTGTATTTTCCTTGCTGTTGGCTTGAATAATAATAATAATAATAATAAAAGAAAAAAAAAAAAAAAAAAAAAAAAAAAAAAAAAAAC
Source organism: Maratus speciosus (assembly GCA_963932465.1). Classification (NCBI taxonomy): domain Eukaryota; kingdom Metazoa; phylum Arthropoda; class Arachnida; order Araneae; family Salticidae; genus Maratus; species Maratus speciosus. The sequence continues at coordinate 195,972,983 of OZ010793.1, read as the reverse complement.
CACTTCGCGGCTAAACCGCACTCCGGATCATCCGCTCGCGGATAATCGAGGCTTTACTGTATCTTGGTAATTGTTCCGTACACTTGTCATCCAAATCAAAAATTGTATGTTTATCTGCAAATTGTTTCCTTTTTTTTCGGCTCTGTTTCTATGCTCTAATGTCAGTACAAATTGGCAAATCACCATGATATTTATATTTGATAAGCTACACAATAATAGTTTATATTTTAAAAGTAGTTATTGTATAGATGGATTTTTTTACAGTGATACGTCGAATATTGCAAGATGTTAGTATGTAATAGGAATCAATCATTGGCGGCGTTATATTTAAATTGTATATGAAAATCACTTAAAATCATTAGACTAAGTTAATACGTTATAAAAGTGATAAAGTACATTTAAAAGGTATATAAAACCGTTATTTTGATCTACAATATAAATTTTATCATTATAGATCTTGAGAATGTTACCGTATGATCGATGAAATATATAAATCAGATTAAACGTATTTTTATGTCTTTTAAATGTATTTTGCCCCTTTTAGCTTGTATTAGCTTACTTTGTTGTCGCTTTTGTTTCAAAAACAAATTTTTTTCTAAGCCAATATCATTAAAATACGACATCTGACATTATAGTCCAATCATATTAGGAAAAATAGCGGAAAAAAATTAGAACAAAGCTGGATTTTTGCACAAATGCTAGTTAAGGTATGTAGTCTAACATACTAAAAGTCCCCATTTATCTGATGTGAGCTTTCGCCTCCAGGGGGCGCTAATGAGCTTGAAAATTGGTTTTCTGTGAATATCTCATAAACAATGGCATCTAGAAAAAAAAGTTCAATGGCAAAGATGTAGATAATTTAATTTACTACAAAAAGTGCCATTAACATTTGTTTGTCACACCAACACTTCCCTGTCAAAAATTTAAAAATGTGAACATATTTGGAAGAAAAGTTATAAAAATATGAAAAACTTGCTGCTACTTTTAAAGGAATTATATAACCAGGCCTAAAATTGTTACTTTTGAATGCAGAAGGTGAATATATAATATACATATATGCTTATTTCCACACCACCTTGAGGTAAAGCCTTTAGCGCGTTTTTTAATTGTGGTTTCTCCCTAGGCATATTCCAATTATAGTGACTGGCCTAATCCCATTTTATCGTTTGACTGCTTTAGTAGTCGTTTGAACAGCTTCAATTTCTTCAGTTGATTCAGTTTCGTCATTGTCTGTATTTCTTTCTTTCATTGTTGTATTGCCTTCAGTATTTTCTGGTCGGCTTTCGATATCATCACTAAATTCCGGAGCAGCGATTCTCTCCTCCCTTGCAGTTGGAAAGTTACTGTCAATATCCTCCTCGTCTTCGAATTCAACTTTACTTGCATTGTGACATGAAACTCCGCAACAATGTACGCAAATATCAGAACATTTCAATCCAATTTTCCGGCATCCACACGCTTTTCCAGATCCTTTGGAGCAAGCACAAAAAATGGATTCAATAATATTTTTTGGAGCTGGCGGTAAGGTAGCTGGAATTAGAGACAAATTAGGTACATTTAGCCAGCCCCAGTTCTCAGGAAGTAGTTTATTGCCCAACCAGTATTGTACCTGATGATAAACACGTAAACTGTGCAATCTAGCTGCATCTTCGGTTAGCGGCTACGACGGAAGGCTTTTTTTACCAACAGCAACTCCTTTCTTGAAACGTACATAACGGTACTTGTTCAGAGTTTCTGCTTTACCACCATATAAAGCATGAAAAATAGTTTTTCCTGCCTTAGATGTTTCAAATTGGGATACTCGACCACTTTTAAATGTGCTGGCAGCTTGTATGTTACAGTCTCCTTCCTTTTTCAAAATTTTTGCTAACATTTTGCATTTCCCAAACATTGCTGATGTAGAGTCACAACCGGAAAAAGCATGAAGGAACAATATAGGATCTATCAGAACTGCATCATTGTCGAGAGTGTGCGATAATACAAAATGGTTGCTATTCTTCCTATTCCAGGCTTAATAAAAAATATCTCTGTCTCTAGAGGCGCTAAAGCAGTCAGTAATACGAGCAAGTTACCATCACCGCCAACAACAGCAGCAAGCGCATTAGACATTGCTACTTCAATAGCTGTGTTAACAATTAGTATGTCAGCATCATCTTCTGCCTGTTTCGTTTCGAAACCATTCTCCTTGTGCATAGATATAAGATTGTCTTATTTTAATGATTAGATAACAAAATTTCTTGACTTTCCTTCACCGCATTCAAGACAAACTACTTCGTCAATTTCCATTTTTCTGCTCTCAATCAGCAATCAAGAAAAAATCATTTTACATTGTCAAAATTATTTAAAACTTTCTACAGCTACAGCACGCGTTGAAAATAAAATTATTCGCTTTCTAAAAACTCACAAATAATAATTCGCTCAGTAAATTAGGGGGATTTAATACTAGGGAAATGCTCATCAGTTGAAAATAAAACACTGCAAAGATCTTGTACGTGGTGTATTTCGACATAGTGATAGGGTATTGGGCAATGACTATTGCACAAGCGTGCGAAAACGGCATACAGACAATGGAGGAGAGGTGGGGGCGGGATCGAAAGTAAATAAGATTTGTTCTGCTTCTTAAGCGTGTTAAATATGACTGTTTCTGCATTTTTTCCAATAATGTTATTTTATTTCAATTTTTGACAGGGAAGGGTTCGTGTGATAAAAAAATGCTAATAATACTTTTTGTACAAAATTAAATTATCTACATCTTTGTAATTGACCTTTTTTTTCTAGATTCTATCGTTCATGAAATATTCCCATAAAACCGATTTTCAGGCTAATTAGCGCCCCCTGGAGGCGAAAGCTCAGATCGGATCGATGGGGACTTTTAGTATGTTAAACTACATTCCCCAACTAGCATCTGTGCAAAAATCCAGCTTTGTTCTAATTTTTTCAGCTATTTGTAAAAAAAGTTGCTAAAATGACTGCATTATTAAATGGGCAAATAAAAATATTTACAACTGTTTACCATTTTTCATGTATGGAGTATGAAGCTATTATAGGCATGAGGGGTAATTTAAGTCAATAACAGGCATAATCAGGCTACTTATAGAGGAAAATATTTGATTGTGATGTTCTTGATTTTGAGAATGTTCTATTTGGCATGCCTATTTTGAAAATGCTTATGAGTTATGTTGTATGATAAATATTACAAATTCTTTTACCTTCACTTAGTGATTGAATTTCTGTTCTTACTCATAGCGGTAGAAAGTGCTCTATTTGGTATAAAGATAAAAAAGAGCACGGGTGCTATTGTATGTTGCACGGATGAAGGCATTAATTATTCACGTTCTTTTTTCAGTTATTCTACGTTCTTTTAGTCTGAAGTCTTTCACATCGGTATGTACTACGTGATTTATTTAGAAAAGTTGGCGACAGGGTATCTAATTACTGTGCACCTGTTCTCACAAATATTGGTGACAATAAGAATCCTGAATAAAATTTAAAAAAAAGAAATCTGCTATGTCTTTTGCTGGTCCAGAGCCAGTTATTGGGATCTGAAGTAATATTATTATGGTTACTGTAGCCGACATCTATAGAAATAAGCAGTATTTAGATTGGTTTAACAATAAAAGACAGCAGTAATCAAAAGAGTATAATGGATGTTCTCGTAGTATTATGCATATTGAAACTTATAATCTTCTATAGAAATGGAATTAGATGATTCACTGTTCTTTTAACAGTTTACTTCCCTTAGAAAGGGCTCCTTACTGTTATGCGTGTAAAGAAATACCCAATCTGTAGTGGTTGTTTCTATATGGAGGAAACAGCTACGCATGTTTTGTGTAAATGTAAAGTGCATTCCGTCTATTTGTTTCACCACCTTGGCGACTGAGCAATTAAATCATGAACATATAAATATGTTTCATGACATTCACATTAAGATCCAGCTGAATTTTATTTCAGCTACCGTTCGTTTTCAGTACTTTTTGGTTAGTACAATATACTTCTGGCAGATGTGCTTCTTTGACAATCCTCATCCCCATCATCTAAATATGAGTCTACCTTTCTATGTTCAATTTTAAGCTAATTGTAGGTTAACATGTGTGTCATTTTAAACTTAATAATAAAATAACTAAAATGATTTTTTAATTAAATAATAAATTTCATTTGAGTCTTTGTAAAATGTTATATTTTTTACGTTAATGAAATGTTATTATGATTCTTACTGGAAAAGTTAATTCTACGGTTTCTTGTGAAACCACGTCTTTCTTATAATTTCGAAATTTTCTCGTATTGAACTATACATGATGCAAAACTCAGAATAAAAGAAACAAAACATTGAATTGTGATCACTCAATCTTTATGATCACTATTAATGTGCCGCCTTCTTGACAATGACTTTGAATAGAATTAGAAGGCATTACATCTGAAATAAATAAAAATTCTACTTTATAATTTACAGTAACAGACGTGTGCTGAACTAAAAATTTGATGTTGCGTTTGTACGACAATGTACTTCTGTGAGAATAACACATTATAGAATTATGGAAATATGCTGTTTAGAAGAATTGCGACTGATCTGATGACACTTTTGCTCAGTCATTTTCATTTTTTTTCTTATATACCCACTCTGCATTACTTTTAGAATATCAGTATACCTTTCTCTAACGAACATTAACAAATTTAATCAAAATGTTTTAGGAATATTATAGTTTCGACATCTTCATAGACAATAAATAAGCAAACATATTTCATTAATATATCTCAATTAGCTTATCGAAATGAACTATAATTTAGAAAAAGTTTAAAGTTTCATTAAAACACATATTCAAACAGTAAGAGATATAAAATTTTAATACACTTAAATATTTAACTTTAAAAAATTTCAAATTTCAATTTAAAATATTTAAATTATTACATTAGATAATATTTAAAATGGAATATATTTACGCTATAATTTATAAATATTATATGACTAATCTAGTAATCTGAAAATAATCACAAATGGTGGAATAAATATTCGGATAGACAACATTAACCGAAAATAGATTGCACAGAAAACTGACTAACTCGTTACATCTATTTTAATTTTGTTTACATGAACCTGAGAATCTGGTTTTATGAATTACGTATCTTAGACGATAACGAATTTGAACACGTTTGTACGACAATGTTTCTGAGATATAAAATTTTTGGATACGACATAGCATAGAAAACTGCAAAACGTTGTGACATATTTGAGAATGCACATCATTTAATAAGCCCGTAAGGATAGTGAATATTGAAATTTTACTATGTACGCCTGAATCAGAATGCTACATAATACTACATCCACAACTTTCAATGCGAAACATGTTACAGTAAGACTCAGTATCATATAAATATGTATTTGAAAACGGCAACGTCATTAACACGTTCACGCCGGCGCGGTGGGTCACACTCGACTGTCTCAGAGTTGTCAAGTCTCCGGCTTTTTGCACACCACTATTGTTTTAGAGAAAATATTGTTCCTTTAAATCGCCCAATTGTTCTAATTAAATAAAACAACATTTTCTGTATTAAAATACTGGTATCCAAAAAGCCGGAGACTTGACAGCTCTGAGACAGTCGAGTGTGACCTACCGCGCCGGCGTGAACGTGTTAAGAAGATATACATTTTTCCTTAAGTAAATTGCAACTCCAAGCGGAAAAAGTTTATTGGTGTGCAAAAAAGTACCATTAAATGTGTATGTAGTTAAACGTTTGAAGTAAGCATCTTCAGGTTTTTTAATGACAGGGCAGAAAATAAGTGCAGTAATAATTATTCCACCTATATTTATTTATATATTTATCTTAACTGACTCATTTATGAAAGTTTTAAACAAGAAACACCTCATTGAAATTCTGTTATTTCATATATTTAATCTAACTATATAAACCTATGCCCAACAACTGCAAAATCCTTTAGATAATTTTCACAAAACGATGTACTTATTGCGATGTTTCATAAATATACTTTTGTTATACTTATTTTGTTTACTATTTATCTAGAAATTGTGCACATGGTATATTTATACTTTTCGTGTAGTGGTCTGTAAGAAGTATGTTTTTTTTTTTTTTTTTTTTTTTTTTTTTTAGTGATTACTATTTCGGTATTCTGCATTCCTTTTTACTAAATAAATACTTCATGTAACTTAAAGAAAAGTGGCAATAAAAGTAAAAATAAACAACATACTACTTTCTTCGCGATGACAGACTTTCATCACGCAAAGAACAAAAATAACTTAAAAAACAAAAGAATTTACAGGCCAGAGTTTCAAAATATATTACTTTTTACATATTGTAAAATAAATAGGTTTCTTAAGATGTCACAAGATGGTTTACAAAACAAGAGTTGGATGTTTAATTTTACTTCCCAATCAAGTAGCGGAATTGTATGACTGAAATCCTTTTAGTTCTGTCTTTTCGTCAAAGCTTTTGGAGTAGTTTTTCAATGTATTTTGGTAATAAAATAGAATAGGATATGCAACCTCTGTACGAAATACGGCATAAAATGAAACGAAAGGCATTTTAAGTAGATATCGTAAGAAATACTACATATTACATTCTCCCCTATTTTGGAATTTCTGAAAACTTTTAGGAAATCTACGCCGATCATGACCCCTAGAATCCAAAACTGCCTCAGTTCAAAACTTTATATATATAGCATCTATCTGTATATATCACTTTTTATGGAGACGATAACTTTCATAACTCTGCACAGATCCCTTCCAAACTGATACATAAAATGAAGGGCTAGAAAATCTCGTTCAAGTTCGTTAATCAGCCAAATTGGACCAAGGGTTGTAAAAGGGAGGTGTTTTGGTAAAACCGAAAAATCCCCATAACTTATTTATTATAATACATATCAAATTAGTTTAACGTTATTATTACTTCTAAGAAAATGCCGAAAATTTAGGTATCACAGATTTTGATAAATTTTAAAATGGGCTCAATGGACAAAAAACGGCCCAAAATAGGGTTTTAGGGAGAAATAAATTCATAACTTCGTCAATTCTTGAGGTATCAAAGTTATTATTATTATAAATCTTCTTAATATTATCTACATTTTTTTTTTCACACGTTTATTATAGGACCAACTCATACCGCAAAAAAAAAACAAATGAATAAATAAAGTAAGAAATGGGCGGTGGGGATGGATACATTTTCTCATTATTACCTACGACTTTCATATTGACAAAGTTTTGATAGGACCAACTCTTGCAGCAAAAACAAATTAAACAAAGATAGGGGTAGCGGAAAAAAAAAAATTCGTATTAAATGTGTACTCAAATCCAAACGGCTTATTTTCTGACTAACTTTTAAATTCATTTTTGTTTTCAAACATATCTAATTTGCAAGTTCTCTTATTCAGAAACTTAATAATGTGCGGTATTCGTCGATTTTTTGATGAAGTCAGAATGTATTTCAAAATATGCTGTCAAAATAGCCAATTTGTACCAAATTTCTCAAAGCTATAGTGCTAGAAACGAAAAGAAATGGTCGTACTAAGAAAATAATTGTTTGTAAATCAAGGTCTAATTGATTGAACGAAAAATAAAAACACAGGATGCTTATAAATCTCTTCAAAATATCACGTCAGCAAGTTCATGTTTTTACTTTTAAAAATGAGTCTGATAATGTGTCAAAAAAATTTGGGTTGTTTCGCTTGGAAAAATATTTTTATGAATACCGCATTAATATGTTTCTAATAAAACCAGCTCTTACAGAAAAACTAAATTAAACATTCTTCAAAAGCAGCCAGATAAAATTTTTAAATGCTGAAATTAGTACTTAACCTCGAAATCTACCTCCGCCTGTAGCCCGAGACGGCTGAGATTTTTTTTAAACATTTGTGTTATAAAAAATAAAAAAAATCAGAAAAAAATTCAATTTTTGATTATTGTAATCAAGATTTACTTCTCTCGTGACAACAGAAAATACATATATATATTCTCGGTAAGACATTATAAAGGTTATGAACAGAATTGTACTAAAAATGATTTATGTAATCCTCGATTAACTTGTTCAAAATATAAAAAAGTGACGGTGTAATTTCAATAAAGAAACCATTGATGAAATTTACCGTTATTTAATACAACAAACCTTAATATTAAAAACAGCTTTATTCAGTATACAAGCATTAGCGAATCGTAATACCATTCGTAATAATAGGCAAAGTAGTTTCAACAAAACAATTTTTGAAATTCTATTTTTACCAATTTCACTTCTGTTATATTTATTTTCAGTTTTTAAAAAAATTAAATCTGCGTACGGACTGTTTATATTTATTTAATGATATTTTCTTTATTTAAAATTATAATGTAAAATGCAAAAAAAGCTGTACACATGTTTCCGGATTGACAAGTATAATTGTACGGTATTCTTTGCATTGCGTCTAAGAAAGTTTTGTGTTAATACAGGATTCCGGTTTACTTAAATATAATTTTTACAAGTTTTGTTGTAATTACTATTTGCTTTTTTTCAGTACAACACAGAGAAAATAATATTCCATATAACTTAACGAAAAGAGAGAATCAGAGTAACAATCAGCATCATTCTATCTTCTTACAAGGTGACAGATTTTCAATACACGAACAACAGAAAATGTAATACAAAATGCATTACGGCACCTATATCATTTCTTATTGCTGAAAATGCATAAGATTAATACTTTAAAAGCAGTAAAATAGTTTTACTTGACTGTTGACATCTTTCAACTCTTCCCGAGTCATTTTCAAAACAAATGTAAATAATGATATTCTGAAATTGCACGGTTTTATGATGCAATGGACTAAAACGCCACCATTCAAGTATTCATGTAATGCAAGTTACTGTTTTTGTTTTACTTGGATGTTTATTTCTATATTCGAAACCATTGAGTACCTCGAGCCACAGTTTTTGAAAGTTGAATGATTTTGTGTAGTTACATACGTTATTTTTACGTGTTAGAAACTCTATTGTCTCTTTTATAATGTATGGATAATATTGGTTGGAAGGAAAAATTATCTTACTTTCGTTGAAATTTATATCGATAATATCTTATAAATGTAATCTTACCAAGGCTGTGATTTTTTTAAATTATATTTAACATCAGCTACATGCTCCTTTTTTTCTGTATTTAAATTTCCTGCTAGTCATTCCAATATAGTAATTCTTTGATTCGTCTACTCTAATTAATGGTATTTCGTATACTCTTGAATAATTCTCAAAATTAATCGGATAAATTTAAGTGCAAGTAATATTTTTTCATTTCAGAGGTAGTTTCTCCACTAAGCAAATATTGAACCGATTAAAAATTTTCTGTATGTAAATCTGCTGGTGTTATATACAGGGTCATCGAAAAATAATGCCTAGATTTGAAAAAAATCATAACGTCGAAACCTTTTATGTTAAATGTGTAATTCTTTCATTGTACAATAACTGGTGAACGCAAGTTTAGTTTTAGTTCACCAGAATTCGTTTGCGTGTTATGCGCGGATTAGTTGCGCAGTCGTCAAGGTCAGCCGACGTGCCGGACTGCAGCTACTCAATACGATGTTGACCGTTCAACAAAAAGCACAGTACGATGTTGACCGTACAATAAAAAGCACAGTACGATGTTGATATTGCAACAAAAAGAACAGTGCGTGATTTTGTATGTGGAGTCAAAGTCAATAGTCAGTGTACAGCGGCTTTTTCGAAGAACTTTTCCAGGTCAAACTGTTTCTGGTGCTGACATTGCACACATTTACTCCTGTGGCACACCGAACGATGCTCACATTGAAATATACTAAGGTATGAAAAAAATATATTTTTTGCCGCACATTATAAGATTAAAAGCAATAAATTACCTTTCATAGTCTTTTCGTGACAGTTATTTAAAATCTAGGCATTATTTTTCGATGACACTGTATTACGACACTTGAGACAAAAAAAATTTACTTTTTACGTATTTTAAAATAATTAAGTTTCATAAGATGTCACAAATAGGTTTTCAAAAGAGAGTTAGGAATTTCATTTCACTTTTCAATCAAAGTAGCTGGATGACACGAGGAACATTTTTTCACGTTCATGTTTCTGTTAAATTTTGGGGGGGATTTTCTTCAATTAATATTGGTAATAAAATAAAATGGGAAATGTGTCCTGTATTAAATACGCAGAAAATTGAAAGTAACAGCACTTTTTAACAATGTGGTTATTAAAAAATTACAAAATAAATTTTATTTTTGATCGTAATGATTTAATATATGACATTTTTTAAAATTAGAAATTTAGTAATAATAATAAATAAAAATGGAATCGCTAGATAATCGGGAAATTTTTCAAATTTCATTACGTTTTCTACACAGCTGGTAACTTTTTAATCCCCCGTACGGTATGCTATTTCTTTCTCCCAGCTTATTTTTTGTCGCTTCCGAAAAATAACGTTACCTTACAGAAGCCAGCCTTAAAACAAAGCAGTACGATTAAATACTCTATAGCAATTTTTTAAACTTGTAAGCATCGCAAATTTACAATTTTTATACCGTCGTATTGGAAAAAAAAGTACTTTTAAATGCAAATTGTTTGAAAACCGCATCTCCATTTATTTTTGAAATATTCATTTTTTTTTTTTTTTTGTAGTTTTTGGAGCCGTGTGCTTAATATTGGCAACAGAAGTACTCCATTTCTGTAGAAAGTAAAGGAAAAGTAGTTGTAAAGTATTAATTATATATTTTTGTTGTCATTTTTCATAACAACCGAAAGAAAATGTAATTGAAATACGTGCTATTTTGAAAAAAATATTTATATTTTTAAACGAATGTTCGAATTTCTGTTAAAACATGGAGCTTTTATAAACTACATTTAATTTTAAGTATCGATATTAATGTTACAAACAAATAAAGGCCTATGAATCGTTAGGCAGTCTTTTTTTTATGGTCGATTTTCTTTAATGACGGCATCTTTTTGCTGCACTTGTGTATTATTTCGCAATAGTGACGTCCTACGCCTACTTTACTGTAGATGTTTAAGAGTGGATCGTAAATGTGGAATTATTAAGCGGATGCGAATGACGCCATTTGACATAAAATAAAAGCTGTAAGTCTTAAAATTGTATATTGAAATATGTTTTGTACTATTTATATACAATTTTTTTTTCATAGGGGGGCGACACGAAATTCTGAAAAAGGAGAATTTCTGTTTTCTAGTTATGGTGTTTCTTTCGTCAGAACAAAGCAACTTCTAGTAGACAGTTTAGGAAGGATTCTAGTATGGACAATTTCTGTGTCCAGAGATGTTATTGTATTTGTTTTTAATTAACGTTTCTGTATATTTTATAATTATAATGGACGTAATCTGAAACTACTTATAATTTACATTTAAATTAGTAATATAATTTAGATTTTCTGAATTTTTTTTCTTGAAAATTCATAATTTACATAACTTAAATGAAAGTGAGAATAAAAATTCAAAGTAGTGCCATTCTATTTTCTACAAGGTGACAGTATATCGATACACGAAGAAAAAATAAGATTTGAAGAAAAAAGAGATTCCAGCTCTTGCAACAAAAGAAATGACTTTTGTCATATTGTAAAATAAAAAAAGGTTATTAAGATGTCACGTGAAGGGTTTTCAAAAAAAATTTATAAATTTCATTTTACTTCTACATCAAAGTCACTGAACAAGACGACTGAAGTTACTTCTCTTTCATGTTTGCGTGATTAGTTTTGAGTCGATTTTTCAAAGTTGTTTGATGAAATTAAAAAATCCAATTAGAAATATAAGTTATTAACGAAATACGCGAGAAATTTGAAATCACGGCCTTTTTTTACTTGAGATTTAAAAAAAAAAGAAAAAAGGAATTGTATTTTATTTTAATAATTAAGATTTAGTAATATATTTTTTAAATAATATTTTTTTTATTTTTTATTTTTATATTTTAAAATGTTCACGAAATATTTCTATTTATTATATTTGCTTATCATTCGGTTTCTCTATGTGTGCTATTCTGTTTTATCTGCATTCAAATCGAAATGTGCTGATAAATCATCACGTGTATAATCATTTCGTATTAGAAATATTCATTTTAATTAAATTTCAAATTTATAATTACGGTAGCACTGCTTACTTTAAAATCTTTACGAGATCGTTTATCAAACAAAGTTACGAATTAAATTTTTGCTTTCAATCAAAGTACCAAGACTGATAGTATTTCGATATCATGTTTTCGTAGTAAACTTAAAAGTAGTTTTATATATATATATATAATATCAAATTATTCTATTATTTTTTTAATATCTATTATAAGAATAAATTATTCTAGTTTATTCTTTTATAAACTGTTCAATTTTATTATCAATAAAATTGAATAGGAAATTTAATTTCTGCATGAAATACACAGAAATTTGAAAATAAATACATTTTTTATGTTGGTGTTATACACAATTTTGAAAAGAAATTTAATTTTGCATTGTATTAATCGCAATTTACTGTTCTGGAGACAAAAGAAATTAATTTCAATATGTTGTAAAATAAATAAGACGTTATAATCATTATTGCCGGAATTGCGTTTTTAATGGTTTATGTAATTCTGTCTTAACATACTCAAGCAATAAAAAATTAAACAAGTCATTACTGAAATTCACAGTTAGTTAATATAAGAACGATTTTTACTGAAAACAGTGCCATACACCTAAAAATAATACTAGTAATTTCCACTAATAAATTTGCAAATTTTAAATTTTAAAATTTAACAATTTTATTTTTACAATATTTAATTCATTTTGTCTCTAAATATTGTGCATATGTTATGTCCCTATTTATATAATGATTTAAAAAAAAATAAAAAATAACCTATGATATGGCTTTAGACAGATATCCATCGTAGCATGTATAATTGCATGATATTCCTCTGATCAGGTCTATTAAATTTTTCTGTTTGAGGCTGAATTATGTGTTACACATGTTCTATAGTGACAGTTTTTATTGTTATTATTATCTATTTTTTTTTTCATTGTGTTTCTGGAAAATTAACATTCCATAAAATATTAAGAAAAGAGACAATAACAGAGTTCTTACAATTTTATCTGAAATATCAGAATTTTTATCTAGAAATGTCGACTTTTAAAACCACACGTTTGCAAAAGGCGAGTTTTTCTCTAAAAAATATACTTTTGTTTATCTGACTTAAAGTAATGTCTGACCTGAGGAACTCTGAAATAACATTACATGTCAGCCACATTTTATTATATAGAAAGTGACAATCTTTCAATAAACGAAAAACAATAAAAAAAATCTTATGGCTCTCATGATAAAGGAAATTACTTTTTTACATATTGTAAAATAAGTAAATTTCATAAGATTCGTTTTTAAATAAAAGTAGCAGGATGTTACTTACGACTGACGTCATTTTCTTTCTTTGTTTACATTATAAGCTTTGCAGTAGTTTTTATTTTCTGTTTGCTTGATAAAAAAGTAGAATAGCAAATAAATTTTGTTTGAAATACGCAGAAAATTTATAATAACGGCGTTTTTTGATATTGGAATTTTTAAAAAATCTAAAGAAATAGAAATCCTTAATATAATAATTTAATATTATGTTCTTCACATAAAGAGATTTTTCCGATTTTCTGAGTATATATATATTTTAAATATGCATGGACATTTGATTCATGGACATCAAGCCTTAAGAGCTCTCGTTACCACGTTACCACAGTATATATAAAAAATACAATGAATATTTTCTGTTACTCTGTAGTACATTACAAAAAAAAAGTGTTAAAATACTTTATTATCTTTCTTTCATTTTTGTGGAAAGACGGTGCGAAAATACTCTTCTTTCAAAGACACATTGGCAGCTGATTTTTACAGAAATTTTTCATTTATCGGAGAAGCAATTTAATTTAAACCTACTTTAAGCAAGAAAATTAAAAAACACACAATAATAAAAAAATTAACATTTGAAGTATTTGACATTGTCCGAGAAGAAATTATTCTTTAAATTTAACAATGGAGTAAATTAGTGTTTTAAAACACCAAAAAAAAAATTTCAAATAAATAAGAAATACTTTCGAATAGTTTCTTTTTAGGGTTTCGTACATAAAAAGTAAAAGCGAAAACATTATAAGATCACTCCTGTGTCTGTCTGTCCGTCTGTCACAGTCATTTTACTCGTAAAATATGGAACGTAGAAAGTTCAAACAGGGAAGTAATAAAGACTATTGACCCACATATTTACAGATTATTAAATATTCACAAATATATTTAGGAAAATGTAAAGGGGCTAATTAAGCCATTAAAAATTCTTTTCTTTCTATATCCTATGTGGTATCGTGTGAAAGCTTTGCTAACGCTGAACTCAAAAATACCTATTTCTTTTTTAGGTATGTTTTCAGAGATATTGTCGAAAATACAGTGCAAAATTATATTCCTCTCCCTCTATTTCCGAATCTACTGAAACTAAAATTATGAAAAAATTAGAGATTGTAGACGTTAACCTTGTAGGAAAATTATAGCGATTACTCTACGTCACATACTTTTTGAGTAAAGCCCATTTTTCCGTTACACACAAATTTCGATTTTCAGACATTTAGTTTTGAGGAGCGCTGGAGGTATCTATCGTAGTAGAAGTATAAAAGCATTGTTAATAATGATTTTTGAAAAAAAAAATCGTCGCTAAATCGCTGAGATTTTAACCCTTAAAAACACGGACGTTTTGGACACACATAATCACAGCGACGGGGTACTCTATGTAACATCGACTTGTAAAGTTAAGAAAGTACCTTTTAATGATATATTTGTGTAATTCAATACCCAGTAGCAGTATAAAAGCAATAAACGTCAAATTGTTAAAAACAGGCTAATTTAATTAGAATGAATCATATAAATACTATAGAGATATGGAAGATGACGTCACGAATAGGTTTTTGCCGCTGCTGTAGGAGAGCTATCGCTACCTTTATCAACGCTTTAATCTATCTGTGTGTCCTACAGCTTCTTCATTGTTCAACGGTAAATGTTACGTGATGTGATCTGCTCTATGGGATTCGCGACCAGTTCACATTGAATGAATCTTTCAATACTCCTCCCGTGTCTTTAAAAGTCAATTAAAAACCTACCTGGAAAAAACGAAGCACGGACCAATGTGGCATTGCAACAATGCGATCTCCTTTCGCGTAGCACAATGGCAAGTTTACACTTTGAACAAGAATTCATTTTAGCTAGACTGAAAAAAAACAAAAGATTATTACTACGCTGAATTTCGTTTTATAAAATGTCAAATGAAGTTTAAATAGGCACTACTTTTATTACCAGTACGAAATTAAGTTCATCATAGACAGATTAGGGTAAGATTTAAAAAAGAAATACAGAAAAATCTGTTAAGTTGACCACCTTTGTATTTCGACCACCTGTCTTTGTTGACCTCTGTTGTCAGGAACCAAATTTATCCTATACAAAACTATAAGACAAACCCTTTGTAACCTGACCATCTGTCTATCTTGTACCTTGACCACTGAAATTATTCAAATTTGACTAGAACTATTATAAAATGCCCATCAAAACCCTTTATAACTTGACCATCCAAAAAGGTAACAGATCATGAATTAAAAAAAAGTAACTCTCCACGAAATTTTCTATTTTTTTTTCTTTGTAACTAGAATTTCTAAAAGGGTGAAATAGTTATTAACCTGGGAAATGCTTTTAGCAGTAACATGTTTTGGTAAATAATTCAAGGCTTATCTATTCTTACATTTTTGCTCTTGTGGATTTGGCTTTTCAACCCTCCCCATCCATCCTTTGATTATAGATTTCTTTCTTCTATTTCCCATTCTCTTATCATTCCTTTTCTTTCAATAAGCCCCAGGTGCTAACTGGTAAGCAAAAATATTTTTTTATAAGTTATGTGTAATAACTAGTATAGTTTGAAGAATCACTAATTGGATGTATATTGATTGTTTTTTTAAATAAATATTAGTAATACTAATTGATTTTAAAATTGATACAAAACTATTAATTCATTCTTGTTGTTAATCTTTTCTCTTATAAGTTGTTAGAAATATGCATGGTAATACAATATTATTTTAAAGACCTGAAATAATTAAATTTTTGTGGATATGGTATGAATATTACGTAAAAAAAAGTAAATTTATTATCACCCTTTATAAGCTGACCAATTGTCTAAGTTGATCACTGAAGTGCGGCACCACAAATGGTAAACTTACACAAGTTTTACTGTAGCAATATTTGATATTATTTAGGGTTCATATGTCTTTTAACTTTTGTGGTATACCCGTTCCTACTTTTCTAGTATAAATTTATACTCAACCGTACGTTGTATTGTTGTTTAGAAAGTCTTATGATTCTTTTAGCAACAATTTTTTAATAATACAGTTAATAACCCGTATATTTTTTGTACGGAATCCTCTGAGTACGAGCAATACTCGCACTTGACTGTTTATATATTTATTACCTTTGTCGTCGTGTCAGTAAAATATTTTTTCATTACATATTTAACGGTAGGGGAGAATTGTACACAACCGGGTAGGCTGCAAAACCGGGTAGCGCTGGTTCTTCATTAATTTGAACTTTTATCTGTCGGCCAACACCGGGAATTGCTTGTCGAAAGTCATTACGGCATTTGTAGCTGAACGAAACACTATTGTGTGCGGTTATTTATTTGTGAAGGAATGCGTTTAAATTTCTCTTAAAAAATTATTTTGTTTGGTTCTAGGTTTTACGCATACATTAACTGTTTGCCAAAATATTAAATATTGGTAAGTACTATGATTAATTATTTGCTTTCTTGCAAGTATTTTAACAGTTTTACTGATCTTTTACTACAGGATTGAGAGTAGTGACGTCATGTTTAAAAATCTGTGTCACGTTGGTGTAAAACCGGCTACTTAAGAGTGGTTCAAAACCGGGTATACCCATTTTCGTCCTACACTCATGGAATGATCTTTCTAGGATAGTTAATACTTTAGCATGGAGTTTTAAATTGCAATTTAATGCTGTTATGTACTGTTAACACTCTGATGTGTTATTAATAGCACCTCTAAACTTATACTACAAAAAAGAGGTGAGGAAGTGGGGTTACTTCCAATACTGGGCGATCTGTAACAATTTACTAAGTTAGAAAATCATTCAAAGCTGCATTTTTTAGATCATTAGTTATAAATATTCCAATCAGACGGTTCGAGAAAACAGGGATTTTTCCTTACAACAACGATGTTTTTCCTGGATCTATTTGCTCCTTCGGAAATGACAGCGAAACCAATGAAAATCAATGATAAAGCACCTAAGTCTACGCTGCCATAGGTTGGCATAGCTGCAGCAATAAATATTTCTGAAATATCACAGGATAATGAAGCTCATCTTTCCACATTTAAAAGTGTCGACATCACACATCCAGTAGTTGACAACATCCAGCCTCTTCTATCGAGATCAAATATTGTGTAGCCAGCAATCTGCATTTCCAATTTCAATTAAAATGTTATACCCCTCCCCAGGAAGGTTTAAGATTGAGAAAAGAACTGGCAAAAGAAGTGGAAACTGTTATTTTAACTACTTCACCCTATAAATTAGAGCTTGAAACAAATATTAAAGAGAAAGAAGCTAAACAGTCTGCAAAACGAAAAAAGAAAGTTTCTTAAAAAGAAAATAAGAATCAACAGGAAAAGAAACCAAAAAAAGGTTTATGGGGCATCCTCAGAAGATGAAGATGATAATGAAACCGGAATGTTTTGCAATGAGCTTTACTCCAATTCTAAATCCAAAGAAAGTTGGATACAATGTGTGAAATGTCACGGATGGGCACACGAAGCATGTAGTATGCAGGAAAATGCGATAATAAATTTGTTTGTGATTTTTTTGCAGGTAAAATAACTCTAAGACTTCCGGGGTAAAAAGAGTAGGCATATACAATGTAGATAATTTTCTACAGATTTATTTTTCATGCATGAAAGAACACATGTTATATTTCGTTTTGTTAAATATAACAAAAATGTATTTTTTTACTATATTAAACAAGATTAAAAAAAAAAGAAAATGAGTTTTCCACGAGTTTTAAAGGGGTACCTGGTTTTGCCCTTCCAGTGGGGTAAAACCGGATTTTTTCATATGTCTGAAAAAAAGCTATTTTTTTTTATATAATCAATTACATTTTTTACCAAAAAGAGTATGTTTTAATATAGCAAAAGATTCATTTAAAATGAAAAATTGTTTTCAGAGATTGTTTTCTCATTTGATTGCTTTTAAGAACAACAAACATTTATGGTACCCGATTTTGCCCCACCTTCTCATATATGTACTGCAATCTTCTTATGTGATTAGCTCTTGTAGCTATCAAAATATGTCAATTCCAAAATATATAAAAATAGGGAAAAAGAAAGTGCGTTAAATATACTTTTAATCGTAGTATTTGTATTTTGAATCTATGAATCACCAGTAGTCCACGATAAAATTTGGTGTGGTGTACAAAAATAGTTACATTACTTGCATTTTTTTATATTTTATTATTAATAATAATAAATAATAATCAAATAATATTAGACCACAGAAATAACAATATGTTGATAATGTATCCATATGCATCTATACATCAAACATTGAGCATTGCAATTTAAGAGCCTACACTAGTCACGCGACGACACACGCAAGTTAATGTTAAATGTTATTCTAACGTTCTTTTTAAAAATTTTCGTTTGCATTAAAAAAATTATTTTACTCAATTTAGCGGTGCGCTATATAGATAACCTAACTCATAAAAAAGGGCTGAAGAATATCGCGAAAATTATGAACAATGTCGGAATTATAACCACGTCACCGTCAGCAGGTACAGGAAAACAGTGCTTTTACATCGACTTATCCCCGGGCAAACGTTGAAATAGATAAGGGGCTGGATTTAAGTTGTTTTCGAAAAGAAGCTGGGTAATAAGGACTTCTCAATAATTGCCATTTTCCATTGTTATATTTATTTATTTTCGTTTCTTGTTGATGTTTTTGTTAAATTAATCGTCCCTTCCAAAGTTGGACATGGACATAAGTTATATAGTAACTCCTTTGCTCGAAGTTGGTTATTAAACAAGAAAGAAAAAAATCATGCGCCAAGCATAGATTATGAAACCATTTCCACCACATTCAAAATAATATAACAAAACATCACCGTTTCGTATGTTGAAATAAGATGGGTAATTGAACTTTTTGGGAACGCATAACACATTTGAAAACCCAATTTTAGCCATTCTCATCCACAATCGAAAAATCAACCGAATTATTTGAGCAGCTTTGTATATGATATATAGATTTGTATGTATTAACTTCATGCATTCCAAAATTTAGTTCTGTTAAGAAATACATATACATCAGATTTGGCTAATAAGCAGATTAGTACGTGAATTCTTTTGTGCAGCCCTGTATACGAAGGATAGAATTTATATACAACGAGTAACATGCAATAGATTAGTTAAATTTTAAATCGCATACCGAAAGTGAAAGCGCACTTCCAGTAATTATTGCTCACATACAGCACTGTAACCCACTTTTTGTGTATCCCTGTAAATAAACGACAAATGTTATGAATACCCTATTCTATCGTAATTATCTTGTATTGTAGTGATATTTAGTCACTTATAGCAGTTCAAATGCATTTGAAATAGTGTAATGTGATTAATATACTGTACAAACAAATTTTCGCCATATAGCACAATATAATGGAATTCCTTTGAGTGGCCGTGTAAATGAAGTATTACTCCTATGCACTTGATATACATTACAGAACATTCCATTGTAAGCATCATTCACATGTTTAAAGTGCATGAAAAGTCCAACTATATTTGCCGGAGTTAGAGCGTAGACAGACAGACAGACAAACCGACTGCATAAATACTTTTCAACTTTATTGGAAAGCGTTAAAAAGAATAAATAATTAAAATATTTAAGTTTTAATTGTATTACGTTATTTATGTTGTACTTAGTTTCCAGAGAATGTTCTTAAATTTTGTTTAATAATTTGCATGTTAAAAACAAAACAAAACAAAAAAAATGATGCGGACATTTCTGCAATTTCTTAAAGAAGTCCCTATATCTATAAGAACATACATCTTACTCGCACACAAATGTTGTACAAGATACTTATATCCTTGCGCTATAGCTACCAATCATTTCTAGTATATTATTTTTCATGTTGATCATAAATTTTATTATTTTATTCAATTTGTTGTTGGTCGCCTGATTACTTTCTTGATTTAAATTTTGAAAAATATGTTGTAGAACAGGCTCTTTATAATCCTGAAGTTCCTGAAGAATCCATCAAGTACTTCTCTAGATATCTTACAAAGCATCTAAAATCAAAAGTGTGCGGTAACTTTTGGCCCTGTAGGCTATGTTTCTGTATGAAAAATAAAAAATCATACTCATAGTAATTTTGAAATAGAATTTTATTTGAAATAGTTGTAATATAAAACAGAGACTGTTTTTTTTTTTTTTTTTTTTTTTTTTTGAGAAATGTAATTTTTTTTCAATTTTTTGCTTCGGGTTTTATTTTTAATGCTAATAAAATATCATTTTTATTTAACTGAAATCACTCTGAATGACTTTTCCTTCCTCATGAAAATAGTTATTAAGAATGTGTGTATCAATTATTGGAAATTTACACACATATCTTATTAAAAATATTTTATTTGTAGCTTTACAAAAGTGATTTATGAACAAACACAGGCATAGAATACATAGCACATTTTTATAATCGTAGAGTGTCTATATGTGTACAGAAATGTATAAATTCATTACAATTCATTCATTTAAAAATTCGAAATTATTTTATTAACAGGTCTTCATTCATGATACTTATTTTCTAAGTTTAAGCACAAAAGTATATTTAATTTACGTAAATATAGATATTAATTAAAAAATAGCAGTAATATATGCTGAGGACTACATATGCAAGATAACTAAAGCTGAGAAAGCATACTCAAAATTAAAAAAAAAAAAAAAAAAAAAAAAAAAAAAAAAACTTTGCTGAGATTAAAATTATTCAAAATTATTTCTTTTGGATTTACAAATTTAGCTGAATTTAATCAAAACATCTTTTTTTAGGAGGGGGGGGGGATGTTAATACTAATGAAATTCGGTCATCTCCGGCAACAAAATCATCCTACATATTTTCTTTATGCTTGCAGTTTACAGGAGAAAACACAATGTAAATTATTTACAAATTAAAAAATTCGAGATCGAAAGCAACGTACTAGCGGACAACCAGTTCGCTGACACTGTGCTAAATAGTACCTATGATAATGCTCAGAGAATCCAGCTCGAAGAGCCGGCAGAAGAAACGGTGCCACAGGGAAAATGTATAAGTTTGACTGGAAAATTAATTTTTACACAATCATATTGATTGGTAAATTTATCATAAGAATTGAATATTTCTTACAGAGAAAAAAATGCCCAAGCCGGGAATCGAACCAGAAGCATCTGACCGAAATATACTCGCCGGTTGTCAGCCCAGGTAGCTTAAATTGTAGTGCATTAGCACGTAGGCCAAGGATCTGTGTTCGATTTCCGGCTTGGACATTTTTTCGCAAGTAACAAATATTTAATTCGAAAGGAAAATTAATATATCTTTAGAGAAAGAAGACTGTATTTCCGAAATCGATATGCCACGCTTGGAGAAAATCAAAGAAAAACTTGTTAAAAACAATAAAAAAAATGGAGCAAATAAAATTGGCACCGGCGTTTCATATATCACACAAGAAGAAATGACGGCACTGTTTACTAGGGTTTTTTTTTTTTTTTTGTAACATAGAAAATATTAATTAAAATGATTTTTTATTTTGTTTTTTTTTTTGCATATTTAATTTTCTCTTTTTCTGACATAAATATCACTGGGATATGAATTAAACTATGAATGAAGGCAGCATTGAGAATATCGGAAGTAGGGTAAGGTGCCCTATTATCGTCGTCCAGTCACTTTTACGCCCTTGGAAGTTGTAATTTTCAGTGAAAATCTACCAAATTTGGATTTTACATAGACTAACTTACCTACGCTCATAGAAGCATAGGCAAATACCGTACAAAAAAATTTAACAATGCGAAAAATTGGTTTTTCAAAAGTATCTAAAAAATGCAAAAGAAAAAAAAAATGGTCCCAATTTCATGCCCCCAAAAATCCAATACACCGAGTCTTAACTTATAACTAAATCAAAATTTATTTCTAAATGAGTAAGTAATTTTATTTACATTAAAGTAAGGCACAAAGAAATCTACTAATTATCAGTGGAAGAATAACATAATGAAACATTAGCCATCCAAACATGAGGAAATTTTTTTTTTAAATGTCATGAAAAAGTATTCCTAATTTTGTCCTCGGGGAGAAAATAAGAACTACAAGGGGGACGAAATTGGGACCACGCTACTTCCCAATATGATGGAGCTTCAGTTCCCGTAAGATGAACTGAGCGTCCTAAAACTCATTGTATGCTACTGTCAGCATCTTACCAACGTAAAATACATGCAATGAATAGGAAATAAATACTTACTGTACAGTAAATGACTTTCTACAAACGACGTAATAAGAACTCGGTTTCTTCTAAAAACAGGAAATTCGCCGTCTTTAATTTATGTATGCGTCTTGGCGAACGAAACTTTGAATACTGACCCCTTTTACCTCACGTCCCCTGTGCCTTGCGTCATAAGTGGCGCCACTTTCGAAGAAGCGGAAAAGTTAAGGGGGACGAAATTAGGAGAGAGGACGAAACATGGGCACTGTACCCTACTTTGGATATTCTTTCGGGAATTGCTCATTTTCAAAAATCCGGCTTAGTGTAGGTCCCGACGATGCCTGATATTCGAGGTTATATTGTAGAACCAAACGCGGTAATCTGTATGTAAAAAATGAATTAAAATGTCGCCCAGCTTACTTTATTTATTTATTTATTTTTTTTTTACTATGATGCTTTATATCTAAATAACTTTTTCGTTTTCATTTCATTTATTTTTAAATAATTTCGTGAGTAACAAAAGCTTAAAATTAGAGATTATTTGTATATAAGATTTAGGGGGGGGGGGGGGGGGCGGAGGAGGGGGGTAAGGTTATTTGCGTGAAAAAAAAATATTTAAAAAATCATTATGCGATACAGGTAATGCTGGTTTATTTAATTAATTTCCATATAATAATACAACATATGAACTATATTTTACTAAACTTTTGTTGTAAAATATTGGTAAATAAGCGGTTGGCCAAAAATAAATGTTGTTTTGCGGTGTAAGTTATAACTCGTCACTGGATCTTCTGAAACAAAAAGCGGTTATTAGGTGAGATGTTTCTCGAGCTAACGCTGTCATTTTTTTTTTCTTATTAATTATATTTAACATTTTCTTTTATATACAGAAAATCGCGTTTTACTTTCAAGTGCTATCAAAAATGAAATGATCGATTAAAAAAAAACTCGACAGCGTTACCTCGAGAATCATCTTATGTAATAAACGCATTTTGGGATTTTTGTTTCAGAGGTTCCAGTGACGAGTTATTACGTTCACCGCAAAACAACTCTTTTTCCAGGCGCCTGCGGAGATTTGCTGCAAAAGATTTATTTACCAATATTTTGCAGCAAAAATTTAGGAAAATATCGTTCAGATGTTGTATTATTATATGAAACTTAATTAAATAAACCAACATTACCTGTATCCTCTTTTTTTTTTTTTGGAACATATGCTTTTTTTTTTCAACGAATACACACATACATAATAAGTTGATCATATTTATTTTCCAGGTGATTTTTTATTATTTTAATTTTTTTAGTTAGAAAGTGCTTTTTTCCCAAAATATAGACGTAGATTTTGCCTTTTTTCTACATATTTTTATATATTTTCCATGGTTTCTATACTTCCTGCATTGGCATTCACAAATCCTTCACAACATATCATTCAAAAGACTTCTATAATATTTGAAATATTACAATAAAAGAAAATCTATTAATGTTATCCGTTAATTAGTTGAGTATCGGTATGAAACAGCCAGCATGCATAATTTGATTAGTAATTCTTACATAAGTGTCAACTAATAAGCATCCTACTCATTTAACAACAATAGATTGATAAAATAATATACTGCACAAAAATTTGCTTGTTTGTTTTTATTTTTCAGCGGAAATTTTATTATATAATTCTGTTTAATTATTAATAAATAGTTTTCCATTTTTTTCTAGAAACTAAAATCATATATCAGATATCAAATCACTTATTTTTAAATTACTTTTAAATTGTTGTGTATTTATTGCTCCACGTCAAATGCATTCTTTATACTTCAAAGTTTATAATAAATTTTCCTTAAGTGTTAATTAATCGTTCTTAAGTTTTTATTTTAAGTACATAAATTAATCAAATAAGTTTACCTTATTCCATCCAATATATTTGGTTATTCTTAATATCCTCAAATCTCATATTTCCTTTTCAAAGTTAATCTTTTATACTTTTACACATTATTCTTCCTTTTATTGCTATTGCTTGAAAATGTTTCTATAAAAATTCCCGAAGAAACAGTTATCAGTTAAAAAAGAATCAACTAATAAGAAGTTATCAATTTATTAAAACTAATACTTCTAATTTTAATTAATGTTTCATTATATTTTATTTTAAAAATAGAAAAACTAATTTATTTCAATAAAATTTCATTAATTACGATATTTTAAAGAACTTGTGTAACTTTTTCTGTTTTCCTATATTCTTGTATACGTTTCGATTGGTTTAATGAAGTTTTTACAGCTGTGTTTTTTTTAGTTATAAATTAAAGGAAAATAATATGACATTAGTTATAACAGACTATTAATTTTTAAGGTGAAATGAAATTCCGTGAATTAAAGTTGTTTTAGCTATATAAAATTTATTCATAATGATATTGCTCATTATTAATAGAAGGTTTGCTATTTTTGGAATGCATGCTGATACTGCTATACAATTTCACTTTTTACGGAAACATAGAATATTATAAAGTAAAATTATCTGAATCTTTCTTTTTTTCTTTTGGATGTTGAAATCGATATATTTATTAAGGGCATTTTAAAGTACTATATTATTTAATTTTATGTAATGCCAACTTTAATTTCTACGTAAATGGTGTTTCAAAAGTCCGTTCATATTCCTAAAATTTATAAATTTATAACATTTATGTCGGAGTGTAGTTTGCACAATATAGGTGAAAGTTTATGATTTTTAGAGGCTGTAAGAAAAATTCAAATCTCCTTGAAAATATTTTACAACTACAAGAGCTCCAAGTCTTATATTGGCAGCCCCACTAGAACACAACGATTTATTAATTTTATATGAATTTTTGAAATGCAAATGATTTTAGTGACTTCTTAGAACTTTTTTTAAAACACGAATAGTCTATTTTAGGAAGGATTTTTATATAACCTGCTCTCTAATGCAACTATTTGTTATACTGTATTCATGAAGTTGTGAAATACGAACCTACTTATGGCACACCCTGTGTACTATTAATTATTTCATCATTACGTATGTTCAGGCGTCATTTTTTATTTAAAATATAATATACACTATAATCTGTTGTAATAGTAAAATTTAAACTTTTTTAAGATATCAAAAAGCATATTTAGAAATTCAATTACGCATTTTTTCAAATCGTAGATTGTAGCATATTGGTTTCTCATTTGTTACAATTCATTTAATTATAAGACGTATTTCTCACATTTCCAACTTTTTGCACAATTTTGTCGGAAGGGTAAAGCAATAGACTCCAAATGAACTTAAATGTTTTCTTTTTTTACAAGATCACTTAGAATATGTCCTGAAATTTTCAGAAGCATTGACTCTGCATACAGATTCTTGTATTTGGCAATACCCTTGTCGATGTGCCAAAAAGATTGCCATTATCACGCATACAAACTTGGAAGACTTCATGAGGGTCATCCTCTTTTGGGGTTTGTGAAGTAGTTTTAAGATTTCGTATTTGAAGCTTCCTGCTGTCAACAGTTACCTAGACAAGGATAAACATAAAGAGCTAACAGGAAAAATATTTAGTTAAAGAAAACTAAAAATATATCTGGAAATGTGCCATTGTAAATATATAACTTTGAAATATATACGCCTCTTCATATTATCATCAAAGACATCTACATGGTAGGTAAATTTGCCATTTAATACCATGATATGCTTTTTTACATAAACTATTTTATAACCGGTAAAATCTAATAATAATTAATTTTATAAAATTTATTAAATGTCATAAATCAAATCTAATTTGTCGTCACTTGAGAATTCGTGTAAATAAGTTATTTTTTAAGCAGCTTGAATACATAAAATGTACACAATGCAGTAGCAGAGATGAGTTCAGGGTTTTCTTTATACCCACGATTTGAAATCAGAGTATTATATTGAAAGTACCATGCGTAAAAATGTTAGTTAATATGAAATTGTTGTAACATCTGTATGTTTCAAAATTAATTCTATCTTTTACTTAACACTAGAATAACAGGGAATTTTACACAAGTTAGGGAATAATATTTTGCACCACAATTTTTATTTGAAAATGTTTAACTTATTTATTAACCTAGTTTTTCTTTGTATTTTTTAAACTTATTTTATAAAGAAATTTCTGGTTCAAACCTAAATATATTCATTTCGTAGTGGGCAAAATGGCCCCTCACCGTCATTCTATTCTTAAATTGAAATAGATACTAATCCTAAATACTCCCTCATGATTTTAAAGTTCCCAAAAGTATATTTATATAACAAATATGTTTTTATCCACAACCACTATGAAAAATCTGCAAAACTCACAATTATTATTCATTTAATATATCATTGTAGAACTATGAGAAAAAGAAATGTGTTCTTTTTCCAGTGATTCTTGAAAAGAGCTTCAAGCAGAAAGTAGGGATAGAAAAGGGATATCTCATGGATTCCTTTTGTTAATAACACTTACCGTGCGATGATTTCAGAATCATATAGAATATTTCTTCTTGTGTGCCATCAATAACAAGTCAATTCCATTTAAAACACATTTGTAAAGGATTGCAAAATTTTTTAAGTAACTCAGACTTTCACTATATTCTTCTTTTTCAAACTTCAAGTAGTTTTCTCCATTTTTGCAATTCGTGAATTTGAAAAAAATCTCTTTGAACTCGTTTCCGCAGATTGATATAAAAATTGAGCCTAAGCCCGTTTCAGGTCCTGGTCCGATCTCCAGTATAGCTGTTTCCGTCTAATTTTTTCCTACAAAACGTAAAAGAACACTTTAACACTAAGGTAAGTTTTTATGTTTTCATATGCGTATCTAAATACATTGTTTTTCATAAATTTACGTTCTATAAAGTCAATAGATTAAAACAATTTTCATCCAAACAAAAATAAATCTTCCTTCGAAAATGACCAATAAAGAATTTACCACATTAAAAAAAATGAAAGGCGTTTAAAATATCCAGTTCAACAAATACAAATATATCTAATTCAAAATATTTGTAAGTATATATATTTTTTAAGTATTGCTTAAATATATTTTTATCTTTAATTTACACAATTTATCATCCGTGTAATTAGATTTTACTGGTTATAGCAAGATATGAAGAAGAAAAAAAAACGCTTCATAAAATGCAATCTCAGCTAATGTAAAAAGACCTCTTCATCTTTTACGGAATCTTTTTATGTGCAAATATTTTGATTGAACTTTCCGTGAATTTTAAAAGAACTTGAAATTCATATTTTAGCACGAATCTCGAGAAATCTGCTAACACATATTTTATTTTTTTAAATAAAAGTATTAAAAAGCAGCGTTTGTTTTCTCAATATGTTTTGGTATAATTTACTCCTTTTAAAATACTTTGTCCTTAAAAATAAAATATTTAGTTTAAAAGTACCTGATTATTGTTATACGCCTGTGTTGTTTTTCAAAATAAATAAATAAATAAATAAAAATAACACCTGTCAGGAAATCAACTTACTGAAAAATCTTGCATTTTATATTTTCTTATTGTATAAGAGGGTTTCATTCACTCTATTTTAAATTTTTTGTTATAATATTACACATGATCTAGAATTATACATAACAACTGCTGTACTGCATTGTACGCTTTCCATCTTTCCCTTCCTAAAAACAAACACCCTATACATATAAAAAATATGAAATAATATTGGAAATAGTCATTTGGTTGAAAATAATGTCTTCGTCCGATTTATTTTTAAAAACAAGCTTTAGGAAACGTTTTCTTACTAAAATGGTACCAATCTCATAAATATATAATGCAGACAAGTTTGACATGTTTGTTTTTAAGATAAATGTGTCCAATGAAAACCTAACTGGAAATCATTCAGGCAGGTAATTTCGGAATTATGAAAATTTGAACTCCGATTGTTAAATTTGTTATTGATATTTCTAAAATGAATTATAATGACTGAAGTTTATTATGTAAATCGCAAAACAACTTGACGGAATGAAGTGATATTTCAGATTTTCTTATTTGAAAATAATGTACTTCACTATTATTTTTAAAACAATCATACTGATTGATGAAATTATCACACGAATTGAATTTTGCTAACTGAGCGAAAAAATGTCCAAGCAAGTACTCGAAACCAGAACTACTCGAAACCAGCAAGTACTCGAAACCAGAGCAACCCGGGCTGACAACCGGTGAGCATATACCGCTCACATAACCTTATTGGTAATAATATTTGGTCTGCCATGTAGACAGTACAAAAGAATAAACCGCAGGTAAAGTACATCCATTTGAACGATGGGCCCGTAAATGCACTATTATTTTTAACAAAATTACACTTATTGGCAAAGTTAGCACACGGACTGGCAATTTAAGCAAAAGTTCTGTGTACGAGTTGTGGAATTGGGCGTTTTTTCACTCAGTTGGGAAAATTCATTTCGTATAATAGACTTCAATTTCTGTTTTTAAAAAAAATCATGGGTTGCAATTAATATTTTTAATTTCTTTCGAAAATATGTATTTTAAAAATTCATTTTCGAAAAGAAATATGAATTGTAACCTACCAATACTTTTAACGTAAATGGCTTTCTATAAACTTCTAATATGCGAATCCTAAAATATAGCTCACTCCACTAAGTAGTTTTTGAGTTATGCTTTAAAACTATGCTGACTATAATCTGTTTTGAAACTATTAGAAATTAATTTAACTTTTGGAATTCCTAATTCACAGCTTTATAATTCCTCTAATACCTGACCAAATGACTGCCCGATTGCTAACATAAAGCAAAATGCACTGAAAAACACAAATATGATGTCAAATTTAGGTGTTCGTATAAACATTTCTTCGTAAATTTCCATTATGAAGACATCTCAGTATTTAAGAAATATATCCGCTTTTATCAATTAATAGCTTAACATTAATTAATTTACTATTATACACTGATAAATGATTTTAAAATGCCTAAACAGATAATTTACACAATGTTTCGTTTTATCATTTCCGATGCCATATACGAAAAACGAAACATAGCAATTCACATGCTTGCGCTTTTTACCAAGCGTAAGAAAAACAGTGAATTTTTCATAATCATGTTCGGTTAACATGCTAAAATAATGTATTTTAACGAATATGTGGCGAAAATCATGAACTGCAGTCAAAAGATTAGGCGTTATTCTTCAAATGAGCATTGAATGCTTATGAATGAGCGTTTGTAAAACTTTTCTTTTATGTTTGTATATATAAACACATTTTTTAATATATTAAAAGAAAGAAAACATAATTTCCAGTATAATATCTATTTTTCGTTTTTTCTCTGACACTTTTGCAAATTAAAGTGATGTACTCTTTTATTTATTAATTAATATATTTATTTTTAGTAATGTTATTTTCAACAAACGCTCTTCCATTATGAATAGGAAAAAAATATTTTCTCTGATGTTAAAATCGTTTCAAATATTTCTTCGTCATCATGGAATTTTGCTTAAATTTTTTTTTCACTCGTAAATTTAAAACATTTTTCACGTATAGAATTACTTCTTAACCCATTAATGCCCAGTTTATTTTACACATTTTTAATATCTCAGTACCAGTTGAAACCAGTTTTCCCATAATGTAAATTTTAACTTAATTAATCTCTGAAAGTTTGAGATTAAGTAATATGAAAGTTTCCTTAATAAAATCCTGGTTTCCATATTTAAAATTTTCGTATTTCTTAAATGGCGGATTTTCGTATCAACCGGCATTAATGAGTTAAGAATGAAAAGGAAATGTTTAAAAAAATAATAATAAATGGTCAAGTGCGGGTAATACTCGCGCTCAGAGGATTCCCTACAATAAATACATGAATTATTAACTGTATTATTAAAATAAAATAGTTGCTAAAATAATAATAAGACTCTGTTAAAAACTATACAACGTAGGGTAGCTGTATATATTAGAAAAGTATGAATGGGTATACCATAAAACTTCAAACAAATATGAAGCCTAAATTATATCAAATATTGCTATTCTGTATAACTCTTTTTTTGTAATCTTAGCCTAATGTATTTTTGATGAACTTAATTCGGTACTGACAATGAAAGTTGTTCATATTTAACCCCTTGTGCTGTGCCGCTGTTAGCTGATGTACGTCACTAGACACCTGTGTTACCGCATCTAGCAGATTTTTTTTTTTTTTTTTTTATTTTTTTTTTTTTTTTTTAATATTGAATATACACCACAAAAATTTAATTAGTAATTTTATTTTACTTTATTTATGAAAAATATTTCATTTCGTAAAGCAAAAATAAGTGTTAAAACCTTTTCCTACGAATTCCGAATGTATAATTAAACAATCAACCGTATATCATGACGTACGCTGCGTGCGTCATAGAGTGCAAGAGTTGAAACTTCATTTGGCATTTCGTAAAACCAAATTCAGCGTAGTAATAACCTTTTCTTCCTAAACAACCTAACTGTCTAACCTAAGCAAAAGCCTGGTCACTTCGGAAGGAGGTCGTAAATCTTGCAACTCCGGCTAGGTCCATGCCGCGTTTTTCCAGATACGTTTTTAATTAAAGTTTAAAGACACGGGAGGCGTATTGAGAGATCCACTTAATGCAAACTAGTCGAAAATCTCATAGTATTTATGTGATTAAATCTAATTAAATGACTCTGTTTTCAACAATTTGACGCTTATTGCTTATTTACTGCTACTGGGTATTGCAATATATAAATATATCATTAAAACGTGTTATCTATGTGTTAAAATCCGATGGTGCATAGAGTACGCCGCCCAGTCATTATGTATGTCCAAACCGTCCGTGTCTTTAATGGTTAATATCTCGGATAATTAACGGCGATTTTTTTTAAATCAATATCAACAATGCTTTCATGCTTCTGCTACAATTAATCAATAACTGCTACGCCAAGCGCTCTTCAACACCTTCGCTGAATACCTGCAAATCGAAATTTGTGTGTAACGGAAAAATGCGCTTTTCTCAAAAACTGTGTGACCTAGGGTAATCGCCATAATTTTCCTGCAAGGTTTACATTAACGTCTACTACCTCTAATTTTTTCATAATTTTATTTTCAGTAGATTTGGAAATAGCTAGGAGGGGGGGGGGGGCATATTTTTGTTCTGCATATTCGACGATATCTCTGAAATTATAACACCTAAAATTGAAAGAAATATATTTTAGAGTTCAGCGTTATGAAAGCTATTACACGATACACCAAACGATACACAAAGAAAAGATTGTTTTTCAAGTAACATAATTAGCCCCTTTCTTCATTTTTCCTAAATACATTTGTGAATTTTTAATAATCTGTAAATATGTGAGTCAATAGTCTGTAT
Source organism: Maratus speciosus (assembly GCA_963932465.1). Lineage (NCBI taxonomy): Eukaryota > Metazoa > Arthropoda > Arachnida > Araneae > Salticidae > Maratus > Maratus speciosus. Next base: position 195,941,232 of record OZ010793.1, on the reverse strand, counting down.
TACTTCCCCTAATTTTAACTTTCCACGTTCCATAGTTTACGAGTAAAATGGCTGTGACAGACAGACACAGAAGTGATCTTATAATGGTTCCGTTTTTAGTTTTAAGTACGGAACCCTAAAAAGGTCATAAAATGCAAACTGAGCTAAAGAAAAAAAGAGTTCTTCGTCTTTAATTCTATCTCTTTAAGTAAATATATAGATAGGACTTTCTATGAATTTTAAAAGAACTTGAAATTTATAATTTAAGAGGAGATCTTCGAGATATGCGTTGTGAATATAATATTTTAATGCATGTAAGAAGCGGAACTATTTTATTAATATATTTTCAGAAAAATCAATTGGGACTCTTAAAATTTGTCTTTAAAAATAGAATTTTAATTTGAATGTACTTGATATTTATTATGAGTATTTTTATGACTATCTCAGTGATTAAAAAATAATAATAAGAAGAAATTACTTATACTTCCTCCCGTTGATCTCAAATTCATATTTTTTAAACCCGTGATGAATATACCTCCTGCTGGAGAATCAACATGTAAGTCTTTTTCACTCCGAGCTTTCACCCTTTTTAACACAGATTCTAATCTAAAAAAATACATTTGGATTATGTTATTCTAAAAACTTAAACATCACTAGAAAATAATTTAAATAACTCCTTTACATATTTTACTACCACGTACTTATAATAATTCAACCAAAGAATGTGAAATTTTAAAAAAAGTAAAAGCAAATTTACGTCCTGAATTGCCTGAAAATTATTTAGATGCATGCATTAAGTATTTTTAATATTTCATTAGTTGACCTGTTTGAAATTGTAAAATGTACAAAAAAATAAAATAAAAATTAAAATTTTAAGTTATTCACAGTTTCATTACTGTTTTTTTTTTTTTTTTTTTTTTTTTGATATTCTGTAACAGAATTTTTTTCTAATAATATATAATATTTTTTTTTATTTTTTTAATATAAATGTAATATTTCATATGTAAAACCTATATGAAATGACAAGGTAATTATTGTCAATGAAAGTTATTCAATGGTTAGTAATAATTTCGAATAAACATATTAAATATTGGACTATAAGTTGATCATTATTTAAATGATTTTAAAAGTTTTATAAGTATGGGGAATAGAGAGGCTAATAAAATGAAAAGACAATATATGCAGGGCTAATAGCTTTCCTAAACTTTTCTACCCTTGGTACTACTATTTAAAACAAAAATCTTTTTGGTACACACATTTACATCTGTAATAGAAATGTTCCATAAAGTATATTATTTTCTATCAGTTAATATCAAAGATAAGACATTTTAGGACCACTCCGAGCACAATATATCGGATAATAGAATTGTAATAATTCCTCAGCTGCGCTCAACATGATCAAAGCCGAACAAAAACACCTTTACTTGTTGTAAATTAATTTTAGTAGCATAGCCTACCGACATCAATGCGAAATATAAGTCATATGCAAAGTATAACATCATATGTTACACTGATGACGGCAGGCTATGACTACCGAAACTAGTTTGCAACAAGTAAAAATGTTTTGGTTCTATAAACGCTGTTTCTTTTATCTACTTATCTTATAATACGGCAAGTAAACAAACGCCAAGTAACACTTAAGAAAGCTTTAAAATGGTGCGCTGCTTCCAATAAGCAGTTAACAATGTAAACATGCATTCAGACTAATTTAACATATTTAAAAAGGATTAGTAGTTTATATTTTACCCACTAAACAAAAAGCAGCTCATGGGTTTCAAAGATCTAGAATAAATTATTGTAATCTAAATACAGCAATTCAATTTACGTTTATCTTACATAAACTTTTTTTATTAAAATATTCTATGATAAAAAAGAAAAGCATTGCAGAGTGTACTGCCATCTCTCATCCATTTCCCGAACCTTTTGCATTTGTAGCTCTAACCACTCTGTTTCTCGCTAACTCTACCAATGCCATTGAAAGTTGGGAGGATTGTAAAAGGGATCCATAGGGACTAATTTATTCCCTAAATCAATAAGGTAGTCCAGCATAGCGACCCTATCACCAGACAACCTAGCAAAGGCATCTATAATTTCGTCTTGATGCTGATTAACTGTCTTAAATTCTATTTGTACCAATCCTCCTTAATGGCTTCCTTAGATCGATTCTGACACAAAGCCACGAAGGGTGATCTAGTTCTTGGCGTTTATCTATACCTACTACATTAAGCTTTCACATAATATATTGCATATGCATATGTACTACATAATATATATACAATATTATATTCATTTTTTAATAAAAATTAAAGTTATTTTTAATGGTCCGATCTACTATCTGGCATTAAAAAAAATAATCTATTAGCTATATGCCACTCACTTTTAGAAAATACATAGACCTTTTTTATATCATATTCTGTACCGATGTAACTTTTAGTTTGTTCTTTTAGCCGTATGGCAATCGTAGGCAACATAGAACGATAGGGTGCTACACCTGTTCCAGTAGCTACTAATATATATTGGGAGGACCTTGCTGTTTCATCAAGGATGAGTTTACCTTTAGGTCCCGCACAGTTTAACGCATCTCCGATTTTTAAATTAAGGAGGATTTGAGTAGCAAATCCTCACGCAACAGGTGCGATTGCGATTTCCGACTTATCACTTAGCTCAGGGCTATTGGCAAAGCTACAGCTACGTCTTCCTATTTGACCAGACTCGTGTAGCAATAAAAAAGTAATAAATTGTCCCGGTATGAATAGAAAAGACAGCTTGTCAGCACGTATAAAGGTTAATTGTGTTACACTAGGTGTAAGCATTCTAGATCCTACATACTTAATTTTGAATTGATTTTGTTCCATTATAATGTATTTATTTAAATTTGAATTGATTTTTTCTCTATTGCTTGTATCTATTATTGTTCTGGGCATATTGATTACCGTAATCTCTATGTTTTTTATCTAAACTATTGTTTCCATTTTAAGTAATCACTTATTTTAGTTATTTTACTATCTGTTTTGGATGTCGTTTAGCTATTTGTATAACACAGCTAAAAAAATTAAGCATGAATGTTGTTGGATAATACCCATAAATAGTAAATTTATGTAGCATTAGAAATCCACCTGAATAGACAGCTCAACCTATTAACCTGAAACCAGCACCTTATTTAGATATCAGAAATGATATAATCATGTATCTATTACACTGCATCTAAATCACTCTCTTCTTCACTTTCCCGCAGGCCTATTACCTCTAAGTCGCGATGGGTAGCTAAATCAAATGTAAAATAGTCATCTGATAAAAGTATGTTAACATACACACTGTACATTAGGGGTGCACAACCTTTTTAAGAGAATGGCCACTTACATAAATGCCTGGATAGTCAAGGGCCACATCAGTAACACGGAGAGCTGGGTTGTCAAGGGCCGCATCAGTAAAACGGAGAGAATTCTAGTTGAATTGGGTGATCTGTAGCCTATAATCGCATAAAAAATATTATTTCAGGTGTAAGGGGCCCACGTAACCAATTCAGTTGGCAAGAATATATCAATGGTTTACATTTCTATATGCAACAAAGATATAGCAAGGATTATTTTCAAGGAATGAAAATATTCCTTCACTTTATTCGGGGAGTAAAGCTTGTTTTATTAAAAGTGCTAAAAACAAACATAGGCATGAAAGTGGCTACTGCTGAAAAAAATGTGAACTTTATGAGCGAAGGTGGAGGATGGGGTCACAATTTTGTTGCTTCGGCAAAATCACAATTTTTCCAAGCCCGATCAATGAAATTCCGCGATTTTTCTGATCCCGATCTACAAAATATGTTTTTCCATGTTCAATCGACGAAATTTGCGTTTTTTCCGCCCCTGATTGACGAAATTTGCGATTTTTCCGCCCCTGACAGACGAAATTCGCGATTCTCAACCGATTCACACGAAATTTGTAATTTTTTCCCGCTGAAAATTGACGAAATTTGCGATTTTTTTTTCTCGCGATAAACGGACGAAACTTACGATTTTTCCACAGCCAATCAACGAATTTTTCCAAATTTTCCGCTCACCATCTATTCGTAGTTTTTCAATGTCCAATCAACTAAATGTGCGATTTTTCCACGCCTGATCGACAAAATTCGGAATGTTTTCGTTTCCGACCAACGAAATTGTCGATTTTTCCGTTCGCGAACCGCTGGAACGAAACGCTTGACCCGACGAAATTGTCGATTATTACGCGCCTGATCGCTAAATTTGCGATTTTTCAGCGATCGATCAACGAAACTCGCAATTTTTTCTCGCGATAAACAGACGAAACACGAAATTTTTCCGAAGCCGATCAACGAAATTTGGGATTTTTTGCGCTCCTAATCGACAAAATTGGTGATTTTCCGGACCCGATTAACGAAATTCGCGATTCTTAAACGATTGGCGAAATTTGCAATTTTTTTCCCTGTTTACGAAATTTGCGATTTTTTTCTCGCAGCTGACGAAACTCACGATATTTTCGTAGCCAATCAACAAAATTTCAATTTTCCCGCGTATCATCAACAAATTTGACGAATTTCCGTGCCCGAACAACGGAATTTGCTATTTTTGCGCACCCGATCGACAAAATTCGCAATTCTTACGTGCCCGACCAAAGAAATTCGCTATTTTTACAGCGCCTGAGTAACGAAATTCGCTATTTTTACGCTCCCGATTGACGAAATTGGCGATTCTTAACTGACTCTGATGAAATTTGTAACTTTTCCCCCGGCAAATTGACGAAATTCGTGATTTGTTTCTCGCGGTAAACTGGCAAATCTCACAATTTTTCTGCAGCCGATCAGCGAAATTTTCACTTTTTCTGCGCATCATGGACAAAATTCGCGATTTTCCGTTCCCGATCAACGAAACGTGCGATTTTTCCACGCCTGATCGACAAAATTCGCGATTTGTTCGTGTCCAATCAACGAAATTCGCGATTTTTCGGAGCCCGATCGACAAAACTCGCTATTTTTCCGTACCTGGTCGACTTAATTCGCGATTCATAACTGACTCCGACGGAATTTCAAATCTTTTCCTCGGCAAGTTGACGACATTCGCGATTTTTTCCTGCGACCATATGGACAAATATTGCAATTTTTTCCAGTTATAAGTTGACGAAATTCCCGGGCCACACGTTAACCTTTCGCGGGCCACAGGCTGTGCATCCCTACTGTACATATATATATCTTGTTTCTTCGTTTTGTACTGTTTCCCATCTATAAATTTGTAATATAGCACGATCGACTTCAAGAGTAATACTTTTAACACCACTATCCTTACCAAGACGCGTTAACTGGATGATATCTCGTATTACATTTTTGATTTTGTGTACCGTAAAAGTCTCTCCGGTAAAACAAGAAGAGATATTTTGAAGAGCGACGGGGAGAAAAAAACTCTGAACAGAATGCAAAAGAATGGGTAAGAGATTTTTTTTCTTGCTTCATATGGTCGATGGCAGGAAACAGAAAAATGTTTTCAGAACATTTTGACATAAAAGGGGAACAATTTGTGGATTACGAAAAAAAAATTTATGATTAGTAAAGAGAAAAAAAAAAAAATAAGTCCGAATAATTTAGTTTGGAAAAAGAAAATAATTCGATCGGTGAAATATTTTAGCAAAATTTGTATCTAAAAACGAGCTGCTCTAGATCTGAATTCTACATTTGAAATGCATTTCATGGAAATAAGTAAATTTTATAATTATTATTCTATTTTATTTTATTTGTTTATTTCTCTAATTATTGTAGCAAAAATCTGGAAAATGTTTTCGGAACACTTAGACGGAAAATGAAGGACTTTGTGTGAGTTCCGAAACAAAAAATCTATTTTTGGCGGAAAATGTCTCAAATATGTCTAAATATATTTGCTTTTGAAGTTTTTTCTTTAATAAAATAAATTAACTCAGCTTTATTTTGAAATCATTATTTCTTATTTATTTATTTATATATTTATTTTTTGCATAATGTAAAAAAAAAGACCTTTTATCTACAAAACATATTCTTGTAAAATAAGCTTTATCTAAAAATTAGCCAAAAGTTCCTGTAAGAAATTTATTTAAGGGCACGTGTGACATTTTTATAGATAAAATGAAACAAGTTTAACCCAAAGTTTACGAGTATGTGTTTCGTAAAAAGATAAATCAATAAACTTTAAACTTTTATTTCTTAAAGTATAAATTTTGTAGTATATAAATAACATTGAAAATAAATATAATTTGCATATGTTTATTAAAAACAGTTGCTTAAATTCTACATACTTACGATAATATGATGTCCATACAGTGCCCAATTAGTACGCATCTCACTTAAAAACTACAAAATCTGTGAATTTTAAATTTGTTATGATCATTAAAAATATGTTATTTAATAATAAGAAGAAAAATGATAAAAGAATACATAATGCATTTTTTTATAATTTTCAAAATACATTTCTGTTTTTCTTCATTTTATTTTATTTTTTTAAGCCCCTCGGGACCGGCGGCTTTTACATACATTTTATTGGGATGGCACCACTTTTTAAAAAAGTGTTACCTTTACGTAATTAAGCACAATAATGCTCTAATTTAAGAAAGAAAATGTTACTCTTCTTTTTTACTGGTGGCAAAAAGAAATTCTATATGCTTTTTTTGAAGGTGCATATATGCACCCATGGTCCCGAATAGGTTAACAAAAAGAAAACTGTTTTCTATAATTATTAAATGGCATTTTACGAACGACTAGGGAAAAAAAAGTTATACGTTTTGTGTTTTTGAGTAAAGTATGCGAAACGGACACAGTATGAAAATCAATTAATCAAAATTATGCAGAATTTCAGCAAATGTGTTTAATAAACACGCGTAAATGATTATTATTCATGTTGTATATATTCTACTACAATATACAGGGTGTTGCTGAATTTGACAGAAAAATTCAAAGGGGGGGGGGGGGGTAGTAAGCATCAAGAGGATGGACAATTGCCTTAGAACATGGGATCGCAAATCACTGATTGGTAAAGTTATTACACGAATTGAATATTTCCAACTAAGCGAAAAAATGCCCAGGTCGGGAAATCGAACCCAGATCCTTGGCTTACAGGGCCAATTCTTTACCATTTAAGCTAACTGGGTCGACAACCGGTGAGCATATTTCGCTCAGATAATCTTATTGGTAATAACATAATAACATCTGGACTGTCATGTAGACAACTGAATAAACCGCAGGTAATGGTACTCCATATAAACAATGGGTAACGTAGATAAACTAATATTTTAACACAATCAAACTGATTGGTAAATTTATCATACGAATTGAAAATTTCCAACTGAGCGAAACTTACTGGGTCGAAAACCGGTGAGCATCAATATCCTGACCGGTTGTCGGCCCACTTAGCTTAAACGGTAGAGAATTGGCCCTGTAAGCCAAGGATCTGGGTTTGATTCCCAAATTAATCATTTTTTCCTCAGTTGGAAATATTCAATTCGTGTGAAAAGTGAAAATTATTCTTTTCGGTGGTATAAGCCACAGCGAAAACAATTACTTTCGTTTATTTATTTTTTTTTTATGAAGAAAATTAACTCTCGAGAAAAATGGTCGCCCAGTTTGGAAAACATGTTTTCAAGAAAAATAAGTTTAAGATTTTACAAAAGCGTTCCGTTCAAAAAGCGGAGTTACATTAAACGAACAAAAAATATATTGTAAGAAAAAGTAATTTCATGAAAACGCTTTAGACTTACAATCTACTTACTTGAGCGATACAAAAACTTAACTTAAGCAAATAAAAAATATAAATAAAATAAAATAAGTTGACCAAAAGAAGTAGAAATTCTACTTCGCCAACTAAGTTGTAAGTCAGAATGTGAGTGAGATTTCAAATTCCCCTTAAATTTTAAACGTATGAGCGTATAAAGCAGTCAAAAATTTTATAAAGTCTCCTTAAGAAATTAATATTTAAATTTTTGTAATGTATTTTTTGTTCACGTTGTTATTTGTCGGCAAAATACATCTGAAATATAATGTTAATTTTATGTGAAGTGTTAAAATCTTACTCAGTTTCGCTAAGATTTTAAAACCTCAATTATGAGTTAAGTATCGTATATTTTAGAATATTTAGTATATTTTTGACAGCCAGAAGGAAAGGAGAGACACCCTTAAAGAATAGTGCTAAAAAAAGAAGTAGAAAATATTTATTTAATGGGAGGATATTTTTAAAATACGAATGCAGTATTTCATGCCTTTTGTTTCAACATTTATCCTTAAAAATAAAAGTATTTAAATAAATAATAATGTTTTGAACGAAAAGGATCATTTAAAACTCAAAATTAACCAATTTAAGTACTGAGTGGTTTACGAAATTTTCATGTATGCGGCCGCCTTAAAAGTATATTGGCTTTAATATTTCTTTGAAGAGCGGTGATATATTATTTATCCCACTTAAATTTAATTCCAAACAGCTAAGTGACGCGAATACTTTTTTATAATTTTTTTTCTTTATTATTATTGTACTTGAAGAAAAGAATTTAAATATTTTAAAATAAATGAGTTCCAATTTCAAGTGACATTCTGTTATTAAAACATATTAACAAAATAATTACTTTGCAACAGAAATAGTTAACCTTTCAGCTAGAATTTTTTTAAATGTCTTTTTTTTAATAATTTGTTCTAAGAAATGGCGCCGAAATTATCATTCAATTTTTACTACTTTTATGTATACTTTGCTCCATTATTTTCTATCATGTATCTCATTATTTCTATAGAATTTTGTTTATTTTTAATAAGGTAATTACTCCCAGCAAAATATACGTCGTACGCCCATAATATATAGGATGACACATTGAAAAAATTAAGTAAAAATCATTCTTGAAAACAATTCTTAATACGCTAATTGATTAAGTAACGTTGATCATCCAATTGTTATATATGTCTATTCATTCACTTTGTGATGTCCCCATTGGATGGATTACCTGTATGATTAGCACATAGGTGCCAACCTCAAACTAATCTTCCGTAATACTTGAGTTAATTTGACCCTGGTTTAATACGTTTCAAACCGGAATTTTTTTCAAAGAAATGAAGTTCCACTAAGAAACCTGGATTTAAATAAATAAGCATTCATGAAATAAATTTTCTGGTTTCAAATGTCGTTAACCAGGGTCAAATTAATCCAGACATTACGGAAGATTAGTAGAAGGATGGCAGCTATGTTAGCACTTCATATTAAAACATACACTGATGATTATCTGGTAAAATGTACCAAAAAATATTAAAGTTAAAATACTTTAAAAGATGAATAATTTTATTTTTAAATAGTGTTCGTCAAAATTTGCATGAAAGTTATTAAATTTGGAAAACATTCTTTTATAAGCTTTTATGAAACTGTTGAATTATAAAAATTAATTTTTTAACTTTATGATTGTACTTACATAGCTGCCAACTTGTACGGATTTTTGCTACCACTAAAATTTAATAGAAAATTTTACCTAATTCAATCGCCGAATTACATTGAATATTGACAATTAAATAAGGCAGAAATTTCTGTTAAATTTTAGCGGTAACAAAAATCCGTTCAAGTTGGCAACTATATACTTATAAAATATCGAGTTTTCACTGTAAACTTTCACTTTTTTCTTTGTTATTAACACATATGTGATCGTTAAATTACATTTATTTCATTCAGATATCTATAACTCCGCCTACAGGCGAACGTTTTAACTTTTATATGCAGCAATATATATTTTTTAAATGTATACAATATTTCATTATTAAATAATATGTATATACTTCAGTGAGTGGTGGAGTTAGTTCTGTTTGTCCACCCACTGGGACGAAACAGACAGCCTATTTTCCTGTGTAGTTTAAATTTGGTTGTTTTGAATTTCATAGTTAATTTCTTATAAATGTTTTTGATATACACCTTCTTTCTAAATTTATATTGTAATTACATTTTCATTTATTATTGAAGTACATTTTGTTGCATTTCATATGAGGTGCTTTTGTGCCTGTTATGCTGTAATTTTCATTAGTTGCATTTGAAATATATATATATATGTCTGTGTGTGGGTAATATAAACATAAATACGGAATTTTTTTTCTTTTAATCATTCAGTATAGATAAGAAAAGGTGAGGCTGGTGGGAATAAATCTCTCGGGCCCAGCTACTATAAGCTTTACGTAATTCTATGTGAAGATTAGTGTTTTGGCGACTTTCAAAGGATAAAATGCTTTTTTATTTTGAAAAGAAAAAAAATAGACTGCTTAATACTACAAATTTATAAGTTTGATTTGATTTAAAATGACCTGCTTCAAGATTCGTTCTTAATAGCCATCTGTAGTTGATATAAACAACCCCAATTAAACATTTCATCATATGTAGTATTCTAGGTTTGTGTAAACAATTGCAACCAACTTATTTCTACAGTTGTTAAAATACACAGTTATACTTGCATGTCTTTATCTAAATTTTATTTTGCATACATATCCCAAATAGAACACAATTAAACCTTGATATAGTTTAAAAGAGAAATTCATTAAAATATTAAATTGAATTATTTAACAAAAATAATCAATTGTTAGAAACTATAATTTAAATAAAACTTATTGTATTCAAAAACAACTAATTTAATAAATAATATTAATGCCTGAAAAAAATCTCCTTTTCAAATGATTACATATATGCCCTCTTCCGTTAGCAAACTGTATCAAGGTGAACCAAATTGCCTCTCTGTGCTTCTGTTCGCAACAATCCCATAGCCGTGGCATTCTGCTGAAGAGAATAAACGTGCGAGCTTGAATGTGTTAATTGTTTACATATTCATTTAAAATACTCTGTATTTTGTTAAAAATGAATTTTCAACAAATATGTTTTTTATTCAAAACAAGGTTTATCTCAGTACCTATTTCTTTTTCCATTTCATTTTTATAAAGTGTTATAATCGATTCTCACCGGCTTTTGATTAACCCAACACTTAAATTTTCATGAGATCTGTAGAAAAAATTCAAAAGAGACTATTAAAAAAAAACGATAATAACTGGTACATATTATGTGATCTGATAATTGACGTAATTAAGTTCTTATTTTTTATAACATTTTGTAAATAAATGGCATGTTCTTTATCATAGAAATATCAATTCTTAATGTCCTATTTTCTTTCACAACTTTTAATTATAAGAGAACCCTTTTAAAAAAATCCTAACGACTGTTTAACGCGCACTTACAAATCTCGATCAATTTTATGAAGTCTAAAGTGCACTTTAAACGCCGGAATCCTATACATCTTATAAGATGTCTTTTAAGAAGCGATTAAATAACATCTTAAATTTTGTACCACTAGCCCATTTTATACTGTACAAGATTATGGCAATTAACTTTTTACGTTCTTACAATAGAATACTAAATATGACCTTTATGAATAGTATATAATTATCTATATAACCATAAACCATAATTAAAATAATTATACATATATTTTCAAAAATAATAATAACATATACATAAATAATATTACAAAATATACATAAATATGAATGGTAGTATTCTACTGCTAAAAAATGTTAGATATGTTTCTGCATGGCTTTACACGAAAAGCAATAAACTAGAAAAGATAAGAAATGATTTCATTTTTAGACATTTCCTTTCCCTAACACTGGTTCTCAAACACTTATAAGGTAGTTACGCAGGTAATTGAAGCTGAAGAAATAATATCTGCGTTTTAGAAAAAATTTTCTATCATCCCCGATTTCTTCAAAGTCTTTTAAAATGTTTTGTACTGGCAATTCAAAAAGTTTGGGAAATATTAAAAAATATGTCAGTTTTATATTGAAGAAAGTAACAGTGCATTTAATCTTTTACAAAATGATATATTTTTTTCTTTTTAATTTTCAGAAATTCAATATCTACGTTTTTTATTAAAAAAAAAATAATAGTATAAGCCTAACCATTATTAAAAAAATTATAAAAGAAAATAATAAAATAGTATCTTAGACTTTGTTAAAATATTATTGCTGAGGTCTGTTATTTACCTTTTTCAAGGAGATTTTTTTTCTTTTTAACATTTGTAATTGACCATTATGTTTTTGCATGTTAGTAACGGTAATGTGTTACTTCTATCGCTACGAATTAGATTGTTGCCTCGATAAATTTACAGTTCATTTTTGGAAAGCTGGCAAAAGCGGCTGCTATTTTTAGCAATATGTAAGGATGATGGCAATGACCGACGCATTCACTTTTTTATCTTGTCTCCTTGTGGACTTCTAATTACTGCAAAATATAAAATTTTGCATTATCGAATACGATAATAAATGTTCTACCGAATAATATTTATTTGAAGGCTATAGCTCAGTGTAGTGAATTTAACGGTTTTTTAAAATAATTTTTTAACATATATATTTTAAAAAACCCATATCAGAAATGAACATTTTTCGCAAATTTGCCACATTAGGTAACTGATTACCTGCCCTAAAGGAGAAAGGATGAAAATGCTAATAAATCATAATATTATGGTAAACACTACATTTTGGCGCTAAACTGATATTTGTCAACGAAAAGGGTTGGATACTAAAATACTTATAAAATTTAATTAAATTAAGTAAAAGGTGCTGTGAATCTGGATGTGCCCGGAATTGTATTTAATATTTTTATTATAGAAAACCACTGATTCTGTAAAGGAATCTTCGATAATTGGAGTTCATTCCAAATTGGCCTATATTTACAGCCGTGTATATATGTATAATATAAGTGTAATATATTGATAGTTTGTCTTTAGACCAGTCCATTTTTCGGGACCAGCTTCTTAAACACTCATACAGCAGTTATTACGTAAATCAAGCTTAAGAAGCAAAATCTGCGTTCTAGAAGACTCTTTCTCCATGTATGAATTAGTCTGCCGGCGATTTCCTGACATTTTTTTTTTAATGAACCATTAATGGCGATTTGAAATATCAGAGAAATATTTAAAAATATACAAACTGTAAAGATATATATATTCAAATATTCAGATATTAAATTTGTATTTTTATTCCTAACAACAACGGCGACTGTTTAACACGTTCACGCCGGCACGGTGGGTCATACTCGACTGCCTCAGAGTTGTCAAATCTCCGGATTTTTGTACACCACTATTATTTTAGAGAAAATGTTGTTCCTTCAAATCGCCCAATTGTTCTAATTAAATAAAACACCATTTTGTGTATTAAAATACTGCTATACAAAAAGCCGAAGACTTGCCAGCTCTGAGACAGTCGAGTGTGACCCACAGCGCCGGCGTGAACGTGTGAAAACACTGTGATGAAATATGAAATTTTTTTTTTATAATAATAGACAATCAAGAAGCTAAAATAAAGGAAACATAAATAAAAAAAAATTATAACAGAGTTATATTTTTTGTTTCATAACATTCCAAACATAATTATTTTCGCGAAAACTAAGATTACTTTTTTAAGAGAAAAATATGTATTCAGTAGTGTTAAGACACTTTCCATCAATAATTTCCTACATAATTTAGATGATATACTTTTTTAAAGCTCTTAAGACCTTTTTAAAAAAAAAAAATCTAAAAAAAATGGTTGAATACTTTACTGCAAGTTCTTCATGTACATTTTATAAATTTATTTATACTGGTTTTAAATGAATATAGCATAAGTATCATACGTAATGCAATTTTCAAAATAAATATCAAATATACGAAAATATTGAAAACATTAAAAATAAATATAGAATATATATCATGATACATATGAAGATACCGGGTGTCCCAAATATGCCTGACGGATTTTAAAATTCCATAACTTGCAAACGGTGACAGATATTAAAAAAAATTCTTGCAGGAGTGTTATGTAAGATATCAGGAGTTTTTATGCAGCGATTCTCAGTTTTAGTTACAAATAGCATCGATAGACGGCGCTGCAAGCAATAGCCGTTAAATGTAGACTCGATTTTTCGACCTCTCTCTTCTTCCGCACGGAAAAAGGAGATTAAAATATTTTGAATGGATCCTGAAGTACCAAAATTCGGATCTGGACTGAGCAGTACAAAAACTCCTGACATCATACATAACCCTCCTGCAAGAATTTTTTTAATATCTGTCACCGTTTGGAAGTTATTGAATTTTAAAATCCATCAGTCATTTTTGGGACACCCGGTATGTTTCGTTGATAATAGTATATCATCGAACAATATGATTAAATTAGAAAAATAAATGTATGTGTTTGTTTTTTCACACTGCAGTGCTGGACCACTAATATTTTGAAGTATTCTTCATCATAATAAAAACTCAGAAATCGTATCATAAGATAAGCCGAAAAATACTACTAAAATTTAGTGGTGTCAATACAGGCTCCTCCTCTGCGCCAGTTTTCCACCCCTGACACTGCTAAAACATTTGAAATTTGTGTTGTAATTGTAATCTATATATAGTAAAAATGATTTTATTTTCCAATTCTACTGAGTTTATATTTTTATTAAACAACAGCAATGTTTGAGAAGTTTTCCTTAACTTATTGATGAAACATAAACAGTTTGATAAGTGCCCCAATTATCTCTATTTTTATTATATCTTGGACTTCGACAAGAATGCATTGCATTTCAACAATTTTTAATATAATCAACTGATTGGTAAATAATTCGTATGAATAGTAGTTTTTTCAACTCAGCAAATTTGTGTCCCGGCTGGGACTCCAATCTATAACCATTGGGGTCAGTTGTCAATGTTCTTCAAATTGAGTTACCTGAATGGCATCCCAGGCAAAAAAAAATATTTGCACAAAAGAAACATTTAGTAATGGTATCTGAACTGTTATTTCAAAGAGCTAGACATAATAAACCACTGGTAAAGGATCTCCAATGAACTATCGACGAGTGATTTCAATTTAACGCAGTCAACTGATTTGTAAATTATTCTGATAAGTACTATTTTTCTATCTCAGCAAAACTGTATTCAGGCGGGCACTCGAAATCCATAACCTTTGCCTTCAATTGCCGATTCTCATTTAATTGAGCTATCTGAATCACACCCCAGTCAACACAGAACACATTCATTAGTCTGTATAATAGAAATTTCACTAAAGAAAAAATTTATTTACCAGGAAAGAATTAGTTTTTAAACAACACTCGCCTGAAACAATGATATTATTAGCCGATACGACCATTTCCCTGGAGTCAACCTGTAGGAAAATATCATTTCATTTACTCCTCACCGAGAAATCTCTTCCTACAGCTTGAAATCCGGCACCGCATGAAGTAAAATACACTGCTCAAAACAATTAAAGGATATTTGAAGTTTTATATAAAATAAAGATATAAACGAAATTTTTTTTGCCGAAAATAGAAGAAGAGAATCACAAATGCAAATTTTTCTGGTTTTCAAACTGTGGAGTATGCAAATTTTGAGTTCGACGTCAAAAACGTCGCTTCAGCGGCAGCGAATGAAATTTGACTTTCAACTGGAGAAAAAGAGAATGAAGACAAGGATGATCGTCATTCAGTGATTGCTTTGTTTCGATGAGTACGATGTCTCAGCGAAGTCATTTGACAGATTCAGAAGCTGTGAGAATTGTTGGTAGGTTAGAAGGGGGGCAAACTCAAGCCGAAGTAGCGCAAGCCATTGGGGTGTCACAAAGTGTCATTTCCAGGATCTGGAACCGTTTTTTGGAGAGTGGATGTGCAGGCCGAAGACCAGGGCAAGGCCGTAGATGGGCAACAACGCCCAATGAAGATCGGTATTTAGCGTTAACAGCTCGGAGACACCGAACCATGAACGCTACTCTTCTTCAACAACACCTTCGCTCGGCTACAGGCACCACGATTTCAACTCAGACTGTCCGAAACCGGCTCCATGCTGTAGGTCTGTATGCTCGCCGACCGATGGTATGTGTTAGAGTAACATCAAGGCATCGTCGCGGCCGCAGGGAGTGGGCAACCGAGCATGCCAACTGGAGGAGAAATGAATGGAGCAATATTCTGTTTTCTGACGAGTCCCGTTTTTCTGTGCATCCAGATAATAGGCGTATTTTCATCTGGAGGGACCGTGGCAGTAGGAATAATCCTGCGTTCGTGCACGAAAGTGTCGGATTTGGCGGTGGAGGAGTGTTGGTGTATGGTGGCATCTCCATTGACGGGCGCACTGACCTCTACATCATTCGAGATGGAGCTCTGACTGGTCGCCGATATAGGGATGAGATCCTCAAACCTATTGTAGTCCCTTACGCTGCAGCAATCGGAGATAACTTCATTTTAATGGACGATAACTGCAGGCCACATCGAGCAAACCTGGTGGAGGATTTCCTTTTCGAGGAAGGAATCGTTCGAATGGAACGGCCAGCGTGTTCTCCAGACATGAATCCAATCGAGCACGTTTGGGACGCTCAAGGAAGACGAGTTTCTGGCCGCCAACAACCCCCACAAACTCTCCAAGAACTGGAAAGAGCTCTTCTGGAAGAGTGGGGCAGAATACCCCAACTCGTCATTAATAGCCTCATTGAGTCCATGCCTCAAAGGTGTTCAACGTTGCTGGCCGCCCGTGGAAACCATACCCCCTACTGAAACTGATTTTCTTTGAAGAAAACACCTTTTCTTATTCTTTTTATCTCATATGCAAAAATTGTGTTTTTTTCCTTTAGTACACAAATGCGCAATAAAATGCATTTTTTTCTGCCAAACATGTGTAATTTATTCTCATATAACCTACTATGTCTGTCGACCATGTATCAATCAGCTAAACAGTTTACCAGATACAAAATCCACCTAAAACTGCAATATCCTTTAATTGTTTTGAGCAGTGTAGTTTAACTTAAAGAAAATATAACATTGTTTCAATTATAAGGTGAGGGTTTGCAAAATTAGAAATAAATTTTGCGCATTTCTGAGAAAACATTATTATGTCTAATGATAATATTTTTTAATTATTGAATTTTTACATTTTACGTTGATTTCGATCATGTAGTTTATATCAGAAATATCTGTCTACTTAACATTGGAAATGTATATCTTAAAAAGTAGGTACGTCGATATCATAACTTATAGTGATCAGCCCTTCTGCTTTCACTTTCATCGCATTTACTTTCATTTATTCACTTTTAATTGTTCAAATAGGTTACAATTTTAAAACATAGAATAAGAAAAAAGTACTTTCGAGTGAAATTTGTTGAAAAATTCTAGCTCTCTTTATTGGTATTTTATGACTTTTTAAATAATGTTCAAACATGAGTTTTTAAAAAATCTATCTCAAAAATGAACACAAACCGATTAATATTCTGTAATTAAAACCATGTTCACGAGTTGTCATCATGGTTACAATGTTTTTTACAGTGAATGTGGCAAATATTTATTTATATATAACATACCATTTGAAAAAAATCACAGTTCCTCAAAAAAGCCATTTGACTATGGACGGGATTACAGGCGATTAACGACGAAATCAGATTCATCTTGAGATGTCGCCGAATTAAAGTATGCGAACGAAAAGACAAATGTTTATTTTACGTTGACAATGAAATTCATTACGTTTCGCTGTTACTAGTCCAGGGGAAATGTACATTTTACCTTGCAAAAGGTAGAGTAGAATTTTTTTTTTCTGAATTGTTTATCATGATGTCAACATGGAAAAACCAAATTTTCTAACAAAATTTCTCAAGGCTAAATTTTCTGTGGCCAAAAAACAACAAAATTTGGTGGAGGTTTTCGATTTTTTTCTAAATATCTCGAGACCCATTGCCGTGGAATATTATTTGTCAATTGCAGTATTAAAGAGCATAAAATTCTCTTCAACTTTCATACTTACAACTTTTTTATACACTCAATAGCAAGCGTAGTACGCAATTTCAAAAATAAGGTATTTTTTCCAGTTTCTTAAAAACCGTGAAAACGTAGTTTGGCCCGATTATTCAAACGTTCCCCGCGGATTTAATTGTGTAAGTCGACCTCTAAAAATTGGTAGCAGTAAATTATCTATTATTTGCACACTCACGTCTTTATTTTCATCTCAATTTTATATTAAAAACAATTATATAATTTTAAAAGTAGGGCAGAGTGTAGATGAATGAGACAATTTTCATATTTAGACAGTAACTTTAAGTGTATACAATGTTAACTTCAAAGCATTGTTTAAAAGAATATTTAAATATTTAGTAACATATTGGTACGATAGTTTCAATTAAGAAAGAATTCTTGTTTAATTTTAATAATTTTAATAATTTTATAATGTTAATAACTTTTATAATGCAAACTTATTTTCCCAGGTATCAATGGGATAGGTATGAAAATTTGCGAAAAAAATATTTTATTCCATATTTTATTTACCAATTATTGATAATATATGTTATAAAAGTTTACTGTTTTAATGATAGCATTGTAGTTCCATATAAAAGGAATGACGCAAAAAAGAAATATATGTTATGTAACAAATAATTTTACCTTATAAACTACCTACAATAAAAATGACAACAGATTATTTCACTAACTAATGTTATGCATTTATCTCTTGTAAAATTTAAAAATTCTTTCAATAAAATATTTGAGGTCACTAGTTTCATAAAAATATTAAAATGAATAGTTTTAAATAACATTTTCAATTTTGTCTCTCCACTTATAACGATAAATATAACAAGAGATTATATCATTTTAGCATGCAAAAATATATAAAACTTTAACATTATTAATTAATTGCTTTAAAGATCAAACAGAAAACTTACTTCGGTTGTTGAAAAATATGCTTTGTGGAATATTTTGATTTTCTGTATTATGTACTGTTTTGAAACTATATTTGTTTAATGACCTCAGTGAAACCGTTTATCAAATGAAATACCAATTTATTTATGATTGTAGGCCATATAAACATTTTTGTTTTCGCATTGATTCCTGACTCATTCAAATCCACTTTACCTACACAATAAAGTAAGTAATGCAATAGGACTGCATAAGCTAAATGAAAAAATATATTTTAAT
Source organism: Maratus speciosus (assembly GCA_963932465.1). Lineage (NCBI taxonomy): Eukaryota > Metazoa > Arthropoda > Arachnida > Araneae > Salticidae > Maratus > Maratus speciosus. Next base: position 195,922,330 of record OZ010793.1, on the reverse strand, counting down.
AATAATAATTTCTACAGGCTATTTATTTAACAATACTTTTATCTCTTTGATGGGACTGTTGTAGGATTATTAGCATCCTGTTTCAAAGGAATATCCTTATCCTGAATAAAACAGGTATCTGGATCATCTAAAGGTATAAAGCCTAATACTTCCAATTTAACAGCATTTTCCTGCACTTTATTCCACTTTCTTCGCGGACTAATGTAGTGTCACGCGAAAACATTTGCACGCTAATGTTAAACCTATGGAAGCATTCTTTTCAGAATTCTTGCTTGAATTTCAATATATTTTTTTTTTTTTCATGTGATACCTGAGGTCGATATCTAACGTTGTGTGATTTTAATTTTTCAAATTTGGTGGCACTTTTTTTAATGAAGATACTTTAAATTTCAGAACGGGTTCCAAACAGTTTTTCAAAATAAAACTGTCCGAATATATATATATATATATATATATATATATAAAGGCAACCAAACCCGAAAAAGTACAAACGCACAGCACTAGATATTGATCTCAGGATTGAATTGGATCAGGATATCATTGATTGAACAATTTGCAAGCGAGATATTTGTTAGGAACGCTTCATTAGGTTTAATATTACCTTGCGAATCTCTTCGTGTGACTAATTTAGTCTCATAATTCATGTAACTATGACTTTAAACGCCTCAGTGCTACAACAACCGTAAAATCTTGAAAATGAAATCGCTATATACGGGATCCGGTCTTTAAAGAAAAAAAAATATTTTTTGAGGAGAAAGATTATGAGCAATTATACCTGCTAAGACGGAAACCTGTTTAAAGAGAAATATTTTCATTCGGTTCGGTTTTCAAGGTTTTAATGAATCAATATTTTACAAAACTAATTACATAGTTCAGAATAACGTATTTAATGATTATACACTTAAAATTTTCAAAATCGGGCTATTAGAGATTTATTAAAATTCTCGTGGTAAATTTTCATTTTAAGGTAGGGACGGGGGCGCCAGAATCCATCTTTGCCGAAAAAATACAAAAAACGCTAGTTTTGGCATTGAAACACATAATTTACTCCAACCATTATATAGAAGTTGACATACAAAAGATTAATTCCGTGAGAAACATTTGAATAATCTGGCCTAAACTACGTTTTTCGCGGTTTTTAAGAAAATTGAAAACTTTGCCCTTTTTGTGAAATGAAGTATTGCGCTTGGTATTAGGTGTATAAAAAAGTTGTAAATCTGAAAGTTGTAGAAAAAATTATTTTCTTTAATATTGTAATTGAAAAATAATATGCTACTGCAACGGGTCTCATGATATTTCAAAAAAGTCAAAACAGGTCCCAAAATTTTGTTGCTTTTTGGCCACAGAAAATTTAGCATTAAGAAATTTTGTTAGAAAACTTGGTTTTTCCATGTTGGCATCACTATAAACAATTCAGAAAAAACAATCTTCTACTCGACCTTTTGCAAAGCAACTCCCTTTTTTTGGTACATTTCATCTGGACTATAAAAGTTGATATAATTTGTTCTCTTTTATTCATTCCAAGCTACATATAACAGCAACTCGGATAACTTGATTCAAATTGATCTTGAGAAACACCCGTCGGTAAACATTAACAACAGTATTTTTTTTCTAATCAATACTTTAGATAATTTTTTCAAGTAACCCAATTTCTTTTTTTTTATAGTTATTTTTCTTATATTTTGAAATAAAATGCGTAATGAAATTATAGTTCTACCATTTAATGTTAAGCATACTTTCAACGTCCAGATAACAAAATAAACTGTTTACATTTATAAAAATTATTTCACGAATAAAAAAGAATTTTTCATTTGTTTCCCCACTAATTAATAAAAAATATTAGCTCACATTCACTTAGTCTCTTTCTCAAAGTATTGTACATTTATAAAAAAAAAAAAAAACATGTTTAAGAATTTTATTATATTTTATTGTTACTGGGCCACAGAAGACATAAATCTAAAAAACAATACTTAAAAAAAAAAAAAAAGTTCTGATTTTAAACAAGTTTTTATGCATGTAAATCAATACTAAACATTTAATTCATGTTTATGTTCATGAGAAATGTAGCACAGATAATTTTGTTCTTGTAAATTACGGTACGATTGATTATAAAAATAGTCGGTTCTCCTCAACCGGAATGCAATCGGGGGTCGTCCTGAAATTCACGGAACAAAAAATTCTTCGGCGCCACTATTTTCTTACAGAAAATTCTCCTTAAATAAGACGATATTTGTCGCATTTAACATAGATTTTTTTATTGTATAAAAAATTACTGATATTTGTCCCAAGAAATTCCTTTAAACGCATGAACCCTGTCAAATTGTTAAACAACATTATGTCTTATTGTCATAATATTAGGAACGTTCAAAAAGTAACGAGCCGGAGGCCTAGGAACAGAAACAAGTACATGTATTTCAAAAGTATTGGCCCTGGCTGTTGGGGCACTTGTCCTACTGAGACACAAGGCAGTGAATGGCTGTCTCGTAAAATTCCTGTGGTTGCTATGTGAACCAGTTCCGCAAGTACTGCTGGAAGTCGTCGTCCGTGGTGAATTCTTTGCCTCTCAGAGCCTTTTTTTAGGGGAACAAAAGTGGCGTAATCGCAGGGAAAGAGGTCTGACTGACGGTACTTATAAGTACAATTAAAATCATTTTTTATAAAATTTATTTAATACATTGATTAGTTGTAATGCAGTTTAAAATGAGTTATAGTTATATTACTTTATCTTGTTCCAAAAGCATTATTGGTTACATAAAATAAAATATTTTTAAAAGGATGATTTCCCTCGCTAAATATTTTTAAAAGGGTGATTCCCTTTGCTATTGCATATTTTCAGCTTTTTTGCGTTGGGGGGGGGGGGGGATTTTTCAATACGGAAATATTTCTATATTTCTATTGTAAGAACATTATGTTTGTGCATTTCCCAATTCTACAAACTATTAAGAAAAATGTTTAAAATAACATATTTGAGCAGGTTTATAAATGTTGCACAAAATGCCTATAAATTCAAATTTAATTAATCCTTCTAAATCATTCAATACTTCTAAAATGTATTAAATGATTTTGTAAATGTTCTAATGTAGTTTAAAGGATTCACGAAAAATGTATTAAAAGTTAAAATTTTCATGAATTAATAATTTAGTACATAAAGGGTTAAAGATGCCTTCGAATAAACTTGTATATGACTTATCGAATAACAAATTATAATATACAAATTTAATTTTGCTTATAATCAAAACTTTATGTAGTGTTAGAACAAGTAAAATAGCGTAAATTTCTTATACATTTTATCGAATGTCAAATTGTAAAGATAAAATACCTTCGTAACGGTAAGTAAGTCAAAAAAGGTCTAATTGCCATTATTATAGTAGGAGGATTGAACTTTGTGGCGTTAATATACGAAATATCATGGACAAGCTGACAAGAGCACAAATGAATATAAGTATATAAAAAGGGGGAAGATTGCTGTTGCGTAATTTCTAAAGCTCCATCAACAGTGCAATAGTTACATTTACAAGAGGTACGTTTATAAATACATGAAAAAATGCAAGCACTTATTATTACTTACGCTCTTCCTGCCTCACTCTTTACGAACTAAATGATACCTCTTGGTTGGTCTTCTCAGGTACATAATCAATCCACGATCTCTTCATTCGGCTGTTTTTCAACTCTTACCACCATTTCACCATTGACCGCCAGCTGCATTGTGTGCACCCATCGATATTTTTAAACACTTATTTCTTGTAATTTTAACTATTTTACTGAGGATGGAACTTTAAAATCTCCGAAACAGCTGTCTGACATTTTTACATGTATATTTTCATTTGTGTCTTATCACTTACTCCATTTATTTTACAATTGTTTAATTGTCATGACTTTATGATTTTTTTTTTTTTTATTTAATTGAAAAATATCGAGCTCATCCAAATTTGCAATCCCCTTATATTACTTACATTTATTATTAAAAAATAAAATGTGATACTCTTTTTTTTAGAAAATTTAAAATTATAATTACCTAGGCTTAAAAAAATTGTTACGTCTCCATATCTGTTTTTTGCAATAAATGTTACATTTCTAGCAGATTCTAACTTTAATGATTGATGCTTAAAAGAAAAAAAATAAGCATAAAACAAGATAAAGGAGTATTTTCCATTTTAATTGAAAGTTATTCTTATCATTAAATTAATGTAAAGACAGGCCTATGTTACAAAGTAAAACTTTCACGAAATGGGGGGAAAATATTAATGTCATTGACTAGTGGGGTCCTGAACATCTAGTACAATATATCCTGTTCTTCCTATCTTAATTATACTCTACTTCTGTCTTCATATTGGGTATTGATGAGTAATTATAAAATAGTTAAGCGGGTAAAGAAAGTAACAATATTGTTTTTAATTTAATTATTTATTTTCTTATTTAAAGTAAACAAACTTATATTATGATATTCCAATTTTTACCACGGATTAATCATTAATCTTTCCACTCAGGATCTTTTCCAAACAAAATTCGAGCTTTCAAAAATTGCAACATAGGGTCTTCTTCTAGACACCCGTTTAAATCGTTCTGAAACAAGACAATAACATACAAAGCTGGTCTTTTCTTGCACTACTGGTTATCTGATTCTCGCAAGCCTAAGATAAGTTATATGTTCGAAATTGCCGTATAACTGGGAGGGCAATATCATATGTAACTTGTTATTGCATAATTTTAACACTAATATTAAAATTGTAATACGTTAAATAAATAACTTCCTTTATTATCTTAAAATCAAAGGCATTGTAAGTCAAATAACAGAGAAGAAGAATGAACTGTAATTACATCATTTTTAATTTCTTAAAATTACTAATAAATTTTTCCTTCATGAGTGAGTACAGTTCAACCATAATTTTTAATAGGATTTTTTTCACTTATTTAAACAAAAAGAAAAAAAAAATCTGCGATATTAATATTAAATAGAAAAATTATATGCTAATATAATGGTGCCATACCTATTTAAACTTATAAGGGGTATAGGTACCTTACTTTTCTTTTTTTTTATTGAAATTTACTTGCAGCAAGAGTTTGAATTCTACGTAATAAACGCACCTCATTTACACTTGCGTCATACTGATATTTCTTGTTGTCTATTAAATTTAGATAAATTTATTGGGTGCATGAAAATGCATGAATTTGAAAATTAAAATTGTTTCTGAATGTAAATCACTTTCAAAATATACTTAATATATGAATTATATGTAAATTTGTTATACATCCACTTTCAAAAGTTTCGCAACCAGTAAGTTGCTTATAAACAGAATTATCATAATCACATCTTCCTCAATCTAGAATTTTCCCAGAATTTGTAAAATCGATTATAAGTTTAAATAAATAAAATATTTTACAGCTCAGATAATCTAGGATGTAACACAACACATATCTGACGATGAGACATGTGAGGGGTAATGATTAAAACAGTATGTCCAACAACGGCACATCATATAATCTGTAGTTATTTACATTTTATTAAATCCAGTATTTTAATACATTAGTAAATTTATTTTCATTAGAAAAACTAAAGTTATCATGAAACATAAATCATTACAAAAAGAACTGTTTTTTTTAAGTGAGCTATTAGTTAATTGATAAAGGACTTACTTCTGATACGAGAATTTGTGTTGCAGTTAAGGTATCGAGGAATGCTGCTCCACCTTCCAGATGTATACCTCTGTCAAAAATCTGCATTTTTCCAGGACCTGCCTAATAGAAAGAGAGTATGCTTTAATGTAGAGAAAGTTCACTTTTCATATTTTTCTGAATGTATCATCGGAATTTAAAGTCGTCATAAATATGTTTCATTAATATTTTCTTTTCAAACGTTATTTACTCTAAATCCATCTATAAAACATGTAGACTCAAAATTTTGATACACTTACTTCATTCAACTCAAAAGTTATATAGTTAAGATTTCAAAGAAGCAACATAACACAGTTAGCATGAAAAGTAAAGGATTTTGAGACATAACAAAATCACAAATTTTGTTGTTTATAAAGTCAAATTTCTTCTAAGAATGTTCTTAATTTTGACTTCTATTAAAAAAGAAAAAATATATATATTTGTCAACCTTTCGGGGGTTTTTTTCGAAGTAAAATAAACATTTCTGATTATTATAAACTAGAACTAATGGACTCTTTAAACTGAATTTCTACAAAGAAGATTTAAAAATTCGTTTATATATACTTTTTACTTTTTCTTCTGTTGGAAAGGTCTCAGTCTGCACATGGTCCCGTTTGAATAACATCATAATCTAATAATATATTTGTCCTTCTATCTTTTTTATTGCCTTTTTAACACACTCCAACATAGTTGAAAAGGATTTATGAATTCAGTGTTCTGACTGTTTGTCGTATGCTTCTGTCATCTGCCGTCCGTTGGTGCGCTAACTATAGTAAATATAAATGGATTGCTGTGTAATTGATATAAATTATTAAGGTTCACCATGGCATGCCCTCTATCTAAATTAGAATGTGTATCATTTACAATTCTTTTAGATGGAAATTAAAAATAATCCCGTTCCATTATGGTTTGAGTAGAAAAAAATTGCTTGCGGTTTGTTTTAAGGATTTTCATAATTTTCAAACACGATAAAATTAATATGGATTTCTCAGGAGCACTAGAACATGCTTTTTGTGGAACATGGATCGATTTATAGAGTCACACAAAAGAATAAAGTTACCGTATTGCCTATGACCGAAAAATTCTAGAAGTGCGTTTTCAGTAAAGATATGAGTTTTTAAGTTTAAATAACTTTTTGTCTACTGCGTGGTTTGTATAAATTATATAGATCAATCATATAGAGGGATACACAAAAAATTCGTAAATTTACAGTTTATGAGCGTGAAATGCTTAATCAACTATATTTAGTATATTAAGTGATGGGTATTTAGAGTTTAAATAAATTCAGACACAGAGTTATTAAAAATAGATTCATTACCGTCTGCAGATTGTTATTTCTATATTTACATTTTCAGTTATTATGCGTTTCCTAATTTTTTTTTTTTTTTTTTTGCTTAAGAAATTTTCATTCACCTCATTAAACGTTAAAGTTCCTTTTATTTATTCTGGTAGTGCTGAAAAGAGTTTCATAATCTATATTTGATACATGATTTTTCTTTCTTGCTTGACATGTTTCTTGTTTGTTAGCCGTACTCAGGACCTGTTGCTTGCTAGTCAGATGCTCTGACCACTACGCCACAGGGTTTCCTAAAAATTAACCATTTAAAACAAAATTATAACATGATTATTAAGAACACAGCATTGCTTTACATTTTTAAAATAGTCGAAACGTCGTGCAGTTTTGTACTTTGCGGATCGTGTTTGGTATCTCGATTGTCAAGAGAAAGTACACAATATATATTTTTTCAGATAAAAAAAAACTATATACAGGGTGTTTAAAAAAAAGTGGGTAAATGTTTAAAAGCTATTAGTGCACATCCAAACAAACAACTTACGTCAAACAATGCATGGTCGGAAATAAAACTCAAAGGTTCTGGGGCAGTTGGAAACTTGGCCATGCAAACGTTAAAGCTTCATTCCTGTTGCGAGTTATCGGGAGAAGAATAATTCTAATAGCATGCAAATATCATATGAGAAAGAAGAAGAACGAGTACGGAAAAATGCTCTTCGATTAATGCATGAAAGCCGCTAAACAAAGTGAGCAACCGACAATCGCGGTTGAAAGATGTTGCCCTTTACAAATAAAAAGAAGTTGGACATTTGAACGTCGAACGTGGCAAATGAGGTGTGTTCGAACTCTAACTAGTTTTAGAAATGTCTTTTGCACCGCATATTGTAATGAATGTATCTTTTAGTGCACTTCATAAGTCCATATCAATTTCATTCTGTTCTAAAGGCTATAACATCATTAAAATCCACTTGAAATAATTTTTTCCTATTGGCCGTATTGTAACGGAAATCTTTTGTGTGCCCCTGTAATTAAACGATACATCTGATTTTCATAAAATGTGAAATGACTCGACAAAATTTTGCAACAATTATACATTTAAAATTTCAGACCATTCGGTTGGGAAGTTTTTGCTCTGTTATATGGGGACGGACGGACCGAACGACGACTATAGGTATTTATATAATTACGAAAGTACCTAAAAAGACTGAAATGCATATTATCTACGGAACTGCAAATGGAATTGATTCAGATGCTCAACGATTGTACGGAGAGCGGTTTCCCAACAGGCGTTGTCGTACCGTAAAACACTTAAGCGCTTTCACCGACAGTTGTGTGACACACAATCTTTTTTCGCTTTGCGGACGCGTTTAAGTCGTGTAAAGACTGATTAATCATAGGTGGGATAAAATATATCCCACCGCCCCTCAACGGGTTTAAGGGGCGGCGGTATATATTATATACCACCTACGATTAATCATGATTTGCACCAGAAAAATTTCAGGAAATTTTAGTTTTCTGACTTTAGTGGAGAAAAGTCGTAAAATTGATTTTCCTTATTTTGAAATAAAATTTTTCTAAATTTCCTGTGGGAATTAAGCATTACACAAACGCAATTGCTTGCCCTTCAAGGGGTTAATCTTCATTTGTCCGGTCCTATAAATCATTCCGGAGGCCTTGTGTATTGAGACGGTAATGACCTACCCTTAAACATAAACATTAATATATAGCACAACATAATTTAAAAGATTCTCCGATAATGGAAAGTAAACGACCGTTCAATCTATATTTAAATGCAATGTTGACTTAATTACGCATTTACTTTCTGATAATATATACAAAATGTCTGATAATGCCGTAGCATGGGAATTTAATAGCCATATGACGCAATAGATATTTCCGTCTGGGCTCCATCACAGAGGCCATCAATAAATTTTAATGATCCTTGAACCACTGTCATTTTCCCGATCAAATATTTAAACTATTATGCTGAGACTGACGGACTTTGAAATATTAAATGATAAAAATAAAATGATGAGAGGAAACTTTGTAAAAGTTGTTAAGCATGACTGCGGATTCGATTAACGGCAAATTATTTTAAATTAACCAATGTTATAGAAACCTCAATCATATTACTTGTTTTTTGTCAAATTTTCTTATATATGTGTTTAAAGTTTCCAAATTAAATTATAAGGACTATCTATATCACATAAATATTATCTTTATTAGTTCTTAAAAACTTTTTTTTGCAATTTACATTAATATGATATGAATGAGTCTTTTTAATTTAGTACGATTGCAACGAACAACTTGAAAACTACTTTTATTAGATCGCAAATAATTATAACATATACCTGTATATATTTACACCAGAAATGCACAGTAAATAAAAAAAAATGCCTGTTTCATACTCCAGTATCTTTGTTTATTTATCGTTATGTTAGATTGTTGAAATCAGATATCCTTAAGGTACAGATCGCGATACAATAACGTAGGAAATGTATAAGAATACACGAGGCTGAACCTCTAATCAATCAAATGAAGCTAATTCTTATAAACAGGAGCTGTAAAATTTTCTATCTTAAAATTATATGACTGCATAAATACCTAGGTGTAAGAAGAAGTACTATAAGTAATGCATTGCATTATTAATGTGTTAATCTGCAAATTAGGTTCTTCAACCGAAAATCTACATGCTGTAATTTTATTTTAGATTCAATTTCATTTTATACTGTCTGTGCAAGCCCGTTTCGTTGGATTTGTATTTTAAAAATATCTTTAGCCTTTTTGAGTGGGAACATAACTATCAATCTAGTTTTTAAATTAAAATGTATAAGTAATAAATTAAGAGTGTAATTATTATTATGTATAAATCTTAATTACACCTTACAATCGTTATGAGATTTTTTTAAATTAATCAATCAGTTCCCGAGTTAATGAACACTTAATGATTAGTTGATTGATTAATTCTACCGGTATATCCCTATTTTTTAAAACTATTTTAGACATCAAAATACAGCAAACTGCAGATTGCAGTCAGAATTACCATTAATGAATCTTAATTAGACGTTTCAATCATCGTAAAGTCCTTAAAATTGATTAATTAGCTACTCAGTTTTTGAGTATTGAAAAATTTATTGCTTGATTGATTGGGTAGGTAGTACACAGCGTGACGTAAACTATTATTTCTTAAGGTACGGCGACAATTTTTATTCTTTTGAAAAAAAATCTTGCTACATCTTTAACCCATTATCCGCTGGAGGTGCGTTCAAGCAACTGTCAAAATAAATGCACATATATAAGTTATTTACATACCCACCGCTATTTTTCGAATAAAAAATTGGTCTTACTTAAAGACATAAATTTGAAGATCATATAAAGAGAAAATTATCTTCCAAAGTTTGTGGTGATAAACGCCGTTCAGCTAAAATTTGAAAATTTTAACTTTATAGTTTTGGCGGTTAATGAATTAAGCTACACAACTACGCTACACATTAATGTATAAATGGTTTTAAAAAAGTTATTTATAAAATCACGGAAGCATGATAACGGAATATCGGAAATCGTCTCACTGTGTATCACTTGTGGTTCACAGTGAGACTAAATATTTTCATAAATCATACATTTCTTACACTATATAAATAATTTTCTTCAGTATAATAATGTCTTAACTATTGCCTGAAATCGTGGTTATCACCCGGAGTTTAATGTGACGTTTTTGGGGTCGGCTAGTTTTGAAAGAGCAACAGTTAAAGATGCAAAGAAAAATTTCTATAGTTACAGGTACAAATATTATCAACAATTCAACCACACGTTGAGCTTAACTGAACACGTACAGTGGATTATGGTAATTAAACTATAGTCATCCCTCTTAAATAAAGGCTTAAGTGTATGCCTAACGTAGCTCAGCGTAAAACCAAATTTCCGAATGAAATATGAATCCGGTGGTATCCTGATAGTTGCTTTGTTATCATAAATTGTAGTTCTGGCAGTAGAGTTAAAATGTCTGATTCATTAACAGAGCCAAATCAGGAAAAGGAGGCACGAAGCTTGCTGCTTTCACACCCATGCGAAGATAAATCACTTCAAAATCACCATCTTCATCCTCAGAGATTAAGATTTTTCTTACATAGAACACACTATTTGGAAACTGCACAAGTACACAATCACGATCAACAGACTCCCGTTCTAGTTACTGAAACCTAAATGATTAATCATCGTCAGAAGAATAGTCTAAAACCATTTGTGAATCTTCATCAGATGTGTCATCTAAGGACGAATCATTCTGCACAGCCTAGTGACGTACATTTCACTGGCCCCGCCCCATACTCATTTTGAAAATTCAACAGCACCATTCGTTTGTGCTACGTTTGTGCTGGTTTGTGCCGCAAAAAATTTCGTTTGTGCCACTTCCGTTCTCTCGTTATAACGAACACAATGGGGCGGGGCCAGTGAAACGAAGCCCCGCCCCATCAATGAAATCAAAATTTTATTACTGCATTTGTTTGTGCTACGTTTGTGCTGGTTTGTGCCGCAAAAAGTTTCGTTTGTGCCACTTCCGTTCTCTCGTTATAACGAATTTTTATAATTCAAGGTCAAATAAAGAAAATCACTTATAAAAATCGTAAATAACTACATGTCACGAAATGAAATATGTAAATCTTTAGTCCCATGTAAATGTCGGTTTGTGCCGCAAAAAGTTACGTTTGTGCCATTCTGAGTCCCTCGATATAACGAATTTTCCACTATTTCAACACAGAACGACCATTTCAGTGGCCCCGCCCCATCAACGAAATCTAAATTGTATTACGGCATTCGTTTGTGCTACGTTTGTGCTGGTTTGTGCCGCAAAAAGTTTCGTTTGTGCTACTTCCGTTCTCTCGATATAACGAATTTTTATAATGCAAAGTGAAATAAAGAAAATCACTTATAAAAATCGTAAATAACTACATGTCACGAAATGAAATACCTAAATCTTTAGTCCCATGTAAATGTCGGTTTGTGCCGCAAAAAGTTTCGTTTGTGCCATTCTGGTTCCCTCGATATAACGAATTTTCCACTATTTCAACACAGAACGACCATTTCAGTGGCCCCGCCCCATCAACGAAATCTAAATTGTATTACGGCATTCGTTTGTCCTACGTTTGTGCTGGTTTGTGCCGCAAAAAGTTTCGATTGTGCTACTTCCGTTCTCTCGTTATAACGAATTTTTTAATTTCAAAGTCAAATAAAGAAAATCACTTATAAAAATCGCAAATAATTACATGTCACGAAATGAAATACTTAAATCTTTAGTCCCATGTAAATGTCGGTTTGTGCCGCAAAACGTTTCGTTTGTGCTATTCTGGTTCCCTCGATATAACGAATTTTCCACTATTTCAATAGAGAACGACCATTTCACTGGCCCCGCCCCATCAACGAAATCTAAATTTTATTACTGCATTTGTTTGTGCTGGTTTGTGCCGCAAAAGGTTTCGTTTGTGCCACTTCCGTTCTCTCGTTATAACGAATTTTTATAATTCAAGGTCAAATAAAGAAAATCACTTATAAAAACCGTAAATAACTACATGTCACGAAATGAAATATGTAAATCTTTAGTCCCATGTAAATGTCGGTTTGTGCCGCAAAAAGTTTCGTTTGTGTCTCAATTTCAAGGTCAAATAAAGAAAATCACTTATAAAAATCGCAAATATTTACATGTCACGATATGAAATACTTAAATCTTTAGTCCCATGTAAATGTCGGTTTGTGTCGCAAAAAGTTTCGTTTGTGCCATTCTGGTTCCCTCGATATAACGAATTTTCCACTATTTCAGCACAGAACGACCATTTCAGTGGCCCCGCCCCATCAACGAAATCTAAATTGCATTACGGCATTCGTTTGTGCTGGTTTGTGCCGCAAAAAGTTTCGTTTGTGCTACTTCCGTTCTCTCGTTATAACGAATTTTTTTCATCCAAGAGCACAAATAGAAAATCGCCTATGAAAAAAGGCACGGCATGAAATGAAATACGTAAATCTTTAGTCCCATGTAAATGTCGGTTTGTGCCGCAAAAAGTTTCGTTTGTGCCATTCTGGTTCCCTCGATATAACGAATTTTCCACTATTTCAACACAGAACGACCATTTCAGTGGCCCCGCCCCATCAACGAAATCTAAATTGTATTACGGCATTCGTTTGTGCTACGTTTGTGCTGGTTTGTGCCGCAAAAAGTTTCGTTTGTGCCACTTCCGTTCTCTCGTTATAACGAATTTCTCAATTTCAAGGTCAAATAAAGAAAATCACTTATAAAAATCGCAAATAATTACATGTCACGATATGAAATACTTAAATCTTTAGTCCCATGTAAATGTCGGTTTGTGTCGCAAAAAGTTTCGTTTGTGCCATTCTGGTTCCCTCGATATAACGAATTTTCCACTATTTCAGCACAGAACGACCATTTCAGTGGCCCCGCCCCATCAACGAAATCTAAATTGCATTACGGCATTCGTTTGTGCTGGTTTGTGCCGCAAAAAGTTTCGTTTGTGCTACTTCCGTTCTCTCGTTATAACGAATTTTTTTCATCCAAGAGCACAAATAGAAAATCGCCTATGAAAAAAGGCATGGCATGACATGAAATACGTAAATCTTTAGTCCCATGTAAATGTCGGTTTGTGCCGCAAAAAGTTTCGTTTGTGCCATTCTGGTTCCCTCTATATAACGAATTTTCCACTATTTCAACACAGAACGACCATTTAAGTGACCCCGCCCCATCAACGAAATCTAAATTGTATTACGGCATTCGTTTGTGCTACGTTTGTGCTGGTTTGTGCCGCAAAAAGTTTCGTTTGTGCTACTTCCGTTCTCTCGTTATAACGAAAACAATGGGGCGGGGCCAGTGAAACGACAGCCCCGCCCAATAAATGAAATCAAAATTTTATTACTGCAATCGTTTGTGCTACGTTTGTGCTGGCTTGTGCCGCAAAAATTTTCGTTTGTGCCACTTCCGTTCTCTCGTTATAACGAAAACAATGGGGCGGGGCCAGTGAAACGACAGCCCCGCCCAATAAATGAAATCAAAATTTTATTACTGCAATCGTTTGTGCTACGTTTGTGCTGGCTTGTGCCGCAAAAATTTTCGTTTGTGCCACTTCCGTTCTCTCGTTATAACGAAAACAATGGGGCGGGGCCAGTGAAACGACAGCCCCGCCCAATAAATGAAATCAAAATTTTATTACTGCAATCGTTTGTGCTACGTTTGTGCTGGCTTGTGCCGCAAAAATTTTCGTTTGTGCCACTTTCGTCCCCTTGTTATAACGAACACAATGGGGCGAGGACAGTGAAACGACAGCCCCGCCCCATCAATGAAATCAAAATTTTATTACTGCATTTCTTTGTGCTACGTTTGTGCTGGCTTGTGCCGCAAAAAGTTTCGTTTGTGCCACTTCCGTTCTCTCGTTATAACGAATTTTTATAATTCAAGGTCAAATAAAGAAAATCACTTATAAAAATCGTAAATAACTACATGTCACGAAATGAAATACGTAAATCTTTAGTCCCATGTAAATGTCGGTTTGTGCCATTCAGGTTCCCTCGTAATAACGAATTTTCCACTATTTCAAAACAGAACGACCATTTTAGTGGCCCCGCCCCATCAAATCTAAATTGCATTACGGCATTCGTTTGTGCTGGTTTGTGCCGCAAAAAGTTTCGTTTGTGCAACTTCCATTCTCTCGTTATAACGATTTTTTTTAATTCAACTGCACATATAGAAAATCGCCCATGAATAAATACATGTCAAGAAATTAAAAACGTAAATCTTTAGTCCCATGTAAATGTCGGTTTGTGACGCAGAAAGTTTCGTTTGTGCCATTACAGTTTCCTCGATATAACGAATTTTCCACTATTTCTACACAGAATGACCATTTCAGTGGCTCCGCCCCATCAACAAAATCTAAATTGTATTATAGCATTCGTTTGCCCTACGTTTGTGCTGTTTTGTACCGAAAAGTTTCGTTTGTGCCACTTCCATTCTCTCGTTATAACGAATATTTTTTTTCAACTGCACATATAGAAAATCGCCCATGAATAAATACATGTCAAGAAATTAAATACGTAAATCTTTAGTCGCAAGTAAATGTCGGTTTGTGCCCCTTAAAGTTTCGTTTGTGCCATTCTGGTTCCCTCGATATAACGAATTTTCCACTATTTCAACATAGAAAGACCATTTTACTGGCCCCGCCCCATCAACAAAATCTAAATTGTATTACGGTATTCGTTTGTGCTACGTTTGTGCTATTTTGTACCGCAAAAAGTCTCGCTTGTGCCACTTCCATTCTCTCGTTATAACGAATTTTTTTCTTCCAAGGGCACATACAGAAAATAGCCAATGAAAAAAGGCAAGGCACGAAATGAAATACGTAAATATTTAGTCACATGTAAATGTCGGTTTGTGCCGCAAAAAAGTTTCGTTTGGGCCATTCTGATTCCCTCTATATAACGAATTTTCTACTATTTCAACACTGGGCCACCATTTCAGTGGCCCCGCCACATCAACGAAATCTAAATTATATTACGGCATTCGTTTGTGTTACGTTTTTGCTGGTTTGTGCCACTTCCTTTCTCTCGTTATAACGAATTTTTTTAATTCAAGGTCACGTAAAGAAAATCACTTATCAAAATCGTAAATAAAATTGTGTCACAAAATAAAATACGTAATTCTTTAGCGCTATGTAAATGTGGATGAACTTTTTTAAAACACGGCAACTGTAAATAAAAATGGATATTTCTTCTTTGTAAAGGAAATATTTCGAAAAAAAAATCGAAAAAGTAATCAAATTAAAAAAATGATTGAACTCTGCACTTTACCATCTAACCAAGTATATGTGCATGCAAAATCTGCTTAAATTGCTCTTTTTGATTAAATTACACTTGTTGATCATAGTATAAAGCTTATAGACTTATGAGAACATATTTATGAAAAATATGACTTCTTGATAGTTCTTGAGAACTAAACCTTCATTATGGCACTTTTAAAACGTAACCTACAATGGCTGGATGCACACAGAAATTGCATAACATCAAAACAGAAATGTTACCATTGAAAAAAATGTGAGAGAATTGAAAAATATTTTAAATAATTAAGTGAAAATATTTTTTAAAGAGTTAATGACTTTTAATAATTAAACAACCTTAATGAATTTTAATAATTAAACAAATAACAAAGGAAAAAATATATTTTTTAATGAAACAAGAAAGAAAAATCATGCGTTAAGCATAGATTATGAAACACTTTCCAACACTTCCTGAACGCTTTAACAAAACTTCGTTATTTAGGGAAATAAGGTATATAAAATAACTAAGTAAACATTTTAGAAAACGTATAAAACATTTTAAAAACTGATTTCAACAGTTACCGTCCATAGTCAAATATGTATTTCAATTCTTTTGAACAGCCCTGTATTTGATCTGTAGGTTGATATATATTCTATATAATGGGGTTGAAATTTCTCTTTCAGCAATTTGTACTAATAGATGGAAACATACTTGAATACTTTTGTACAACCTTGTAGTTAACGTAGTATCTTTATTACACGCCACAATTTAGTTAAAATTTAATTAAAACTTGAATACTCGTAAGTACTAATAGATGGAAACATACTTCAATACTTTTGTACAACCCTGTAGTTAACGTAATATCTTTAGTACACGCCACAATTTAGTTAAAATTTAATTAAAACTAGAATACTCGTAAAACTATTGAAACACATTTCCAGAAATTATCATTTGTAGAGGGTCATGTATCCATTTCTTTGCGTGACCCTGTATATCATTTTATCTATATTCTACAAACATTTCTTAGTAAACTAAATGCAGTTCATCGTAAAAATGCATAACTCATATAAAAACCATCTTTAAGCAATTTGTTCTCATAGCCAGTAACCATTACGGATTTTTTTGTGTGGACCTGTATATGAATTATAGCACTTATATACATCATATAGTATGTATAAATATAGTGAAACATAAAAGCGCATATCATAATTAAAAATGCATTTCTAGCAATCATCGCTAATGTACAGTACTTCGGATACAATATAGTATCTGAAATCTTTTGTGTGTCCCTGTATATGCTATGCAATCCGTATTATACATGAAATAACTTATAGTAAACCTCAGCGGCGTATAACAATTTCATTATACATGAAATATTTTAACATAATTAAAAAAATCCCTGCCGGCTCGGGTCTACAGGCGGAGGTAGATATCGAAGTTAAGTACGAAATTCACCAACAAAACTTAAATCAAGATTAGAGATAAACCCAGTTCCTTCACTAAGAATTTGCTCTAGGGAGCTCAACATTTTGTGAAAATTCTAATATACACGAATACACACACGCATGTATACGGAATAGGTTTAAAAATGGCTAAAGCAAATTCAAAGAACCTCAAAGTGTTAAAATATGTTAATATTTCCATAGTCGGGTTTTTATCATGTTTTAATACGTTTCTTCAAACTCACATGACGTTACATATTCATCTGCTGAGGTCCATTATATTTCTAATATGACGCAATATTTTGATTATTTTTTAATTCGTTAAACTATTTATTTCATTTTGAGTTTTCATGCGGAAATTTTGCTCTAGAAAACTTATGACGTAATATTTAATTTGTTTTCAATTCGTCAAACTGTTTATTTAATTTAATTTTCACGTGAAAGTCTTGCAATAGAAAAGAAGTTGTTGTGGTGAGAATTTTATTGCTTTTTTTTAATTGTTGGCACCTGCTATAAAGAAAAATATTTATTTTTTCCTGTCATTGTTGTGAAAGAGCTGGTTTTATCAGAATCAGTGGCGTGGCGTCCGGTCATCGCTGGATGCGGCGATGACCAAGCAATATTTTAAAACTCTTAATAAGCTTTTAAAACTCTACGATCCAGTTTTAGCAGAACATTTGGAGTTCATGTATAAGTGAAGGTAAGATTTAAAGTTTCTTTTTTGAACATTCAACCATTGAATTTTAGAGTTAATAATTTTTCACCACAAACTTAAATAATTGCGATGACCACCGAAAATTTTCACGCCACGCCACTGATCAGAATCATGCTAAGACGGTATTCAAAATTTTGAATCCTCCCCATTTCCATTCCCTTGGGCCGATTTTGCCCATTTTCAATTCCCGCCGACATATTACCCATCTCAAAGTTGTTGGCGAGTTTGAAGACGATCCGTGCATAATTGCGACTTTTATCGTGCGGACAAAATTTAGTACATACATACATACATACATACATACATACATACATATATATATATATATATATATATATATATATATATATTTATATATATATGTATACATAAACTTTTTAGGTGGGTGTGGTTTTGGATTCCTGGGGTCCTATAATGAAAAGTTATGAAGGAATTTTTCAAAAGTCGCACGATGGTAACGACTGCAATAGGTAGTATTTCTTACGAAATCTACCTAATACGCCGCAAACAATTCCCTCCACTCCTATATCATTATGTAACGGAATTCCTTTGTATGTCCCTGTAAATGAATAATAACTATTCTTTACACCGCATATTCTGCAGAATGCATACTTTAGTGCACTTCATTAATGCATATCAATTTTATTATGTTTGAAAGATTGTAACACCTTTAAAAATAATTTTTAACGATTTTTCCCCATAGGTCGTTGTAAATGAACTAAACAAGCAACAAACTTCATTTAAAATAGGGAACGTGCGTAACTATGGTAAAGGGAACTATGGTAAACGTCAATAACATTCATAAATTTCAGGGCAATCCGAGTATATTTACGGGAGTTTGAGGACGGACAGACGGCCAGACAAACCGAAGTCATAAACACTTTTCAACTTTGTTGGAAAGTGTTAAAAAGGCTAATTGAAACGAATTTGATTAATTTTTCTGCTAGTTTGACATTTTATCATATTATTAGATGCTAGCTATCTAGAATTTTAACCCTTGAACGAGGTACGTTTCAAGAAATACTCACTACTAAACAAAATAAATTAATTTTTAATCTAATCAATAACTGAAAATTCACATTTTAAAAATATTTTCATGAATGTAGATATAAAAATAAGAGTTTACAAACTAATTATCTTAATTTTATCACATTGGAAAAGAATTTTCCACATTTGAACTCAATTTTTTTATACATAATGCATTACTTAATCAAATTCTATACTTTCTGATTCAACGAAATTCAGTACTTTCTTCAGTTTTTAAACCAATTCTTACATTTTTTAATTATTAAAATTTCCCAACCTCTATTACAAAACGTTTGAAGAAAAAAAGGATCACTTCATTAATGAGTATTTCTTGAAGAGTACTTCATTCAAGGTTTAAAATTCTACATAGCTAGCATCTAAAAGTAGGATAAAATCTCAAACTAGTGTAAAAGTTAATCAAATTCGTTTAAATTAGTCTTTTTTCATTAAAAAATCAATATTTTCCTTTGTTACTTGTTTAATTATTTAAATTCATTAAGGTAATGGTTGTTCAAAAACTAAAATATATGTTTCAGTTTCCCTTTTAAGTTGAAATCCTCATAACTTTTCTCTTTTAAGTTGATATTTTGATCTTATAGTTGAAAAAATCTAAAGGAATCAGCCTTTTGCCTTAAAAAATGATATTTTCCATTGTTTTGCTTAATTATTGATGTTCGTTAAGGTGTTGTCCATTCAAGATTCTAATATATGTTTAGTTTTCATCATTTAAGTGGATATCCTTATCTTATAGTTGAAAAAATCTAAAGAAATCAAATTTTTTTCCTTAAAAACTGATAGATATTTTACATTTTTTTTCCTTAATCAATAATACTCATTAAGGTAATGATTGTTCAAAAACTAAAATTTTCCTTTTTGTTATATTATCATCACTATTTAAATATATAATTAAAAAATCAAGGAAATATACCCTAATCATATGTTTACTGAACAGTTCATAATCTGCATTCTTGAGACACGAAAATACTTCGATAAATCTGATATAACATTCTTTTATTCGCATCTCTGCTTGAGAAAGCAAGATTCGGGGTTGGCGAAGGTGTTATTTTTCGAATATTTCACTCAAATGTTAAATGAAGTGGTGCGTTTTTCTTCAAACATTTTGTAACAGAGGTTGGGAAATTTTAATAATAATTTAAAAATGTACGAATTGGTTTATGAACTTAAAAAATCACTGAATTTCGTTAAATCAGAAAGTATAGAATTTGATTAAGTAATTCTTTATGTATAAAAAATTAAATTCGAATGTGGAAAATTCTTTTACATTGGGATAAAATTAAGAAAATTAGTTTTTAAACTCGTATTTTTATATGTACATTCGGGAAAATATTTTTTAAATGTGAATTTTTCAGTTATCCGCTAGATTAAAAATTAATTTATTTTGTTTATTAATGAGTATTTCTTGAAGTGTACCTTGTTCAAGGGTTAAAATTCTACATAGCTACTATTATCTGAAAGTATGATAAAATCTCAAACTAGTGTAAAAATCAAATTCGCTTAAATTACTCTATTTTTATTAAAAAATCAATATTTTCCTTTGTTATTTGTTTAATTAAAAAAATCTATTAAGGTAATGGTTGTTCAAAAAGTGAAATATATGTTTAAATTTCCCTTTTAAGTTGATATCCTCGTCTTATGGTTGAAAAAAAATTAAAAGAAATCATCCTTTTCCCTTAAAAATCGATATTTTTCATTGTTTTGCTTAAGTAATAATACTCATTATGGTTACAGCTGTTCAAAAACTAAAATGAATGTTTAACTTTCTTCTTTTAAGTTGATATTCTGATCTTATAGTTGAAAAAAAATCTAAAGAAATCAGTTTTTTCCTTTGAAATTGATATTTTCCATTGTTTTGTTTAATTAATATTATTCATTAAGGTGTTGTTCATTCAAAATTCAAATATATGTTTAATTTTACTCATTTAAGTGGATATCCTTATCCTATAGTTGGTGGCCGCCCCTCAGGGTGGTTCCGACCCGACCCCTTGAGTGGGGGAGGTGACCGGAAGCTCGGCAGATTTCGTTGTGTACGAATGCGAGGGGGCCGGATGGGGACGATTCGCCACCTCCTCGAGAGGCTCATCTCCGACAGGCGTTGAGCACGGTGGCCACGGTTAACGGACGTTGCGCATAGGGCCGTAGCCCGCCTCGGTGGGTTAAATAGGTGCGGTCCTCCGGCACCCGGGTTCTCTGGGCAAGCCGGGTAGCGACGCTCCATAGGTCGATCCCGGTGCCGGCCTTCGGGCCGGACGGTGTCGCCGGGCAAAGACTAGCTAAGGCGATAGGACCCCATCCACCTATTGACTAAGAGGGAGCCTGAAGTATGAGTGAGGGCTTTGTAGTGGAAAGTCCTCGGTGCTCGCTAGTGACGACGGGGCTCGCGGGAACGCCATGCAGGGGCTCCCGGAGCAACCGAAGGGCGAGGGTTTCGGACAGCGCCCAAGTTACTTTATGACTTGGGTGGCTCATCCCTCCGAGGACCTCAGCTGGAGCAGTTGGGAGCCGACCCTAAGGGTGGTGGGGTTTGGCGGTGCCCCCGTTGACCAAGGAGCGGTCGCGTGGGGAGCCAAGTATGGTTCTGGTTGCTCCACGTCGTGCCGTGCCCCATGGGAGGGGGTCGGCCGGCAGGTCCACCATCGAACACTACTCCCGCAGGGAAACGGGCCGGAGGCTCGCCGGTAACGCGGCGGCTCATCGTGCCTTGGGTGAACTCTTGGTCCGATCCAGGTCCTCCGTGTCTATGCGGTACCGGAGTTTGCCTCGCCTGGTGATGAGGACCTAGAGGTGTCTCCACCTAATTTTCGAACGCACTAACAAAGGTAGCGGTCGGTCACTGCACGGGGTCAGGGGTCTTCGGGCCTGGGTACCCTCGACGGCCGTGAGGTAAGGTAGTGGCGGGCGGGCTTCTGTCGGCCTCTACTGGCTTCTCTGTCCTAGGATGGAGTCGAGTCGGTGGGGGCTGGCGGGACTCCGTTCCGTCCGACCCCGTAGCGAGGCGGAGTCTATTCCGTCTAGGTGGAGCTTTCCGTGCCCGCCTGGGGTCGCTAACGGCACCTAGTCTGGGCCAACTGGCTCCCGGCGTGATCCGCGAGGTGTTCCGTCGGTTGAGCCGGGTGGTCTGGGCGAAAAGCCAGGAGCTGGGTCGCTTTACGGCCGGAGGGATTTTCCCCGTCCTCCCTGGTTTTCAAGCTCGGGGCTCCTCACTAACTTTCCTATCGGCTGGCCCACAAAAATGTCTCTGCCGGAAAATGGTATCTGATCTTGGGGGCCTGTCCGTAAATTAAATTCGGGTCGGGAAGCCTCGGTTCAGTCCGTGGGCCCAGCGTCTTTATAGGCGCCTGGTTCCTGCGATGGCTTGCGGGGTCTACCGGCTCGAGTAACCAAGTTTAGGGACCACTTGGTTTTTCTAGCTGGGTGGTGAGGACTGTCGTAGCGGCCGTTCGTCTCTTCTTGGGAATAGCCGCCACCGTGTGCGCTGGGCAGCGGTGTCGGTTTGGCCGGAGTTGGCGTGGGGTTCCGCTCTGTTGGAGCTTGTCTGACGGCGACCTTCGGGACGCGTCGCGGGGCTTGTTTCACGGGTGGTTCCTTGCGTCGACAAATGGGCCTGAAAAGGGCCCGGGACCGGAAGATGAACCCCTCATCTTATCCTATAGTTGAAAAAAATTCTAAAAAAAATCAGCTTTTTTCCTCAAAAATGTTATTTTCCATTGTTTTGCTTTTAATTAATAAAAACATTAAGGTAAATGTTGTTCAAAACTCAAATGTAAATTTAATCTTTATCTTACAGTATGATAATCTAGTCGATCTAACATTCACCCCTCATGTTATAGTAGAACAAACTCTAAAAATGTCATTTTTCCCTCTAGGGGGCATTCGAATCGGGTGGCGGTGGGACCGGAGGGTATACGGTGCGAGTATGGTACGGTGGCAGGACGATGCGGTTCGGCACCGCAGCACCGACTCCTGACCCAGAAGCCCCGTTTTCCTACTACTAATGATAAATAAAAAAAAAAATTTTAAATTCTAACTACTAGTAAATAAAAAAATTATGTTCTCAAAATTTAAAACATTTCTCCTTTAAAGAACAAGCAAAATTTAAAATTCAATTCTTCTGAAAAAAAAATTTCTCTCTTTTGATATTTTTTAAAGAAAATAAATCCCCTGCTATATTTTTTTTATACGAAAGTTTTTAATACGAAAAAAAAAAATATTCAAAATAAAAATTTGTAAAAGAAAAAAAAAATTCTAAAGAATTTTTCTATCACCTGAAAAAAAATATTAAGTTCACAAAAGAAAAAAAAATTCAATTTTCTTTTTCTATAGCTTGGGAAAAAATCTCAAACAGAAAATTTTTTATCTCCCGCTAAATAAATAACATCCTACTATAAGACGCTTATCTATCCAATTCCGCTAAAATATTGTTATCTAACAACACTTTCGCTGTTATCTTTACGCATTTCCCCTCCAAAACGCTCTTATCAGCTTAGAACTCTGAGATAAAAAAGACTTCCGGTTGACCTTCCTTTGACCTTGAGAGGACGTCGGGGCATAGAAATTTCATTCCCACACTACATACAGTAATTTCGATTTGCGGGCGTTCAGCAAAGGTATTGAGGAGCTCTGGAGGTACCTATCGTCACAGATGTATAAAAGGATTGTCGATAGTGATTTTCGAAGAACAATGTCGGTAATTAGCCGAGATATTAACCCTTAAAGACACGGACACTTTGGACATACATAAAGACACGGGAGGCGTACTCTATGCGCTATCGGCTTTATAGCTTAAATAACAACTTTTAATGATATGTTTATGTAATTTCAATGCCCAGTAGTCGTATGAAAGCAATAAACGTCGAACTGTTAAAAACAGATTAGTTTAATAAGAGTTAATCACATAATTATTATGAGATTCGCCACTAGTTTGCATTGAATGGCTCTCTCAATACGCCACCCGAGTCTTTAAAGGTTAATTAAAAACCTATCTGGAAAACCTCGCCACGGGCCAGGGCGGTGTTGCATCTTTGCGACTTCCTTTCGAAGCGCGTTTAGCGAAATGCCATGTCTAAAGTTTGAACAAGTGCTTTATTTTAGGTACACTGTAAAAAGAAAAGATTACTATTACGCTGAATTAGTGTTTATAAAATGCCAAATGAAGTTAAATATGCACTATTTTTATTGTCCGCACCAAATTAAGTTCATCATAAACAGATTAGGATAAGATTAAAAAAAAGAGTTATACAGATAGCAATATTTGATACTACTTAGGCTTCATATCTCTCTGAACTTTCATGGTATGTCCATTTATACTTTTGTAGTATATACAGCTATACCCAACCGTACGTTGTATAGTTTTTTACAAAGCTTTATTGTTCTTTTAGAAACGATATTTTGTGCAGTATACTTACTAATTAATATATTTATTGTACGAAACCCTCTGAGCACGAGTAATACTCGCACTTAACCGTTTATTTATTTCATAAAAATTACACTCATCCATGCTGCTATGTCTCTAAAACAAGGAAAGAACAAACACTCTTACATTAACATTTTTTTTTTTTTTTTTTTTTTTTTTTTTTTTAACAGGAAAAATAATTATTTGTTGAATTATTGTTTTTTATACAATTTTTTCTTTACTATATACTTTATTAAATGAAATTTGTAAATGCACTTTTCTATTTTCATGTATAGATAATGTGCACATATTTTGTACATATTATTAAACTGTGAATTATTTTTTATTTCATAAAATTACATTCTTCCATGATTATGTCTATCTGCAACGAGGAAAGAGCAGTTTTACGTTAGTAATATAGAAAAGACAGTTCGAAAGCGGCGGAGGGAGGAGTGAGGTGGGTGGAAGTGAAAATCCTACTATAGTAGGAGAGGTTTAGAGAGAGTTAGGTTCTTATCAGCCGGAAATGAGATAAGAAATGATAATCTGATAAGAGCATGTTATAGAGAGATGAGGATAAAGTATGGAAACTGAATGTCGAATATAGAGGTTAAGATCGTTTTAGAACGTAAGGAATCGATTGCCCTTGTAGATCATACTATAGTATGATGGGGTAGAAGGGGAGTAAATTTTTAGACAGGGCTTAATTTTTCGTATCTTCTTAAGGTTTGAATGAATGACCATATAAGGTAATGTTATACTATAACATAAGGGGTTAGGTCTTTTTGGGAGAAAGTGTGAGGAAGCTTATTTTTTTTTTTTTTTTAATCAACTTAAAGTTTGAACATGAAACGTAACTGAAAAATACAATGTGGCACCCTCTATTGGTAGGAAATGGAATTATAAGTAATGCAATCAGTTTTTTTTTCGTAAAAATTTCACTTGGAATCGAACCTGTGACAAAATAGTATCTTGACTTGATAATTTGAAGTAGGTTTAACTGATCAAGCCAAGAAACTATACCTGTGAGTCGAGATTTTAGATTTTTCAAGACAAAAAATTATGTTCCTCTCATTTATGTGCAAAGAGAGGTTGATTTATCGGTTACTTAAGATAAGTCAACAGTATCTCTTTTAACTACTACTACACTTTGAGAATTACTTTAATGTACACGATTTTTACTTTTAGCTTAACTGATTTTATCGATTTTGTATACGGGAGTATGGTCATTTTACCAAACAGTAGTTTCGAACTTCGTATGAAATTTCATTTTTTATAATTGATATGCTATCCACTGTTAGAAAATTACTTTTATATAATACATGCTAAATACAGCTCAACTTGTGCAGAATGAATATGTTTAAAACAAAACAATATAGCATATATAGTGGGCAGCATACACTCATCATTTAAATCCGATCGAGGAAAACACACTCTATTGCATGCCACTGTTTACGTGTTCAATACTTTGGTACTATATCAGATTTTGAAGAGTTACTTCGTTAACTCTTATCGACAACCTCATTGCATCGGTGGAAAACAGATATTGTACAATATTAACTATTCCGGGGGAGCACACACCATATAAAGTATAGTCCATTCTTTTCAAACATCATATATATGTCATTTAAAGTTTCTCAAATTGGTGCGGAGCATATGATTATGCTCTTGACATAATTTTATACAGTTAAAATTCCAATATAAGATAATTTAGTGTTTCATTTTCTATTTTACATTCAATATAATGCCTACTTTCAATTTTATATCCATGCATGGCTGTCTTGCATGGTTTGCTTTCCCACATTTTTAAACAGTGTATACGAATTTATATATAAGATTTTGTAATTCTATGATTTGTTTATTTTCATCATTTCAATTAATCGCAGTATATGGACAATTAAAGATAACATCTCATTTTCTTTGCTTCCATATGTTATTATTAAATCTATGTTCTCAGCAATATCGCTCAGACTAATCCCTCTGAGGGAAGTCCTAGTCTAGTCAATAACTGAAAATTTCACATTTTAAAAATATTTTCCCGAATGTACATATAAAAATACGAGTTTACAAACTAATTTTCTTAATTTTATCACATTGGAAAAGTAGTTTCCACATTCGAAATTAATTTTTTATGCATAAAGCATTACTTAATCAAATTCTATACTTCCTGATTTAACGAAATTCAGTGATTTTTTAAGTTGATAAACCAATTCGTACATTTTTTAATTATTATTAAAATTTCCCAACCTCTGTTACAAAATGTTTGAAGAAAAACGCACCACTTCATTTAACATTTGAGTGAAATATTCGAAAAATGACACCTTCGCCAACCCCGAATCTTGCTTTCTCAAGCAGAGATGCGAATAAAAGAATGTAATTTCAGGTTTATCGAAGTATTTTCGTGTCTCAAGAATGCAGGTTATGAACTGTTCACTAAACATATGATTAGGGTATATTTCCATGAATTTTTAATTATGTATTTAAATAGTAATAATAATATAACCAAAAAGGAAAATTTTAGTTTTTGAACAATCCTTAACTTAATGAGTATTATTAATTAAGGAAAAAAAATAGAAAATATCAATATCAGTTTTTAAGGAAAAAAGTTGATTCCTTTAGATTTTTTCAACTGTAAGATAAGGATAATACACTTAAATGATGAAATCTAAACATATATTTGAATTTTGAATGAACAACACCTTAATGAACATCAATAATTAAGCAAAACAATGGAAAATATCAACTTTTAAGGCAAAAGACTGATTCCTTTAGATTTTTTCAACTATAAAAGCAAAATATCAACTTAAAAGAGAAAAGTTATGAGGATTTCAACTTAAAAGGGAAACTGAAACATATATTTTAGTTTTTGAACAAGCATTACCTTAATGAATTTAAATAATTAAACAAGTAACAAAGGAAAATATTGATTTTTTAATAAAAAAAGACTAATTTAAGCGGATTTGATTAACTTTTACAATAGTTTGAGATTTCATCCTACTTTTAGATGCTAGCTATGTAGAATTTTAACTCTTGAATGAAGTACTCTTCAAGAAATACTCATTAATGAAGTGATACGTTTTTCTTCAAGCGTTTTGTAATAGAGGTTGGGAAATTTTGATAATTACAAAATTTAAGAATTGGCTTAAAAACTGAAGAAATCACTGAATTTCGTTGAATCAGAAAGTATAGAATTATGAGTATGAATTATTAAGTATGAAAAATGTATGAGTTAAGTATGAATTAAGTATGAACTTTATGTATAAAAAATTGAGTTCGAATGTAAAAAATTCTTTTCCAATGTGATAAAATTAAGAAAATTAGTTTGTAAAATCTTATTTTTATATCTACATTCATGAAAATATTTTTTTAATATGAATTTTCAGTTATTGATTAGATTAAAAATTAATTTATTTTGTTTAGTAATGAGTATTTCTTAAAGTGTATCTCGTTCAAGGGTTAAAATTCTAGATAGACAGCATCTAAAAGTATGAAATAATGTATAACTAGCATAAAAATTAATCAAATTCGTTTGAATTAGTCTTTTTAACACTTTCCAACAAAGTTGAAAAGTGCTTATGACTTCGGTTTTTCTGCCGTCTGTCCGTCTATCCGTCCTCTAACTCCCGTAAATATACTTGGATTGCCCTGAAATTTATGAATGTTATTGACGTTTACCATAGCACGTTCCCTATTTTAAATAAAGTTTGTTGCATGTTTAGTTTATTTACAACGGCCTATGGAGAAAAATCGTAAAAAATTATTTTTAATGTTGTTACAATCTTTCAAAAATAATAAAATTGATATGCATTAATGAAGTGCACTAAAGTATGCATTCTGCAGAATATACGGTGTAAAGAATAGTTATTATTCATTTACAGGGATATACAAAAGAATTCCGTTACACAATGATATAGGAGTGGATGGAATTGTTTGCGGCGTATTTTAATTACGTTAAATTATTTCGTGTATAATGAAATTGTTATATGTCGCTGAGGTTTACTATAAGTTATTTCATGTATAATACGGAGTGCATAGCATATACAGGGACACACAAAAGATTTCAGATTCTATATTGTATCCGAAGTACTGTACATTAGCGATAATTGCTAGAAATGCATTTTTAATTATGTTATGCGATTTTATGATTCACTATATTTATACATACTATATGATGTATATAAGTGCTATAATTCATATACAGGTCCACACATGAAAATTCGTAATGGTTACTGGCTATGAGCAAAAATTGCTTAAAGATGGTTTTTATATGAGTTATGCATTTTTACGATGAAATGCATTTAGTTTACTAAGAAATGTTTGTAGAATATAGATAAAATGATATACAGGGTCACGCAAAGAAATGGATACATGACCCTCTACAAATGATAATTTCTGGAAATGTGTTTCAATAGTTTTACGAGTATTCTAGTTTTAATTAAATTTTAACTAAATTGTGGCGTGCACTAAAGATACTACGTTAACTACAGGGTTGTAAAAAAGTATTCTAGTATGTCTCCATCTGTTAGTACTTACGAGTATTCTAGTTTTAATTAAATTTTAACTAAATTGTGGCGTGTAATAAAGATACTACGTTAACTACAGGGTTGTACAAAAGTATTTAAGTATGTTTCCATCTAATAGTACAAATTGCTGAAATTGAAATTTCAAACTGTTATGCGTTTTCTTGCTAAACTAAATTTCCCCATTATATAGAATATATATCAACCTACAGATCAAATACAGGGCTGTTCAAAAAAATTGGAATATATATTTGACTATGGACAGTAACTGCTGAAATCAGTTTTTAAAATGTTTCATACGTTTTCTAAAATGTTTACTTAGTTATTTTATATACCTTATTTCCCTAAATAACGAAGTTTTGTTAAAGCCTTCAGGAAGTGTTGGAAAGTGTTTCATAATCTATGCTTAAAGCATAATTTTTCGTTCTTGTTTCATTAAAAAATCAATATTTTCCTTTATTATTTGTTTAATTATTAAAATTCATTAAGTTTGTTTAATTATTAAAATTCATTAACTCATTAAAAAATCTTTTCACATAATTATTTAAAATATTTTTCAATTCTCTCACATTTTTTTCAATGGTAACATTTCTGTTTTGATGTTATGCAATTTCTGTGTGCATCCAGCCATTGTAGGTTACGTTTTAAAAGTGCCATAATGAAGGTTTAGTTCTCAAGAACTATCAAGAAGTCATATTTTTCATAAATATGTTCTCATAAGTCTATAAGCTTTATACTATGATCAACAAGTGTAATTTAATCAAAAAGAGCAATTTAAGCAGCTTTTGCATGCACATATACTTGGTTAGATGGTAAAGTGCAGAGTTCAATCATTTTTTTAATTTGATGACTTTTTCGATTTTTTTTTCGAAATATTTTCTTTACAAAGAAGAATTATCCATTTTTATTTACAGTTGCCGTGTTTTAAAAAAGTTCATGCACATTTACATAGCGCTAAAGAATTACGTATTTTATTTCGTGACACAAATTTATTTACGATTTTGACAAGTGATTTTCTTTATGTGACCTTGAATTATAAAAATTCGTTATAACGAGAGAAAGGAAGTGGCACAAACGGAACTTTGATGCACAAACCAGCACAAACGTAGCACAAACGAATGCCGTAATATAACTTAGACTTCGTTGATATGGCGGGCACACTGAAATGGCGGCCCAGTGTTGAAATAGTAGAAAATTCGTTATATCGAGGGAACCAGGATGGCCCAAACGAAACTTTTTTGTGGCACAAACCGACATTTACATGTGACTATAGATTTACGTATTTCATTTCGTGCCATGTCTTTTTCATAGGCGATTTTCTATATGTGCCCTTGGATGAAAAAAATTCGTTATAACGAGAGAATGGAAGTGGCACAAACGAAACTTTTTGCTGCACAAACCAGCACAAACGTAGCACAAACGAATACCGTAATACAATTTAGATTTCGTTGATGGAACGGGGCCACTGAAATGGTCGTTCTGTGTTGAAATAGTGGAAAATTCGTTATATGGAGGGAACCACATTGGTACAAACGAAACTTTTTGCGGCGCAAACCGACATTTGATGAGCGCTAAAGATTTCCGTATTTAATTTCCTGACATTTATTTATTCATAGGCGATTTTCTATATGTGCATTTGAATTAAAAAAAAAATTCGTTATAACGAGAGAATGGAAATGGCACAAACGAAACTTTTTGGGGTACAAAACAGCACAAACGTAGCACAAACGAATACCGTAATACAATTTTGATTTTGTTGATGGGCCGGGGACAGTGAAATGGTCGTTATGTGTTGAAATAGTGGAAAATTCGTTATAACGAGGGAACCAGAATGCCACAAACGAAATTTTTTTTGGCACAAACCGACATTTACTTGCGAGTAAAGATTTACGTATTCAATTTCTTGACATGTATTTATTCATGGGCGATTTTCTATATGTGCCCTAGAATTATAAAAATTCGTTATAACGAGAGAATGAAAATGGCACAAACGAAACTTTTTGGGGCACAAACCAGCACAAACGTAAGACATAAGAATGCCATAATACAATTTAGATTTCGTTGATGGGGCGGGGCCACTGAAATGGTCATTCTGTGTACAAATAGTGGGATATTCGTTATATCGAGGGAACCAGAATGGCACAAACGAAACTTTTTGCGGCACAAACCGACATTTACATGGGACTAAAGATTTAGGTATTTCATTTCGTGACATGTAGTTATTTACGATTTTTATAAGTGATTTTCTTTATTTCACTTTGCATTATAAAAATTCGTTATATCGAGAGAACGGAAGTAGCACAAACGAAACTTTTTGCGGCACAAACCAGCACAAACGTAGCACAAACGAATGCCGTAATACAATTTAGATTTCGTTGATGGGGCGTGGCCACTGAAATGGTCGTTCTGTGTTGAAATAGTGGAAAATTCGTTATATCGAAGGATCGAGAACGGCACAAACGAAACTCTTTGCGGCACAAACCGACATTTACATGGGACTAAAGATTTAAGTATTTCATATCGTGACATGTAATTATTTGCGATTTTTATAAGTGATTTTCTTTATTTGACCTTGAAATTGAAAAATTCGTTATAACGAGAGAACGGAAGTGGCACAAACGAAACTTTTTGCGGCACAAACCAGCACAAACGTAACACAAACAAATGCAGTAATAAAATTTAGATTTCGTTGATGGGGCGGGGCCAGTGAAATGGTCGTTCTCTATTGAAATAGTGGAAAATTCGTTATATCGAGGGAACCAGAATGGCACAAACGAAACTTTTTGCGGCACAAACCGACATTTACATGGGACTAAAGATTTAAGTATTTCATTTCGTGACATGTAATTATTTGCGATTTTTATAAGTGATTTTCTTTATTTGACTTTGAAATTAAAAAATTCGTTATAACGAGAGAACGGAAGTGGCACAAACGAAACTTTTTGCGGCACAAACGTAGCACAAACGAATGCCGTAATACAATTTAGATTTCGTTGATGGGGCGGGGCCACTGAAATGGTCGTTCTGTGTTGAAATAGTGGACAATTCGTTATATCGAGGGAACCAGAATGGCACAAACGAAACTTTTTGCGGCACAAACCGACATTTACATGGGACTAAAGATTTACATATTTCATTTCGTGACATGTAGTTATTTACGTTTTTTATAAGTGATTTTCTTTATTTGACCTTGAATTATAAAAATTCGTTATAACGAGAGAACGGAAGTGGCACAAACGAAACTTTTTGCGGCACAAACCAGCACAAACGTAGCACAAACGAATGCCGTAATACAATTTAGATTTCGTTGATGGGGCGGGGCCACTGAAATTGTCGTTCTGTGTTGAAATAGTGGAAAATTCGTTATATCGAGGGAACCAGAATGGCACAAACGAAACTTTTTGCGGCACAAACCGACATTTACATGGGACTAAAGTATTAAGTATTTCATATCGTGACATGTAATTATTTGCGATTTTTATAAGTGATTTTCTTTATTTGACCTTGAAATTGAAAAATTCGTTATAACGAGAGAACGGAAGTGGCACAAACGAAACTTTTTGCAGCACAAACCAGCACAAACGTAGCACAAACAAATGCAGTAATAAAATTTTGATTTCATTGATGGGGCGGGGCTGTCGTTTCACTGGCCCCGCCCCATTGTGTTCGTTATAACGACAGAACGAAAGTGGCACAAACGAAAATTTTTGCGGCACAAACCAGCACAAACGTAGCACAAACGAATGCAGTAATAAAATTTTGATTTCATTGATGCTGCGGGGCTGTCGTTTCACTGGCCCCGCCCCATTGTGTTCGTTATAACGAGAGAACGGAAGTGGCACAAACGAAAATTTTTGCGGCACAAACCAGCACAAACGTAGCACA
Organism: Maratus speciosus; assembly: GCA_963932465.1. NCBI lineage: Eukaryota > Metazoa > Arthropoda > Arachnida > Araneae > Salticidae > Maratus > Maratus speciosus. The sequence continues at coordinate 195,889,581 of OZ010793.1, read as the reverse complement.
AACGAATGGTGCTGTTGAATTTTCAAAATGAGTATGGGGCGGGGCCAGTGAAATGTACGTAGCCTAGTGCGTTTTTGAAGATTTCAGAAATAAGGTTTTGGATTCCGATTTCCCTTTTTTCTTTTTACGGGAATTTCTGTTGCGTACATCAGCAATGAGCCACTATGAGATGCAGTTTATGATTTCTAATTAATATTTATAGATTTTCAAAACATTAAATGTGTGAGCCTCACGTGGACATTGGCAGGCCTTGGGCTACCTTCATGCAAATTTTCAGCTGCTTACGTTTAGTAGATTTCCCTAGACATGCACATTATTAGATATAGATATGTTTGGTTTAGTAAATAGTGTCACAATGAAGGAAATAAATTGTATAACAGACATTTAGGTAACTTTAACCACTATAAAAAAAGAATTATTTACTATTTTGTCGGACGAGTAACTGAAACGCCGAAACTATATCCCCGTTTTGCATAAGATGAGGTCGTTATGTGGGAGTGCCAGCTTAGAAAAAAAGTTACAACTATATGTCAAAGCGACTGCTGTCTCAATGTGTAACATTCACACTGTGTACTACTCCATAAAGTTATGGATTTTACTTCCTTTCTTCTTTTTACGGGAAGGATTTATGTTGCCTAGATTAGTAATGAGCCATTCTATGATGCAGTTTATTATTTCTACTTAATATTTCTAGATTTTCAAAGCATTAAAAATATGAGCCTCGGGTGGACAATGGAAGACCTTTGGCTACCTTCATGCGAATTTTCAGCCTCTTACATTTAGCAGATTTTCCCTATCACGCCCCCCCCCCCCTCACTCACACACAGAGAGAAATATTCTTTTATTAATAAATAACTTTTTTTAACATCATAACCACATAATAGGTACACAATGAGACACATCTCACTGTGTACCACAACTGTGTGTCTCACTATGTACTTCCGTTACGTTGTAACAAAATGGATGCCACATCTGTTAAACTAATTTCATCGCTTCAGAAAGTTTATGTCGTTTTATCGAAATAGTCTATTATTAGATATAGCTAGGTTTGGTTACGTAATTATATATCGTAATAAAGGAAATAAACTCCATAATAGACGTTTATGTAACTTTAACCACTATAAAATAAACTATTTTGTCGTACGAGCAACTAAAGTCTCGAAACTACATCCACGTGTTGCATAAGATGAGGTCATTATGTGTAAGTGGAAAAAAACTTGGAAAAAAATTACAACTATATGTCAAAGTGACTGCTGTCTCACTGTGTAGCACTCACTGTCTCACTCACCCCTATATATTTAAATACTTAGCTAAAGAGAAACACTAATATGTCACTATGTTGAATTCATAAATTTAAGATTTACAATTCATGGTTTGTATGCCTCATGTGATTTGAATACCAGTGTTTTGACAAAATTTAATTTTTTTGACTTATCTTAATGAAGGAAGTTTTTATTTAAATATGGCTGCTATTATTTTACAGAAAAAACTAGTATTCGAATCTCTTTAAGTGCCGAGGCGTACGAACATACTATATAAATTGAAGAATCTAATTCAGTGGTTTCCAAACTTTTATTGGCTACGCCCCACCAAAGCGTCTATAAAATCACCCCCCTCCTCACGGTGTAAGTTATGTGTTTTATTATTTAGAAAGTGAACTTTATTGACACGATGAAAGCGTAATAGAGACTTATCGGTAACTGTTCATTTCAACACAATTCTATAAATGCAATGAGGCACATCTTCGTCTTTGTGCCAAAAAGAGTTTTGTTGTACTTTTCCAACTTCCAATGGTAAAGAAAAGTTTTATACGGTCTGCATTTTTATCCTCGCAAAATATCTTAAAGAAAGGCTTACATTTATCCTTATAATGGATAATTTTATAATTCATTTTTTTAACTTATTAAGAGTCGGTGGAAAAGCTTTTGACACTAAATTTTCATTCTATGGATAAAACAATTGGCAAGAAGTATTTCAAGTTTCTGATTTTTATTAATTTTAAGTAGTCAATTCCCCATAACAACACTTTTTTCTGTTTTCCTTTTCGAAATATTGTTAATAAGCGTTGAGAACCAGAATGAACTATTCCACATTTTTGTGAAAATAAGTTTGCGATGTCAAACGTTATATGCTATGGCGTCTATCCGCGACATTATAAATTCTTATAATTTCGAAACTATTCAACTGCTTTCTAGCCTCTTTAACTATTCAAGTGATAGTCCAACTTACCTTGCATATAAAGCTGCCAGTGAAAAACTGAAACAAGTGATTTCCTCACGCCGGTACTGCCAACTTAATCACCTTTGAACTTAAACACCATACTTACTGAAGAAGTCTTGCCTCCTCTGGCCACATTAATAACTGGCTTAAAAGAGTTTAACAAAAATTTCGAAAGAATTTTTCTGGAAATCGCAGCTATCTAGGTTGGCCCACTATGGCTAAAGCCTCAATTGCCTTCCACGTATTATCTTATTTTTAAATTTAAAGTGCATAATGCCATCATGTAAATTTATTAACTGTGTAGGATGCCAGCAATAGAGCTATAGCTACTATCTACCCATTTCCTTTTCTATTGCTATTTAAGATTTATAAAAATTTTAAAGTTGGTAATACCTCGTTTTGATATTTCATATAATTGTTAGGTTAAATATGTCCAAGACAGTCATATTTATATACAAATTTAAGAAGTTTTATTTATAAAATATTCTTCATGTGACACATAGAAGTAGTAGACGAATAGAAGTAGAAAGCTTATTTAATAAATAATCAAAAACCCAAAGTTATTGTATCAACATATTTCAATAGATTATTCGTAAAATTATTCTGGTGTTGGTTTCTGTTTAAAATCTTTGATTGAGAAAACTTTTAAAGTGCAACTATCAAAAACTGATTTTTTAAACTTTGTTTGCCCATTTATGTCTTCAACACTCCTTAAAGAAAAAAAAAAAGACAAAGGAAACTGATAGCGCATGGGTGAGTAAGAAATTCAGAATTTTCCCCCGGTGGGGCACACACCTCACGTTGGGAACCACTGATCTAATTCATCATTAACCCTTTGAGGAGCAAGTAATTGTGTTTCTGTAATGTCGAATTCAAACCAGAATCTTTAAAAAAATATTGCAGAATAAAGAAAAGCAATTTTACGACATTTTATCCCCCACCAAATTTAGAAAAATAAAATTTAATAAATTTTTTCTGGTACAAATATTTATTAACCGTAGGTGGGGTAAAATATATCCTACCGCCCCTAAAGGAGTTAATGGGTGTATCGAAAGTTATGAAACAAAAAGATTATACAAACTACTCTAGTTAATTGAAAAGAAACGTCTTTCCCGCTTTTCCTTCCAGTGTATGAAACAAAAACTTTATACTGTGACGTCGCACAGTCGGGAAAACGGCAGATTTATCTTGCCAGAATTTTTTCTTAATAACAAAATTGTGTAAAGTGTATATTTTATTAGTTTGTAACAACATTATAATTGTCTAGTAGTTTTTCTTTGAAAAATATGTTATCTGTATATACAGGATATGTGAAAATCATTGTAACATGTAACACTAACATTAATCAAATTAAAATATTAGTGATTTCTTCTCTAGTTGCGATAGTACTTTATCCATGAATATAAACTTATCTTTTTATATATAATAACTCAAAAATTTAAATTTCTGACATCATAATGTAATTCGTTTGAAAACAATCGAATATTTATTTATTCAAGAATTCGAAGATAGTTGCATTTTTTCATGCGTCTTCATAATTTCTGAAGTTTATATTAAATTACACTAAATTTTATTTTAAAAAACTGTTCCAGTTTTAGAAAGCTAGTAACACTTTTTTATGTATTTTTACACCTTTTTCTGTTTCTAAAATAGAAATTTTCCGTTTATGCTTCTATAGATTATATCAATAATAATGAATTGAGTCAGGCATTTATTAATAATATATATATTATAATAATATAAATTATGTAATTAAATGAAAACATATATCACAAATAACATAAGGTATATACAGTGAAATACGTTTAACACGAAATCGCTTAACACGAAATGATATAGCGGTCCGGACAGTATACGATGCAATTTAATGCATTTTTGTTCTTTTAACACCAAACAAAAATCGTTTAACACGAAAAAAAATGCTATTTCGAGCTAGTTAGTTTAAGTTGAAATTGGTGAATTTTGTGTTAAAACCCCTGAATTTTTGGTGAAAATCACAGAATTTCGTGTTTTTGTAAATTAGCTTATGTTTTATGAGCACAATGGCTGAGAAATCGGTGCGAAAACAAACTGCTATTTTGCTTGAAATGAAGATGAAGCTGCTTATTGCAGTTGATGAAAATGAAGGACGAAAACAGAAATTTGCAAAGAGTTTTGCATTGTCAATTCTACATTATCAACAATAATAAAAAACAGGGATCCCATTACGTTAATGTTTGAGCGCAGTATTTTTAAACCACAGAGAAAACGTATATTATGAGAACTGCTTAGCACGAAGATTTAGAGACAGCTTAACTTATTTGATTCAAACTAGCTAGATCTCAGAATGTTGAAAAAGACACTTAAAAAAAAAACTAATTTTTTTCCCCCCAAAACAATATTTTGTTTATTTGCCTTATATCCAAATGGTGCAACTTACTAATAGGTTAACAGGAAATCGAAATAAAATTTGATAACTTCGAAAATATTTGTGGGTTTTGTTATTTTTTTTAAGAATCTTTTAACGTGAAATTTTTTTAACACGAAAATATTTTTCGGTCCTCCCAGTTTCGTGTTAAACGTATTTCACTGTAATTAACAGACTATATATACGTATTAGATGGCGAAATGTAAGGTAATGCCAGTTTTGTCAGATTGGGGACTTTTTAAATTCAGATTATTTGACTGTTACCACTTTTTAAAAATAGTATAATTCTCCTTATTTTTCAGAACTTTTAATTTATTTTTGAATAGGGCAAATATTCCTATTTCAAGAAAGAGGTGACAATCAACAATCTGCGGACAAAAAAAGTCCCCAATCTGGCAAAACTGCGTGATGCAGATGATACAAAATTTTCATTGGAATAGCTCTCATCACTATTTGATTTCATTTCGCTCTAACGGTCTGTAGCACTGAATTGTTCAACAAGAATATGCTGCGGCAAAGTATTTAAAAATAGTTTAATAGTTTTCTTGGTACACGTTTCCTTCAAGATAAGAGCGACTCTCTAGATGTCCTTTTTACAGTCTTATTGGTTGGTAAAATATAGGGATGAAAGCATTAGATTTTTACAAAAATCTTTTGTTAATTGAACGACGACAGGTAAAAGTACAAATGAACTCTTGTTTATATACAGTTTGTTGAGAGTCATCACATCCTCACTTTTAATTTAGCAAATGTGCATAGATTTCATCTTCGTTCAGTAACTCTACAACTTCTTTTAGATAGTGCAACAATCGTATAGTGGTTTGATCTAGTAAATGTCGCAACCGACCTCCAGCAGAAGGCATAGTAACTATGCAAGAGTCATTGTTTTGGTAATAGTTATTTATTTATATTTGTAGCGAATTACAAGAAAGCTAAATTTTCTTACGTGGAAATCTAGCTTTTTCATATTGCATTGTTGATAGATTTGTTTAAACTAACATTAATAAAGCCTTAATAGTGTTGATCTTCCAATAAATTGTTTCATGTTTATCATATAACATTGTCCAGCAGCATATTATTGTAATTGGTTAGTATGAGAAATTATCTAAATATTTGCTCTGCAGCGTAAGTTTTTGGTTTTTATCTTTTGCTCTTTCCATTACAATAGCCGAATAATTTCTGAGGACGACCGGGTCGGACAGCAACTGGCTGAAATCGGAAGTTTCCCAGAAACCAAGATGACTTATAAGAAAATATGCAAGTTCTTAAGCGTTTTATACCATATGTGCTAAAATTTCGATTTGAATTTTAAAACAACGTGCTCTATTTGACTCTTTCGCTTTTCAGAATGACTATTTTTGTTGACAATCCTCGACAAATTCTAATTTGTTATCTAATTTAAACTTTCGCGGCCTAATTTTAGCCATTAGCGGTACAGCTAATAGTTAAGCTCATAAATATGTCAACGAAGTTGAATTAAATATATATAATGTAAATGAAAAAAAAAGTCCTTCCGGCCAGTGCCGGGAGGAAGAGGTAGCTTTCATAATCCTTATTTTAAAAAAGCCAACTTATATCATGCAAACACACGAAGCTCAATATAGTGGAAACCGAATATAGGAGATTCAATACTAATTTTTATCAATATAATGAATGAGAATTTCGCGAAATTAGCCAGCTTTATCCAAGCTGCTTTTCGTTAAAGTAACTTATATTTGGCTGCCAAATTCGGCAATTTCTTAAAGTGCCTGTCATTTTAAGACAACATGGTGGATGAGGCTAAGCAGTGAACTTGGTCGAGACCTTAGTAATTGCTGTGCACATGCTCACTCACATCGGAATCGGTTAATATATAGGAGTGCTGTCGCATGCAAAAAATCAGATTTTTCAAAATGTCACCCACAATAGAAATTGAAACTGCTATATCTGAGTCATTTTTTAAGGTAAAGACAAACAAAAAATGCTCCTGAATCCTTATATCAAGATCAAATACTTAAGAAAGAAACCTTTTTCAATTTCTAATTTTTTTGCACCTCACTTTAAATATATATATATTTTTTTAATTTAATGGCCGCCATTTTGAAACAAGATGGCTGATGAATCTGGCCAGCGAACTTGGTCGAGGTGTTGATGTATACTATCCACATGCCTTCTTACATCGAAATAGGCGAATACGTGTGTTATCGCGTGACAAATGCAAGATCGTTTCAAAATGTTAGCCATGCTAGAAATTCAAAGTGCTATAAATCAACCATTTTTTAAGATATCAACAAAAGAACAAATTTTCAGAAACAAAAACTGCTCAAGGCCAAACACATAAAAAAAATCTTTTTCATTTTTCCAATTTTTTAATACCTCATTTTGAATTTTAAATTTAATTTTTTTTAAATGGCAACCCTTTTGAAACAAGATGGCGAATGAAGCTGGCCAACGAACTCGGTCGAGACATTGGTATGTACTATGTACAGACCAAGTTACATCCAAATAGGTTCATAAATACGCCTGTTATCGCCTGACAAAAATCAGGTCTTTTTAAAATGTCAGCCACAAGAGAAATTCAAAATGCTATTACTCAGCCATTTTTTTTTAGATATAGACGAAGGAAAAACTGTTCCGGAATCTTTGTATTAAGGTCAAACACATACAAAAAAATCTTTTTCATTTTCCAATTTTTTGGTATCTCATTTAAATTTCTTTATTTTTTAATTTTTTTAAATGGCCGCCATTTTGAAACAAGATGGCGGATGAAGCTGGCCAACGAACTCGGTCGAGATATTTGTATGTACTATGTACACACCAAGGTACATGTAAGTCGGTTCATAAATACGCCTGTTATTACGTGAGAAAAATCAGGACGTTTCAAAATGTCAGCCACGCTAGAAATTCAAGATGCTATAACTCAGCCATTTCTTAAGATATTGACGAAACAAAAACTGCTCCCGAATCTTTTTATCAAGGTCAAACACATAAGAAGAAAATATTTTTTCAATTTTCAATTTTTGGTACCACATTTCAAATTTAAATTTTTCTTAAAAATTTAAATGGCCGCCATTTTTAAACAAGATGGCGGGTGAAGCTGGACAACGAACCCGGTCGAGACATTGGTATGTACTATGTATAAACGAAGTTACATCCAAATCGGTTCATAAATACGCCTTTTATCGCGTGACAAAATTCAGGACGCTTCAAAATGTCAGCCACGCTAGAATTTCAAAATGCTATAACTCAGCCATTTTTTAAGATATAGACGAAACAAAAACTGCTCCGAAATCTTTGTATAAAGGTCAAATACATAAGAAAAAAAAAATTCCATTTTCACTTTTTTGGTACCACATTTCAAATTTTAAATTTTAAAAAAAATTTTAAATGGCCGCCATTTTGAAACAAAATGGCGGATGAAGCTGACCAACGAACTCGGTAGAGAGATTGGTATGTACTATGTACACACCGAATTACATCCAAATCGGTTCATAAATACGCCTTTTATCGCGTGACAAAATTCAGGACATTTCAAAATGTCAGCCACGCTAGAAATTCAAAATGCTATAACTCAGCCATTTTTTAAGATATAGACGAAACAAAAACTGCTCCGGAATCTTTGTATAAAGGTCAAATACATAAGAAAAAAATATTTTTCCATTTTTAATTTTTTGGTACCACATTTCAAGTTTTAAATTTTTTTAAAAATTTTAAATGGCCGCCATTTTGAAACAAAACGGCGGATGAAGCTGGCCAACGAACTCGGTCGAGACATTGGTATGTACTATGTACACACCGAATTACATCGAAATCGGTTCATAATTACGGCAGTTACAGTGTGACATAGGTCAGATATATAGATATATACACTATGACGCAAAAGTTTAGACAATGAAGAAATTCTTACATACTTTGAAAAATATTTATTCAATTTTCAAATCACTGCTTGAAATTAATGTGCTGTACATATAAACAATATTTATAACAAAGAAAAGTGGAATTGTGCATATTGCAATAAATTAAATGGTAACAAAAATAAACTGCTGTCTCAAAAGTTTAGACACAAATTAAATAAAATCGAAATAAACAATTTTTAAAACCTGGTTGCGCATCCATGCTTATGTATTACGTCATATACACGAGATTGCATGGAAGAAACTAAATCTTGCATAGTTTGTGGATCGATATCGTACCATGCATTCTCAATAGATGTCTTAAGTTCCTTTTCAGAAGAGTATTGTCTAGCGTTGCTATAAACTTTGCGACACATGATGCTCCAAAGGTTTTCTATAGGGTTAAGATCTGGGCTACATGCTGGCCAGTCGAGAACTCTTATATTATGGGAATTAAACCAAGATTTTGAATGTTTTGCAGTGTGAATTGAAGCATTGTCTTGCTGAAATTCCCACTGAGGACCCCCTAGAAGCTCAGCAAATGGCAGTAGGTTTTCTTCTAATGTCTGTGTATAATGCTGTGAAGTTTGACGACCACTGGTGAAGGTCAGAGATACTTGTCCATTGTAGCAAAAGGCTGCCCAAACCATCACCGAGCCCCCTCCTTGTCTGCGACTAAAAAAACGTCGAGGTTCCTTCCGCAAGTCATGCCAATACGATAAACAACCATCTGGACCATCCAGATTCCACTTTTTTTCATCGCTAAATAGGACTGACTGCCATTTCTCTCCATATGACATATGCTTTCGATCCCACATAAGTCTTTGTAACTTATGATATGGTTTCAGAGCTGGTTTCTTCTGCATTTTGCTATAAACGATTGTTCCTTTTTCCAAAATTCGTCTACGAATCGTATCCTTTGATACAGAGAGTCCCGATGAGCTTTGAACTCCACGTACGCTCATTTGTTGAGTTCGCCAGTCTTTGTATCAGGCGATCCTCTCGTACATTTGTCACACGTGGCTTCCCAGACCGACATTTTGCTTTATATTCGGAACCACTCGATAAAACTCGATAAATAGATTTTTTTGACCTATTAATAATAGCAGAAATTTCAGAAACGCTCTTCCCTTCACCTTTCAACTGCCAAATCCTTGAAACCTCATTCACTTGAATTTCATTAGCTCTCGGCATGTCGACTATGAAGCGCAATCGTTTGCAGAACTTAAGTACTCCAAATTTGTGACATCATCGATTCTAAATTTGCATATGCCAGCGAATATTCAAAGAAATTTAGAATAGTGTCTAAACTTTTGCGACAAGCACATTTGAATTTTTCTGAAAAAAATTAGTATTATAGCAAATAAAACGACTGTCTTTTGTACATAGCATTTTAAATCAGTTTTTGAATATATTTACAGGTTTTTGTAATTCTGACGTCATAATTCTACATTTTAAAGCTGAATGACGTCATTGTCTAAACTTTTGCGTCATAGTGTATATATATATATATTGATATTTATATATATATATATCAATTTTGAACGGAGGGTGGTTTCGGGGTCTGGGGGTCATGATCGATGAAAATATACCAAAATTTTTTGAAATCGCTTTCCTCCGAACGGCTGCAATAGGTAGCTTTTTTGTAAAGAAAGCTACCTAAAAACCGAAATAAATAAATGAATGGAAATCGCTTTTTGTTTGTGTACAACTCTTTTGCACTTTTTTGTTATTTTTTTTTCAAAACCTCGAATTACCTTTATTAACTGTAAAGGCGATATATTCATTTTTTTTTAAGTGTCTGTATCTATTTAGTTGATTTTTTTATTGTTTCCTAAAAATCAAAGAATTTGGAGTTAGGCAAATTCTGGTTATTCATAAGGTCAAAAAGGTTTTTCTTTGTTATAATTTTCACTCCGGATAAAAATTTATTATTGAGATAAGGATATTTGAACCTTTTTTTATATGTCTGATGAAATTTTGTGGCAACATTCCGAATTTAGCGATCGAAAAAGGAATTTGAAAAAAAGCAAAAAGAAAAAATTTATCATTTACACAAATATATACATTTACGTCTGAAAAAAAAATAATAAATTAATGGTAATTTATTAGCAGCTTCTGTTTTAAAAGCTATTAACTACATGTATTTAGATTCCAGTTAAAATAAAAAAGTACCATCCAGCCTTATAAAGAAGATTAGCAATCTCTTTATGGAATATTTAAATTGGCAATAAAAATTTCTAAACTATATATCGTACATTTTTTGTCGGCTTATCATATCTTTTAATTAAACTAATATAAAGACCTTCATGTAAAACATAACTATAGTGATCAATGCATAACTATTCCATATATTAAATTTTTGAACAAGAAAAAAATCATACTGAAATTAGCATTGAAAAAATAGAAGTTGCGAGTACAGATAATAAACCTGCTGATACAAGCAAGTTTTCACTTGCCTCGGAAGCACGAGACACACGGGAAAATTTTATATCTATGCAGTGATTCTCCCATTACTTACTTTTACAGTTAGCTACATATTTATTTACTCAATTGCATTTTCAGAAATTGAATTTGGTCTGCCTAAATCCTCGAAATGCCAAATCGAAGCGTCATCGATGGGATTAATTGACATTCAAACACAAAAAAGGGAAATGGTAATCTTGTATTCGGGATTCAATCCCGTATTTTGAAAATTCAATAGCTAACAATACATTACAACGGAAAATTCTCTCAGAAAAAACACTTTAAATGCAGGAACAAGTTTTGATTTTCGTTTCCGAGTAAGTCTGAGTACGTCATACTTGCATACAATTCTTAGAATGTCAGGTCAAAGAAATTAAGCAGTTTTATAAAATTACATGAACCACATAGCAGAACGTTATGAAGAATTATTAATATGAAACATCATGTATGATGTTCCTTGTAAGTATACTTAGGGAACCACTTTTGGTGCTGCTCGCACCTAGCATTGCGACCTGGTGCATTTTAAAGTCCTATATTACGAAGTTTGAGAATTGATAAAAAAATTCTGTTAAAATGATATTTCTTGATTATACAGCAGCATAACTTTCTGAAAATGCGATTTTCCAGACCACTTATCGGAATATTAGCATTGAAGTTTTTTAAAGAAAAGCATTTAAAAATAAAAATTAGTTAATAATAAGTATAAAATATTGAAAAAAAAATTAAAAATTCCTTCGAAAACCCACGAATTTGATTTTGAAAAATTGCAATGTTATATTCACATTTTTGGCCGGGGAAAAGCTGGCGGTTTTTTTTCGAAAGTAGAGCTTTCCGGCAACCCTAGCGAAATGTAATAGCTGTTTGTCTTGCATGAGGACTGGTTTGAACTTCAGTAGAAATTGTATTGTTCGACCTAATTAGCCACGGTAATTTTTCTAAATTGCGCAAAAATATGAATTTAATTTATGATTATTTTTAACAAAGGACCATTTAATGCAGCAACATTTCATTTTAAACATTTGAAACTTTATTCCACTCTATTCCAAAAGAAAATAGTTTGATTACTTTGTATTTCAAAAAAAAAAAAAAAAAAAAAAAAAAATCAATGATCTTGAAAGCTTTTATAGAAATATATTTAATATTTATATATTTATCGTCTGCATAGAAAAAAAAAGAAAACCTAATTATTGTTTCTTATGCTATCAATTATCAAACAAATCGCAATCTGATATAATTCTAATATGCAATGCCCATTTACTCCGAGAATAAAGCGGGCGGAAAACTTGTAGTGTCATATTTGGCGATTTAACTGAGTTTTGGCGTGAAATAAACAAATAAAAATGTAATAATAAAAAATTAAAAGTTTAAAAAATTATATAAAATATGATTTTAACAGAGAAATTTTATCGGTTCTCTAACTTTTATGTATAGGGCTGCAAAATGCACAGGTCTCGATGCTAGGTGCAAGCAGCATCAAAAGTGGTTCCCTTGTTAGTATAAAAAAATATGACGGATGAAAGAAAATGGAATTTTCCGGAAGCCGTAATTTTCGTTGATCAAATCGATTTTAAATAATGAACAAAGCTCTGCAAATGTGAAATATGTGAAACCTTTTAAATTATTTTGCAAACCTTGCATTTTTGTTTATATTAGTTTTTAAAAGTGTAAAGAAATATTGAAACCGGAAAAAATTAATAGAAGTTGTTTTAAATTATAATAATAATTTAAACAAGAGAATGTCAAAATAGTTTCAGTTGTTCAAATAATAAAAAAACTACATTTAAAAATCGTAATACCAACTTATTATCTTAAGACGATAATAATAACTAAACAACATAATGAATTTATAAATCAGCTTTTAACGGAAAATACATGAAATGTTCGCTTTAAATGTGGTTGTTCATCGAGTTAATCAAGACAAAAAAAATATATATATATATAGTGAACCTAATACGCTGACTGCAATGACACTTCTAACAAAACTGATTAATTAATAACCATCTGCCACCAAACCCGAAAGATTAAAACGAAAAAAATCAGCTGAAGAGTGAATGTGACGTACTCAGTTGTTTTTGAGATAGGAAAGTCTTTGTGAAATTTTCACCTGTACTTCAATAAAATTTAAACATGTAAGCTTTTTTCATTCATTCAAAATTAAGTAAAACTATTATAAAATTTTGTTGTCATTACAGCAGATGTTAAATTTTGCCTACATACTGTTAGATAAGTTCTTAACTTTTAGATTTTATTGACATAATATCCTAAAGTTTACCATATGCCTCCCTCTATACCCATATACCCACCTCTATAAGTATATTAACAATACTAGGGGGCTCTGTCCCCTGCAAGCTACGCTCGTCAACCCCCGTTCAGACACCGCAGAATCTAAAAACACGCTAATCTGGTTGGTTTAAAAAATATTAGAGAAGATTGAATTATACTGAAAAAAGCTGTGCAGATCTCCCCGTAAACGGGTTTCCATTGAATTCCCTTTGATTGCAAAAATTTAAGAGCGAATCAGTTGCTGTTAAGACATCCAATGGTTGTTTTCGTTTTTGATTAAAGAGGATCAGTTAAACATTTGAAAAGAAGCTAAAATAAAATAAATTAAGTATACAGAGTCTTTGTCTCCCGGTATTTTAAAACAATCTCTATAACAATAGCCTACGTCATGTGACTATCATCAACAGTTCCAGGCGGACCACTTCGCTTTTTATACTCTAGGTGCCATTTTGGTACTTTAATGTTAGCCAGGCACATGTGATAAGTCGCCAAATCTTCTTCGTCGCCATCATTTAATCTATATTATAATACTTCAAGTCATCAACTGCTATAAACAAATACGGTCTGATCCCTTCGCCGTTCATGTGAAAGTTTGCACAGATGTCATATACCCTTTTGCCTCGTATTTTTTCCCGTATTGTTTAACGACGCTAATTTGGAGAACGCATCAACAGCATAAACAACAACATCCGGCTTACCATATCAAGCAAAATAACGATACTTTGGCACCAGTTAAGTGCCCGTTCCGTACATGACATTGGAGTCAGAAAAAAAATCACGCCAATATGGGACCATAAGTTTTCCATTTTGATTAAAAAATGAGTTTTTTTTTCAAATAAAACTATATAAAATTTACCATGGTTGCAAGGAATTCTTGATACAGTTACGCTAGTCGGATGCTAACCTCCTCATCAGCTTTTTTTCAACTCGCCAGTTAGCATTTTTTTTAACCATTTGGAAAAATGGTTACTGTCCTCGTCAGGGTAGGAAATCAAAAGCATATCTGCAGCTTTTTATTCGGTTAATCCGCATTTTATTTGTTTTCTGATTGGTCTATACAGTAATCCGCATTTCCGTTTACTTCCAACAGAGATGGATACTTCTGTTGCCACAATGACAAAAAATTAATAAAGACTACAAAAAAAATTAATAACTCAGAAACAAATTGAGATACAGCTTTCAAACAAATTGCATTTAAAAGTACATTTTTTTGCTCTATACGACCGTGTAAAAAGTAATATTGTGGGATGTTTAGAAGTTTATGGATGAAATTTCATTTAAAATTGGTCGTGAGATTTCTTGGAAGTCTGACGACGGAAAAGTCTTTTCCCGAACAGCCAATGAAATGCTTGGATAATACGTATGTTTCAGGTGGATAATACGTAAGTTTCAGGAAATCTGACGATTCGCAGGCGCTTTTTGTCGCTTGCAATTTGTACGTGTAATAACACTATTAATGTTTAATTCATGGCGTACGTAATGTATGATGAACTCCGTGCGATTTTTTATGTCTTATAATTTGTTAAATTGCTTTTTTTTTCGAGTGGCAATATTTGCCCAGATGTCATATACGCACAGCAGGTTTGGCGTGATTTTTTTTTTTTTTTTTTTTTTTTTTTTTTACGAAAATTTGGCGAAAACCTCTTTTTCAAATACCAGTTACATATGCATTTTTGGTATTACTTAGATTTTGGTATTACTTAGACCAAAAATATATCGCCAAACTATAAGAGTAAATACCAATAATGGTTGTTCGTAAATGTCACATTCACTTGACTTTAAGCAAGTTAGGAACAGATGTGTTATTATCCCACCCTCCGCCATCTTGGATTTTTTTTTGGCGAGAAAACCCCTTTTCCGCCAAGTAGTAAATGTCGCCAAGCACCCGTTTCTACGCATGTTTGGCTCAACGAAAATAAAATGTAAATAATAAACAAAATTCGCTAAACTGGCAAATCAGTAATCCTTGTATGAGCGCTTCGCTCACATTTAACGGAAAAAAAACATCACCGAATTCAGCATTTCTCGCTAATATAGCATTCTCAAAATTCAGCAGTTCTCGTCTTGTAGCAATCTCAAAATGTAAAAAACTCTTAAAACTGCAAAATATACCTAAAAAACGAGACTCGCTAAAGTGGCAATCAGCAATAGTTGTATGAGCGCTTCGCGCTCATTTTTCGAAAAAAAAAACATCGCCGAATTCAGCATTTTTCGCGATATAGAATTCTCAAAATTCATTAGTTCTCGTTTTGTAGCAATCTCAAAATGTAAAAAACTCTTAAAGCAACAAAATATACATAAAATTATCAACATACCTTAACAGACATCTGCTTTCTTGAAACCTACAGCACAAAATATAACACCGCCGTCATTTTCCAAAATAGGCTT
Source organism: Maratus speciosus (assembly GCA_963932465.1). NCBI lineage: Eukaryota > Metazoa > Arthropoda > Arachnida > Araneae > Salticidae > Maratus > Maratus speciosus. The sequence continues at coordinate 195,873,945 of OZ010793.1, read as the reverse complement.
AATACGCATTGACACGCTATAAACAAATCCCCCTTTCATGTCAAAATTTCCTCATATTTCTTAATTACTTCAGCAAGAGCGTTTAAACGGACTACAGAAACTATAGTCAATGAAATACATCCAATAAATTTAACATAAAAATAAAAAGACAGCCATAGAACACGATATCAAAGAGTATCTGGTACAAGAGTCAACCAACCGTCAGGAACGACACCCGGCAGTGAAATGAATGTTCACGCTCTCGCGTCGTAAAAAAGGGGGTTGCCATAATAAGTTACTAGACGCCAAACGCCGGGGTTGCCAGAGCGATAAAAATCGCCAAATACTCAACATCGCGGAGGGTGGGATAATAACACATCTTAGCCGCAAGTTACACGAGTTTACGTCATCAAGGGATTTTTATTTCGATTTTTTATTCGTATATTTCATAATGTTATACTGATTTATTTGTTATTTCGTTATTTAAAATAAAAATTACGTCAATTTGTATAATTTGGCGATTGTTTTGGCGATTTATATAATTTGGCGAAATTGGTCGACGGAATAACTAAGTAGTACCATATTTTTTTATTATTTTTTATTATTTTCTAAAGAAAATATACAAAAAATAATTAACAATTATAGAACAAAATAATTCATATAATTTATAAAAAGAAATAAAAGTAAATAAACATTTATTATCAAATAAACAACAATAGCCGGGTTACCATGTCAACCTTTTCTGAAATATGAAAAAAAAATATATCTTTGATTAAAATTTGAGTTGCCATCATTAGAAAAACGTATATAAAAAATTAGAAAAAAATTAATATTTCGAAATTTAATTTTAATTTAAAAATTCTAATAGAAGTTTTGAGATCTGCGGATCAATGCTGATTTTTGGTGTTAATTTCATCGCGAAGTATTCTATATGTTAGGAGAAATCGCTTGAAACATAATCAGTTGTTTAATCAGTCGATTCATATATCCGTTTCATAAATTCGTTTCATTAGGATTTTATATATATAGGGTAGATTTGAGTAAAAGATTTCAGTGGGGTAATAAGTATTGCACAAAATCCTTAGAAATTCAAATTTATCTAAATCTTCTAAATCCTTCTAAAATTCATTAAGTGATTATGTAAATCTTCTAATGTAGTTTAAACAAATCACGAAAAAGTGCTTCAGAAGATAAAATTTTCAGGAATTCATAATTCAGTACATAAAGGATTGAAGTTCGAGAAATATGATTTTTCCAAACATATATGTGTAAGATAAATGTTTTCTAAGCATTTCTTTCGAAATTTCTATGACTGAGTTACGTATGGCTGTGCCAGGTGTTTCCAACACAAGCAATTATTCAAATAATAAATCAAAACCCCAGCCTTCCACCTGGCCAGTACAATGGGCCTGAAAGGTACATTCAAATTTTTTCAAACCAGCAATTTCTTTAAAATAAATTAATATTCCCAATGAGAGCAATTTTTGAAGTAATTTATAAAAAACTCCGCCTCCTACCAGGCGTGTCTAATGAACCCGGCAGGTGCGGTCGTGGAAAAAAAGTAAGCTCCCCCTACTAACTCCTCAACAGATTATAGCAGACGAAAGTTACTGGTACCGAAAGATTGGAAATAAAGTCTACTTTTAAATAACGTATATAAAATTTTCTTAGGGGGTCATCTACATATTAAAACGAACCCAAATTTCATTTTTTTTGAATGGCAATACCCAATTTTACTGTGATATTTCAAATCTTTGGTTCAAACTATGCCTAGACACCAAATTTCAAGTCATTTGAATGATAAGTTTTTGAATTATAACCATTTAAAATTTAGTGCTTCTAATGTTAAATTACATTTTCATATTTTTATTGATATCTCCTGAAATTAAGCTCCTAATGTGCTAATTTTTTGTGTAGCAATAATACTAATATACCCAATCATAAATACGCTGAACTTGCAATTTTTGTAATTTTATGATATGAATTATGAAATTAATATTCGAAAAAAAAAATTATGAATTGCAACATATAATTTTTTTGATGGATTTAGATTTATTAAGTCTTGCTTTATGGAAATCAAAATTTCACATTTTTCTTCCAAGTAGTATTCAAATTATGCTTAAAAAACGGCAAATGGTGGTTTAAGGGGCCGGCTATGATAGAAGTTACTAGATTTGAAAATTTTTATGCTATCCTGTAATCTGGCAGGCTTCATTGATTGCATGGGTGGCGCTTAAGATGCCTTGATCAAGAAGGAGGCTCTCTCGGTGAACAATCGAGTAGCGAATTTCAATTTGGATACAGCCATTAAAATACGCTCGTTTTAAAATAAATAATTTCTCGAAACTTATTGTACGAATTGCATAAAAATTTGATTTTAGGCTAATTGAAGGGTGTAGAGTTCATTTATGCTGTCAGAATTGTGTACTGCTATTGAATAAAAAAGGTTATGGTTCGTTTTAGTATGTAGATGCCCCCTAAGCAAACTTTATATACATCATTTTAAAGTAGACTTTATTTTCAATCGTTCGGTACCAGTAACTTTCTTCTACGATAATTTGCTGAGGAGTTAGTAGGGGGTGTTTACTTTTATTTTTCCACGACTATACAATAAAAATATTTATTCAAATGAGAAATTTCTTAAAAATAAACAACATACCAATTCGAGACAACAATGGGTTAAATAAGTAAGTTACATGTTTTTAAATAAATCTTCTGGTACAGAATATTTTTATAATATTCTCGTTAGTTTTTAGGGTTTAAGTGGTATATCGCAAAATGTGAGAACGTTCTTTTTTATGATTTTGTGAAAGATATATTTAGAACTATTTAATATTTTTCCATGGATTTATAGATTAGAGTTATGTCTGACTGAACCCAAATTTCTGTGTTTTTAGTAAAATTTATAGCATACAAATAATGTTGTAAATACTGAATATTTTGTTGGAGTTGCATTAATTTCTTTTCGTTGCTACGTATATAAACAATATTAGATTAAATCTTAAGATATACATATAATACATAACCCCGTGAATACTGCCTTTAAAACTACCAAATAAATGATGAGATATTTTGAGTGAAATCTTAAAAGATATGTTTAACGTTTTTAGATAAACCATTCTAAAATATTATTTTAACCATTGCTGACTTTGTGAACACCTGACAGATTTTCAGTTGAAAATAGCATAGTTATAGTAGATTTTTGCATATGGTTTGTTTTTAATCGTTTAAAAAATATCCCTCTTATATATATATATATATTAAATTGACATTGAATGTTTAAAACTCTTATGCCCCCATAAGAATAAAATATAAAAGCACATTAGATGCTAAATAAATTTTCGATTTTGCCTCAGCAAGAAACACCCGGTAATTCAACAATGACGTAAAGGGAACGAAAATATCTTCTTAAAAACACATTAAAAGTATATATATGTATAAGTGCCTTTGGAAAGAGGTTAGTCATTCTTCATCAGGCGCAAGGAAGACGTGACTCCACTTTGCACGCAGGAGCAAGACTGAAATGAAAGATAAGGGAAAGGGAAAAGTTGAAGAAACAGTCAATAGGAAAGCAGGAAGATACTACCAATCACACAAGTCCATAACCCGATAAGAAGAGCACAGAGTAAAAGTAAAAATATGAAGCAAATGAAATAAACACAAAGTCAAAAATTAAACGAAAACACACAGAAATATAAAATAGATGATAATATTATTAATAATAATAATAAAAGAAAAACTATAAAATAAATGCATTTAAATAAAAATATAATTACAAATGAAAAATGAAAGATTGAAAGAGTTGACAAACGCATGCGTCATATTGAATACTCGGAAATTAAATTAAATGTAAAATAATATTAATGTTTGTTATATCTAACTACTTTCATATGAAAATACAGATGAAGAATACAAATAAAAAATTGATAGAGTAATCCTGCTAATGTCTGCGAGGAAATATTTTTCGACAACAAAAGATGATTGTCTTATAATCGGTACATTCATTTTTGTAGAGTTTTTTTTTCGGTTCAGTGGTTACTATCCTCTTTTACGATCGGATCGAAGCTTTTTATAGTCCGTGATTATGAATTATATATCATAGTTATTTAGTAACTATGTCTTCGATTCTCAAATTACATCCTATGCTATCTAGCAGCATCTTAATTCGACAGGATATTCTCAAATTATTTCCCTTTTCTACAATGCATTTTGAAAGTTAAATAGTACGACAGCATATTCAATATATATATATATATATATATATATATATATATATACAAACAAATTTTGTAGCAACTTCGAATGAAACATTTCAATTTATCTTGTTCGCGTACAAAACAATTGTGTGGCTCTAGCCGATAACTGATATATCCCTTATATCGAATCCAGAAAGCACAAATACGATTTATCAATTTCCATTAACTGCAAAATTATCTTCTTTAATTAAAATTTAAAAAAAAATGAATGAATGTTTTTAGCAACTCGTATCATAAAAATATATGGAATAAAGAAAAAAAATAATTATTTCTCAAATAGCAATTTTACAAAAATAATACATAAAAAAATGCATTCGGAAAAATCGATAAATACAAAGTCAAAATTAATTATCTGATCTATACGACTACTCTCGTTGATTACTGCAATGAATGGATTGAAGTTATAGAGCAAAATGCATTTATGTGCATTGTTCATGATTGAAATCTTCTGCATATATAATGATAGGAACTTACTATCCACGAACTCTATCATATTCAGTATATCAATTGTTTGAATTCAGAATTTCTACGTTCTACGATTTCTATAGCATGAATTTGATTAAATCTAAAATGTGTTTCAAACTTTGAGATAAAATTCACATGTTCAGATAATCAAGTTTTGTTCATGTACATTTTATACAGAATAATTAAATTAAAAAAAATAATTTTGATTCTACTAAATAGTAATTTCAGAGCGGTTATTGAATAAAAAAATTAACTGTTGTTATAAATATTTTTTTATAACTTTTGCTATCACAAAGTAATTTTATATTTTCGTATTTTATGTATCTTTTATTTTTTTAATTTTATTTTATTACTGCTATCGTTCAGCATTTCATTATTTTTATTAACTGAAATGTTTTAAAAAATATTTTTCAATAAAAATAAATAAATCGTTACTTTTTATTGAAATAATTCAATCATCTGTGTTCGCATAAGAAACAATTTTATTATTTAATATTCTGAAAACGTCCACGTTATTTTCAAATCCGAGAGAATCATATTTTTAGTCTAATATGAAAGCATTTAAATTACATTTTATGTAAATCTTAGTATAAAAATTATGAATCGAGCTTTTATATAAAAAAGAAAGTTATTTTGATCCGCAAATTTAAAAAGTTTTATCTAAAAATGTAGTCTGAAGAATTAATATTACATATTAAGTCTCTCGCTCCCCTCATTCCCCGTCCTCTCTCTCCGACTTCTAAAATACATCTGAAATCATAGAGTGCTATGTATTTATGCGAAATGACCATGGTTTAAAGCCATTGCACATATAAAGAGAGCTTGTAATGCACGAATTCTATCGAAATCAGTATATAAGTTGCTTTCGCCGGAATTCGTCTACTATTCCTACGAATTTCAAGAGCGTAGTTTAATTAAATGTATAAAGTGCTTCAAGCTGTGAAATAAAATCCCTTTGTTCATTTATCAAGTTTAATACTTTGATAATTTACACGAATTTCAATGGTAAAATTTGCAATAAAATATTAATCCCTTAAAATATTAATAATTTACTACAACGCGGTTGTGAAATTTCAATCAAAAGACATAAAGACATACAATAAATTTAATTTTGTTCAATTTTAGTATCAGGCCAGATTTTACATTTTCAAATATTTTTTATCACTTAAAATATTAATACTATCTGCTGAAGTGTTTGAAAATAATATATAGTAGCTTATTTTTAAATATTTTTTTCTAGCGATTTAAAAAAAAAAAAAAATCAAAATATCAAACTATTTTTGTACACGTAACCTTTCACTTATCAATGTAGCTCCTCGTTTAGTCCCCTGCTTTGCAGCATGGCGGAAAGAGATAAAGACATAAAATGGAGATGCAGCAAGGTAGCTGGGAGTAGCGTTACAGCTACAGTCGGTCGAATCACAAACACGTTCTTTCACGAAAAAAAAGAAGAAAACTTTCAGTAATACAGTTTTTATTTCATAATACAATGGAAAGCTCCTTTAGAATGCTTAAAAATAAGCAGATCACTTTCATTCAGAGAAAAAAAAAATGAACGGGTGATGCCAAAGAATTCGGTCCGTATTTTAGGCGCTTGTTAGCCCCCGGCTTGTTAGCTATTTCTTTCTCACAAGCTTATTTTGTTTCCAAAAAATACCGTTACCTTACAGAAGCTACAGAAGATAAACAAAGCAGATATATAATTGTACAATGAAATGCTCTATAGCATTTTTTAAAATTTCTAAGCATCGAACATTTTTAATGTTTATACCATCGTATTGGGGAAAAAAAGTATTTTTAAATGCAATTTCTTTGAAAACTGTATCTCCATTTATTTTTGAAATATTAATTTTTTGTAGTTTTTAGCACCATTTGTTTAATTTTAGAAACTCAAGTACTCCATTTATATAGTAAGAAAATGGAAAATAGTTGAAAAATGGCAAATAATATCTTTTTGTTGCCATTTTCTCATAACAACCGAAAGAAAATGTTATTAAAATACGTGCTATTTTGAAAAAAATATAACCGAATAATTTCTACGAATAATAAATCATAGATCTATTATAAACTATATTTAATTTTAAGTATCCGTACAGTCTTTCAGTGTGACGTCAGTTCTGACGTTTTGGTTGGAAACTGACTCGAAACAAACGGTTGCTATGCGTCGTTTCTTTTTACATATAAATCGTGGAAAATGTTACCAGTACATATCAAGTATTAAAACACTTAGATGTGAGATACAGATATAAAATATAGCTGCAACACACAAACAAAATAGAGACTACAACATAGCAACCGTTTGTTTGGAGTCGGTTTCCAACGAAAACGTCATAACTGACGTCACGACTGAAATCGTCTATATTAATGTTACAAACAATTGAATGCCTATGAATCATTAGATAGCCGTTTTTTTGTCCAGTTTCTTTAATGAAACGTGAATGTATCTTTTTGCTGCATTTGTGTATTTTTTTGAGATAGTGACATCCTATGCAGGCTTTACTGTAGATTTTTAAGAGTGGATCGTGAATGTGGAATTCTTAAGCGGATGCGAATGACGTCATTTTACATAAAATAAAAGTTTGTGCTTTAAGTCTTAAAATTGAAATATATTTTGTACTATTTTTATATACATATATTTTTTTTCATCGGAGGCGACGCTAAATTCTGAAAAAGCAGAATTCCTGTTTTCTAGTTTTGTTTGTGCACTCTTGCGTAAAATAGTAGACTATTCTATTTTCATTAAATGGATTAGAATAGGTACCTGAAAGACCAGAAATATATAGCCATTTATCTGATTCATTAGCGTCTGAAGTGCACCCCGTAAGGCATGGTGACGTCACGGCGACGTCGTTGTGAAGTCACACTGTGATTTTGTGACCGTCGATGTGACGTCACGTGACGTCGATGTGACGTCATAGTGACTAGAATGCGAGGTCGTTATGGCCGTTTTAGAGGTCGTTTGTGACGTCACATTGTGACCACTCTGTGAAGTCACGGTGTGACAAATTTGTGAAAAGTGTGTCATTTGTGACTATTTTGGCATTAACTTTGTGACAAACCTGTGACGACAGCGACAATACTTTGACGTCACACTGTGACTAATTTGTGAAATATGTGTCATTTGTGACGAACTTGTCATAAACAATGTGATGATTTCGCATGAAAATCAAATTTCAAATTAATTACTTAAAAGGGCAGAGGCCAACAAAGAGAAAAAGATTCCAAGCCGGGACTCGAATCCGGGCCATCAGCGTAGCGCACTGACATTCTACCGACTAAACCACATGGAACGAGACCCAGCCTGGAAAATTTCTTACTAGTACATGTTGGCAAGGCTACAAACGCAGCACAAGATGGAATATTTATCGTGAGCCGCCAACATCGGGTAAACACGAAACTTAATTAAATCCAGCATCGATTCAAACTATATAAATACTTGGAATTTTTTCCATAGAGAACCATTCGCCTTGCATACAATATTTCAAATGAAAATCAAATTTCAAATTAATTGCTTAAAATGCAATTTTAAGTTTAGTTTAGTTTTAGTTTAGCAAGAAAACGCATAACAGGTTAAAATTCTCATTCAGCAATTTATACTAATATATGAAAACATACTTGAATACTTTTGTACAACCCTGTAGTTTACCTATAATCTTTATTACACGCCACTATTTAGTTAAAATTTAATTCAAACTAAAACACTCTTAAAACTGCTGAAATCACATTTCCAGAAATTATAATTTATAGACGGTCATATATCCATCTCCTTACATGACCCTGTGTATCATTTTATCCATATTCTATAAACATTTCTTACTAAATTAAATGCAGTTCAACATAAAAATCCATAACTCATCTAAAAAACACCTTTAAGCAATTTGCGCCCATACCCCTTAACTCTTACGTATACTTTTGTGTAGCCCTGTATATGAATTATAGCTTTTATATACACCATATACTATGCATCAATATAGTGAATCATAAAAGCGCATATTATAATTAAAAATGCATTTCCAGGAATTATCGCTAATGAACAGTACAATATCAACTTTTATAAATATCATAAATTATAAATATTTTTTTATAAATATTATAAATATCAAATTTTAAAAAGTATAGTAAAGCAGTTTAATCTATAAACTTGTTATCAGGCATGAAAAACACTTTATTTCAATGCTTAATTGTCATATTTTATTTTTTAATGCGAAGTATCGAACGTGTATCGAAAACGTAGAAAATGAGTTTACAATCGAAAAAAATTTAATAACTGATTCTGAATGTCTACAATCAAATGTTTAATTAAAATCACGAACAGCAAAAACAATATACAATTTAAAAAAATAAATATACCAATTTGAAAAACACTATATAATTAGTATTTATAATTGTACTATTAAACAACAACAAAGTACAATAGATGAATTAAATGTATTATTAGATTTAACAATTTCTCAAAAATCTCTCCATATGTTACAAGGAATTCCTATTATTTTATAATTTTGGCAAATGTTAAATCTGAAAACATTGATATGAAGATTTAGGATTTTAAATAATAATTTAAAATATTATTAGCAATGAAAAAAGTCTTTCAAAAGTTTCATTACTATAGTATGTAAAACGGCATTTCCCATTCAGTATAATGTTAATTTCTAATCTGAAAAACAATCCCAGATCAGTCTCTTTCTATAGGTATAATATAAAACTATTTAACTCATCTCACCAAATATACAAAACAGGAATAAACAATTTAAATTAAATAAGACTTACTTTTTGAGCTCCATAAATTAATTATTAATATCCGTGTGTATCCGAAAATGGCGACGTCTTTTTCTTCCATTAAAAAAAGCACACGCAAAAGCTTACATTTTAGACTAGTAACTTACCGCATCTGTTAGAACAAAAAGTTCTCTGTTTGCCCTGCGGTATCGTGGCAGACGATTTGGGGCAGGTGTGAGTTTATTTCCTTTTATATAAACAGATATGGAACTTATATATGCTATCATTTTATGAGACTGCCTGTATTTAAATTTTTGTATTTGAAGAATTTTCCAATGTATTTTACCTTTTCTGTTTATCAGTTTTAACCCCTCCCCCTCCCTTTTTTTAAGTAAAGGTTGTTTCACACATAATAAATACAAAAGATCTTCCTAAAAAATAAAAAGATATAAATAAATATCGAGGATAAAAAATTTTCTTTGTCAATCGTCATTCTTTTAATGTTAATTTCCTGTAGAATAAAACGATTCGTAAAATAACTTTTTTTTAGAGTCATATCTCTAAAACACAAATTTGAAATACGAATAATAAATTATATCATGGGTTTTGCATAAATTTTGTATTATTTTTTTTTATTCGGAAAATGCTAATTTTATTTTAAAAGTCTGAAAGAAGTAGAATTTTTAAAAAAAATAGTTACTTAAAATAGGTACACTAACAGGAAAAAATATGACTTGAATACAAATTATAAAGCAAGAAATGTATGTATGACTAAACTCTGAAGACTCTTTCTACGTGCTCATTAAAAACTGCAGACTTAACTATAATAGAATTTTTTTAGTTTGAAGCCACAAAAGTGTTTCGAATACATAGTGGTCGGTAAAAATAAATTAAAAATTTTCCTTCCTGCAAACTAAATATGTAAAGTGTATATATTTAATATTCCTAATTCTAAATATGTTATCCAAATTGCTCCAGCACGTACCATTTTTCCGAGAAACACTTTTATAATAATAAGAATAAGAGAAGGATTATTATATTAAATTGCAATACTAGATAAAATTGAAATCAGGAAAAAAGTATACTTTCACACTCTTAGATATCAAATTGATAAAATATAGCATGAAAATCTAGTTTGTTGATACTTGTACCGTGTATTTTCCTTTATATGCCCTCCCCCCCTTCTCCATCTTTTCGTGTCTGAATTTACTACTTGCTACCCACTAATATATTTTCATTCCTTATGCCGCTGTAACTCGGGCCTTTTTAAAACATTTCTCTTCATTTTCAAAGATTTTTGAAGTTCATATTTTTCTCACACTGTGACTTACAATATGGGTTACAATTTTTTACAATTTATTAAAATTTTTTTTTGTGAGTGTGTCGTGACCTACGTTACATGCAGTGACATAACAATTCTTTTTTATTACCAGAAAAATAAAATTTTACAGTAACAACATGTTTTGAAGATTTTTTGTAATTTTTTAAAGTTTTGCAAGAAGTTCACATCTCATTCACAATGTGACATCACTGAGTGGTGGCATTTCTGTCACAGATGCGACGTGACCACAGTGACTCACAGTGACGTCACAACGACGTCACTGTGACCATGCATGCTATGAGGGACATATGCTTCCATTTCAGGAATTTCAGGAATTTTTATTCAAAAACTCAAAATCCTTAGTTTTACTTTTTGCAATCACGAAAAGTCTGTCATGAAATAAAACAAAAATTACTTTTTAGAATATCTGATATGAACTCCGAAATTCTGAATAAAAAATAAATCCCTAAAATGCACACTTCGGATGCAAATGAGTTATTTAAATCAGTTTTATGCAGTATTTCTCTTTTTAACTTTACATTTCATAAAAAATCAATTTTTAAATTACTGGAAATCAATTAGTAAGCTGTATTTTTCTGTTTCTTTTCAAATTATAATCAATACTACCATTTTATTTTCGTGGATGTGCGTAATGTTTTTAAATGTTCTCTTAACTTCACAGTTACTATCATAGTATAAGTACTTTTATATACATAGTGTGTACTTCATAGAAATCGAAACAATAGGCTATTTCCTTAAGCATTGCCATTAGGCGCATTTTTACAATTGCAAAGTTTTATTTAAAAAAAAAAGAAAAAAAAGTTGCAAAGTTTGATGAGATAAGTTGCAACTCCATGAGAAAATTATATAACGATTTTGGTATTTTTACGCACTGACCGGAATGAGGTTGTCAGGTGACCCAAATATTCCGAACCACGTACAGACAACACGGTGATATGTGCTGAGTCTTTACCTCGACGGTGACGCTTTTCCTCTTTTCTCTATGAAGATCGTTTTATTTTTTCTACCTTACAAAATATGCTTCTAATTGTTCTTCTTCCAAGATCGATGACGAAATTCTTCTCCTCTGCTGTCACATTTCGTGCATCTTGAAGCACGGATGAAGCTCTTATCGCATTTTCCCTATCTGATATACCAATTCTAAATGCGGCCAATTATGTGTGAGAAAGGGATATGCGTTTGGGAGTGTCTGCTTTTGAAGGTCTTTGATCAAATTCTGATTCAGTCCAACTGTCTGCTTCAAAGTTCCAACCACATGAATCTTCTGACAATATCTGTATTTTAGAGCTGAAAAGTAATTATCACCCCATCTCGCAGTTTCTCCCATCTGCTATTTCCTCCTACATCGTCATGATGACTGATTGCCATTTCATTGGTTTCTACTTAATCTTCTCCTCTACTTCCAAATTTGCTGTCGAGACATGCTGTGGTCTGTCTCTCAACTATGTGACCCTGAATGTATAAAAAAAGAAGGAAGAGCGAAGAACATAAGAAAGACAAAAGAGAGAAACCGACGAACGAATCAAACAATATTCACAACTTTTGTTCACTCATACGCGAAATGATATACAATTTGACTAATTTAAAATAAACATAACTGTTAAATAATGCCCAATCAGAACTTATTTAAACGTTTTTTTTAACTAAACATGACATTTGAAGTAAATTCAACTAAAATAAATTTGGTTTAACATTTAAAAAACTGTTGCTAAAAAAGTTCAGAAATCAGCATTTTAGCAAAACTTCAAGCCATTTGCGGCAAATCACGGAAATATCCAAAAAATGTCATATTTCTTATGTGAACTTAGTGCCATTAGTGGCATCTTTTCCGCACTACCCGTCATCGAAAATCGAAAAAAAGTCTTTTTCGGCCCACCCTATTGTTCATCACAAGTAATATTAGAATTCAAATTTTTTATCATTTCTCAAACGTGGACAGGCTTTTAGTTTTTCGTGTAATTAAGGTAATTTACGTTTAAGTTTTGAATGAATTACAATGTTTATTTTCATCATTAGATTGAAATTATATTTTCATTTTTTTAAGAATTTCAATTTTAAAATTAAAGCTATCTTTCCCACAATCGTATTTTTTAATGATAATTTGTATAGCATTTTCAATGCCTCGTTTGTTTACGTTTAATTATAACATCTTTGTTTGCAATTTAAAAATCAGTTTTGATTTTAAGTTTTCATTATTTCTCTAATGTAGTTTTTTTATGAGATTATTAATGAAACATTATTGCTGATTTATATACTCAAGTTCTATTATACTCAAATTCAATTCACTGTTTACATTTAATCCTAAATTTTAATTATTACACAAATACATATATAATTTTAGCATCTAATGTGGAGAATGTTAAAATTTGGTAAACATTTTATCATAGACATCTGAAAAGCTATTATTTAGACTCGCATACCAGAATTAAAATAACCTGTTGTTTGAAGCAATTTTAAAATCTTAAAATGAAATATATTAATTGAATAAAAAGATATGTACTTTAAGTCTTTAAGATTTTAGATATTATTTAGCGTCAGTTATTTTAAAACATTGATGAATCATTTAAAATGCATTAAAATAATGGCTAATTACTTAATGGAAATTTAACAAAATTTTTATTAGATAGAAACTCATCTTGTGTTTTAATGATCTTGTGATGTCCTGTGATGTCATGATGATATTGTGATGATCTTGTGATGTCATCTTGTGATTTAATGATATATATGAGATGAATAATAGTAAAAAAGGTAAAGCATGAATTAAGGAATTACTGCGAATTCACCATTGTAAGGCAGAGAAATTATAATGAAAACAGTAGCGTCGTCCTCTGTTGTAAATCTTTTATTCTAAGATTTTCGTCAATAGCGTGCCATTTAAGAATCAATTATGTTTTTTATACACATGAACAGATTATTTAAGAAAAAAATGTAGAGCATTTAAAATTTTAGTAAAGATATTTCTTATAAATTTGACAAGATGATATGAATTCTCTCAGAAGGGGGTTTAAATAATATATTGTAAGGAATATATTTTAAAACATAATACAAAAGATACATTGATTAATGCTTAAATTTATCGCATGTGTCAGAGTTAATATGATTAATCGCTTGAAAACAATTAGATGAGTACTCAGCCTACTATAATGAGCGATTATTCTGGAACAACAAAGCTGTGATAGCTATCTATCGAATATTGACATACTAATTAGAAAAGAACAAAGAAACTGAACTAGCTTAAATGCATTTTTCAATTCCTTTGTGATCTGTACAATAATTTAAAAATCCTGCTGTATAGGTAGATACAAAGTTTAATCCTTTGACTTTCTGAAATCCAGTTATTCAAACATAATTGCAGAATGCTACCCACCATCCGGCTTTTATAAATGCTGAAACCAGAATTTTTCCCCGTAAAAATATATTTCTTTATATGGTGGTTAGTTATTTAACTAATTTACTTGAGTAAATTCTCGGTATTATGCTGAAAAGTAACCGAAATGTGGTAGGTAATTGTATTGCTTAATATTTTCTAATGCAGTCTATAATTAAATATTAGCAATTATATTATTATTTTTTTTTACAATTTTTTCTACACTATCTATCTTAGAAAACTGATTTTTTTTAAATAAGCAATAAAAGAAAGTCTAATTTCTAAAAGATATTGCAACAGCAAATCGATATATTAATTTTAATCGAAATTATTCTTGGGCGATGATTGAGTTATATTGATATTTTAGACTTTAACGCAGCACAAATTGGAAAATTGCATGCTCACTTATATCAGCTTGCTATATCATCCATATTTCTTTATATAATAACGTCTTATTTCATTTTAGAACGAATGATCTAATATTTAACTCGATATTCTTTATTTTAAACCTTTATGTCCCAAATTATGAATTCGTGAAAATTTCATCTTTTAAAGCATTTTTCGTGAATTTTTGAAGCTACATTAGAAGATTTACGCAATCATTTACTAAATTTTAGAATGATTTTGCAAATTAAAATTAATAAAATTAAGTAAATCTTTAGAGATTTTGTGCAATATTTATGACTCCAACCAAATATTTTATTTAAAATATATTTTTAGTATTTGTAGAATTGAGAAATGTACAAATATAATGTTCCTACAATAGAAATATAGAAATATTTCCGAACTGAAAATCCCCACACCCCCAATCTTTCAACGTCAAGTAAACTGAAAAAATGCAAAGCGAAAAGGAATCATCCTTTTAAAAATATTTTTATTTTGTGCAGCCAATAATGCTTTTGAAAAATGCTAAAGTAAAAAATCTATAACTCATTCTAAACTGTATTACTTCTAATCGATGTATTAGATAATTTTTAAAACGAGTTACATTAATGGCACTTTAAAATACCATCGGGGCAAAAAGGGTTAAACACAATTTACTTTTTTACAGAAATTAATACAGTATTTTCAAACTTCTTTTGAGAGATTCAAAAATAATCCTAAACATTTTAAAGGTTAATAGCTATACTTTCTTAGGGGTACTTAAATAATGTATTGTTTGAGAGACAATTTTTTTACAGATGGCAATATATACACTGATATAGTCTTAAATTTTTCATATGCATAAGAATTGCAGTAATTAATTTTAGTTGCCAAATTTCTAAAACAGAATTTAATTTCCTACCATTTTGAAGAAAATTTTCTTCATTAGTCGAATAACACATCATTTTAAGAACTCGTGTGTAGTATTTTAACAATATGGTAAAACCTTTTCATAGAAACTTAGCAGGATGGGAACTATTATTTTATATTAGTATTTAAATAATATAATTTTCAGCTGATGTTTTGAAATAAAAGACAGCGATTGCATTAATGTAGCAATAATGTTATATATTTCTTTTAGGAGTAAAAGAAGAATTAAAAGATTCCTTTAAATTCGAAATCCAATCGTAAACAGTGCCTGATATATTCATGTTGTTAAAAATTAAATTAGTTATTAATTTCATAAACTTCGTTAAAAGAATATTCTAAACACAAAATTAAATTGATAATTATCTAATCGTATGATATAGTGATTGTCTTTTTTTTTTATTTACACCGCGGATTGATACGGCAGGTTGATTTGTTGGCGACGCTGGAGTGAACTACAAGAATATTCGTAATAAAAATATATGAACTATTTTCTCTTTAAAAAATGTAAATTTAGTATAAATATCATGAAATAAAATACATATAATCACAAAATACTTCCGAATAATATAAAACTGATTCTAAGTAATTTTTGATCAAATGCAGAAATGCGAAATATTAATATACGATATGTTTTCTCAATACAAAAAAAAAAAAAAAAAAAAAAAAAAACCGAAAAAAATGTATAAATAATAATTTGGTTTAAAATATATATATATATATGTGTGTGTGTGTGTGTGTGTGACTATATGACGGAAAGCAGTATTCATTGTCGAAATTGTGAGGGTTTCCAAATATAAAAAGAACAGGTGTTCAGGTCGATATGGTTTTTGAGAATAAAAGACTCGAAGATCATAAAAATGCAGTCGATTGAAAGCAATCCACTTTATTGACATTCTCATAATTTGACTTTAGGGGAGGAAATGCTCCACTCCACCGATGATAAAAAGAACAAAGGTCGCTCACATCAAAATTAGCTTCAAATCTGTTCCATCTCTCGATTTGAAATCGTTTTCGCTTCATTGTACTACCCTACTCTTATTAACTTCGTACACTCACAAAGTTCTTAAAATCTCCAACAAGAACTCAACAAAAACGCAGCAAATCTCTCCGAAAAATCTTTTCTAATGTATAATGCAGGTTGCTTTTCAAGTGCCCTTGTATCCGGCTAGCTGATTTTATTTATACAGCCTCGCTTAAGGATATTTCCAGAATATTCCATACTTCTGCGCCTAGACACGCCAAGTGTAAACAAACTTTTGTCTCTGTTGACGAGTCTGCGTTAAAAATAGCCTTTCTCTCATCCGACAGACGATTTTTAATAAAAAGAAAAATGAATTTATTTTTGCGTAAGTTTTAAAGCATTGAAATATTCTAGTTGGTTAAATAAATTAATGAATTGAAATAAGTAGGTTTTTAAGACGGGATAATAATATTTTAGCAGTTAAATAAGGATTTTAGGACTTACGAATCATTTACGGTCTTAAAGCACTCACGAATAAAATAAAAGTGTCAACAAGTCCATATTTTTTATTTATATATTTATAATTTTCAAAGGTGAACATTGTTCTGTTTTTTATTAGTTAAAAAAAAAATTCAGAGTACGTACACCTCATTGAATTTAAGGAGTTAGAATGCCAAAGTTTTCGTAAAATAATACTCTCCATATACCGGGTGTCCTAAGAAGGACTGACTGATTTTAAAATTCAATAACTTGTAAACGGTGACAGATATTTAAAAAATTCTTGCAGGAGGGTTATGCATAAAATCAAAAGTTTTTTTATAGTGATTTTCAATTTTAGTTCGAATTACAAACAATAGATGGCGCTGCGATCAATAGATGCTCAATTCAGGCTCGATTTTTGGTACTTCGTGGCCCGGATAATACATTTCCATCTCCTTTTTCCGCATGGAGCAAAAAAAAGGACAAAAAATCGAGCCTGTATTTAGCGACTATTACTTACAGCGCCATCTATGGTTTATAATTCGAACTAAAATCAAAAATCACTGTTATAAAACTTTTGACCTTATGCATAAATCTCCTGCAAGAAATTTTTAAATATCTGTCACCGTTTGCAGGTTATTGAATTTTAAAATCAGTCGGTCCTTTTTAGGACACCCGGTATAAGTACATAATGCTTTCATTAAATAAAGCAATTAAAATTTTACGAAAAATCCGGTACCTTCCCATGAGATGCACGAGCCGTGTTTTTTTTTTATGATTTCTGAAAACAAAATTAATGTAACTCCGAAAAGATGCAAATGATCTTTTCGATGTGTTAGGCAGCATTTCCAAAAACACACATACTAATAATATTGTTGGTATTCGAGCGTAACGATATTATTTGATTCTTTAAGACAATATTTCGATGATACAGACAATGATGATTAAGACAATATTTCTATGATATATATATATATATATTATCATTAGTATGTGTGGAAAAACAGCGAATTAATGTAAATTTATAGCGATATCAAATTTAATATATACCAAACAATAACGTTTTATAGTTTCATAGCTTACTCATGTAGAAATAAACGGTCAAGTGCGAGTATTACTCTCGTACAGAGGATTCCGTAGAATAAATATATGAATTAGTAATTGTATTATTTAAAAAAGAAAACGTTACAAAAAGAATACTAAAAATTTGTAAAAAACAATACAACGTAGCGATGGGTATAACTGTATAACTAGAAAAATATAAATGGATATACCATAAAAGTTCAAAGAATTTTGGACCCTAAATAATATCAAATACGTGGGTGGTTAAATAATTATTGTCCCTAGTGTACATAAAATATTTGTACTGCGATTGTTGTTGTGGATTATCGACGCCTAATGTCTTAGATGCCTTTGTGCTCAATTTCAGAACCGTAGCTGCTATATTCACATAATTTTGGAGGGATGAGTGAAAGGTGGGAAGTAGTGGAAGGCTGATTTTTAGCTTATGAGGATAGATTTGTGAGAGTTGATGAGACGTAACTACTTTCGTTTGGACTCGGGATGATAGTGATGTAGCCACATCTCATTCACTGTCACTAATGTAACCTCATAATCTCCAAAAAAAAAAAGGATTTCACCTTCACCCCCTCCTTAAAAACTCCCTCAAAAATAGGTCTTTAAAATTTCACCCCTCCCTCCAAAACTATGTTAATATGTCAGCTACGATTCTGAAATTGAGCATATAGACATTTAAGACATTAGGACATGACTCACATAGTCGTTTGATTTAGCTACAGATATTTTTGAATATATTCTGCTGCAGAAGAACACGAATATTATTGCTTGTTGAATGTATTGCTGAACCAGCAATTTCTTTCGTCATAAAATTTTCAATGAAAAATATGAGATCAAAAATGTTCCTTACATCCCGAAGTTCAAGGACGATACGTCAAGTATTTCTTTAGATAGTTGACAAACCACCTAACGATCAGACAGTCAAATCATTATCCTTACTATATGAATGTGAATGAAAAGGAAGTATTTGACATTAATATTTTAACATTTAAAATGCTTTAACATTACTATTGCCAATGGGGATCATCTGTGACCAAAGACGGGATTTTTCTCTTGTACCACTGTTGTTTTTCAAAATAAAACTTCGACATTTTGTGACTTATACTCAGTATAATGACCTAACATGAATTTAGTTAAAATCGAATGAATGCTTTTGTATCTATAGGGGTGTATACCTAGAATTACCGTGCCGGGTTATCACTGACCCGAACTATAAAATTGCTTTTTCTTTTAACTCAACAGGCATTTCAATTCTACATTTTGCAATAACAGAAGGATAATGTAGCGAGATGTATTGAACTTGCTTTTCAATAAAGGGGGGAAATAGGAGGGGGGGTGATGGCATGGACACAAATCTGCTATGCACCTGCAAGGCAAATATGTGAGATTTTATGCGATTTCAACGTCTTGTATGCAACGTTGCAACGTATTGTAACGTTGTAAAATGTTGTTATTCCTATTCTTCTTTAGAAACTAAATAAATAGAATATTTTGCTTATTGTTAACCGCATGGGACAAGAAAAAGAGTTCGTTGGTGGCATTGCAGTTTCGAAGATGAATAGTGACTGCACCGCGCTTAAGAATTCTTTCGACCGAACGTGGAAATTTTAAAATTGCTAAGTGAACATTTCGAAGATGATTTCTTCGACGAAATTACATCTGAAGATGATGATGAACAGCTGAAAATGAAGGAATGATGACGACAATTTTGACATAAATGAAGACACTTTTTTTTGCGAAAATACCCATACAATATGTTTGCCCGAATCCAGTTCAAGTGCCAGTGAGCTGAAGGAAAATACGTAAGTAAATGTTGCGGAGAAAGTCATGAAACACTAATAAATATTAAGTTTTTTTTAACAAAATACAAAATAAAGGAGAAAATTGAGAAAAAGGATAGAGAGATGGCAAATAAATTAACCCATAAACAGATTTGGAAGAGAAAAAAGATAATAATTATGCATTTCTAGGACGAAAAATAGTATAATCAAGTAAAAAGAATCATAGAACTAATTATATTTAATTTGTATTGTGTCTTAATGTCTCAATAATCTGTAAGAACATAATTACTAAATTTCAGTTGATAATTAATATTTATAATATTTGAGCGAGCTGTGAAAATCCGAAACTATCTAATCTAAAAATGGAAATTAAATTTTTTTTGTTGGTA
The DNA here is from genome assembly GCA_963932465.1 of Maratus speciosus. Lineage (NCBI taxonomy): Eukaryota > Metazoa > Arthropoda > Arachnida > Araneae > Salticidae > Maratus > Maratus speciosus. The sequence goes on along the minus strand of OZ010793.1, from coordinate 195,853,839 downwards.
CCTATTAAACCAAATTTCTCATTATGGAATAGTCTAAAAGCTAAATTACATTAATAATTAATTAAAAATTACTTTATATATCATAAAACCTTATTGTATATCAGGGCAATTCCATGTGACTCACGTTACCATTTGACACATTTTTCCAAAAGTAAATTCTATATACATCGAAGAAATATCACATTTGATTTTTAAAAAGTTCTTCATAGATATCTGGGGCACAATAAGAAACTAAGAATAACAATGCAATATTTTTTTTTATTTACAGGTGGTATGCAGACCCTAAATTGGTACTGTGATTCACATTACAAAAAAAAGGAAGTCAACTTTTATGGGTTAATGAAGACCTAGAATTTCTCCTCATTTATCACAACACAGTAAAAAAGAAGTATTTCATAGAGTACAACACACTTTCAACTTATGCTATACACAAAAATAATATTGTTTTAATAGTTTAACTATATCAATCAATATTTTGAGTGTGACTCACGTTACATGGTATTGTAACTCACATTACATTTCCCTCCTTAGCTATTAATTCTTTCAGGCGCAAGCAATTGCGTTTCTGTAATGTTGAGCTCACACCGGAATATTTGAAAAATTTTGTTTCAAAATATGGAAAAGCATTTTTTTTTTCCACCAAAGTTAGAAAGATAAATTTTAATTAAATGTTTCTGGTGCAAATCTTGATTAAAATTAGGTGGGAGTAAATTCCCTCTTTAGTCATTAATTCTTTCAGGCGCAAGCAATTGCGTTTCTGCAATATTAAATTCACACCGGAATATTCGAAAAATTTTGTTTCAAGATATGGAAAAGCTATTTTTTTATTTTTTTCCACCAAAGTTAGAAATATAAATTTTAATTAAATGTTTCTGGTGCAAATCTTGATTAAAATTAGGTAAAATAAAGTATATTACCCCGCCCTTCAAGGGTCTACACTATAATTCCCATGTTATGTGGAATTGCCCATCTGTATCACCCTTAACCCTTTAGGGAGAAGGTATTTCTATTCGTAATATGCTGAAATGAGTTAATGACACCAGAATTTACAAACAATTTTATTTCGAAATAGGCAATAGCTTTTGTTCCCGTACTTAATAAAAGGAAAACTTTCATTGCAATATTCTGGTACCATATGGCATTTAGGAATTAAAATTAAGTGGTCAAAAAATTAACCACCGATATTGAAGGGGTTAAGCACAGTTTTCGACTTCCCGCTTTTTTTTAATATCAGTAATTTTATGCAGAAATACTTGTTTTATAGATTAGCACAATTTGTTAACTAAATAAACGGAACATTTTTGTAAGAATTTACTGGTATTAAAAAAATCGGGATGTTGACAACTATGCCCTTACGAAACAAGAATAATATATCAGAAGGCTATGGGTCAGCAATGACCCAACCCGGTAGTTCTAGGTATACAAGAAACACGGTAATTCTAGTGTTACGTAAAAGTTTAAAAACAAAAACCACTCTGTAAATACACTAATTACCCAAATTGTTCTTAAAACGGTCACATAATTTAGATATCGATTCCTTATAATTTTTAAATGCTTTATCGCTAAAAAATGTGCATCTAAAGATTTAAGTTTACAGTTCAGTGGTTTAAAGTGCTTTTATTTAATTAAATAAATATTGAGTAAAAAAATAACGAAGATTCTTTCAAAATTAAAGAATTTTGAAGAAAAAGGAAATAATTACAAAACCACTGACTTAGTATTATTGTTTTTATTTTGCATTTCTAATTTGCAGAAACATTCGAAAAACAGATTTAAATATTTCAAGCGGAACGTTTAATTATACAAAGTACGTGAAGTTAGTTCGCTCTTTAATTTACAAAATGGCTAACTTTTTTTTTCATTTTGTGGAAGTAAAAAAAAAAAAAATTCTAACACAAGAATGTTTTTTTTTTATGTAACCGTAAAATAAATGCTTAAAAATGCTTAACATTTTCTGAATTGTAACATTTTTTGAAGAAAACATTTTCAAAACGATTTAAAAATTTACCGATTTTAAACAGAAAATAAAACTTTTTTTTTTCAATTTTCGTCTTTCATAACTTAGCTGAAATTTTTTTTATCATATAAACTTAAAAATAAATGTTTTATTTCCTTTTAGAAATAAAGTATGCATTTTGTTTGCTTTAATTACCAAGAATACGCTATTTAAAAAAAATAATTAAACAAAGTATACGTACAATTATATTTGTATTTACTCGATTGTTATCAGTTCCGATTATTAAAATTTTTGTTTTAAAAAACCTTTAAGTTTATTAATTTTATGTATTTTTTAACACTCAGATGTATTCCTTTTTACGAATGTGCTCTCATAAATCATTGTGCTTTAAGTAATAGTACTTAAAAGGAGATACTTATAGAGATACACAAATTCGATATACAATCGTAAAAATGTAAAAAGTGATAACCCCATAGTAAATCTACCACAAATTTTGCATAAAAGTGTGACTGGAACGAATCTGATAATAAAACATCTCATAAGAAATGTTAAACATAATTTTTTCTTAAGGTGTTATCAATTTATATAACTGATAACAAACTCTAAAACTTTCGATTACAACATCTAATTTTAAATAATACTTGAATATTTTAATAAATTTTACCTTCGGATAAAATGGCAAAAACATCGTCATGTATTTTAGGTATTATATAGTTTTAAATTTCGGAAATACTACTGTTAAATTGATTTTGAATCCTTGCAAAGCATAATGCAATACAGGTACTTTTTTAAGCATATGTATATTTCAATACTATAGTCTCAAATTGCATATAAATATCACAGAGATTTGGTGATAAAGGATTTACCATATTTAGGTCATCGAATTGTTTTTAAGTTTTTTAATATGAAATTCATAATTAGTTTGAGTAGGCAAAAGGTAATTAACGCACTAAAGCATTTGACTTTAATTTAACAATAATGAGATTTAGAGGTATCAAGATTTTAAGCCTTCAAAATTAGAACAATTAAAAATATCAATTTGTCAGCAAAGAGTATTGTAAAACAATTGACTACGATGGCATTTTTTAATTGTCTGACAAAATCCTACGAATTTTTTATGGTACGCGCATTCCTATTGCAAAAAATAGATGTTAAAAAATCCAAGAATATAAGTAGTTAGTATAGCTAGTTAATAGGTTTGAGGAACGTTAACCCTTTTAAGGGCAATTAATTGTGCTATGTCTATTGTGTCTATTATGTATATTGTAATGTCAAATTCCCACCGGAATATTTAAAAAAATATATTTCAAAATAAGGAAAAGAAACCGTACAGATTTTTTACACCAACGCTAGAACAGTAATATTTAATAATTTTTTTCCGGTGCAAACCTTCATTAATTGTAGGTGGGATGTAATATATCCCACCGCCCGTCAGAGTGTTAAGATTATGAAATGTCGATATTGCATAAGAGCCAGGAAAAGGAAAACAGGTGGTTAACGGAAAAAAAAATATTAGTTTTTGTTTTTTAGTATGATAATTTAACACAGCAGAACATCTATATTGACACAGAAAAGATGCGAATGAGTAGATTAGTTTTTTCTCAATGTAAGGACCTCCCAATAAAATGGGAGTCAAATAGCCATTTACATTGTCAGAATAATAGTGTTTACTCATCAGAGCAATCGTTAACTATTATCTTCTTTTGTTATAATAAATTTTTTATTAAATTTAAGTTATTTTACAGCAAAATGTTAACAGCGTGACAGATAAGCCTATATATTATTTTATTAAAAGAAAAGTATTGGGAAAAACGTTCTGTTCAGAAGGATTAATATTACTGTATATAAAGGTACATAAAGGAAGATTATATGGGAATAATCAGTTCGCAAAAAGAAGGTTTGCTTGATTGAGAAAAAAAATAAACTAAATTCAAATAGAAGTTTTTGCTCGGGACTTAATGCATCAAAGAGAGATAATCAATGCAATTTTAGTTTCGCAGATGCTTTTTTATCTGTTACCACTTTGTTGCCGTTTTTGCTTTAACTACCTAATGCGCTGTTTTCTTTAACTAATCCCTTTCTTGTCCATTTTCATCGCGATGCATGGGATATATATGTATATATATACACATATATATATTTTAAACATAAGAAAAAGCATTAAATAGAGATACAGTTTTCATGCAAATTGTATTTGAAAGTACATTTTTTCCCATTTGATGGTGTAAAAATACACATTTTGCAATGTTAAACAGCAGAAAAAAAAATTAAAGAGATGCAGTAAAAGCGAGGTTTATTGGTCAGGTATTTCCATCATGAATATGACGTCAGCGTTACTCACAGATATGTTTTTGCTTTAAAATATAAATTTTCTTTAGATCTATCCACAAAATAAAGCTAAATTGTACAAACTGCTGTAATTGGAATATTCATTTACATTTGGATGAAAATTTATTGATAAGTAAAAACAGAAGTTTGCATATTCATAAAATATCTGTTATTAATATAATCTCCAAGCTAAGTTTAATCTGTTAAGTTTAAAGTGAACTTAATTTGATAAACCTGTTGAGGAAAAATGTGTAAAATCTGTCTTCTCAAGAGCATTTTAAATACACTTTTACTTTAAATATGACCGAGATTCACACATGACTCTCTCATTTTTGCTGCTCACAGCAGATACTTATTTACTTCTTGTTGCCGAAACGTCAGTGAAGGCTTACTGTGGAGACACGAAAAGTTTTGGTTTCCGTTAGTCTGTCTGTCTGTTCCGCGATAACTGCCGCAAAAAGCATCCGATCGGCTTGAAATTCACTGGGAATGTTGATGAGGTACCCGGACTTAGCTGTATAGTTTTTGGTTAAATTTGGTTCATTCGTTCGGGAAATATGGAACATTTTATTTTGCTCTATAATGCTTTTCAATGGCAAGTCAGACGATTTTCAGATTTTCATTTGTTGAAAGAAATGGCTCATATGAAAAATGGATTTGAATGGTAAATTTTTGATGCTGAAATTTTTAAATAGCATTAAATTATTCCAATAAATTATGTCAATATATTTGCGAGATTTTTTTAATTAGGTTTATAATATTGGGGGGAATTTTATGCATGTTTTCCAATAATATAAAGGATTTTGTTTTATCAAATTGACATAATGCATATTTCATTTTTTTCCTTTTCTTTCTCTGTTGCCTAGCAACGAATTTGGTCCTAATAATATTAGTATAATTGCGTGTATAATGCTTGAGTAAAGCCAACGTCAAAACAAATGAATTAATGCATTTGTATCTTTGCATATAGTAGGATTTTAGCCCAGAAATAATAATAGGCAATATTTCATTTATTTTATTGAAATATTTTGCTTAAAAATACAAAAGTTCATTATTTTCATAGAGAATAACGTAACATTTTCCCATAACATTTACCAATATTTCTTTAATTGTTGCCAAGAAAATCAAAAGCCGGAATAATATTTTCTTTTAAACAATTTTCAATTGAAATGTTTTGTCGTGAAACAGGAAAATGAAAAATAAAATAAAGAATAGAAAAATTAATATGGCGGCATATTGGAAATAAAAAGAAAACTCTCGGGTATTTCTTAATATAACAAGATGAAAAGTTTTGAGTAAGTACGCATAGCAGGTGAATTAGACGTCATTTATCGAAAACAAAGATGCTGGAATAAAAAGATCTTGAGTAAAATAAAATTAACTATTATTCACGGAGGAAAGAGATAGATGGAGATGCAGTATGCCGTAAAAACAGTTTGCAATACGATGTGCGTTATCGCTCAGATTTAAATGCCCTCATTCGGCCCAAACAAAACAAGCACGTGGAACAGGGACCAAATTCTTTGACTTCATCCGTTTAAGCACGTCGTTGTGTTGTGCCGAATGTAGCGGATTTTAGGGTTACATTTTTGGCGTCACTTCAAGATTTATTGTCTGTCTACGGTTAACATGAATATTTTATTTTAAATTTAAATTTTATTAATTTATAAAAAAAAACTTATGCTTATCCTTATACATCACAGCGTAAAAAAAATCTAAGATATACTATAACCATCCGCACAATCAATAAAAAATTACGAATGTAAATTTAAATAGACTACGGGGGGGTTCATGCAATTTTTGATTTAAAAAGTTACCAGAATAAGTAGCTCATCAGAATTTCAGAACATCAATGTACAACCACTTGTTTAACACTTTTAATTTCTGAAACTTTACGAAGTATCTTGTATGCTCATAAATATTTATGTAATTTGAAAACTTTAAAAAGCGATTTGTAGGAAGTTGAATATTATGCAATGAGTGTTAAAAAACAATGACTTGCAAAGATGACGTTGAGGCTCCTGATCTGCAGATTTACTAGTTTATTGACCTGTTTGTTAAACAATTATTAGATCTTCCGATTTTTAACTCCTTAATACGCATACCTAAAATATATTTACGAATTGCAAAACATTATTTCATTTTTATCTTAATATTTATATAGCAGCGTTACGTTCATAGTTTATGTAAAGTGTTGTCGAATGTTTTCACGACCAACTATACATATATAAAAATTAAGGAATTACTTATCGTCTTTAATGGCATCACTGATAAAGTAATATAAACCTTTAGATAATGAATGCAATTTTCACCTTAATTGTCGGTGCAGTCCGATATTAGTATGATAATAGAACATAATTTTGATAGAATAAATAGTCATTTCACCGAATAAATATATAATCATTGTACGCATTTTATTTACAGTATATACTCTCGGAAATACTTCCTTCAATTCATGGAAATATCTCTGGCGACACTGCTGCCGATAATATACCAGAGAATTGAAGAAATTTCCGTTTTTCTCCTTAATAGGACATCAGAAATTTAAACTGCGGGGACATTTCGTCGTTTTAGGTAGATTTCATATGAAATACTACCTATTACATTCTCTCCTATGTTGGAATTTCGGAAAAATTCCAGATCTACACAGATCATGACCCGTAGAACCCCCCCCCCTCCCCCCCACGTAAAAAACTGTATCTATCAATCTATCTATCTAAATAACTCTTTATGGACATGATAACTTCCATAATTCTGCACATTTTTTTTTTTCGAAACTGATATATAAAATCAAGGAGCCAAAAATCTCGGTCAAGTTCGTTAATGGACAAAATCAGACGGGGGGGTGGGGGGTGGGGTGGGGGGGGTAGGAAATAGGGAGGGATTTTACGAAAAACAAAAAAAACCCATAACTTCTTAAACATAATACATATCGACTCAGTTTAAAGTTTTTATTACTCCAAAAAAGGGTAAAAAAATTATGTATAACAGATTTTTGATAAAATTAAAAATGAGCTCAAGGGGCGAGAAAAATAGTATTTTCGGGAGAAATAAATTCATAACTTCGTCAATTCTCAAGATATCAAATCCTGTTAATTTTTTTATAAGTTGGGAACAAATGTCATAAATTCTCAGGGACGCCATCTTGGAATTTTTCTTGGCGTGAAAATCCCTTTTCCGCCAAGGACAAAATGTCGCCATACACCGATTTATATGCATGTTAGACTTAACGAAAATAAAATGTAAATAATAAACAAAAGTCGTTAAAGTGGCAATTACTAAACATCGTATGAGTTCTACGCGCTCATTAAACCGAAAAAAAAAAAAAAAAAAAAAAAAAAAACGTCAGTGGATTCAGCTAACTCCTTCTGCCCCGATCACAAAAATGCACGAAACTCCTTATAGTGGCAATCAGTAATCGTCATATGAGCGCTACGCGCTCACTAACCGAAAAATTTTTTTCACTGGATTCAGCTAACTCCTTCTGCAGCAATCACAAAAAAGCACAAAAATCGTTAAAGCCGCAGTCAGTAAATGCACGTATGTTGCTATGCACCAATCTCCGAAATGCATGAGAAATATAGAATACACGACTAATAGAAAACATTACTACAAAATAAAAGAACAAAATATACATAAAGTTATCAACATACCTTAACAGGCATCTTTCTTAAAAGCTCAAGCGCGAAATATTTCCTAGCATCATCTTCATTTCCCAAAATAGGCTTATGACTACGCATTGTAAACAAACCTCCTATATCAAAATTTTCTCATATTTCTTAATTACATCAGCATGAGCGTTTAAACGGACTACAGAACCCATAGTAAATCAAATACATCCAATAAATTTAACATAAAAATAAAAAAATCCAGAAAGATACAACACGATATCAAAGCACATACACAAATTTCCAAACGAAAACCTTCTCAAGCACAATCTCGCTGAAAAACGGGGTTGCCAGAGCACGTCATGCCAGAACACACACGTCACACGATATCGATAAAGATCGTCAACATAAAATCGCCAAGAAATCTCAAAACATCCAAGATGGCGGACAAGTGGATATACTGCATCTAAGCCATAAGTTGTCTTAATATTATCTACAACTTTTATAATGACAAGTTTTTGATAGGAAAATAACCGCAAAAAATAAAATAAAAATAAAAACAAAAAGGGAGGGTGGTGACGAAGAAAGAAATCCATAACTTCGTCAATTCACAAGCTAGCCAATCCGCTTAAATTTATTATACATCTTCTGAATATTATCTACAACTTTTATATTCGCAAAATTTTAACAGGCCCAATTCTTACAGCAAAAACAAATTAAAAATACACAGAGCTTGAAAAAAAAAATATCGCATTACTCAAATTCATACTCAAACCCAAACTGCTAATTTTCTGACTCATTTTAAATACTTTTTTTGCCCTCAAACGCATCGAATTGTCGGGTTCTTTTATTTAGAAACTATATAATATACCGTAAAGGGCGATTTTTTGATAGAGGCAGAATATATTTCAAAAAATTATGTCAAAGTGGTCATTTTGAACCGAAAATATTGTCCTACTGAGATAATAATTGTTTATAAATAAAGCTCTGATTAATTGAACGAAAAATAAAAACATAGGTTGCTTATAAATCTCTTTAAAAATCACGTTAGCAAGTTTCATGTTTTTACTTTTAAAAATGAATCTGAAAATATGTCAGAAAATTTCGAGTTGTTGAGCATGGAAAAATATCTTTTGAATACTGCCTTAACATGGTTCTGATAAAACGATCTCTTATATAAAAATGAAATTAAAAAATCGTCTAAAGCGGCCAGATAAAATTGTTAAAGTTGGTTTATCTCGGATCATTATTTAGTTTTTGCTGGTGAAATTAATACTTAAAAGCGAAATCTACCTGCGCTAGTAGGCCGAGGCGGCCGGAATTTTTTTGAAATAATGGTAGGTGTTTTAACACTTATAGAATACCAGCTGCTAAAAATGATTAAATATTAGACACATTTTTAAAAAGACATAATTTGTTTGTTAGATGTAAAATATGAATATTATATTTTTAATTAAATCCCAGAAGAAATTTCTCAATTTTTAAATAAAATCGATTTTTTTAGTTGATTGAACTACTGTATGCTTTTTAAATGTGTTCGTTTAGAATATATTTTATGCACACACATGAAAATATTTTTTTAATACTCTAAAAAGTAAATTAATGAGAAGATTGCTGTTTAATTATATTCGAAAGTATTATTTTTGCTTGTTTGTTTTTAAATAAATTAGAAATTTTAATTTATTGAATTATCGGTTTTCCATTTAAAAAATAAATTCGAAACTTGGTATTAATACAGCCAATATATATGCGTGCAAGGAATAAACGGAATTTCCCCCTTTTCTCAAACTTTTGGGAAGAATTAACGGAAAAAGCATGATTTCTAGAAATACGGAAATTATATGTTAAAAAATGACGAATAATTTAGTGTATAAAGATGAATTTTTCTGACTGTGTAAAAGAAGCCTGCATTGAAAGGAATATATATATGGCTGAGTGAAATAGATATGGACTTTGTTGGGCTTCAGTGAAATTTTGCCATAAACAACGTTTAAAGAAATGAGAAAGTAATGCATTCATTTTCGGAAGTCGTTTTATCACGAAAAGAAGAACGAATGTTTTAAACAGTAATATTCATTGGGAGCATTTCCGAGTACATGGCAATCGGAAATTGTGTCTTATTTATGCAGCGTGTGTCAGTAGATGTATGGAGTAAAATTCTTGCAGATTCCGATATTTGGAAGAATCATACTGCTCATGTGCAATTTATAGAGGATTGGACTTCTAATAACAGCACAATACCCACTTGGACACGCTCTGGAATACCCAACACGATAACAACTGAGACGCCCTGTATCCTCTTTATTCATATAGACCCCCCATAAGCTTTAAAACCAAGTGCTCCTCTCGATTTCCGCTTACAGAGTCTTCAAAAATATCACCCTGCATACCCATTGGAACACTGTACAAGAACTTAATTTCAACAATGTACGTTTAATTAATTGTGAATTCCCTTTAAATGTTATAAAAAACATTCCAAGAAATAATCTGATATCTCCTTAATAAAATCGACAGTAAAATGACAGAAAGGAAATAAAATTCTTCTTATTTAATTAATGCCTGTAGCAGACGACAAAATTTTTGTTTTCATGCAGTTCAAAGGTTTTATTCAAAGCCTACAATTATAGTTATAGATATTATTTTATTTTCTGTTCGTCAATTCTTTGTTTTAGAGATTGGCTGTATGTTTTTGACATGCATAATAGAGATATACCAGAAACTAATTTAAAAGGTTAATTATTAAGTGAATCGATTTTTGTTATGATGTGCTGTAGATTTGAATATATATTCGTACATAACAATATGTCATTATACATTCTCTTGGAAATTAATTAAATATTTATAAATATCTATCAGACAAGAACACCAAAATAAATTCTCAATATATTATACGAAATGAAACTTAATGAATCTTTAAAAACTTATTTAAAAATTTGTTAGATAATGTTAAATATGTAATATTACCTAGAACGTATTCGATCTTAGGTAATTTTAAATGTTCATAAAATATATTTTTTAATATATATTTGATAAAAACTCTCACTTTCTTAGACCTAAATGATTTCAATGTATACAAAATACAAATTCTAGGAATGTAAAAATATTAAGTATTTTTATTATATGATATTATTTTTAGTGTTGTGTGAAACTTGTAAAGATGTACATAATATCCCCATTTGAAATAAGATTCGTTATAAACTTAGTTGAAGTTATTAATTTTATTAAAATTACTATATACTATTTTTGCTAAATCTAAGAAAACTAGGAATTTTATTATAAGATTTAAAAAAAAAATCATTTACTTTATAGGAAACTTCTAAAGAAATATAACTATAGTCTTATAAGCAAAGCGACAGTAAAACGAAATGAAGAAAGAAGAACTCCCGTTATTTAATCAATGTCTTCAGAATATTTCATAAGATTTTTTTTATTACAGGTCAACCGTTTTTATTCAATAAATTCTTCACATTTAAATAACTACTTATTTCTTGTCCTTGATTTCATTTTTAGAGAAATTAGCTACATGTTTTAGACATGTATGGTGATGATATAGAAACTAACGTCTTCAACTATTAGGTGATCTTTCTTGTAATGATCCGAAACGAATTTAAAAATTCTCATACACCTAGTTTTTACTAATAAGACGAGCTACACATGTTTGTAAGAAAGAGCTTATTTTCGGCTGTTTTCAAATGATTTACAGACTTGATGGTAATATATAAATTGATACCGCAATTTTTTAAAAATAAAATTATGTAAAATTATGTACATTTAAATTATTGTATTATCACTAAATAAGGAAAATGAAATTCTGTTTACTCGATCACTTACAAGCAATCGATAAATTAGTAATTGATAAAAACAAATACTGCACGTCTAACTATAAACTTAAATGAGAGACGAAGTTGCAAAGTTAATAGCGAAGGCAATTTTCTCGAATTAATGTTTTTTAAAGCCGAACCAGAATTATGTAGCCGATGGATGACCCCATTTCCTTGGTTAATTTTTTGTGGAAATTTCTGTCAGTGGAGTAAGTATAGTGAATTTTATATTTTAAACATATTTTCATGCACATGAAATTCATGAAACCTCGACTGGGAAAGAATTTAATATTAATAGTTATTTCTATCTAAGTACAAATTTTGTTATTGAAAAAAATAATTTTCAAATAATTTTAAAATGTTACAAACGATTTTCTATAGCTAACTTTCGATGTCGGGCTTCAGCAGCTTCCGATTTCGAATCGTCTTCCGATTTCGAATATCCCTAGCAATAGCCAATGTCTGAGAAAGAGCACAATCAGAAAACCACAGAATTCTGAATCAAGGAATTATATTTTACATACTTTAGAATATTTAAATATTTCTATTATACATAAATAATAAATGCATTGTAAAGCTAGGAGGAATAATACTGATGTCTGCGAAATCACCATTCGCATAATTAACGGTCAGACAATCACGGAAGTTAGTGGTTTAAGCCAGATATTGCAGAAGTTTTAGTCTGCCAAATCACTAAATCGAAGGTTATGCTTCTATACCATTTGGATACAGAGGAAATGTTCGCTGAGACGCATTTATAGCATCTGGCGCACATGCCCCGAGACCCCATTATCAAAGATTTCCCAAAACTATAAATTATTTTAAATAGGCACTATAAATTACTTAAGATGTTTATGAAGTCTTCGCGTGAGGCTTGCAAAAGAATTTGGGTCCTCGGGTAAAAACGCCTTCACCTGCATGCTTATATTGCATAATTTAATGTCCCTTATGTATTCTTATATTGACATTCATACATATATATATCAAGACTATATAAAAGCAATTTCAAGACTATATAATAATGATATGCAAAATATAATAAAAGAATTTAGCGAGCCCGATCTCGTTACTCCTGTAACTGTTTTGAGTTAGTTGATATCTTTAATGTTTTAAAGTTTCAAGCCATAATTCGATGGCGTGATAGTATCGTCAAACTGAAGGATTGTCGCACCTCGTATCGTACTAGGGCTCGTATCGTACAAAGGTATTAGGAAACAGACTGAAATATTTGTAATATTGTAATCAATATGGTAAATGTTTTACAATTTCATGCCGAAATTCTATTAACTCCAAAATGGAGAATTTCACCCCTCCCTACTCTGCTCAGATAGTACTAAGTTATCATGAGGCAAATCGAAATAATTGTATTATACTAATCGGTATCTTTAATGTGTTATCACTTTAAGCCGAAACTCGGTGACGTGATAGTATTGCTAAAATGGCAAATGTTATCCCCGTTCTGCTTATATTATACCAATATATTACGAGGCAGACTGAAATATTTACATCGTAGGAATCAGTTATTTAATGTGATTAAATTTCAGAGATAAACTCTGTGTCATGATAGTATTGGCAAAATGACAAATTGACGCTCCGTTCTTCTTGCATTGTACTGTAATTTGCCAGGCAGATGATTTCTTGTTTACTGTACTGTTAATAAGCTTTTTCTGGATCATTAGTTCATGTTTAATTCGATTGGTTAGTAATATATAGGATATTATGATGTAAAATATTATCTTTATTATGTTTCAATTGTACTATAGACGTAATTAAATCCGCCATAAATGTAAATCTTCTAGAAATTAATACAAAGATATACAAGGATATGCACAGCCACCCAAAATATTGTTTTTTTTTAACCATTTGGAAAAATGGTTATTGTCCTCGCCAGGGTAGGAAATCAAAAACATATCTGAAGCTTTTTAATCCGCATAATTACTTTGAATCCGCATTTTATTCGTTTTCTGATTAGTCTATAGAGTATTCGGCATTTTCCCTTTACTTTCAACAGAGATTGATACTTATGTTGCCACTATGACAAAAAAGTAATAAAAACTACAAAAAAAAATAATAACTCAGAAACAAATTGAGATACAGCTTTCAGGCAAATTGCATTTAAAAGTACATTTTTTTCTCTATATGACGATGTAAAAAGTAATATTGTTGGATGTTTAGAAGTTTAAGAATGAAATTTCATTTAAAATTGGTCCAGGAATATTAATGTTTAATCCATGGCGTACGTAATGTATGACCAGCTCCGTAGAAGTTTAAAAATTTACAGTACCGACAAATGTAATCCATGGCGTACGTAATGTATGATCATATCCGTGCGATTTTTTTTAATAAACCCATCGTTTTTGGACACCTGCTTTATATGTAGCACAAAACTGGTAGGGTCAGGTGTGGTAATTATGACCAGAGGGTAATTATGACCGCCGTCATATTGGAGAAATCTGTGATGGTAAAATTTTGCTTCAAGCTTAGATATTAACCTCATAATGTATATTTCCTCTTCGGTATTCTGTATTACTATTCTGAAGCCTTTTTGAGATCCAAATAGCAATTTGAAACTAAGTCTATAAAATTTTTGATAAACGGATTTGTTACTTTGGAGTTCAAAGTGGTCATAATTACCCCAAATAAATGTGTATTGGCAAGTATAAAGAGAAGATATAGTGCTCATAATTTCCCCACTAGTGGTCTTAATTACCCCAAACTTATGTGAATGTGAGTTTTTGGTGGGGTAATTATAACCACCCTTTTAACTTTTAAAAAAACAGCTATGATAATTAAAACTTTTAAAATGTATTCTTAAAGGATCAAAGTTACTTCTTATGTACTAAAAACAGCACTTTTCCAAATACAAATGAGCAAAAAAAAAAAAAAAATAACAAAGTTGAAAATGTAAAAAGTGGTCATAATTACCCCTCCTGACTATATATTCGCTTTGGTACATTGACATCATTTATAATTGAGCGCTAAGATTTGACAGAGGATCTGTATTAGCGCTCTTGTTAACTAAATAATTCAAACGAATGTATGATGTATTTAAAATAATAACACGCTTATAGAATTTCGTATTAAAGTTAGGAAAAATTAATCCAATATCCCAATAATAATAATAATAATAATAAACAATAAAATGAATGAAATAAAAGTTCTCGTTATTTAATGTCTCAAGCAGATGACATAATTTTTTATGATATTTTGGGTTAAACAGTTTTTGGATACTATCCATTTATATTAAAAGAAGATGTATTTTTCTGCGTTTAAATTCAGTATTAGAGAAATTAGATATATGTTTTTGGCATGCAAGATGATTTCCTAGAAAATAATTTAAGTTTTCAATTATTAGATAAATAGATTTCGTAATGATACACTGTTGATTTAAAAGTTTAACCGTATGGAATAAATAACATAAACAGCATTATGTCATTAAAACCTGTCTTAGAAATTAATGAAATATTTGTAAATAACTATATGACTAGGTATGTGCGAAAATAAATATCCAAGTTGATTATACTATTTTTGATTTCGCAAAAATGTGTTTTTTTTTCTTTTTACTTTACTTACTAGTGTGCAAATGTTTTCTAAAATTTCAAAAAATATTTTTAATATATTTATTTTGGAACAACAGATTATTCACTGCATTAAAAACAACTTTTAAAATATATAATACATAAGGATATTTATTAAAATTGCCACAGTCTTAAATTTATTAACATTATTAGATTTCCATACAGAAATGTTGATTGGACACTTTTTGCAATTGACTTTCATAAATCACTCAAATGAAAAATTTGACCAGCTGATTCATCACTTCATTTAAATTTCAAAGAACTGTAATGAACTTTGAGTTTGTACAGAGTGTGCTTGTGCTTTCCCTTTTTGGTTGCTAAGCAACGAAGAGCGGCAGAATTCCCATATTCGCTTTAGCTAGTTGACAATTGAAATGGAGAGAGTTTTAATTGGTTGATAATTGAACCCGCTGTCAGTTATATAAAGACAAGACCAATCCCTTTATAATGAGAGGACATTTTTGATTGCTGTATTCCTTAAAGAAACCTTTCGTCTTTTACAAATATTTTCTTTGACGTTTTAAACATTTTATTATTATTATTATAGAATAAATTTTATATATTGCTGTGATTAGAATATTAAATTCCTGTTAAGTAAAAACAAAAGTTTAAATTTTCATAAATTATTCTTTAATCATCTTACCTTTAATCATGTTTTAAAAGCTTGAATAAGTTAAAATTAATTAAACGCTTAATGAAAAATGCAAAATGTTTGTCACTTTAAGTCTATTTCAAATGCACTTTTACTTCGAAATACAACGGAGATTGCCCTTAAAATTACGATTTTTTGTACATTGAATAAATATCTCACTGAATAAATAGCTTACATATAATTTACATGTGAAGAACGCAGATGATAAAGGTGTTATGTGTAAAAAAAATGATAATCATATAAGTGAAGATAACTAATGGTCCTCTACCCTATGTTAACTTATTATTTAAAAAAAATTAATGCCCACTTTTTGATTGGGTAAGGCAAATAAAGGCAAATAGATATTTGGATCTTTACAGCTTATTTTCTCAAAATCACGATTGTGTCACTCAGCAACTTTATCACCTGCTTTTCTATTTATTTTTTTTTTCAAATATTTCGTAGTAGGGTAAAGTGCCCATATTTCGTGTCCTTTCTTAATTTCGCCCCCCTTTAACTTCTACGTTTCTGCGAAAGTGGCGTCACTTATGACGAAAGGCACAGGGGACGGAAGGTAAAGGATATCAATATCGGAAGTTTCGTTCGCCAAGACACATACATAAATTAAAGACGCCGAATTTCCTATTTTTGAAGACCTGGGTTCTGATTACATTGTTTGTAGAGCGTTATTTACTGTAATGTTAGTATTTATTGCTTATTCGTTGCATGTATTTTACGTAGATATGATGCTGGCAGTAGCATACAATGAGTTATAGGACACTCAGTTCATCTTACGGGAACTAAAGATCCGTAATATTGGGAAGTAGTGTGATCCCAATTTCGCCCCCTTTGCAGTTCTTATTTTCGTCCCGGGGACAAAATTAGGAATGCTTTTTCATGACATTTTTTTTTCAATTTTTTCCTCATGTTTGAATAATGCAAAGTTGACAATCTCCCGATTTTTGGATACCAGTGAAATCTTACAAAAATGTTTTCTTTATTTAATTGCATTAAAATTGCGATTGCATAAAGCAGGTATTTCTGCATAAAATATTGTTATGAAAAAAATCGGGAGGTCGGCAACAATGCAATGTTTCGTTATGTTATTCTTCCACTGATTATAACTACATTTCTTTGTGCCTTACATTAATGTAAATTAAATTACTTACTCATTTAGAAATAAATTTTGATTTAGTTATAAGTTAAGTCTCGTCGTATTCGATTTTTTGGGTGGACAAAATTGAATTTTTTTTTTTTTTTCGCATTTTTTAGATACTTTTGAAAAAACAATTTTTCGCATTGTTAAAAATTTTTTGTACGAAATTTGCCTATGTTTCTATGTGCGAGGGTATTTAGTCTATGTAAAATCCAAATTTGGTAGATTATCACTGAAAATTACAGCTTCCACGGGAAGTAGCGTCGTCCCACTTTCGTCTCCCTTGCAGTTCTTATTTTCGTCCCGGGACGAAATTAGGAAAGTTTTTTTATGACATTTTGTTTAATTTATTTTGGGGATGAATAATGTTCCGTTATGTTATTCTTCCACTGATAATTAGTACATTTCTTTGTTCCTTACTTTAATGTAAATTACATAACTTACTCATTTAGAAATAAATTTTGATTTAGTTATAAGTTAAGCCTCTGCGTATTGGATATTTTTGGGGGAACGAAATTAAGACCATTTACTTTTGCATTTTTTAGATACTTTAGAAAAAACATTTTTTCGCATTTTTAAAATTTTTTGTACGATATTTGCATATGTTTCTATGTACGTGGGTAGTTAGTCTATGTAAAATCCAAATTTAGTAGGTTTTCACTGACAATTACAACATTAAAGTGACTGGGTAGACGAAATATGGGCACTTTACCCTATATTTATTTTTAACATCATAGGAAAAAAAAAACCTTTAAAGCTAATTGTTTGTTAGGATATTTACTTAACCCGCACGCACTTGCGTCTACTTTTGTAAAATTAGCACACGCGTGGGATAAATGTCACCCCATTTTTTTCTACCATTATATTTTTGGCTAAATACGTTTTAAAAATGAATCTGTTGTTCTGTATTGTAAAATGCATCAGTACTACTTCTTTTTAGTAAAAAAACTCATGCTTTTCAAATTTATTTTCGGATTTTGAAACAATTTCTGTAAAAATGTCGTTTTTTCTAGAAAATATGCAAAAGATTTGTTTTACAACTTTAAAACATAAATTATTTCACAAAATTGATATTAATTACATATAATAACCTTTCATCAATATATACAAGTAGCTTTTATATTACTCTTTCATTAAAATTATTTTAGTATGTATTATGCCGTTAAAAATGAACGTATCGATGTGAAACTTTTATACACGCGCGGGATTATTTTATCCCGTTAGCCATATTTCTCCCCCGCTTACCGAACAACGGAGAGATATCCCTTTACCAACCCGTTCGCGTCCTTGCGTTGAAAGATACAAGGCAGGTCAGAAGCGTCCTCAAAAAATGTATCCCTTTTTTCGAAGAAAAAAAATCTGATTGGGTTCAGATTTATCCCAGGGCGTGTGGTTACGGGTTAAATTAACATTAATCAAAATTTATTCAAATTTTCACATTTTCAATAAAAATGCATAAATATGCATAAAGTGTATTTCGTACATGAACCAGCACTTTTCGCATTTGTCTTTGATAAAGCTTTCAAAGGAGAAATTCTATACAGCTGATTCATCGGTGCATTTAAATTAAAATAAATGTTAATGCATTCAGTTTATACATGACTTTCTTCTACTTTAGGGATGCTAAGCGACAAGGTGTGAATAAGTTCCAACATTATATTTAGACGTTTGAGGAATGATATGTGGCAGTTTTAACTGGTGGATAATTGGACAAGTTCTCAATTATTACGAGACAAAATTAATTTCTGTATATTGAGAACACAATTTAAATGTTGTATTAATATAAAATGCCTCTCATCTTTTATTAATTTAGTTTTATGCATTCATATTTCACATTCAGGTATAAACAGTCTAAAATGCAATAATTTTAACTTTTTTTATTTAAACAAAAATGTATTATAACATATACTTAAGACGTATTTTTATCTTCTTAACTCTAAAGTACATTCAATTAAGTAATTTAAATAGCTGTTAATTTATTAAACCGTAATTTATGTATGCAGATGGCCCATTTTTTTTTAATTTTTACCTTAAAAAATTTTCTGAAATATTCCCGAATCTAACAACGGGAAATTTAATTTTCTAATACATTAATTTTCTAGTACATTTGTCTTTCAATTTATTTTTACTTGGAACACATAACACTTTTTAAAAACTTTTTAATATTTTATGTTATTTATTCAAATTTCCATAACTGAAAATTTATTCACATTAGCAGATTTACGTACATAAATGATATCCGAGCAATTATCCCATTTTTCTTTCAAAAATCACTCAAAACAAAAACTTATCTGATACGTGACAGATTCACCACTTCAATTACATTTAAATGAAGAGTAACGCTTTCAATTTGCACATAGTTTATACTCTTTTCTCCCTAAATTACAAGTAAGTGTTTGATTTGCGTATTCTATTTAGACAGACGTAAATTGAAATTGAGGCTATTTTAACATGTTAATAATTGAATGTTCTATTCATTATAAACATACAAAGATAATTTCGATGTAATGACAGGAAATTTCGGATTGCTGTATTCTTTAAAAAATACCTGTAGTATTTCATTGTTATTTTTTAATATTACCACGTTTCGTATTAAGTTATAAATTTTAGTAAATGCTGTGATTTTAATGTTCATTTTATTTAAAAGAACATGCATTGGAAAAAAGTCAAAAAATTACATATTCATAAAATATTTTTTTTTTATTATCTTATATCTGAATTACAGTTGATTAATAATTTAGATAGATTTTAACTATTTCAACAGCAGTCTAATATGCAAATAGCGTTTTTTAAATAAATCCACCTTAAAAACATTTCTAACTTGCAATATTCCCGCAACTGACACGTCACTCTTATGTATCGTGCACACAAAGTACCTATCACATGTAAAGCAAATTTTCATTTTAACATGCACTTCCTTCCAGATATACATATATTTTTTAAATCCATTTTTTTTTAAATTCTTATGTAGAAACTATAAAAGGAATCTTTAAAATTAATAATACTTTACTTTTTTTATTCCAATTACCACGATTCATAATTTATTCAGATTATCAGATTTTCATACAGAAATGCGAAAAGAGCACTTTTCGCATTTGTCTTTGACAAATCACTCAAAGGAAAAACTAACATGGCTGATTCATCAGTTCATATAAATTTAAATGAAGTGAATGTAATTAATGCTTTTAATTTTTATATGGCATTTCGTGTTTGGTTACAAAGCAGCAACGAGCAGTTGAATAAAATTTTTTTAGATATAGAACGAAAGTTGAGACAATTTAATTGGTTGATAATTACAAATGGTGTCAATTGGTAGGAGACAAAATTCTTTCCTGTATAGTAAGAGTAAATTGGTGATTGTTATAGTTATTTTTAATACCTTTCAGCTATTTTGTTATTCCTTTTGAAGTTTTGTACATATAATTTTTCCAAAGAGATATTAATTTCAGGAAATATTGTATTTGGAATCTTGATTCTCATTTCAATTCATGTTTACTGATAAATCCCTAGGTAAGTTCTTGTGTTTTTTAATTTATTTGGTTTATGTATAATACTTATATTTTACTAAAAATAATTTATACATTTTCAAATAAGATATTTGTAAACTGTTTAAGCAAAGAAGTAAATAACATTTTGTAAGTGAGACTGAAAATATATAGCTAAAAATTTATATTGGTGAATGTTATATTGATTGTATTAAAAAACGAAATATCTTACTAATAACGTGGAAATATCTTATTAATAACAAGTTGACTTTGTAATTTACGCATGAAAAAAAAAAGAAAAAAATATTAGAACCTTATTTTTTTTTGCGCCAGGAGAAGACAATACAGTAATCCTTGTTTTTAAAAATAATCAGGTAATTTTACTTAAACACACGAAGTTAAAATGCGTAGGTACCGATTAAAGAATATATAATACCAGTCTTCGTCAACAATAAATTTGAAAGAAATTTTCGCCAAATATTCGTCAGCTGTATCCAATATGGCTTCATTTATGGCGATTTATTTTTTCACGATAAATGTGGTGATAATTCGCCAAATATTGCCAAACGTCGAAACAATTTGATGATCGCGGATTTCATGTAGGTTTATGCGCGCGTGTCAATTGGAACAATGATTACAAAAATTTAAGTAAATTTGGGGGAACCCACCTTTTCTAAAGCTCACAAATGAAACGTGACTTATCGTGAAACGTAGAAAATCAGCCATCCTAGAACTTCAAACTGCTATATACGACATTTTTAAAGAAACATAAAAACAAAAATTGCACCGGACAAACACTAAAGGGAAAAAACTTTTTTCATATATATACTAGGGGGCTCTGCCCCCTACGAGCTACGCTCGCCGGCTCGTTCAGGCACACCAAAATCCAAAAAGCACGCTAATTTGATCGGCTTTAAAAGTATTGAATTTAAAAAAAAAAAAAAAAAAAAGTAGAGATTTCTCTGTAAACGGTTTTTATTCTTTTTCCTTAGATTGGGGATTTTTAAGACCAATTCTGCTGCTCTTAAGAGATACAATGACTGTTTTCGTATTTAATTTAAAAAAATAGTTAAACATGTGAAAATAAGCTAATGTAAAATGAATTAAATAAACAGTGTCATTGTCTCCCGGTATTTTTTAACAACGCTAAAAGATAGTTCTTTTAAATAATTCATTTTAAATGTATGTTTTAAATATGACGTAATTTACACCAAAGTTTTATTTCTCTTATTAATATTCACGTGAAAATACTTTTGTTGTTAGAAAGAAATATTATTTGCGCTGTCTTCGAATTCACGATAATAGTTGAAAAGATCATCGCAAAATATCAAGTAAATGTCTCGAACAAATATATTTTTTAATTTAAATTGTTTTGCCATATTTTTTGGCCATTTTAAATATGACGTAATTTCCCCCATTTACAAGTTTTAACGCATAATAATGATTTTTTTATTTTAACATTTTGTTTCTCTTTTAAAATTCAAGTGTAAATAGGGTTCTTATGACGTAATTTTCCTGCTTTTAACACGTAATCATTTAATTCTAATTTTAAAGTTTTTTTTTAGTTTATAATAGCCACGTGTAAATAAATTTCTACTTTGAAGGAAATAATATTCTTTGCACTGTTTTAAAAATTGGAAACAATTTAAAATAATATCCTTTTCTAAAATCTGTAAACAATATCTCTGGAAATGCTGAAAATTTTAATTTAAAATGGAAATAAATCCTCAAAAAATTAATAAATAAAAAAGATAAATGCAGTTTGTACACCGAGAACTTCTCATGTATAAAATGATCTAAGAATAATTAAATTCCTATGTATAGTTTTTGCTCCTATAAAACTTTTTTAATGGAACGATTTTGACCAACTTTAACATTAAATATATCTTGAAATAATTATTCGATGTGAAAACTATCTGCATCAGCGTATTTATCAAACATTTCTCTATAATACCACCGATTTTCATATTTTTGTATGCAATAGTTGTTTTAATATTAACGAAGAAAGACCATGCTTAAGCATTCAAATTGGATGCCGATCCACCGGGAATATCTACGCAGATTTTCATTGGTCCCTTTCCAAATCAAAACTTTTTATATATATATAGAAGGATTTTACATTATATTAAGATCTCTATTTAGACGCCATTTTGAAACAAGATGGCGGGTGATCTTGGCCAACAAACTCTATTGAAACGTAAGTCCTGTGCACATTCTCAGGTGCACTGAAATCGCTTGGTAAATGCGAGTGCTATCGCATCATCCAGTAATTTCAAATTACATTATGTTATTTCAAGTCTTATCTTATAAATTTTCTTCTTTTAGCATATCGATATAGTGGAAGCTAAGTAAAACCTATCAACAGAAACGGACAACCATCCTTAACCCTGAAGTATATTCTTATAAAACGTAATTATGAAAAAACTGTTTTTCTAACAGATGTCGATACAACTTTGCTTCATTACATATATTTTCCTAAATCAAACAGCACTTTTGTCGATCGCACAGTAGAAGTTTCAGCGTGTTAAACTGTGGTGAATTCACTTAAAAAGATTTATTATTTTAATTGTTACTTATCGCCAGTTTTCGGTGCTGTTTCGCAATATACAAGGTGGCCCATAATTAACTCACATTTAAGAAAAGCTTTACCATATCTTCATATTTCCAAAATTTACATAATGAAACAAAATCCCAAAAATGCAAATTACGTACAAATATAGTACTAAATACTACAATAAATCATATTTTTTTAATTATTTCATAATTTTATGTATAGTTTTTTTTTTTTTGTTTTTGTTAGCTTCTTTAAATAACAATCATAACGAGAATGATAAAATCGTCTACTTAATTTTGAAGTTTTAACTTTGGCACCCAGCGACAAGTTTTTATTTCGCTTTTAATTTTCTTAAAATTTTGAAGTTCGAAGGAAATTAGGGAGAATTAGAGAAATTGTAATTTCTCCTTTCGTCCAAAATTTAAAAGTTAACATTTAGAAAATATTTCACATTTAGAACGCATTGCTACACAGAACGACATTAAATGCGCATTGAAATTTAATGAGCTTATTACAGTAGATGATCAACGAGAAGGTTTATTCAGTGGTTAATTAATCACACCGTTTCCTTTGCATAACAATTTCATACTCAAGAATAATATGAATTTATACACATACAATATTTTTTTAAATTTACATTAACGAACATACATTCGCGATTATATTTACGAACATTGTCTGAGTAAATTTAGCTTATAACTTTTGAATTAGAAACATGAGGAAAATATTTTTACAAATTTATAAAAAACTCAAAAGTTGTTTTTTTTCTTTTTTTTTTTCAAACAAAATTACATTTGCTTAAAAGTGCAACTCAAAACCTTATTATTAAAATAAAGTTTATAATTAT
The DNA here is from genome assembly GCA_963932465.1 of Maratus speciosus. Taxonomy (NCBI): domain Eukaryota; kingdom Metazoa; phylum Arthropoda; class Arachnida; order Araneae; family Salticidae; genus Maratus; species Maratus speciosus. The sequence continues at coordinate 195,829,874 of OZ010793.1, read as the reverse complement.
GTAATAATGAATATTAAAACTGCATCAAACTTAAGATGAATTTTTAATGAATTAAAAGCACAAAGTTATATAGATAAACATAACATACTCCATTAATAACTTATTGATAAATGTGATAACATTTTAATATTAATTAATATTTGATTAACTTCATTTTATTAATGTTGTTTCGAGTTACAGCATTGCGCATATGTAACTGTTTGTGGTGTTTTTTTTTTTTTTTTTTTTTTTAGTTGTACTTTATGAATATGTAATACATTTTTTATAATGTTCTAAAATTAGAAGTTCTGAGAGAAGGAATCCTCAAAACAAAATATGTGCTAATTATTTAAACACGATTTTCACTTTTTTTAACGGCAACTTTTATTTTTAAAATTGCATTTCAGAATTCAAGAACTTCAAATATTTTATAATTAAAAACGATAATATTATTAATGGCTACAAACATTGTATACTTAATTTCATACGCGTGCTTCTCATTACTAAATTTTCTTTTAATAATGCTTGTTTAGTCTACTTAATTCAAAACATCCACTAATAATGTATGGACTAATTATTTAAACATGGAATATAATTTTCAGATCTTTTTAGTTACGCAGTTAATGAACGTCCGAAAATATATTCAAATATACCCTTAAATTCATGAAGATTAACTTCGATTATGTAATTTTCACATATACAATAAATTAAGTTTGTTTCAATTTTCAATTCACTTATGGTAATCAGTCCATTATGACTACGCTCTAACAGTGTCAGAATTCGACCTCATACAAATTCAATCGGACAGTTTAGAAGAATTTCTGTCTTTATTATATACCGTACTAGAAATAATTCATACAGTTAAATTTTGTAAAGTTAATACACTTAAACATCAAAATTGAGATAAAATACGTTTTTTATTTCAATCTTTACAATCTCATGTCGCTTCCTATTCAATGCGTTCAATTCTTTGTTTAAATATAGGGTATTAAATAGTCTTTAAAAACTTTGCAATTTGGAGCAAAAATCTTATTACAAATTTTCCGGGTCATTGATATATATTACAATCAAAAAGAATATTTTTAAAATAATTATTAATTAACACAATTTTTCATGCATAATAGAATAAAGTCATAGCCAAGAATCATGCAAATTCATTTCCTTAAGTGCGCATATTGATATTCCCTAAGTGTTCATAGTTATTGGGATGAAGCAAAATTCATGAAACACGTGCGAAATCACTAAATCTGTGTGATATCACTAAATCTGTATAGCAGTCCTCTTATTATTAAAAAAAAAAACATGCAATTAAACAAGGTAACATTATAAAGATTTTGTAGTAGCAAACACTGTACAATTTGGTGTCTATGACTATAATTTTCTTATGCTTGAAGCATGATTATTTTACTTATGTTCCGAAATTCTTAGAACCTCAATTTTTTTTATTTTTTTTTTATTTTTTTTTTTTTAAGTACGGAATGCAAACTTTCCAAATAGACCTACGGCCACTGCTAAGAAGGCGACGGGTGCTTATCAAGAGACATAATCACGGAAAATGACAGGAAAACGTAAATGTTAACTTACACGATTTTAAGACTTCGACCAGCCGAATGAATTTGTTATGAATTTAACGATAACCTCATGTTCAGCTTTACATGGATCTGTGAACTAATTAATTAATGGAAATGTGATTTTCTCATTCGTAAAGAGACTGTACATGTACACATTTGAAACAACGAAATACTAATCGTTTTTTTTTTTTTTTTGTTATTATTATTTTTCCTAGTTTTCCATGACATTAATTGCACCGATATTACTAATAAGAATAACTTTTCATTTTTTTTTACTTTGTAATTGCGTAGTTAATATTTTATTGTTGCCAAAGTTTCCAAATTGACAGTAATTTAAGAATTTTTAGGCAGTATTTAGGCAGAAATGCATGCGTATTGTATTACTACAGGTATTACATTTATAGTTATTATTGTATAAATGAAACATATTTTATGCATTCCAACGGGCATAACATTATACAGCTTTATTTATTATATAAGCATGCTTTTATAGTATTTACAATATTTAGCAATTGTAATCATTTAATAAATGTATATTGAATTATTTTAGACACGATTGACCATTAGTCTTTTTTTTATTATCATTATTTTCCTTTTATTATTATTATACTACCATATATTTACTATGCATTACTATATTTACTATATTTACAATATTTACTATATTGACTATATATTTGTTATTATTATTTTTTATCACATTGCACAAAGAGGAATTGCTATTTACAACCAATTTTGTCCATCTGTCTTCTTGGCACGGCTAATGCGCAAGTATAGCTATTTTTATAATGTTTGAATTTTGAAGAATCTAAAATAAGTTTGATAGTGAAGATCTTAAAATGCCAGACATAAAAACCGTAAACTTTCAGCCGTAAACCGGACGTACCTGCGAAGGACAAAACTTTAATCTTAGTATCTCAAATTACTGTTTTCCAGGTTTACTGCCACGAAAACTTTTTAACTTTTTTAACAAGTTACTGTACTCACATTTCTTGTTTTTTTTTTATATTAAAAATTTTTATTTCTACAAACTATACAAAAAGAAAACAAACAAAAAACAAACAAAAAAAAACCAAATAAACTAATTGTTTTCAAGTTATAACAAAATATGTGACCTTGCTTGTGGATTTTGATTTTTTTTAAATTTTAATATTTTAAATGCTTTACACTTTTTTGTTTCATGTATAATCGATTACAGACAGGATATTAGGCAGTAAAAAGAAAAAAAAAAGATGACTAAAAATCTTTTGAACCTTGACTTCAATGATCAAGCAGAAAAACAATTAAACTGATTCTAACTTTTTTGGACACCTTATATACGAGGCCTGCCTGATAACTATCCGACTATTATTTTTACCACGCGTCACAGTGGATGTAAGACACCAATTACACATTGGAATGAGACAGCTTAATGCGCATACTTTATTTTTTTATGCGTACCAGTGAGCCAGTCATTGCCTGCTCGTTGCCGAGTGCGGTGCTGTCATACATTTTTGTCGGATTTTGGTATCTCTAAAGATGACAGATCGAGTTGAGCAAAGGTACTGCATAAAATGTTGTCAAAGCTCGGTAATTCTCAAAATGAAACAATTAGTACGATTCAGCAGTTGGTGTAAGATTCATCAATGCTCATTCACCGCGCCTGATTCAGACTTTCGTGGCGAAACATGGAATTCCAGTCCTTCTTCAACTGCCCTACTCTCCAAACATGACACCTTGCGACATCTGGTTGTTTCCGAAGTTGAAGGCACCATTACAAGGATCCAGTTTTGAGATAGAGATGATATAATCAGAAAACGACGGCAGAGTTGAAGACCATTCCTAAAAAAGCTTTTCTTGAAGTGTTTTTGGCAGTGGAAAGAGCGGCTTGCTAAATGTGTGGAGGCGCAAGGGGTCTCTTTTGAAAGCGATTAGGGTACCGATCCCGTCATGTAACTTGTATGTTTTATTCGTCCAAAGGTCGGATACGTTTCAGACAGGCCATGCATAATAAGGAATATTAATATATACGCAGTATATCAAACATTTTCAATTTAAAATTTAACCGAGCATTTTGATTCCATTTGTTTTTTACAAAATATAATATTTAACCACATAAAACCTAAGATTTTTATAGAAATTTATTTATTAATATGGTCTTGGCGAGATATAATGAATAATTTTTTATTTTACATTCTTTCATTGCTTTATATTCATTTTTGAAATTATTTTCCGCATTACATAATTTTGCCTCCAGAAGCTGCATTTTAAATAAAAATACTCATTATAAATGTATACTGCAAGATATAAAACATACTATAGTTATCTACAAAAATTATTTTCCAGGATTATTTAATAGCATCATGCATACTTCAATATATAATTTACTTTCTAGAATAAAGTTAGTTGATTTACTTACATAATACTTATCTACTTATTAATTTTACAAACCCAATTTAGTTAATTTACAAACTATTGCCTAATTATATAAAGTGAATATGATGTTCTACTCCTTGCAGTTAAACAGATCATGTAAGAATCGAAAATAATTTTCGATGTAGAAGAATTTAATCAAAAGTAATTTCGCCCCTAACAACTGAAGTGCGTTTCGAATTTAATGGGTTTATGGTAATTAGTTCCTTAAGAGATCGTTGGAACGGTTTCAGAAGTTGACCTCGTTCTAAAACAATAGAACACATGAGAAGATTTTGTGCCTTTATTTCTCGAAATATTTAGTAGATTTATATGTTATTTTATGTCACTTGTAGTTAAAAGTTAAATATAAATACGATTTTACGACTTTTTTTTTCTATTCTTATATAAACTTAATATTTGAATAAACTATGAATTATATTTTATTCAAACTTTTATTAAAATTGTAACTATTTTACATTCAACTAGACGATTTTGGTTATCAAAGTATAATTAATCATACTACTAAACATGGATTAGTGAAAAAAATATATTTTTATAATTATTTATTATTATTGAAGTAATGAACTCGGCGAAATCTACTATAAAACTAGAAGAATGATGTGCAACTATATATTTTTTATACAATTATAGAACTAAATATATAGAACACTTTTTTACGGAGTTACTGAATCGTATCATAATAATTTACATAAAACACATGATTTATACAAATAGATTTTCTGATATAATTCCTGTTTTATTTACTTAATTTAAAAACATCTCCTATCATTGACTAATTTTTTAAAGAAATTATGAATTTTGTTATTCAGAATTAATCGGGTAATGAACTTTCGAAAATACATTTTATTGTTCTTGAAAATATTATGATCAACTTTGTCCATGTGACATTAAAAAGAACAAATGAATGAAAATGGATTTATGTTAATCAGTGTATTATTTCAGCCTAATTCTTAATATTTAACAGAAAGCATAAGAAGTCATTATTTTTTACTATCTACACTGCTGGCCATCCAAAATACAAAACAACGAAGGGATCAACCAAACAGCGTAAAATTTACCCCATGTATGCACCTCGGTAGGATATGCAAATGGTTACAAATTCAGCGCTCGCACACATCGTGGGAGACTGCAGCGCCCCTTACAATCTGTATATAAAGGGAAGAAAGTTTGTCGTTTTGAAGAACGTGAATTGTTTTCTCGTGCAATTTTTTGTGTGTACAGATTCAGTATGCGTCGTAGAAAAACACGAGCACCATTCGAGCACGTTTCTGATTTCGATCGCGGAAGAATTGTTGCGTAAAGAGATTGCGGATTATCCTTCCGAGAAATTGGTCATCGTATCGGACGTACCCAAGCAACAGTCATGAGAATATGGAATCAGGAGGATATGGAGCAGGAGGGAGCGACATACCGTCAGGAGCGATTACAACAGCCTCGTCACACCACTCCATTGGAAGGCAGGGGTATTGCGCGCACGGCACTGATGGAAAGCACTGCCACATCCGCAACCTTAACACAACGAATGCCGTCTCTAACAAAATAATGGGCGTTCGCAAGAACAGTTCGAAGTCGTTTGCAGTACAGTGGATTGTCCGCTAAGCGTCCATTGCTTCGCATACATCTGGCATTAAACCACAGGCGTTTGCGTTTGCAATGGTCCGTTGAACGGCAGAGATGGGCAGCCGAATGGCATAGCATTGTGTTTTCGGATGAATCACGCTTCTGCCTGCAGTATCACCATGTCGAATTAGAGTTTGGAGACACATTGGGGAGAGGCTTCTCAACTAGTACACAGTAACGGTACACTTACCAGCCAGCGCTACATCTCTGAGGTTTTGCATCCTGTTCTCCTCCCTTACTTTCAGGGCTTGCCTGCGGCCACATTTCAACTAGTCAATGCACGACTACATGTTGCACGCAATTTTCAAGCTTTCTACTTAGCTCACCATATTCCACTGTTACCCTGGCCTGCCTGTTTTTCAGATCTATCACCATCGAGCATATCTCGCAATGATTGGAGAACGCCTATCCCGGAATGCCGCACCCGCGAGAACACAAGATGAACTTTGGCTACGTGTGGAGGGAGCGTGGGATGCCATTCCCCAACAATACATCCAAAGCCTCTTTCACACTATGCCGCAGCGTGTAGCAGCGGTTATTGACAGACGTGGATGTAAGAGTCTTACTGATTGTCCCGTCTACCTCACTTCAAAGAAGGTTGTCTTTAGAATCAATTAACATTGATACTATGTGTAATCTCTAAAATAAATTCGGCTTTGATATCTCTTGTCTTTCTTGGTGTTGCATTTTGGATGGCCAGCAGTGTAATTTTCAGAAATATTGGATGATACTTATAAGTTGCAGTGTCGTCTAAAAATTGGAATGCGTAAAACTCGGAAAGTTTTTCATGTTTCAAAAATACATATGCAATGGATTTTTTTTTTTTTTTTTTTTTTTTTTTTAATAATTAAGGATTTCTTTTAGGCTGCATGGAACTTTCAAAAGGACAATTAAAGTATGTTGCGATTTGCAATGCATTTACGGCTATGAGTTTATTAAGACATCAGCCGAACAGTTTTCATTGACTATTTATCTAGAAATATTTACTAGAATTACATTTTATCTAATTAATACATTTGACACCAAAAGCTAAGCTAAGAAATTAAGTAGATTGGTTTATATGAAATTATATATATGCGATGCGTGAAATATTTTGTATGGAAAGATCCACACCTTTTTTTATTGTTTTCAATTGTTTCTTCTAAACAGAATAGATAAACTTTAAAGCATGGATTTGGAAGTGGAATTATTCTTTCACCCATAACGTCTTACAACTCAGCCCTGTATTTTCAGAAAATGAGCTGCATAAAATTTTTTTCGCGGATCTGTAACAATTACTTATTGAGAATAAGGATTACGAAAGGTACTTAGTATAGATTGGTCTTTTAATGCCATTCTTTACTCTGAAACATATACATCTGATCCCAGCAGGCTACGGTGGAGATCATGATGCTATTTTCCAATTTCAACCGATTTATTATGTTTAACCCTCCGCCTACCAGTCGGATCCAATGGACCTGCCAGGTACATTCGAAAAGATTTTTATCATGTAAAAAAAAGAACTTAACTTTCAGAAAAAGCACATATTTACAGAATTTTAGTCTTTATTTTCATGTGAAAAATCATTTTGAATACACTTATCGGGTAAACAGTACCCCTGGGTTAGGTGGACGGTTAAAACCTATCTTGTGATTGAACGGCAGATACAATTGGATAAATTCTTGAAAGAGTTTTCTCATAATAAATCTAAGAAATTAAAAATATTAATTCGAAAATCATAGTAATGAAATATATATATCCGATAATCATAAAAGTAAATTACACTTGCTGATTTTATAAGCAATAATACTTTGTTTGCAGATTAGAAATTAACATAGGTACCGATTAGGTGAGAAAAATACTGATGATATTAGCTACATGAATAGAATAGTGCTGGACAAGGAAAATCTAATACTGAAAGGATGGCCCAGCTAACTCAGTCGGTTTCATAGAAAATTTTGCAATTCTAATGCACATACTAAATGGGGACATGGTGATTGTGTCCGCATCACATATAACATAGTGTAACGAGACTAAGATGAATTCACAACAACACAATTGAAGCAAATTATTAAAAACACTAAGATAAATTTCAACAACTCACAGAATTAAAAGCAAAACCAAGGGATATGCCTCCAGAAAATACATTAAGGAAGATTCAGAGCCTCATGCCAGACATCGCCTACAAACGATCAGGATTCTAACTCTGAAATGATGAAGAACCCATTTACTCGAGGATTTCGTAAAAATGGTCCAAAGCATGTGTTGTACGCATGAAAAAAGGCTTTGCAATACAATATTCCTAGATACGATTTAGCACCGATTTCCTATTCAATACATCTAACATTCGTGACGTAAAGCACCTCTAAGGACCTATGCTTCATATTGAACTATTGGAAAACAGTCAATCATTTCGAGAACAATTTGAATTGATTTATACAAACCCCACTCAGTCTATCCGTCTTTACCTTTTACTTTCCATAGACATTTTCATCTAAAAATACACACAACCGTGTATACGACGCAGCCCATTCCATTTGTGTTGTATCGTGTCCATTAAAATGTTTTGTATTCAATTAGAACGTCAGATTTTTATGGATAATTATTTAACATTGCATTTTGAATAATTAGTAAGATATGCGTATAAGATTAACATTCTTTAATCTCCTTTAGCCCCTCCCCCCCCTTCTTATTTATTAAATGAAATCGACTGTTTAAAATACGTTATAGTGGTGTAAAAGAATTTTTTCCATGTTTAATTAATAACGTTATACATCAGTCGATAATTGTTTCATATTCATGAATCGAATTTGTTAATTTTCTTATATAATGCTCTCTTTGTCTACTTAATTTGAAACATTTACACTCAAAGGATAGACTAATTATAAAAAGTTAATATGATTTTCTACTCGTTCGAGTTAAATATCTATTGAACAATCGAAACTAAATTTCAATGTACTGCAATTTAATCAGTAGATATACTTCGTACACGTAACTTTGAGAAAGACAATAAAGGAAGACATTAAAAAACTTTTCAATGAATGTTTAGACGAAAACTTTAACTAGTTTGATATTTTTAGATGTATAAGGGTATATCATAACTCAAATATTTTAGGTGCATACATTGGGTTCAATTTCAGTTTTTTAAGCGAAATCTTTTTATTATTTATATGATAATATCTCATCTAATTACAGTAACTTTGATGTTAAATTAATAACTACACACTTCCTAGAAAAATTAAATAATTGTATGCCCATTCTTTCACATCCCTTAACATACTCTTATTCCTCCAATTAATTTGTTATGTAAGATCACTTTTCCACAGTTCCTAAATAAATTCGTGCACAAATAAATAATTTACTAATTTAATATTCATGCGCAAATAGTATAATATTGTAATTTATAATATTTCATTTAGCGGAATACCTTATATTGCTAGCTCGTCAACTTAATTTAATACAGTTATAAACAAATCGACTAATTCTAAAACGCGTATATAACTTTCTACACTTTTGGGTTAAATAGCTAATGAAAGTCCCAGAATAATTTCCAATGCACACGAATTCATTCGGACTTTGGATATGTAATTTTCAAAAGACAATAAAGGAAGTATGTTCCAAATTTTAATGTATGTGTGGTAATTAGCTCATTAAGACTTCGTTGGAATGTTGTCAAAGGTCGTAACCACTCAAATTATTCAAAACAATATAAAACAACAATTTGTGTCTTCACTGTCTGCTTTAGTAGATAATTTGAATGGAAATAAATCTTTTCACGCTAATGTTTTACGTACTTTTAAATTGATTAAAAATTATATTTTTCTTAATTGTTTCTATAATAAAAAGCTTATTATTTAATAGGATAGATAAGCATACGTCATGTCTTCTACACTTGGTTTATTAGGATTAACAGAGGATCCTAATTCGACGTGATAGATTCTGGAACATACTCCCCGGTCTATAGAAATATGGGAAAACCCATATTAGAAAATGAAAACTCTAATTGATTTTTACATTTAATATAACTTTTAGATTATCCACTAAGAACACCAAAATACATTTTTATATGAAAATTATTCATTAAGTTTTCAAATTTATTAGGAGCAACATATTTTTAATTAACCACTCGTTTCTGGTTAGCAGTCGAAGTAATTGCTTTTTGATTCGCTATTTAAAGCATAATTTTTTTTCAGATTAGATCAAAGTTTAAAAACAAACTTCGAATATACATGCTTTTAATTTCTGTTTTATGTATATATTTTTTTATTTACTATCTATCCGGCACTGTGTTGTCTAGTCCCGGGAGAATAATCTTAAACATATTTAAAAACGTGTTGAATTAGGACACGAGGGTTTTAGTGTTGAGGACACAACTAGCTTTTGCAGTTACACGTTCCAATTTGTATAATATTACTTTTTACCGGAGATATGCCCAAACGAACCTGCAGCTGTGGACATAACTGCCTTCGGCAGCGTACATTATAGTACGGTACTCACGCTCCTGTTTGTATCTGCAAACGACCCTAAAATTTGTACGACTTTAAAGTTTTTTAGAAACATCATACGTATTTCATTCTACCATATTTTTCTTACCACGCTTGCAAGAATTTTATTGAACACAAACTCAAAGCAGTGTACAAAGTAAGCGTCCTAATGGGAAAGGTAACCACAAGATTAAAGGCGAAGTCACGTCAATCAAGGTCACACGCCACGTAGCGGACGGGGTTGAATTACAGAAATATACTTAACTGTTTTCTTTTTTATGTATAATCTATTAATTGTACATCTCTGAAATAACTGCGCAAGCTCAAATGTCGTGTTTTCATTTGTTTATAGTATTTACATTCTGACAGCATAGAATATTCTATTAATTTATATTCGTGATTATTTAATTTATTTATTGCTCTTAGTTATTTAGATAAAAACAGTCCATTTTAGAACTAATATTGTTTGCTAATATCGCAAAATGTTGGCCATCAAATTGATGTAGTTTTCGAAATTGTAAGAGAATTATTTTCCTGGCAGAATTCGTCTTTGTCCTTTTCCAAAGAGTGAAATAAGTTAGTTACGTGTTTTCATTTTAATTTATAAAAAAATATAACATCTTATTTAATTATATAATGCAAATGTTGTTGATTTAAATGCGTTCGATTTAAATTATGTTTTTTGAATGTAATCAAAAATGACGTATAACAATTAGTAAGTAGTTAATATGTAAAGATATAATTTTGTAGCCTCATTTTTTACGGAATTCTTGATGTGCTGAAGTTATAAAAAATGATATACACAGTGGTATTCCCGATGAAAATACAACGTTTATCAATGTTTAGAATATGTATAGAATTTAATAATAAATAAAATATTCAATTTTAAGTCTTTTTCTTCGTTTATCAAGAGTAGACGATACATCGGAAACTTATTTCAATATTCTTTTGATTGTATTGTATTCATGTTACTTAAGTTACAAATACGTAGTTCATTTATTTAATTTAAAACTCATTTCATTTTATATTCAGAATCACTTTAATTTCAAATGCATGCATTAAATGCTGTACTATTAAACGAACAAGTATTGTTCATTTATTTGTTTAAATATTTTGCGAGTCCAGACAATAACTGCAATAGTTTTCCTAAAATTGCCAGATTATATATAGATATATTTATTTATTTATTTAGACAGACAAATCCATTCAGAGAATCCCTGTTAAAAAATTCAATCACGGATTTCAATTGTTGCTCACTGACAGAAGATGAATCTTGTTTACAAGATTTATTGCAAAATATTTTTGTTACAGCGTGTTTCTATAAAAAGTATGGGTATTTAAAAAAAAAAAGTCGCTATTTCCTTTTAGTTTAAGGGTAAAATGCAATAAAGTTTTCGTAGCATTAGTGCTTTTTCTCCCGAAATTAAAATATTGTGACTATCTTTTTAAAATGTACATAATTTTATCCAAACAAACTGTAATAAAAATATTTCGCAATAAATCTGGTAAGCAAGATTCATCTTCCATAAGTGAGATTTTGTCATATATGACGTCATATTAAAAACACCGCATATTTGTATTATCAATCCCTTCCATCAGATGGAGCAGCTGTGTCAATTTACGCCAAATTCCAGCATTTACAATGTACGCATAATATGTATATAGTTTTGCACAAGCTCGTATTCATTAATTTTTCAAGCCAGTTTGTACACAGCTTGATCGCAAGATTGTATTAAGTCCTTGGTTGTAGTTTATGCATATAAAAAAATATTTTTGTTTTAATAAAAAATATTTCATATAAATTTTCTGTTTAACTATCAAATTCGTTTATTTAAAAAAAAAACCCGCTACATTTTAGATTTTAATGTTTTCAGATGTAATAAATTTAGTTACTAATATAAATAACACAAGAAATTAATGTTTTTAGATGCACTTTAACTTGCAACGCTTGTATGTACACTATATGGCCATTAATGACCGTCAACTTTCAATTTTAGACATTTTGTCGAATACTGAGAAATATACTTGACAGATTCTTCTGGAATTTCAAGATTAAAACGAACAGGTATGACCTCATATTTAGAAATGTCGATGATATGTTTTGAGATTACAGAGTTATAATTAACGAATCAAAATGTGAGTTTGGTTAAGAAACGATAGATTTTCTGGGCCACACTATAAATAGTCAGGGCTGTGTTCCACACAAAGATAAATTTTTCCCAAACCAATGACTGTTAGCGATCTGAGGAGATTTTCGGGTATGGTAAATTATTATCATCGTTTTATACCCCATATAGCAGCAATTTCGGGACCACTGAATAGGTTCTCAAATGGGGCTGAAAAAAGAGATAAAAGAGTGGGATAAAAGAGATAAATGAGAGAGATCAAGTGGAATGTGGATGCAGAAAGTAGTTTTGAACATATTAAATCGGATATGGCTACCTCGACTTTACTTTATCACCATTCTCAAGGTGCGGAACTTGAAATTATATCCGATTGCAGTAATTTTGCTATGGGTGTTGTGTTACAAGAAGTTTTCTTCGATGATCCAAAACCACTTGGCTTTTTCTCTCGCAAGTTATCACCTGCGCAGTGCAATTATTCATCATATGACTGTAATTGTTAGCGGCATACTCAGAGATCCTGTATTTTAGGTATATGTTGGAGGCTCGTGTATTTACGTTGTAAATGGATCATAAACCCTTAATTTTTGCATTCCGCCAGAAGCAAGAAAAATGTTCCCCTAGAAGGCTTCAGCAATTAGATTTTATATCGCAGTTTTCCACAGATATACGTTATTTGCCAAGTAAAGGGAATTTTGTTGCTGATAGTTTATCGAGAATTTGTGAGATTCAGTTTTCGACACTTGCTGATTCAGAATTGTGGGCAAAGTTGCAAAGGGAATATGAGGAGCTAAAGGCTATTTGGATGGAAAAGTTGAGTTTAGCGGGAAATTAGCTAAAGTACAAATGCCGGTTTCTAAGACATTATTGTATTGTGAAACTTCTGGTGAGGTAAATAGGTTTTATGTCACTAAGGTTTTAAGGAAAAATGTATTCAGTCAATGCATGGATTGTCGCATCCAGGAATACGGGCAACCTGGCAGCCAATATTTTCAAAGTACAATTGGCCAGGACTAAATAAGGATGTTGCTGTGTGGTGTAGAGCATGCATACCCTGTTAAAAAACAAAAGTACACTTACATACTAAATTTCCTTTGATGCGATTTCTAGTCCCAGATGACAGATTTGCGCATATACACCTAGATATAATTAGTCTTTTGCCTTTAGTACGTGGATATATTGTCTAACGATAATTGATATGTTTACTAGATGAAGATGTAACTGCTGAAACTCTTGCTCAGGATTTCGTGCGGACATGGATTTCTCGTTTTGGTACGCCTCAGAGGATAACATGCGATATGGGTAGACGGTTCGATTCCATACTTTTCAAGACTCTGACAAAGTCACTTGGCATTAATCTAGCTATGAGTGTTTCATATACACCACAGTGTAATGGTTTGGTGGAGTGACTTTATCGACCTTTAAAATAGGCCTTAATGTGCTATAAAGTTGATTGGTACGAAGCTCTTCCTCTCGTTTTTCTAGGTCTCCGAAATACAGTACGTGAAGATGTTGGGGCTTCTACAGCTGATTTAACATATGGAACCACTTTACGTATTCCGGGACAGTTGTATGAAGATTCATCCTTATTAGACCCACTAAATCATATAGCCAAGTTACCGAAGAACTAAATAACTGCAGCCACTTTTTTCTCCGGAGAAGTCCTTTCAAAAGGGCTCTACAACCTACTTATGAGGGACCGTTCCAGATTCCAAAAAAGACTGGAAAAGGACTTTATATTTCTCATTCATGGTAAAGAAAAATTTATAAATATTGATAGGTTAAAACCTGCTTTTATTTTGTCAGAAAAAAATATTGCTTCTTCGACCTACACTACGAGCAAACGAGTGTTAGAAATTTTCTAAGATGAAGTACAATTTCTGCAGTTAAAACAAATGGGACTTCAGACAAAGCAGAAATAAACTAGGAGGAAATAAATAAATTAAAAATAAAATTTAATTTAATGCCGAAAATAAAATATAATAAAGAATATATGGAAAAATAAAGTAAGAAAATATTTTAAAAGGCAAATTTGAAAAATAATAAAAGATTTCTAATTGTATATTTATTTTAAATTTCTGGAATTATACTGTGGAACAAAGAAATTGTTTCTGAAGGGAAAGTTTTTAATTCTGTATTATATTAACTCATTGATCACAGATATCGTTTTGAAAAATCTTACTTATCAATCATTATCAATCTAAATTATTTTTTATTAATTTTTTACTAATATTGTATTTACAATATAAAGAACTTTAGTTAACTCTAGTTATAAAACATTTTACCAAACTTTCATTTCCAGGAGCTTCAAATATACAAATCTAAAATTTTATTTCATTCTAACAAATACTTTTTTTTGGTTATGCTTAAAATAAGACCGCCTGCATTGAATTTTGATTTGTAACAAAATAAATATAAAATGAATTTTGCATTAGTAGTTAAAAATTTTAGATCTGTATAACACCTAACCTTCTGGACCGAATCGCTTCCTGTTTGTTACCCAAAGGTTAAAGATAACCACATTTCGAAATATCGTGTAAAAAAATTAAGTGTCCGTATTAAAAATGTAAAAGTTTTTTGTAATTTAATTATAGACAGTCACTGAGCTTTGCTTTAACCTAAATTGCAACAAGACATTTTTTAGGTAGCTTTCTTTACAAAAAAGCTACCTATTGCAGCCGTTCGGAGGAAAGCGATTTCAAAAAATTTTGGTATATTTTCATCGATCATGACCCCCAGACCCCGAAACCACCCTCCGTTCAAAATTGATATATATATATATATATATATCTGACCTATGTCACACTGTAACTCCCGTAATTATGAGCCGATTTCGATGTAATTCGGTGTGTACATAGTACATACCAATGTCTCGGCCAAGTTCGTTGGCCAGCTTCATCCGCCGTTTTGTTTCAAAATGGCGGCCATCTAAAATTTAAAAAAAAATTTAAAACTTGAAATGTGGTACCAAAAAATTAAAAATGGAAAAATATTTTTTCTTATGTATTAGACCTTTAGGCAAAGATTCCGGAGCAGTTTTTGTTTCGTCTATATCTTAAAAAATGGCTGAGTTATAGCATTTTGAATTTCTAGCGTGGCTGACATTTTGAAACGTCCTGAAATTTGTCACGCGATAAAAGGCGTATTTATGAACCGATTTGGATGTAATTCGGTGTGTACATAGTACATACCAATCTCTCGACCGAGTTCGTTGGCCAGCTTCATCCGCCATTTTGTTTCAAAATGGCGGCCATTTAAAAATTTTTTAAAAATTTTAAATTTGAAATGTGGTACCAAAAAATTGAAAATGGAAAAATATTTTTTTCTTATGTATTTGACCTTTATACAAAGATTTCGGAGCAGTTTTTGTTTCGTCTATATCTTAAAAAATGGCTGAGTTATAGCATTTTGAATTTCTAGCGTGGCTGACATTTTGAAACGTCCTGAATTTTGTCACACGATAAAAGGCGCATTTATGAACCAATTCGGATGTAACTTCGTTTATACATAGTACATACCAATGTCTCGACCGGGTTCGTTGGCCAGCTTCACCCGCCATCTTGTTTAAAAATGGCGGCCATTTAAATTTTTAAGAAAAATTTAAATTTGAAATGTGGTACCAAAAATTGAAAATTGAAAAAATATTTTCTTCTTATGTGTTTGACATTGATATAAAGATTCGGGAGCAGTTTTTGTTTCGTCTATATCTTAAGAAATGGCTGAGTTATAGCATTTTGAATTTCTAGCGTGGCTGACATTTTGAAACGTCCTGATTTTTCTCACGTAATAACAGGCGTATTTATGAACCGACTTGGATGTACCTTGGTGTGTACGTAGTACATACAAATATCTCGACCGAGTTCGTTGGCCAGCTTCATCCGCCATCTTGTTTCAAAATGGGGGCCATTTAAATAAATAAAAAAATAAAAAAAATTAAATGAGATACCAAAAAATTGGAAAATGAAAAAGATTTTTTTTGTATGTGTTTGACCTTAATACAAAGATTCCGGAACAGTTTTTCTTTCGTCTATATCTAAAAAAGAATGGCTGAGTAATAGCATTTTGAATTTCTCTTGTGGCTGACATTTTAAAACGACCTGATTTTTGTCACGCGATAACAGGCGTATTTAAGAACCTATTTGGATGTAACTTGGTCTGTACATAGTACATACCAATGTCTCGACCGAGTTCGTTGGCCAGCTTCATTCGCCATCTTGTTTCAAAAGGGTTGCCATTTAAAAAAAATTAAATTTAAAATTCAAAATGAGGTATTAAAAAATTGGAAGATGAAAAAGATTTTTTTTTTATGTGTTTGGCCTTGATACAAAGATTCCGGAGCAGTTTTTGTTTCTGAAAATTTGTTCTTTTGTTGATATCTTAAAAAATGGTTGATTTATAGCACTTTGAATTTCTAGCATGGCTAACATTTTGAAACGATCTTGTATTTGTCACGCAATACCACCCGTATTCGCCTATTTCGATGGAAGAAGGCATGTGGATAGTATACATCAATATCTCGACCAAGTTCGCTGGCCAGATTCATCAGCCATCTTGTTTCAAAATGGCGGCCATTAAATTAAAATATATATATATATTTAAAGTGAGGTGCAAAAAAATTAGAAATTGAAAAAGGTTTCTTTCTTAAGTATTTGATCTTGATATAAGGATTCAGGAGCATTTTTTGTTTGTCTTTACCTTAAAAAATGGCTCAGATATAGCAGTTTCAATTTCTATTGTGGGTGACATTTTGAAAGAATTTAAGAAAATTTAAGAAAAGCTTTACCATATCTTCATATTTCCAAAATTTACATAATGAAACAAAATCCCAAAAATGCAAATTACGTACAAATATAGTACTAAATACTACAATAAATCATATTTTTTTAATTATTTCATAATTTTATGTATAGTTTTTTTTTTGTTTTTGTTAGCTTCTTTAAATAACAATCATAACGAGAATGATAGAATCGTCTACTTAATTTTGAAGTTTTAACTTTGGCACCCAGCGACAAGTTTTTATTTCGCTTTTAATTTTCTTAAAATTTTGAAGTTCGAAGGAAATTAGGGAGAATTAGAGAAATTGTAATTTCTCCTTTCGTCCAAAATTTAAAAGTTAACATTTAGAAAATATTTCACATTTAGAACGCATTGCTACACAGAACGACATTAAATGCGCATTGAAATTTAATGAGCTTATTACAGTAGATGATCAACGAGAAGGTTTATTCAGTGGTTAATTAATTACACCGTTTCCTTTGCATAACAATTTCATACTCAAGAATAATATGAATTTATACACATACAATATTTTTTAAATTTACATTAACGAACATACATTCGCGATTATATTTACGAACATTGTCTGAGTAAATTTAGCTTATAACTTTTGAATTAGAAACATGAGGAAAATATTTTTACAAATTTATAAAAAACTCAAAAGTTGTTTTTTTTCTTTTTTTTTTCAAACAAAATTACATTTGCTTAAAAGTGCAACTCAAAACCTTATTATTAAAATAAAGTTTATAATTATGTAATAATGAATATTAAAACTGCATCAAACTTAAGATGAATTTTTAATGAATTAAAAGCACAAAGTTATATAGATAAACATAACATACTCCATTAATAACTTATTGATAAATGTGATAACATTTTAATATTAATTAATATTTGATTAACTTCATTTTATTAATGTTGTTTCGAGTTACAGCATTGCGCATATGTAACTGTTTGTGGTGTTTTTTTTTTTTTTTTTTTTTTTTTAGTTGTACTTTATGAATATGTAATACATTTTTTATAATGTTCTAAAATTAGAAGTTCTGAGAGAAGGAATCCTCAAAACAAAATATGTGCTAATTATTTAAACACGATTTTCACTTTTTTTAACGGCAACTTTTATTTTTAAAATTGCATTTCAGAATTCAAGAACTTCAAATATTTTATAATTAAAAACGATAATATTATTAATGGCTACAAACATTGTATACTTAATTTCATACGCGTGCTTCTCATTACTAAATTTTCTTTTAATAATGCTTGTTTAGTCTACTTAATTCAAAACATCCACTAATAATGTATGGACTAATTATTTAAACATGGAATATAATTTTCAGATCTTTTTAGTTACGCAGTTAATGAACGTCCGAAAATATATTCAAATATACCCTTAAATTCATGAAGATTAACTTCGATTATGTAATTTTCACATATACAATAAATTAAGTTTGTTTCAATTTTCAATTCACTTATGGTAATCAGTCCATTATGACTACGCTCTAACAGTGTCAGAATTCGACCTCATACAAATTCAATCAGACAGTTTAGAAGAATTTCTGTCTTTATTATATACCGTACTAGAAATAATTCATACAGTTAAATTTTGTAAAGTTAATACACTTAAACATCAAAATTGAGATAAAATACGTTTTTTATTTCAATCTTTACAATCTCATGTCGCTTCCTATTCAATGCGTTCAATTTCTTTGTTTAAATATAGGGTATTAAATAGTCTTTAAAAACTTTGCAATTTGGAGCAAAAATCTTATTACAAATTTTCCGGGTCATTGATATATATTACAATCAAAAAGAATATTTTTAAAATAATTATTAATTAACACAATTTTTCATGCATAATAGAATAAAGTCATAGCCAAGAATCATGCAAATTCATTTCCTTAAGTGCGCATATTGATATTCCCTAAGTGTTCATAGTTATTGGGATGAAGCAAAATTCATGAAACACGTGCGAAATCACTAAATCTGTGTGATATCACTAAATCTGTATAGCAGTCCTCTTATTATTAAAAAAAAAAAAAAACATGCAATTAAACAAGGTAACATTATAAAGATTTTGTAGTAGCAAACACTGTACAATTTGGTGTCTATGACTATAATTTTCTTATGCTTGAAGCATGATTATTTTACTTATGTTCCGAAATTCTTAGAACCTCAATTTTTTTTATTTTTTTTTTATTTTTTTTTTTTTTAAGTACGGAATGCAAACTTTCCAAATAGACCTACGGCCACTGCTAAGAAGGCGACGGGTGCTTATCAAGAGACATAATCACGGAAAATGACAGGAAAACGTAAATGTTAACTTACACGATTTTAAGACTTCGACCAGCCGAATGAATTAGTTATGAATTTAACGATAACCTCATGTTCAGCTTTACATGGATCTGTGAACTAATTAATTAATGGAAATGTGATTTTCTCATTCGTAAAGAGACTGTACATGTACACATTTGAAACAACGAAATACTAATCGTTTTTTTTTTTTGTTATTATTATTTTTCCTAGTTTTCCATGACATTAATTGCACCGATATTACTAATAAGAATAACTTTTCATTTTTTTTACTTTGTAATTGCGTAGTTAATATTTTATTGTTGCCAAAGTTTCCAAATTGACAGTAATTTAAGAATTTTTAGGCAGTATTTAGGCAGAAATGCATGCGTATTGTATTACTACAGGTATTACATTTATAGTTATTATTGTATAAATGAAACATATTTTATGCATTCCAACGGGCATAACATTATACAGCTTTATTTATTATATAAGCATGCTTTTATAGTATTTACAATATTTAGCAATTGTAATCATTTAATAAATGTATATTGAATTATTTTAGACACGATTGACCATTAGTCTTTTTTTTATTATCATTATTTTCCTTTTATTATTATTATACTACCATATATTTACTATGCATTACTATATTTACTATATTTACAATATTTACTATATTGACTATATATTTGTTATTATTATTTTTTATCACATTGCACAAACAGGAATT
The DNA here is from genome assembly GCA_963932465.1 of Maratus speciosus. NCBI lineage: Eukaryota > Metazoa > Arthropoda > Arachnida > Araneae > Salticidae > Maratus > Maratus speciosus. Next base: position 195,809,902 of record OZ010793.1, on the reverse strand, counting down.
GCTATTTACAACCAATTTTGTCCATCTGTCTTCTTGGCACGGCTAATGCGCAAGTATAGCTATTTTTATAATGTTTGAATTTTGAAGAATCTAAAATAAGTTTGATAGTGAAGATCTTAAAATGCCAGACATAAAAACCGTAAACTTTCAGCCGTAAACCGGACGTACCTGCGAAGGACAAAACTTTAATCTTAGTATCTCAAATTACTGTTTTCCAGGTTTACTGCCACGAAAACTTTTTAACTTTTTTAACAAGTTACTGTACTCACATTTCTTGTTTTTTTTTTTATATTAAAAATTTTTATTTCTACAAACTATACAAAAAGAAAACAAACAAAAAACAAACAAAAAAAAACCAAATAAACTAATTGTTTTCAAGTTATAACAAAATATGTGACCTTGCTTGTGGATTTTGATTTTTTTTAAATTTTAATATTTTAAATGCTTTACACTTTTTTGTTTCATGTATAATCGATTACAGACAGGATATTAGGCAGTAAAAAGAAAAAAAAAAAGATGACTAAAAATCTTTTGAACCTTGACTTCAATGATCAAGCAGAAAAACAATTAAACTGATTCTAACTTTTTTGGACACCTTATATACGAGGCCTGCCTGATAACTATCCGACTATTATTTTTACCACGCGTCACAGTGGATGTAAGACACCAATTACACATTGGAATGAGACAGCTTAATGCGCATACTTTATTTTTTTATGCGTTCTAGTGAGCCAGTCATTGCCTGGCCTGCTCGTTGCCGAGTGCGGTGCTGTCATACATTTTTGTCGGATTTTGGTATCTCTAAAGATGACAGATCGAGTTGAGCAAAGGTACTGCATAAAATGTTGTCAAAGCTCGGTAATTCTCAAAATGAAACAATTAGTACGATTCAGCAGTTGGTGTAAGATTCATCAATGCTCATTCACCGCGCCTGATTCAGACTTTCGTGGCGAAACATGGAATTCCAGTCCTTCTTCAACTGCCCTACTCTCCAAACATGACACCTTGCGACATCTGGTTGTTTCCGAAGTTGAAGGCACCATTACAAGGATCCAGTTTTGAGATAGAGATGATATAATCAGAAAACGACGGCAGAGTTGAAGACCATTCCTAAAAAAGCTTTTCTTGAAGTGTTTTTGGCAGTGGAAAGAGCGGCTTGCTAAATGTGTGGAGGCGCAAGGGGTCTCTTTTGAAAGCGATTAGGGTACCGATCCCGTCATGTAACTTGTATGTTTTATTCGTCCAAAGGTCGGATACGTTTCAGACAGGCCATGCATAATAAGGAATATTAATATATACGCAGTATATCAAACATTTTCAATTTAAAATTTAACCGAGCATTTTGATTCCATTTGTTTTTTACAAAATATAATATTTAACCACATAAAACCTAAGATTTTTATAGAAATTTATTTATTAATATGGTCTTGGCGAGACATAATGAATAATTTTTTATTTTACATTCTTTCATTGCTTTATATTCATTTTTGAAATTATTTTCCGCATTACATAATTTTGCCTCCAGAAGCTGCATTTTAAATAAAAATACTCATTATAAATGTATACTGCAAGATATAAAACATACTATAGTTATCTACAAAAATTATTTTCCAGGATTATTTAATAGCATCATGCATACTTCAATATATAATTTACTTTCTAGAATAAAGTTAGTTGATTTACTTACATAATACTTATCTACTTATTAATTTTACAAACCCAATTTAGTTAATTTACAAACTATTGCCTAATTATATAAAGTGAATATGATGTTCTACTCCTTGCAGTTAAACAGATCATGTAAGAATCGAAAATAATTTTCGATGTAGAAGAATTTAATCAAAAGTAATTTCGCCCGTAACAACTGAAGTGCGTTTCGAATTTAATGGGTTTATGGTAATTAGTTCCTTAAGAGATCGTTGGAACGGTTTCAGAAGTTGACCTCGTTCTAAAACAATAGAACACATGAGAAGATTTTGTGCCTTTATTTCGCGAAATATTTAGTAGATTTATATGTTATTTTATGTCACTTGTAGTTAAAAGTTAAATATAAATACGATTTTACGACTTTTTTTTTCTATTCTTATATAAACTTAATATTTGAATAAACTATGAATTATATTTTATTCAAACTTTTATTAAAATTGTAACTATTTTACATTCAACTAGACGATTTTGGTTATCAAAGTATAATTAATCATACTACTAAACATGGATTAGTGAAAAAAATATATTTTTATAATTATTTATTATTATTGAAGTAATGAACTCGGCGAAATCTACTATAAAACTAGAAGAATGATGTGCAACTATATATTTTTTATACAATTATAGAACTAAATATATAGAACACTTTTTTACGGAGTTACTGAATCGTATCATAATAATTTACATAAAACACATGATTTATACAAATAGATTTTCTGATATAATTCCTGTTTTATTTACTTAATTTAAAAACATCTCCTATCATTGACTAATTTTTTAAAGAAATTATGAATTTTGTTATTCAGAATTAATCGGGTAATGAACTTTCGAAAATACATTTTATTGTTCTTGAAAATATTATGATCAACTTTGTCCATGTGACATTAAAAAGAACAAATGAATGAAAATGGATTTATGTTAATCAGTGTATTATTTCAGCCTAATTCTTAATATTTAACAGAAAGCATAAGAAGTCATTATTTTTTACTATCTACACTGCTGGCCATCCAAAATACAAAACAACGAAGGGATCAACCAAACAGCGTAAAATTTACCCCATGTATGCACCTCGGTAGGATATGCAAATGGTTACAAATTCAGCGCTCGCACACATCGTGGGAGACTGCAGCGCCCCTTACAATCTGTATATAAAGGGAAGAAAGTTTGTCGTTTTGAAGAACGTGAATTGTTTTCTCGTGCAATTTTTTGTGTGTACAGATTCAGTATGCGTCGTAGAAAAACACGAGCACCATTCGAGCACGTTTCTGATTTCGATCGCGGAAGAATTGTTGCGTAAAGAGATTGCGGATTATCCTTCCGAGAAATTGGTCATCGTATCGGACGTACCCAAGCAACAGTCATGAGAATATGGAATCAGGAGGATATGGAGCAGGAGGGAGCGACATGCCGTCAGGAGCGATTACAACAGCCTCGTCACACCACTCCATTGGAAGGCAGGGGTATTGCGCGCACGGCACTGATGGAAAGCACTGCCACATCCGCAACCTTAACACAACGAATGCCGTCTCTAACAAAATAATGGGCGTTCGCAAGAACAGTTCGAAGTCGTTTGCAGTACAGTGGATTGTCCGCTAAGCGTCCATTGCTTCGCATACATCTGGCATTAAACCACAGGCGTTTGCGTTTGCAATGGTCCGTTGAACGGCAGAGATGGGCAGCCGAATGGCATAGCATTGTGTTTTCGGATGAATCACGCTTCTGCCTGCAGTATCACCATGTCGAATTAGAGTTTGGAGACACATTGGGGAGAGGCTTCTCAACTAGTACACAGTAACGGTACACTTACCAGCCAGCGCTACATCTCTGAGGTTTTGCATCCTGTTCTCCTCCCTTACTTTCAGGGCTTGCCTGCGGCCACATTTCAACTAGTCAATGCACGACTACATGTTGCACGCAATTTTCAAGCTTTCTACTTAGCTCACCATATTCCACTGTTACCCTGGCCTGCCTGTTTTTCAGATCTATCACCATCGAGCATATCTCGCAATGATTGGAGAACGCCTATCCCGGAATGCCGCACCCGCGAGAACACAAGATGAACTTTGGCTACGTGTGGAGGGAGCGTGGGATGCCATTCCCCAACAATACATCCAAAGCCTCTTTCACACTATGCCGCAGCGTGTAGCAGCGGTTATTGACAGACGTGGATGTAAGAGTCTTACTGATTGTCCCGTCTACCTCACTTCAAAGAAGGTTGTCTTTAGAATCAATTAACATTGATACTATGTGTAATCTCTAAAATAAATTCGGCTTTGATATCTCTTGTCTTTCTTGGTGTTGCATTTTGGATGGCCAGCAGTGTAATTTTCAGAAATATTGGATGATACTTATAAGTTGCAGTGTCGTCTAAAAATTGGAATGCGTAAAACTCGGAAAGTTTTTCATGTTTCAAAAATACATATGCAATGGATTTTTTTTTTTTTTTTTTTTTTTTTTTTTTTAATAATTAAGGATTTCTTTTAGGCTGCATGGAACTTTCAAAAGGACAATTAAAGTATGTTGCGATTTGCAATGCATTTACGGCTATGTGTTTATTAAGACATCAGCCGAACAGTTTTCATTGACTATTTATCTAGAAATATTTACTAGAATTACATTTTATCTAATTAATACATTTGACACCAAAAGCTAAGCTAAGAAATTAAGTAGATTGGTTTATATGAAATTATATATATGCGATGCGTGAAATATTTTGTATGGAAAGATCCACACCTTTTTTTATTGTTTTCAATTGTTTCTTCTAAACAGAATAGATAAACTTTAAAGCATGGATTTGGAAGTGGAATTATTCTTTCACCCATAACGTCTTACAACTCAGCCCTGTATTTTCAGAAAATGAGCTGCATAAAATTTTTTTCGCGGATCTGTAACAATTACTTATTGAGAATAAGGATTACGAAAGGTACTTAGTATAGATTGGTCTTTTAATGCCATTCTTTACTCTGAAACATATACATCTGATCCCAGCAGGCTACGGTGGAGATCATGATGCTATTTTCCAATTTCAACCGATTTATTATGTTTAACCCTCCGCCTACCAGTCGGATCCAATGGACCTGCCAGGTACATTCGAAAAGATTTTTATCATGTAAAAAAAAGAACTTAACTTTCAGAAAAAGCACATATTTACAGAATTTTAGTCTTTATTTTCATGTGAAAAATCATTTTGAATACACTTATCGGGTAAACAGTACCCCTGGTGTAGGTGGACGGTTAAAACCTATCTTGTGATTGAACGGCAGATACAATTGGATAAATTCTTGAAAGAGTTTTCTCATAATAAATCTAAGAAATTAAAAATATTAATTCGAAAATCATAGTAATGAAATATATATATCCGATAATCATAAAAGTAAATTACACTTGCTGATTTTATAAACAATAATACTTTGTTTGCAGATTAGAAATTAACATAGGTACCGATTAGGTGAGAAAAATACTGATGATATTAGCTACATGAATAGAATAGTGCTGGACAAGGAAAATCTAATACTGAAAGGATGGCCCAGCTAACTCAGTCGGTTTCATAGAAAATTTTGCAATTCTAATGCACATACTAAATGGGGACATGGTGATTGTGTCCGCATCACATATAACATAGTGTAACGAGACTAAGATGAATTCACAACAACACAATTGAAGCAAATTATTAAAAACACTAAGATAAATTTCAACAACTCACAGAATTAAAAGCAAAACCAAGGGATATGCCTCCAGAAAATACATTAAGGAAGATTCAGAGCCTCATGCCAGACATCGCCTACAAACGATCAGGATTCTAACTCTGAAATGATGAAGAACCCATTTACTCGAGGATTTCGTAAAAATGGTCCAAAGCATGTGTTGTACGCATAAAAAAAAGGCTTTGCAATACAATATTCCTAGATACGATTTAGCACCGATTTCCTATTCAATACATCTAACATTCGTGACGTAAAGCACCTCTAAGGACCTATGCTTCATATTGAACTATTGGAAAACAGTCAATCATTTCGAGAACAATTTGAATTGATTTATACAAACCCCACTCAGTCTATCCGTCTTTACCTTTTACTTTCCATAGACATTTTCATCTAAAAATACACACAACCGTGTATACGACGCAGCCCATTCCATTTGTGTTGTATCGTGTCCATTAAAATGTTTTGTATTCAATTAGAACGTCAGATTTTTATGGATAATTATTTAACATTGCATTTTGAATAATTAGTAAGATATGCGTATAAGATTAACATTCTTTAATCTCCTTTATCCCCTCCCCCCCCCCCTTCTTATTTATTAAATGAAATCGACTGTTTAAAATACGTTATAGTGGTGTAAAAGAATTTTTTCCATGTTTAATTAATAACGTTATACATCAGTCGATAATTGTTTCATATTCATGAATCGAATTTGTTAATTTTCTTATATAATGCTCTCTTTGTCTACTTAATTTGAAACATTTACACTCAAAGGATAGACTAATTATAAAAAGTTAATATGATTTTCTACTCGTTCGTGTTAAATATCTATTGAACAATCGAAACTAAATTTCAATGTACTGCAATTTAATCAGTAGATATACTTCGTACACGTAACTTTGAGAAAGACAATAAAGGAAGACATTAAAAAACTTTTCAATGAATGTTTAGACGAAAACTTTAACTAGTTTGATATTTTTAGATGTATAAGGGTATATCATAACTCAAATATTTTAGGTGAATACATTGGGTTCAATTTCAGTTTTTTAAGCGAAATCTTTTTATTATTTATATGATAATATCTCATCTAATTACAGTAACTTTGATGTTAAATTAATAACTACACACTTCCTAGAAAAATTAAATAATTGTATGCCCATTCTTTCACATCCCTTAACATACTCTTATTCCTCCAATTAATTTGTTATGTAAGATCACTTTTCCACAGTTCCTAAATAAATTCGTGCACAAATAAATAATTTAATAATTTAATATTCATGCGCAAATAGTATAATATTGTAATTTATAATATTTCATTTAGCGGAATACCTTATATTGCTAGCTCGTCAACTTAATTTAATACAGTTATAAACAAATCGACTAATTCTAAAACGCGTATATAACTTTCTACACTTTTGGGTTAAATAGCTAATGAAAGTCCCAGAATAATTTCCAATGCACACGAATTCATTCGGACTTTGGATATGTAATTTTCAAAAGACAATAAAGGAAGTATGTTCCGAATTTTAATGTATGTGTGGTAATTAGCTCATTAAGACTTCGTTGGAATGTTGTCAAAGGTCGTAACCACTCAAATTATTCAAAACAATATAAAACAACAATTTGTGTCTTCACTGTCTGCTTTAGTAGATAATTTGAATGGAAATAAATCTTTTCACGCTAATGTTTTACGTACTTTTAAATTGATTAAAAATTATATTTTTCTTAATTGTTTCTATAATAAAAAGCTTATTATTTAATAGGATAGATAAGCATACGTCATGTCTTCTACACTTGGTTTATTAGGATTAACAGAGGATCCTAATTCGACGTGATAGATTCTGGAACATACTCCCCGGTCTATAGAAATATGGGAAAACCCATATTAGAAAATGAAAACTCTAATTGATTTTTACATTTAATATAACTTTTAGATTATCCACTAAGAACACCAAAATACATTTTTATATGAAAATTATTCATTAAGTTTTCAAATTTATTAGGAGCAACATATTTTTAATTAACCACTCGTTTCTGGTTAGCAGTCGAAGTAATTGCTTTTTGATTCGCTATTTAAAGCATAATTTTTTTTCAGATTAGATCAAAGTTTAAAAACAAACTTCGAATATACATGCTTTTAATTTCTGTTTTATGTATATATTTTTTTATTTACTATCTATCCGGCACTGTGTTGTCTAGTCCCGGGAGAATAATCTTAAACATATTTAAAAACGTGTTGAATTAGGACACGAGGGTTTTAGTGTTGAGGACACAACTAGCTTTTGCAGTTACACGTTCCAATTTGTATAATATTACTTTTTACCGGAGATATGCCCAAACGAACCTGCAGCTGTGGACATAACTGCCTTCGGCAGCGTACATTATAGTACGGTACTCACGCTCCTGTTTGTATCTGCAAACGACCCTAAAATTTGTACGACTTTAAAGTTTTTTAGAAACATCATACGTATTTCATTCTACCATATTTTTCTTACCACGCTTGCAAGAATTTTATTGAACACAAACTCAAAGCAGTGTACAAAGTAAGCGTCCTAATGGGAAAGGTAACCACAAGATTAAAGGCGAAGTCACGTCAATCAAGGTCACACGCCACGTAGCGGACGGGGTTGAATTACAGAAATATACTTAACTGTTTTCTTTTTTATGTATAATCTATTAATTGTACATCTCTGAAATAACTGCGCAAGCTCAAATGTCGTGTTTTCATTTGTTTATAGTATTTACATTCTGACAGCATAGAATATTCTATTAATTTATATTCGTGATTATTTAATTTATTTATTGCTCTTAGTTATTTAGATAAAAACAGTCCATTTTAGAACTAATATTGTTTGCTAATATCGCAAAATGTTGGCCATCAAATTGATGTAGTTTTCGAAATTGTAAGAGAATTATTTTCCTGGCAGAATTCGTCTTTGTCCTTTTCCAAAGAGTGAAATAAGTTAGTTACGTGTTTTCATTTTAATTTATAAAAAAATATAACATCTTATTTAATTATATAATGCAAATGTTGTTGATTTAAATGCGTTCGATTTAAATTATGTTTTTTGAATGTAATCAAAAATGACGTATAACAATTAGTAAGTAGTTAATATGTAAAGATATAATTTTGTAGCCTCATTTTTTACGGAATTCTTGATGTGCTGAAGTTATAAAAAATGATATACACAGTGGTATTCCCGATGAAAATACAACGTTTATCAATGTTTAGAATATGTATAGAATTTAATAATAAATAAAATATTCAATTTTAAGTCTTTTTCTTCGTTTATCAAGAGTAGACGATACATCGGAAACTTATTTCAATATTCTTTTGATTGTATTGTATTCATGTTACTTAAGTTACAAATACGTAGTTCATTTATTTAATTTAAAACTCATTTCATTTTATATTCAGAATCACTTTAATTTCAAATGCATGCATTAAATGCTGTACTATTAAACGAACAAGTATTGTTCATTTATTTGTTTAAATATTTTGCGAGTCCAGACAATAACTGCAATAGTTTTCCTAAAATTGCCAGATTATATATAGATATATTTATTTATTTATTTAGACAGACAAATCCATTCAGAGAATCCCTGTTAAAAAATTCAATCACGGATTTCAATTGTTGCTCACTGACAGAAGATGAATCTTGTTTACAAGATTTATTGCAAAATATTTTTGTTACAGCGTGTTTCTATAAAAAGTATGGGTATTTAAAAAAAAAAAGTCGCTATTTCCTTTTAGTTTAAGGGTAAAATGCAATAAAGTTTTCGTAGCATTAGTGCTTTTTCTCCCGAAATTAAAATATTGTGACTATCTTTTTAAAATGTACATAATTTTATCCAAACAAACTGTAATAAAAATATTTCGCAATAAATCTGGTAAGCAAGATTCATCTTCCATAAGTGAGATTTTGTCATATATGACGTCATATTAAAAACACCGCATATTTGTATTATCAATCCCTTCCATCAGATGGAGCAGCTGTGTCAATTTACGCCAAATTCCAGCATTTACAATGTACGCATAATATGTATATAGTTTTGCACAAGCTCGTATTCATTAATTTTTCAAGCCAGTTTGTACACAGCTTGATCGCAAGATTGTATTAAGTCCTTGGTTGTAGTTTATGCATATAAAAAAATATTTTTGTTTTAATAAAAAATATTTCATATAAATTTTCTGTTTAACTATCAAATTCGTTTATTTAAAAAAAAAACCCGCTACATTTTAGATTTTAATGTTTTCAGATGTAATAAATTTAGTTACTAATATAAATAACACAAGAAATTAATGTTTTTAGATGCACTTTAACTTGCAACGCTTGTATGTACACAATATGGCCATTAATGACCGTCAACTTTCAATTTTAGACATTTTGTCGAATACTGAGAAATATACTTGACAGATTCTTCTGGAATTTCAAGATTAAAACGAACAGGTATGACCTCATATTTAGAAATGTCGATGATATGTTTTGAGATTACAGAGTTATAATTAACGAATCAAAATGTGAGTTTGGTTAAGAAACGATAGATTTTCTGGGCCACACTATAAATAGTCAGGGCTGTGTTCCACACAAAGATAAATTTTTCCCAAACCAATGACTGTTAGCGATCTGAGGAGATTTTCGGGTATGGTAAATTATTATCATCGTTTTATACCCCATATAGCAGCAATTTCGGGACCACTGAATAGGTTCTCAAATGGGGCTGAAAAAAGAGATAAAAGAGTGGGATAAAAGAGATAAATGAGAGAGATCAAGTGGAATGTGGATGCAGAAAGTAGTTTTGAACATATTAAATCGGATATGGCTACCTCGACTTTACTTTATCACCATTCTCAAGGTGCGGAACTTGAAATTATATCCGATTGCAGTAATTTTGCTATGGGTGTTGTGTTACAAGAAGTTTTCTTCGATGATCCAAAACCACTTGGCTTTTTCTCTCGCAAGTTATCACCTGCGCAGTGCAATTATTCATCATATGACTGTAATTGTTAGCGGCATACTCAGAGATCCTGTATTTTAGGTATATGTTGGAGGCTCGTGTATTTACGTTGTAAATGGATCATAAACCCTTAATTTTTGCATTCCGCCAGAAGCAAGAAAAATGTTCCCCTAGAAGGCTTCAGCAATTAGATTTTATATCGCAGTTTTCCACAGATATACGTTATTTGCCAAGTAAAGGGAATTTTGTTGCTGATAGTTTATCGAGAATTTGTGAGATTCAGTTTTCGACACTTGCTGATTCAGAATTGTGGGCAAAGTTGCAAAGGGAATATGAGGAGCTAAAGGCTATTTGGATGGAAAAGTTGAGTTTAGCGGGAAATTAGCTAAAGTACAAATGCCGGTTTCTAAGACATTATTGTATTGTGAATCTTCTGGTGAGGTAAATAGGTTTTATGTCACTAAGGTTTTAAGGAAAAATGTATTCAGTCAATGCATGGATTGTCGCATCCAGGAATACGGGCAACCTGGCAGCCAATATTTTCAAAGTACAATTGGCCAGGACTAAATAAGGATGTTGCTGTGTGGTGTAGAGCATGCATACCCTGTTAAAAAACAAAAGTACACTTACATACTAAATTTCCTTTGATGCGATTTCTAGTCCCAGATGACAGATTTGCGCATATACACCTAGATATAATTAGTCTTTTGCCTTTAGTACGTGGATATATTGTCTAACGATAATTGATATGTTTACTAGATAAAGATGTAACTGCTGAAACTCTTGCTCAGGATTTCGTGCGGACATGGATTTCTCGTTTTGGTACGCCTCAGAGGATAACATGCGATATGGGTAGACGGTTCGATTCCATACTTTTCAAGACTCTGACAAAGTTACTTGGCATTAATCTAGCTATGAGTGTTTCATATACACCACAGTGTAATGGTTTGGTGGAGTGACTTTATCGACCTTTAAAATAGGCCTTAATGTGCTATAAAGTTGATTGGTACGAAGCTCTTCCTCTCGTTTTTCTAGGTCTCCGAAATACAGTACGTGAAGATGTTGGGGCTTCTACAGCTGATTTAACATATGGAACCACTTTACGTATTCCGGGACAGTTGTATGAAGATTCATCCTTATTAGACCCACTAAATCATATAGCCAAGTTACCGAAGAACTAAATAACTGCAGCCACTTTTTTCTCCGGAGAAGTCCTTTCAAAAGGGCTCTACAACCTACTTATGAGGGACCGTTCCAGATTCCAAAAAAGACTGGAAAAGGACTTTATATTTCTCATTCATGGTAAAGAAAAATTTATAAATATTGATAGGTTAAAACCTGCTTTTATTTTGTCAGAAAAAAATATTGCTTCTTCGACCTACACTACGAGCAAACGAGTGTTAGAAATTTTCTAAGATGAAGTACAATTTCTGCAGTTAAAACAAATGGGACTTCAGACAAAGCAGAAATAAACTAGGAGGAAATAAATAAATTAAAAATAAAATTTAATTTAATGCCGAAAATAAAATATAATAAAGAATATATGGAAAAATAAAGTAAGAAAATATTTTAAAAGGCAAATTTGAAAAATAATAAAAGATTTCTAATTGTATATTTATTTTAAATTTCTGGAATTATACTGTGGAACAAAGAAATTGTTTCTGAAGGGAAAGTTTTTAATTCTGTATTATATTAACTCATTGATCACAGATATCGTTTTGAAAAATCTTACTTATCAATCATTATCAATCTAAATTATTTTTTATTAATTTTTTACTAATATTGTATTTACAATATAAAGAACTTTAGTTAACTCTAGTTATAAAACATTTTACCAAACTTTCATTTCCAGGAGCTTCAAATATACAAATCTAAAATTTTATTTCATTCTAACAAATACTTTTTTTTGGTTATGCTTAAAATAAGACCGCCTGCATTGAATTTTGATTTGTAACAAAATAAATATAAAATGAATTTTGCATTAGTAGTTAAAAATTTTAGATCTGTATAACACCTAACCTTCTGGACCGAATCGCTTCCTGTTTGTTACCCAAAGGTTAAAGATAACCACATTTCGAAATATCGTGTAAAAAAATTAAGTGTCCGTATTAAAAATGTAAAAGTTTTTTGTAATTTAATTATAGACAGTCACTGAGCTTTGCTTTAACCTAAATTGCAACAAGACATTTTTTTAGGTAGCTTTCTTTACAAAAAAGCTACCTATTGCAGCCGTTCGGAGGAAAGCGATTTCAAAAAATTTTGGTATATTTTCATCGATCATGACCCCCAGACCCCGAAACCACCCTCCGTTCAAAATTGATATATATATATATATATATATATATATATATATATCTGACCTATGTCACACTGTAACTCCCGTAATTATGAGCCGATTTCGATGTAATTCGGTGTGTACATAGTACATACCAATGTCTCGGCCGAGTTCGTTGGCCAGCTTCATCCGCCGTTTTGTTTCAAAATGGCGGCCATCTAAAATTTAAAAAAAAATTTAAAACTTGAAATGTGGTACCAAAAAATTAAAAATGGAAAAATATTTTTTCTTATGTATTTGACCTTTATGCAAAGATTCCGGAGCAGTTTTTGTTTCGTCTATATCTTAAAAAATGGCTGAGTTATAGCATTTTGAATTTCTAGCGTGGCTGACATTTTGAAACGTCCTGAAATTTGTCACGCGATAAAAGGCGTATTTATGAACCGATTTGGATGTAATTCGGTGTGTACATAGTACATACCAATCTCTCGACCGAGTTCGTTGGCCAGCTTCATCCGCCATTTTGTTTCATAATGGCGGCCATTTAAAATTTTTTTAAAAATTTTAAATTTGAAATGTGGTACCAAAAAATTGAAAATGGAAAAATATTTTTTTCTTATGTATTTGACCTTTATACAAAGATTTCGGAGCAGTTTTTGTTTCGTCTATATCTTAAAAAATGGCTGAGTTATAGCATTTTGAATTTCTAGCGTGGCTGACATTTTGAAACGTCCTGAATTTTGTCACACGATAAAAGGCGCATTTATGAACCAATTCGGATGTAACTTCGTTTATACATAGTACATACCAATGTCTCGACCGGGTTCGTTGGCCAGCTTCACCCGCCATCTTGTTTAAAAATGGCGGCCATTTAAATTTTTAAGAAAAATTTAAATTTGAAATGTGGTACCAAAAATTGAAAATTGAAAAAATATTTTCTTCTTATGTGTTTGACATTGATATAAAGATTCGGGAGCAGTTTTTGTTTCGTCTATATCTTAAGAAATGGCTGAGTTATAGCATTTTGAATTTCTAGCGTGGCTGACATTTTGAAACGTCCTGATTTTTCTCACGTAATAACAGGCGTATTTATGAACCGACTTGGATGTACCTTGGTGTGTACGTAGTACATACAAATATCTCGACCGAGTTCGTTGGCCAGCTTCATCCGCCATCTTGTTTCAAAATGGGGGCCATTTAAATAAATAAAAAAATAAAAAAAATTAAATGAGATACCAAAAAATTGGAAAATGAAAAAGATTTTTTTTGTATGTGTTTGACCTTAATACAAAGATTCCGGAACAGTTTTTCTTTCGTCTATATCTAAAAAAGAATGGCTGAGTAATAGCATTTTGAATTTCTCTTGTGGCTGACATTTTAAAACGACCTGATTTTTGTCACGCGATAACAGGCGTATTTATGAACCTATTTGGATGTAACTTGGTCTGTACATAGTACATACCAATGTCTCGACCGAGTTCGTTGGCCAGCTTCATTCGCCATCTTGTTTCAAAAGGGTTGCCATTTAAAAAAAATTAAATTTAAAATTCAAAATGAGGTATTAAAAAATTGGAAGATGAAAAAGATTTTTTTTTTATGTGTTTGGCCTTGATACAAAGATTCCGGAGCAGTTTTTGTTTCTGAAAATTTGTTCTTTTGTTGATATCTTAAAAAATGGTTGATTTATAGCACTTTGAATTTCTAGCATGGCTAACATTTTGAAACGATCTTGTATTTGTCACGCAATACCACCCGTATTCGCCTATTTCGATGGAAGAAGGCATGTGGATAGTATACATCAATATCTCGACCAAGTTCGCTGGCCAGATTCATCAGCCATCTTGTTTCAAAATGGCGGCCATTAAATTAAAATATATATATATATTTAAAGTGAGGTGCAAAAAAATTAGAAATTGAAAAAGGTTTCTTTCTTAAGTATTTGATCTTGATATAAGGATTCAGGAGCATTTTTTGTTTGTCTTTACCTTAAAAAATGGCTCAGATATAGCAGTTTCAATTTCTATTGTGGGTGACATTTTGAAAGAATTTAAGAAAATTTAAGAAAAGCTTTACCATATCTTCATATTTCCAAAATTTACATAATGAAACAAAATCCCAAAAATGCAAATTACGTACAAATATAGTACTAAATACTACAATAAATCATATTTTTTTAATTATTTCATAATTTTATGTATAGTTTTTTTTTTTTGTTTTTGTTAGCTTCTTTAAATAACAATCATAACGAGAATGATAAAATCGTCTACTTAATTTTGAAGTTTTAACTTTGGCACCCAGCGACAAGTTTTTATTTCGCTTTTAATTTTCTTAAAATTTTGAAGTTCGAAGGAAATTAGGGAGAATTAGAGAAATTGTAATTTCTCCTTTCGTCCAAAATTTAAAAGTTAACATTTAGAAAATATTTCACATTTAGAACGCATTGCTACACAGAACGACATTAAATGCGCATTGAAATTTAATGAGCTTATTACAGTAGATGATCAACGAGAAGGTTTATTCAGTGGTTAATTAATTACACCGTTTCCTTTGCATAACAATTTCATACTCAAGAATAATATGAATTTATACACATACAATATTTTTTAAATTTACATTAACGAACATACATTCGCGATTATATTTACGAACATTGTCTGAGTAAATTTAGCTTATAACTTTTGAATTAGAAACATGAGGAAAATATTTTTACAAATTTATAAAAAACTCAAAAGTTGTTTTTTTTCTTTTTTTTTTCAAACAAAATTACATTTGCTTAAAAGTGCAACTCAAAACCTTATTATTAAAATAAAGTTTATAATTATGTAATAATGAATATTAAAACTGCATCAAACTTAAGATGAATTTTTAATGAATTAAAAGCACAAAGTTATATAGATAAACATAACATACTCCATTAATAACTTATTGATAAATGTGATAACATTTTAATATTAATTAATATTTGATTAACTTCATTTTATTAATGTTGTTTCGAGTTACAGCATTGCGCATATGTAACTGTTTGTGGTGTTTTTTTTTTTTTTTTTTTTTTTTTTTTAGTTGTACTTTATGAATATGTAATACATTTTTTATAATGTTCTAAAATTAGAAGTTCTGAGAGAAGGAATCCTCAAAACAAAATATGTGCTAATTATTTAAACACGATTTTCACTTTTTTTAACGGCAACTTTTATTTTTAAAATTGCATTTCAGAATTCAAGAACTTCAAATATTTTATAATTAAAAACGATAATATTATTAATGGCTACAAACATTGTATACTTAATTTCATACGCGTGCTTCTCATTACTAAATTTTCTTTTAATAATGCTTGTTTAGTCTACTTAATTCAAAACATGCACTAATAATGTATGGACTAATTATTTAAACATGGAATATAATTTTCAGATCTTTTTAGTTACGCAGTTAATGAACGTCCGAAAATATATTCAAATATACCCTTAAATTCATGAAGATTAACTTCGATTATGTAATTTTCACATATACAATAAATTAAGTTTGTTTCAATTTTCAATTCACTTATGGTAATCAGTCCATTATGACTACGCTCTAACAGTGTCAGAATTCGACCTCATACAAATTCAATCGGACAGTTTAGAAGAATTTCTGTCTTTATTATATACCGTACTAGAAATAATTCATACAGTTAAATTTTGTAAAGTTAATACACTTAAACATCAAAATTGAGATAAAATACGTTTTTTATTTCAATCTTTACAATCTCATGTCGCTTCCTATTCAATGCGTTCAATTTCTTTGTTTAAATATAGGGTATTAAATAGTCTTTAAAAACTTTGCAATTTGGAGCAAAAATCTTATTACAAATTTTCCGGGTCATTGATATATATTACAATCAAAAAGAATATTTTTAAAATAATTATTAATTAACACAATTTTTCATGCATAATAGAATAAAGTCATAGCCAAGAATCATGCAAATTCATTTCCTTAAGTGCGCATATTGATATTCCCTAAGTGTTCATAGTTATTGGGATGAAGCAAAATTCATGAAACACGTGCGAAATCACTAAATCTGTGTGATATCACTAAATCTGTATAGCAGTCCTCTTATTATTAAAAAAAAAAAAACATGCAATTAAACAAGGTAACATTATAAAGATTTTGTAGTAGCAAACACTGTACAATTTGGTGTCTATGACTATAATTTTCTTATGCTTGAAGCATGATTATTTTACTTATGTTCCGAAATTCTTAGAACCTCAATTTTTTTTATTTTTTTTTATTTTTTTTTTTTTTAAGTACGGAATGCAAACTTTCCAAATAGACCTACGGCCACTGCTAAGAAGGCGACGGGTGCTTATCAAGAGACATAATCACGGAAAATGACAGGAAAACGTAAATGTTAACATACACGATTTTAAGACTTCGACCAGCCGAATGAATTTGTTATGAATTTAACGATAACCTCATGTTCAGCTTTACATGGATCTGTGAACTAATTAATTAATGGAAATGTGATTTTCTCATTCGTAAAGAGACTGTACATGTACACATTTGAAACAACGAAATACTAATCGTTTTTTTTTTTTGTTATTATTATTTTTCCTAGTTTTCCATGACATTAATTGCACCGATATTACTAATAAGAATAACTTTTCATTTTTTTTTACTTTGTAATTGCGTAGTTAATATTTTATTGTTGCCAAAGTTTCCAAATTGACAGTAATTTAAGAATTTTTAGGCAGTATTTAGGCAGAAATGCATGCGTATTTTATTATTACAGGTATTACATTTATAGTTATTATTGTATAAATGAAACATATTTTATGCATTCCAACGGGCATAACATTATACAGCTTTATTTATTATATAAGCATGCTTTTATAGTATTTACAATATTTAGCAATTGTAATCATTTAATAAATGTATATTGAATTATTTTAGACACGATTGACCATTAGTCTTTTTTTTATTATCATTATTTTCCTTTTATTATTATTATACTACCATATATTTACTATGCATTACTATATTTACTATATTTACAATATTTACTATATTGACTATATATTTGTTATTATTATTTTTTATCACATTGCACAAACAGGAATTGCTATTTACAACCAATTTTGTCCATCTGTCTTCTTGGCACGGCTAATGCGCAAGTATAGCTATTTTTATAATGTTTGAATTTTGAAGAATCTAAAATAAGTTTGATAGTGAAGATCTTAAAATGCCAGACATAAAAACCGTAAACTTTCAGCCGTAAACCGGACGTACCTGCGAAGGACAAAACTTTAATCTTAGTATCTCAAATTACTGTTTTCCAGGTTTACTGCCACGAAAACTTTTTAACTTTTTTAACAAGTTACTGTACTCACATTTCTTGTTTTTTTTTTTTATATTAAAAATTTTTATTTCTACAAACTATACAAAAAGAAAACAAACAAAAAACAAACAAAAAAAAAACCAAATAAACTAATTGTTTTCAAGTTATAACAAAATATGTGACCTTGCTTGTGGATTTTGATTTTTTTTAAATTTTAATATTTTAAATGCTTTACACTTTTTTGTTTCATGTATAATCGATTACAGACAGGATATTAGGCAGTAAAAAGAAAAAAAAAAGATGACTAAAAATCTTTTGAACCTTGACTTCAATGATCAAGCAGAAAAACAATTAAACTGATTCTAACTTTTTTGGACACCTTATATACGAGGCCTGCCTGATAACTATCCGACTATTATTTTTACCACGCGTCACAGTGGATGTAAGACACCAATTACACATTGGAATGAGACAGCTTAATGCGCATACTTTATTTTTTTATGCGTACCAGTGAGCCAGTCATTGCCTGCTCGTTGCCGAGTGCGGTGCTGTCATACATTTTTGTCGGATTTTGGTATCTCTAAAGATGACAGATCGAGTTGAGCAAAGGTACTGCATAAAATGTTGTCAAAGCTCGGTAATTCTCAAAATGAAACAATTAGTACGATTCAGCAGTTGGTGTAAGATTCATCAATGCTCATTCACCGCGCCTGATTCAGACTTTCGTGGCGAAACATGGAATTCCAGTCCTTCTTCAACTGCCCTACTCTCCAAACATGACACCTTGCGACATCTGGTTGTTTCCGAAGTTGAAGGCACCATTACAAGGATCCAGTTTTGAGATAGAGATGATATAATCAGAAAACGACGGCAGAGTTGAAGACCATTCCTAAAAAAGCTTTTCTTGAAGTGTTTTTGGCAGTGGAAAGAGCGGCTTGCTAAATGTGTGGAGGCGCAAGGGGTCTCTTTTGAAAGCGATTAGGGTACCGATCCCGTCATGTAACTTGTATGTTTTATTCGTCCAAAGGTCGGATACGTTTCAGACAGGCCATGCATAATAAGGAATATTAATATATACGCAGTATATCAAACATTTTCAATTTAAAATTTAACCGAGCATTTTGATTCCATTTGTTTTTTACAAAATATAATATTTAACCACATAAAACCTAAGATTTTTATAGAAATTTATTTATTAATATGGTCTTGGCGAGATATAATGAATAATTTTTTATTTTACATTCTTTCATTGCTTTATATTCATTTTTGAAATTATTTTCCGCATTACATAATTTTGCCTCCAGAAGCTGCATTTTAAATAAAAATACTCATTATAAATGTATACTGCAAGATATAAAACATACTATAGTTATCTACAAAAATTATTTTCCAGGATTATTTAATAGCATCTTCAATATATAATTTACTTTCTAGAATAAAGTTAGTTGATTTACTTACATAATACTTATCTACTTATTAATTTTACAAACCCAATTTAGTTAATTTACAAACTATTGCCTAATTATATAAAGTGAATATGATGTTCTACTCCTTGCAGTTAAACAGATCATGTAAGAATCGAAAATAATTTTCGATGTAGAAGAATTTAATCAAAAGTAATTTCGCCCCTAACAACTGAAGTGCGTTTCGAATTTAATGGGTTTATGGTAATTAGTTCCTTAAGAGATCGTTGGAACGGTTTCAGAAGTTGACCTCGTTCTAAAACAATAGAACACATGAGAAGATTTTGTGCCTTTATTTCTCGAAATATTTAGTAGATTTATATGTTATTTTATGTCACTTGTAGTTAAAAGTTAAATATAAATACGATTTTACGACTTTTTTTTTCTATTCTTATATAAACTTAATATTTGAATAAACTATGAATTATATTTTATTCAAACTTTTATTAAAATTGTAACTATTTTACATTCAACTAGACGATTTTGGTTATCAAAGTATAATTAATCATACTACTAAACATGGATTAGTGAAAAAAATATATTTTTATAATTATTTATTATTATTGAAGTAATGAACTCGGCGAAATCTACTATAAAACTAGAAGAATGATGTGCAACTATATATTTTTTATACAATTATAGAACTAAATATATAGAACACTTTTTTACGGAGTTACTGAATCGTATCATAATAATTTACATAAAACACATGATTTATACAAATAGATTTTCTGATATAATTCCTGTTTTATTTACTTAATTTAAAAACATCTCCTATCATTGACTAATTTTTTAAAGAAATTATGAATTTTGTTATTCAGAATTAATCGGGTAATGAACTTTCGAAAATACATTTTATTGTTCTTGAAAATATTATGATCAACTTTGTCCATGTGACATTAAAAAGAACAAATGAATGAAAATGGATTTATGTTAATCAGTGTATTATTTCAGCCTAATTCTTAATATTTAACAGAAAGCATAAGAAGTCATTATTTTTTACTATCTACACTGCTGGCCATCCAAAATACAAAACAACGAAGGGATCAACCAAACAGCGTAAAATTTACCCCATGTATGCACCTCGGTAGGATATGCAAATGGTTACAAATTCAGCGCTCGCACACATCGTGGGAGACTGCAGCGCCCCTTACAATCTGTATATAAAGGGAAGAAAGTTTGTCGTTTTGAAGAACGTGAATTGTTTTCTCGTGCAATTTTTTGTGTGTACAGATTCAGTATGCGTCGTAGAAAAACACGAGCACCATTCGAGCACGTTTCTGATTTCGATCGCGGAAGAATTGTTGCGTAAAGAGATTGCGGATTATCCTTCCGAGAAATTGGTCATCGTATCGGACGTACCCAAGCAACAGTCATGAGAATATGGAATCAGGAGGATATGGAGCAGGAGGGAGCGACATACCGTCAGGAGCGATTACAACAGCCTCGTCACACCACTCCATTGGAAGGCAGGGGTATTGCGCGCAGCGCACTGATGGAAAGCACTGCCACATCCGCAACCTTAACACAACGAATGCCGTCTCTAACAAAATAATGGGCGTTCGCAAGAACAGTTCGAAGTCGTTTGCAGTACAGTGGATTGTCCGCTAAGCGTCCATTGCTTCGCATACATCTGGCATTAAACCACAGGCGTTTGCGTTTGCAATGGTCCGTTGAACGGCAGAGATGGGCAGCCGAATGGCATAGCATTGTGTTTTCGGATGAATCACGCTTCTGCCTGCAGTATCACCATGTCGAATTAGAGTTTGGAGACACATTGGGGAGAGGCTTCTCAACTAGTACACAGTAACGGTACACTTACCAGCCAGCGCTACATCTCTGAGGTTTTGCATCCTGTTCTCCTCCCTTACTTTCAGGGCTTGCCTGCGGCCACATTTCAACTAGTCAATGCACGACTACATGTTGCACGCAATTTTCAAGCTTTCTACTTAGCTCACCATATTCCACTGTTACCCTGGCCTGCCTGTTTTTCAGATCTATCACCATCGAGCATATCTCGCAATGATTGGAGAACGCCTATCCCGGAATGCCGCACCCGCGAGAACACAAGATGAACTTTGGCTACGTGTGGAGGGAGCGTGGGATGCCATTCCCCAACAATACATCCAAAGCCTCTTTCACACTATGCCGCAGCGTGTAGCAGCGGTTATTGACAGACGTGGATGTAAGAGTCTTACTGATTGTCCCGTCTACCTCACTTCAAAGAAGGTTGTCTTTAGAATCAATTAACATTGATACTATGTGTAATCTCTAAAATAAATTCGGCTTTGATATCTCTTGTCTTTCTTGGTGTTGCATTTTGGATGGCCAGCAGTGTAATTTTCAGAAATATTGGATGATACTTATAAGTTGCAGTGTCGTCTAAAAATTGGAATGCGTAAAACTCGGAAAGTTTTTCATGTTTCAAAAATACATATGCAATGGATTTTTTTTTTTTTTTTTTTTTTTTTTTTAATAATTAAGGATTTCTTTTAGGCTGCATGGAACTTTCAAAAGGACAATTAAAGTATGTTGCGATTTGCAATGCATTTACGGCTATGTGTTTATTAAGACATCAGCCGAACAGTTTTCATTGACTATTTATCTAGAAATATTTACTAGAATTACATTTTATCTAATTAATACATTTGACACCAAAAGCTAAGCTAAGAAATTAAGTAGATTGGTTTATATGAAATTATATATATGCGATGCGTGAAATATTTTGTATGGAAAGATCCACACCTTTTTTTATTGTTTTCAATTGTTTCTTCTAAACAGAATAGATAAACTTTAAAGCATGGATTTGGAAGTGGAATTATTCTTTCACCCATAACGTCTTACAACTCAGCCCTGTATTTTCAGAAAATGAGCTGCATAAAATTTTTTTCGCGGATCTGTAACAATTACTTATTGAGAATAAGGATTACGAAAGGTACTTAGTATAGATTGGTCTTTTAATGCCATTCTTTACTCTGAAACATATACATCTGATCCCAGCAGGCTACGGTGGAGATCATGATGCTATTTTCCAATTTCAACCGATTTATTATGTTTAACCCTCCGCCTACCAGTCGGATCCAATGGACCTGCCAGGTACATTCGAAACGATTTTTATCATGTAAAAAAAAGAACTTAACTTTCAGAAAAAGCACATATTTACAGAATTTTAGTCTTTATTTTCATGTGAAAAATCATTTTGAATACACTTATCGGGTAAACAGTACCCCTGGGGTAGGTGGACGGTTAAAACCTATCTTGTGATTGAACGGCAGATACAATTGGATAAATTCTTGAAAGAGTTTTCTCATAATAAATCTAAGAAATTAAAAATATTAATTCGAAAATCATAGTAATGAAATATATATATCCGATAATCATAAAAGTAAATTACACTTGCTGATTTTATAAGCAATAATACTTTGTTTGCAGATTAGAAATTAACATAGGTACCGATTAGGTGAGAAAAATACTGATGATATTAGCTACATGAATAGAATAGTGCTGGACAAGGAAAATCTAATACTGAAAGGATGGCCCAGCTAACTCAGTCGGTTTCATAGAAAATTTTGCAATTCTAATGCACATACTAAATGGGGACATGGTGATTGTGTCCGCATCACATATAACATAGTGTAACGAGACTAAGATGAATTCACAACAACACAATTGAAGCAAATTATTAAAAACACTAAGATAAATTTCAACAACTCACAGAATTAAAAGCAAAACCAAGGGATATGCCTCCAGAAAATACATTAAGGAAGATTCAGAGCCTCATGCCAGACATCGCCTACAAACGATCAGGATTCTAACTCTGAAATGATGAAGAACCCATTTACTCGAGGATTTCGTAAAAATGGTCCAAAGCATGTGTTGTACGCATAAAAAAAGGCTTTGCAATACAATATTCCTAGATACGATTTAGCACCGATTTCCTATTCAATACATCTAACATTCGTGACGTAAAGCACCTCTAAGGACCTATGCTTCATATTGAACTATTGGAAAACAGTCAATCATTTCGAGAACAATTTGAATTGATTTATACAAACCCCACTCAGTCTATCCGTCTTTACCTTTTACTTTCCATAGACATTTTCATCTAAAAATACACACAACCGTGTATACGACGCAGCCCATTCCATTTGTGTTGTATCGTGTCCATTAAAATGTTTTGTATTCAATTAGAACGTCAGATTTTTATGGATAATTATTTAACATTGCATTTTGAATAATTAGTAAGATATGCGTATAAGATTAACATTCTTTAATCTCCTTTATCCCCTCCCCCCCCCTTCTTATTTATTAAATGAAATCGACTGTTTAAAATACGTTATAGTGGTGTAAAAGAATTTTTTCCATGTTTAATTAATAACGTTATACATCAGTCGATAATTGTTTCATATTCATGAATCGAATTTGTTAATTTTCTTATATAATGCTCTCTTTGTCTACTTAATTTGAAACATTTACACTCAAAGGATAGACTAATTATAAAAAGTTAATATGATTTTCTACTCGTTCGAGTTAAATATCTATTGAACAATCGAAACTAAATTTCAATGTACTGCAATTTAATCAGTAGATATACTTCGTACACGTAACTTTGAGAAAGACAATAAAGGAAGACATTAAGAAACTTTTCAATGAATGTTTAGACGAAAACTTTAACTAGTTTGATATTTTTAGATGTATAAGGGTATATCATAACTCAAATATTTTAGGTGCATACATTGGGTTCAATTTCAGTTTTTTAAGCGAAATCTTTTTATTATTTATATGATAATATCTCATCTAATTACAGTAACTTTGATGTTAAATTAATAACTACACACTTCCTAGAAAAATTAAATAATTGTATGCCCATTCTTTCACATCCCTTAACATACTCTTATTCCTCCAATTAATTTGTTATGTAAGATCACTTTTCCACAGTTCCTAAATAAATTCGTGCACAAATAAATAATTTACTAATTTAATATTCATGCGCAAATAGTATAATATTGTAATTTATAATATTTCATTTAGCGGAATACCTTATATTGCTAGCTCGTCAACTTAATTTAATACAGTTATAAACAAATCGACTAATTCTAAAACGCGTATATAACTTTCTACACTTTTGGGTTAAATAGCTAATGAAAGTCCCAGAATAATTTCCAATGCACACGAATTCATTCGGACTTTGGATATGTAATTTTCAAAAGACAATAAAGGAAGTATGTTCCGAATTTTAATGTATGTGTGGTAATTAGCTCATTAAGACTTCGTTGGAATGTTGTCAAAGGTCGTAACCACTCAAATTATTCAAAACAATATAAAACAACAATTTGTGTCTTCACTGTCTGCTTTAGTAGATAATTTGAATGGAAATAAATCTTTTCACGCTAATGTTTTACGTACTTTTAAATTGATTAAAAATTATATTTTTCTTAATTGTTTCTATAATAAAAAGCTTATTATTTAATAGGATAGATAAGCATACGTCATGTCTTCTACACTTGGTTTATTAGGATTAACAGAGGATCCTAATTCGACGTGATAGATTCTGGAACATACTCCCCGGTCTATAGAAATATGGGAAAACCCATATTAGAAAATGAAAACTCTAATTGATTTTTACATTTAATATAACTTTTAGATTATCCACTAAGAACACCAAAATACATTTTTATATGAAAATTATTCATTAAGTTTTCAAATTTATTAGGAGCAACATATTTTTAATTAACCACTCGTTTCTGGTTAGCAGTCGAAGTAATTGCTTTTTGATTCGCTATTTAAAGCATAATTTTTTTTCAGATTAGATCAAAGTTTAAAAACAAACTTCGAATATACATGCTTTTAATTTCTGTTTTATGTATATATTTTTTTATTTACTATCTATCCGGCACTGTGTTGTCTAGTCCCGGGAGAATAATCTTAAACATATTTAAAAACGTGTTGAATTAGGACACGAGGGTTTTAGTGTTGAGGACACAACTAGCTTTTGCAGTTACACGTTCCAATTTGTATAATATTACTTTTTACCGGAGATATGCCCAAACGAACCTGCAGCTGTGGACATAACTGCCTTCGGCAGCGTACATTATAGTACGGTACTCACGCTCCTGTTTGTATCTGCAAACGACCCTAAAATTTGTACGACTTTAAAGTTTTTTAGAAACATCATACGTATTTCATTCTACCATATTTTTCTTACCACGCTTGCAAGAATTTTATTGAACACAAACTCAAAGCAGTGTACAAAGTAAGCGTCCTAATGGGAAAGGTAACCACAAGATTAAAGGCGAAGTCACGTCAATCAAGGTCACACGCCACGTAGCGGACGGGGTTGAATTACAGAAATATACTTAACTGTTTTCTTTTTTATGTATAATCTATTAATTGTACATCTCTGAAATAACTGCGCAAGCTCAAATGTCGTGTTTTCATTTGTTTATAGTATTTACATTCTGACAGCATAGAATATTCTATTAATTTATATTCGTGATTATTTAATTTATTTATTGCTCTTAGTTATTTAGATAAAAACAGTCCATTTTAGAACTAATATTGTTTGCTAATATCGCAAAATGTTGGCCATCAAATTGATGTAGTTTTCGAAATTGTAAGAGAATTATTTTCCTGGCAGAATTCGTCTTTGTCCTTTTCCAAAGAGTGAAATAAGTTAGTTACGTGTTTTCATTTTAATTTATAAAAAAATATAACATCTTATTTAATTATATAATGCAAATGTTGTTGATTTAAATGCGTTCGATTTAAATTATGTTTTTTGAATGTAATCAAAAATGACGTATAACAATTAGTAAGTAGTTAATATGTAAAGATATAATTTTGTAGCCTCATTTTTTACGGAATTCTTGATGTGCTGAAGTTATAAAAAATGATATACACAGTGGTATTCCCGATGAAAATACAACGTTTATCAATGTTTAGAATATGTATAGAATTTAATAATAAATAAAATATTCAATTTTAAGTCTTTTTCTTCGTTTATCAAGAGTAGACGATACATCGGAAACTTATTTCAATATTCTTTTGATTGTATTGTATTCATGTTACTTAAGTTACAAATACGTGGTTCATTTATTTAATTTAAAACTCATTTCATTTTATATTCAGAATCACTTTAATTTCAAATGCATGCATTAAATGCTGTACTATTAAACGAACAAGTATTGTTCATTTATTTGTTTAAATATTTTGCGAGTCCAGACAATAACTGCAATAGTTTTCCTAAAATTGCCAGATTATATATAGATATATTTATTTATTTATTTAGACAGACAAATCCATTCAGAGAATCCCTGTTAAAAAATTCAATCACGGATTTCAATTGTTGCTCACTGACAGAAGATGAATCTTGTTTACAAGATTTATTGCAAAATATTTTTGTTACAGCGTGTTTCTATAAAAAGTATGGGTATTTAAAAAAAAAAAGTCGCTATTTCCTTTTAGTTTAAGGGTAAAATGCAATAAAGTTTTCGTAGCATTAGTGCTTTTTCTCCCGAAATTAAAATATTGTGACTATCTTTTTAAAATGTACATAATTTTATCCAAACAAACTGTAATAAAAATATTTCGCAATAAATCTGGTAAGCAAGATTCATCTTCCATAAGTGAGATTTTGTCATATATGACGTCATATTAAAAACACCGCATATTTGTATTATCAATCCCTTCCATCAGATGGAGCAGCTGTGTCAATTTACGCCAAATTCCAGCATTTACAATGTACGCATAATATGTATATAGTTTTGCACAAGCTCGTATTCATTAATTTTTCAAGCCAGTTTGTACACAGCTTGATCGCAAGATTGTATTAAGTCCTTGGTTGTAGTTTATGCATATAAAAAAATATTTTTGTTTTAATAAAAAATATTTCATATAAATTTTCTGTTTAACTATCAAATTCGTTTATTTAAAAAAAAAACCCGCTACATTTTAGATTTTAATGTTTTCAGATGTAATAAATTTAGTTACTAATATAAATAACACAAGAAATTAATGTTTTTAGATGCACTTTAACTTGCAACGCTTGTATGTACACAATATGGCCATTAATGACCGTCAACTTTCAATTTTAGACATTTTGTCGAATACTGAGAAATATACTTGACAGATTCTTCTGGAATTTCAAGATTAAAACGAACAGGTATGACCTCATATTTAGAAATGTCGATGATATGTTTTGAGATTACAGAGTTATAATTAACGAATCAAAATGTGAGTTTGGTTAAGAAACGATAGATTTTCTGGGCCACACTATAAATAGTCAGGGCTGTGTTCCACACAAAGATAAATTTTTCCCAAACCAATGACTGTTAGCGATCTGAGGAGATTTTCGGGTATGGTAAATTATTATCATCGTTTTATACCCCATATAGCAGCAATTTCGGGACCACTGAATAGGTTCTCAAATGGGGCTGAAAAAAGAGATAAAAGAGTGGGATAAAAGAGATAAATGAGAGAGATCAAGTGGAATGTGGATGCAGAAAGTAGTTTTGAACATATTAAATCGGATATGGCTACCTCGACTTTACTTTATCACCATTCTCAAGGTGCGGAACTTGAAATTATATCCGATTGCAGTAATTTTGCTATGGGTGTTGTGTTACAAGAAGTTTTCTTCGATGATCCAAAACCACTTGGCTTTTTCTCTCGCAAGTTATCACCTGCGCAGTGCAATTATTCATCATATGACTGTAATTGTTAGCGGCATACTCAGAGATCCTGTATTTTAGGTATATGTTGGAGGCTCGTGTATTTACGTTGTAAATGGATCATAAACCCTTAATTTTTGCATTCCGCCAGAAGCAAGAAAAATGTTCCCCTAGAAGGCTTCAGCAATTAGATTTTATATCGCAGTTTTCCACAGATATACGTTATTTGCCAAGTAAAGGGAATTTTGTTGCTGATAGTTTATCGAGAATTTGTGAGATTCAGTTTTCGACACTTGCTGATTCAGAATTGTGGGCAAAGTTGCAAAGGGAATATGAGGAGCTAAAGGCTATTTGGATGGAAAAGTTGAGTTTAGCGGGAAATTAGCTAAAGTACAAATGCCGGTTTCTAAGACATTATTGTATTGTGAAACTTCTGGTGAGGTAAATAGGTTTTATGTCACTAAGGTTTTAAGGAAAAATGTATTCAGTCAATGCATGGATTGTCGCATCCAGGAATACGGGCAACCTGGCAGCCAATATTTTCAAAGTACAATTGGCCAGGACTAAATAAGGATGTTGCTGTGTGGTGTAGAGCATGCATACCCTGTTAAAAAACAAAAGTACACTTACATACTAAATTTCCTTTGATGCGATTTCTAGTCCCAGATGACAGATTTGCGCATATACACCTAGATATAATTAGTCTTTTGCCTTTAGTACGTGGATATATTGTCTAACGATAATTGATATGTTTACTAGATGAAGATGTAACTGCTGAAACTCTTGCTCAGGATTTCGTGCGGACATGGATTTCTCGTTTTGGTACGCCTCAGAGGATAACATGCGATATGGGTAGACGGTTCGATTCCATACTTTTCAAGACTCTGACAAAGTTACTTGGCATTAATCTAGCTATGAGTGTTTCATATACACCACAGTGTAATGGTTTGGTGGAGTGACTTTATCGACCTTTAAAATAGGCCTTAATGTGCTATAAAGTTGATTGGTACGAAGCTCTTCCTCTCGTTTTTCTAGGTCTCCGAAATACAGTACGTGAAGATGTTGGGGCTTCTACAGCTGATTTAACATATGGAACCACTTTACGTATTCCGGGACAGTTGTATGAAGATTCATCCTTATTAGACCCACTAAATCATATAGCCAAGTTACCGAAGAACTAAATAACTGCAGCCACTTTTTTCTCCGGAGAAGTCCTTTCAAAAGGGCTCTACAACCTACTTATGAGGGACCGTTCCAGATTCCAAAAAAGACTGGAAAAGGACTTTATATTTCTCATTCATGGTAAAGAAAAATTTATAAATATTGATAGGTTAAAACCTGCTTTTATTTTGTCAGAAAAAAAATATTGCTTCTTCGACCTACACTACGAGCAAACGAGTGTTAGAAATTTTCTAAGATGAAGTACAATTTCTGCAGTTAAAACAAATGGGACTTCAGACAAAGCAGAAATAAACTAGGAGGAAATAAATAAATTAAAAATAAAATTTAATTTAATGCCGAAAATAAAATATAATAAAGAATATATGGAAAAATAAAGTAAGAAAATATTTTAAAAGGCAAATTTGAAAAATAATAAAAGATTTCTAATTGTATATTTATTTTAAATTTCTGGAATTATACTGTGGAACAAAGAAATTGTTTCTGAAGGGAAAGTTTTTAATTCTGTATTATATTAACTCATTGATCACAGATATCGTTTTGAAAAATCTTACTTATCAATCATTATCAATCTAAATTATTTTTTATTAATTTTTTACTAATATTGTATTTACAATATAAAGAACTTTAGTTAACTCTAGTTATAAAACATTTTACCAAACTTTCATTTCCAGGAGCTTCAAATATACAAATCTAAAATTTTATTTCATTCTAACAAATACTTTTTTTTGGTTATGCTTAAAATAAGACCGCCTGCATTGAATTTTGATTTGTAACAAAATAAATATAAAATGAATTTTGCATTAGTAGTTAAAAATTTTAGATCTGTATAACACCTAACCTTCTGGACCGAATCGCTTCCTGTTTGTTACCCAAAGGTTAAAGATAACCACATTTCGAAATATCGTGTAAAAAAATTAAGTGTCCGTATTAAAAATGTAAAAGTTTTTTGTAATTTAATTATAGACAGTCACTGAGCTTTGCTTTAACCTAAATTGCAACAAGACATTTTTTTAGGTAGCTTTCTTTACAAAAAAGCTACCTATTGCAGCCGTTCGGAGGAAAGCGATTTCAAAAAATTTTGGTATATTTTCATCGATCATGACCCCCAGACCCCGAAACCACCCTCCGTTCAAAATTGATATATATATATATATATATATATATATATCTGACCTATGTCACACTGTAACTCCCGTAATTATGAACCGATTTCGATGTAATTCGGTGTGTACATAGTACATACCAATGTCTCGGCCGAGTTCGTTGGCCAGCTTCATCCGCCGTTTTGTTTCAAAATGGCGGCCATCTAAAATTTTAAAAAAAATTTAAAACTTGAAATGTGGTACCAAAAAATTAAAAATGGAAAAATATTTTTTCTTATGTATTTGACCTTTATGCAAAGATTCCGGAGCAGTTTTTGTTTCGTCTATATCTTAAAAAATGGCTGAGTTGTAGCATTTTGAATTTCTAGCGTGGCTGACATTTTGAAACGTCCTGAAATTTGTCACGCGATAAAAGGCGTATTTATGAACCGATTTGGATGTAATTCGGTGTGTACATAGTACATACCAATCTCTCGACCCAGTTCGTTGGCCAGCTTCATCCGCCATTTTGTTTCAAAATGGCGGCCATTTAAAAATTTTTTAAAAATTTTAAATTTGAAATGTGGTACCAAAAAATTGAAAATGGAAAAATATTTTTTTCTTATGTATTTGACCTTTATACAAAGATTTCGGAGCAGTTTTTGTTTCGTCTATATCTTAAAAAATGGCTGAGTTATAGCATTTTGAATTTCTAGCGTGGCTGACATTTTGAAACGTCCTGAATTTTGTCACACGATAAAAGGCGCATTTATGAACCAATTCGGATGTAACTTCGTTTATACATAGTACATACCAATGTCTCGACCGGGTTCGTTGGCCAGCTTCACCCGCCATCTTGTATAAAAATGGCGGCCATTTAAATTTTTAAGAAAAATTTAAATTTGAAATGTGGTACCAAAAATTGAAAATTGAAAAAATATTTTCTTCTTATGTGTTTGACATTGATATAAAGATTCGGGAGCAGTTTTTGTTTCGTCTATATCTTAAGAAATGGCTGAGTTATAGCATTTTGAATTTCTAGCGCTGACATTTTGAAACGTCCTGATTTTTCTCACGTAATAACAGGCGTATTTATGAACCGACTTGGATGTACCTTGGTGTGTACATAGTACATACAAATATCTCGACCGAGTTCGTTGGCCAGCTTCATCCGCCATCTTGTTTCAAAATGGGGGCCATTTAAATAAATAAAAAAATAAAAAAAATTAAATGAGATACCAAAAAATTGGAAAATGAAAAAGATTTTTTTTGTATGTGTTTGACCTTAATACAAAGATTCCGGAACAGTTTTTCTTTCGTCTATATCTAAAAAAGAATGGCTGAGTAATAGCATTTTGAATTTCTCTTGTGGCTGACATTTTAAAACGACCTGATTTTTGTCACGCGATAACAGGCGTATTTATGAACCTATTTGGATGTAACTTGGTCTGTACATAGTACATACCAATGTCTCGACCGAGTTCGTTGGCCAGCTTCATTCGCCATCTTGTTTCAAAAGGGTTGCCATTTAAAAAGAATTAAATTTAAAATTCAAAATGAGGTATTAAAAAATTGGAAGATGAAAAAGATTTTTTTTTATGTGTTTGGCCTTGATACAAAGATTCCGGAGCAGTTTTTGTTTCTGAAAATTTGTTCTTTTGTTGATATCTTAAAAAATGGTTGATTTATAGCACTTTGAATTTCTAGCATGGCTAACATTTTGAAACGATCTTGTATTTGTCACGCAATACCACCCGTATTCGCCTATTTCGATGGAAGAAGGCATGTGGATAGTATACATCAATATCTCGACCAAGTTCGCTGGCCAGATTCATCAGCCATCTTGTTTCAAAATGGCGGCCATTAAATTAAAATATATATATATATGTAAAGTGAGGTGCAAAAAAATTAGAAATTGAAAAAGGTTTCTTTCTTAAGTATTTGATCTTGATATAAGGATTCAGGAGCATTTTTTGTTTGTCTTTACCTTAAAAAATGGCTCAGATATAGCAGTTTCAATTTCT
The DNA here is from genome assembly GCA_963932465.1 of Maratus speciosus. NCBI lineage: Eukaryota > Metazoa > Arthropoda > Arachnida > Araneae > Salticidae > Maratus > Maratus speciosus. Next base: position 195,777,529 of record OZ010793.1, on the reverse strand, counting down.
ATTGTGGGTGACATTTTGAAAAATCTGATTTTTTGCATGCGACAGCACTCCTATATATTAACCGATTCCGATGTGAGTGAGCATGTGCACAGCAACTACTAAGGTCTCGACCAAGTTCACTGCTTAGCCTCATCCACCATGTTGTCTTAAAATGACAGGCACTTTAAGAAATTGCCGAATTTGGCAGCCAAATATAAGTTACTTTAAAGAAAAGCAGCTTGGATAAAGCTGACTAATTTCGCGAAATTCTCATTCATTATATTGATAAAAATTAGTATTGAATCTCCTATATTCGGTTTCCACTAAATTGAGCTTCGTGTGTTTGCATGATATAAGTTGGCTTTTTTTAAATAAGGATTATGAAAGCTACCTCTTCCTCCCGGCACTGGCCGGAAGGACTTTTTCTAAACGAAATTATATTTTATTTTCTTTGCGAGCATTTCAATATTAAAAGAAATGACATGTTAATTTCTTTACTGTACACGTCTTAAAGCTAATTTTAACAAACAAGAAAAAGAAATGTTTAATATAATTTATTTTTAATTGTATAATAATTAAAGTATTTTATATGTATTAAATTTTTATTTATTGCTTCTAACTGCAACTGTTTATAAAAAAAAGTCTAATGTAACGCATGAAGTGTTTATATTGATAGAGGCATTAGAACATACATATCGCCTTAAAAAACAAAAAAAAAACAGCAAACTGAGATTTTTGTATGGTCGTAATTGTGAAATCATTAACGAAAACTGTGATTCAACCACGCTCTTTGCAGATTAGAAAACGCGTTAAGTTTAATTAAATAACAATTTTAATGCGATGCTTTTTTATCTTTTTGTTTATTTAAGTTTCAACTACTTCCTTTTTATTTCTTTTATTTCATTTTATTATTTTATGCCTCTCCCCTTTTCCTTTCTATATTTTTGTTTTGTTCGAATCTTCTGATGTTTGATCTGATATATATTTGTCCACTGAACAATAAATATACCACTATTTTCAGTTTACTGTGCGCTCGAATTTGGTTCCCGTAAAAGATTAAAACTATTATAAAACGATTTCTCGAATACATAATAAATTTTACCGACATTTTGTGTACTTTTAGGAGTATCAATTTCGATAAAATTCAATATTGAACTTTAAAGCAAGTCTAAACCGTCAGATATATATATATATATAAACAGTAAATTGATTTAAGCATATTTCAACTTACAAGAAAAATGAAATGTATTTTGTTTTATTAGAAAGTTCAATAAACATTTAAAAAAATGTTAGAAATCGAAAAAAAAAATATTATTTAGAGAAAAAGTTGCTGCGCAACATTGATTTATCTAGTTCACTTAACATTTGGGATCGTTTACTTTATATTGTGCTATTGAACTCGAAAACCGTATAAACAATTAAATCTATCTTGTAGGCTTTCTCTGTATTTTAAAATTAATGGTTTTGGTAAAATGCAATATAAATTTTATTCCAAAATATCCAGATAAAAATGAAAGAAGTCTGTAAAAATACACAAAATATAATAATTTAAGTGAATTTCAGCTTATAGGAAATATGAAAAATAAATTATTTCATTCAAAATTTCTTAAATATTTATTGATAAATATTTTCTCTGAAAACTTTGAGTTATCATTTAGAATTATAATTGTCTATCTGAATCATTCTTATATATCCGAAAAAAATATTTAAAAAATTGCTAGGATAACATTTATTTTTCTGCTGAACTGTAAATCCGTTATCATTTTCCAATATTTTCTGCCTATTGTGCTTTTAAATTGGAACATAATCTCTTATAGTAACAATTTCTTGCGTGGTGTTCAACTTTTAAGCCTTTCTATCTACTTTTGAAATGTTGTATTTCGATAAAATTCAATATATTTTTTTTAGTAATTCCTAAATCACTAAATAAAAATCAAAGCACTCTGTAAGTGTATACAGGGTGAATATAAACTCTTGGTCAAAACTATAAGGGGTGATAGTACACAACAAATCAAACAATATTAAATAGAAAACTAAGGGTCCAAACGTCTTCCGAAGGAAATAGGTGCCATTAAACTTTAGGGTCCAAATTTCGAATGATTGTAAAAAACGGAAAAAAAAGGTCGATTCGTTTACGGTTTTCGCTAAAACTATTCTTTATGTCGGTATTTTCTTGAAAATAAATATTAAAGAAAAAGTTTTAAAAAGGTCGATAGAGGACGCTTTAGACTTTTGAGTAACGAACAACTATTTTTTACCGTTATTTTTGTATATCACTAAATGCTTTCAAAAGCTTAGGCTTAAACTTAAATTTTGAGTTCAAAATTTGAATCGTTGGGAGTCGTTAAGTAGCACAAACTGAACTGTGTACAGGAGTTGAAATTTGAAATATCCCTCCTCCCTCTCTTAAACCCCTAGACCTCCAGTTTGCGCTACTTATCCATTCCTAACAATTCAGATTTTGAGCTCAAAATTTAAGTTTAAGGCTAAGCTTTTGAAAGCATTTAATTAGATATAGAAAAAAAAAGGTAAAAAATAGTGTTCGTTACTCCAAAGTCTAAATCGCCCTCTATCGTTTTTTTTTTTGGAACTTTGTCCTTAAAAAATTATTTTCAAGAAAATACTGACTTTAGCTAAAACCGCAAACGAATCGAAACAATTTTTCCGTTTTTTATAATCATTTGAAATTTCGGACCCTAAACTTTAATGGCGCCTATCTCCTTCGTAAGACGTTTGGGACCTTTAGCTTCCCATTTAATATATTTTTTTTTTGTTGTTGTTGATGTGTACTATCACCTTTTAAAGTGTTCAGATTCAACTTGTATATGCGATACGTTCTCTAAGAAAAGTCTTTAACCTACCACAAGGAATATATTTTTATTACTGCAGGTTATGAATAATATTAATATTTTTTTTAAAATCCATTATTTAATTCCATGTGATGTCAAATGAAAATTCAATAATAATAATATAAAACTATACAAAAAAAAAAAAAAAAAAAAAAAAAAAAAAACTGCACTTTTAATATCCTATATGTATCAATGATTGAGATTTAAAAATATAGTCATTTACTGATTATTTTTTTTCTTTTGCAAAACTTATCGGTTTAATAATTTTATATTATTACTAAGAAGCACATAAATATATTAGTGATGTTTTTTTCCAAGCCAAGAGAGACAACTTTCGTACCCCTACCCCCCCCCCCACCCCCTCCAAAAAAAGAACAGGGACCTTCTGTCAGTAATGGTAACTCTAATATTTTTTAAGAGTGTTTTGATATGAAAGGTCCTTATAAGAAGAGTTTTATTAATATTCAAAGGAATAGGAACATTCTCTACAAAGGAGTAATGGTATTTCAGTTTACAGGAAATAGGAATAATACAGTTTTTCACATAAAGCTGCTTAAATACTGATATAGTTTTTTTCGAGAAATATTACATTATGAATGACCGTACCGTTTAAGAATATAATGCGGAAGAAATAGTTATTATTCAGAAAATATATATGGTATAATATGTATTCTTATTATAAATCTGCAATCATTTTGTAATATTTTCTGCCTATTGTCCTTTTAACTTTAGGCCATAAATGATGGAATATGTTATATTGACAATTCCTTGTACGTAATCAGTTTAATAGCTCTGATATATGCTGATAAGAATTTTGATTTCAACTAACTTCAACACGAAATATTATTCTAATTCTAAATCCTCCAATTGAAAAAGTTTTTTGTATGTTTTTTAATTCTTACAATTAAAATTTTTAGCTATTTTCTCTATGTATTTCCCAAATCTATTTATGTCAAAATTCTGTAATACCATACTTTAAAGTTATATATTTGAAATTCTAACACTTTTCTCAAATTATTTACAACTATATTTTCCAAATGAAAGCAAAACTTTGAATTTTGGCTTAAGTAATCTTTCACATAGTCATAGAAGGTTTGTTACGAATTAGCATAATAAATCTTGTTACGCAAGGTTTTCAAAATACTATATAAATTATTTTGATAGATGATAGATAATCTATTTTATGAATCAAAAACGAGTCCACTAGTAATGCAGACATCACATGAAATCAAAAGCTTGCATAAACGGAAATTCATCTATTAATGAAAAGAAAAAAAATGTATGTAACATTTGGTAACATACATAGTCAACACAAACTAGTTTGATAAAAAGAATAGCTTTATTTTTGCGTCACATACGAGGACACACATGATTATTACATCGGAAACACACAATGTTCAAAATTTTTACAAATGTTTGACGTAATTGCCATTCGTTGCTCTCCAAATGTCTAATTGTAAAACATTTGTTGTCATATATAATCATAATTTTTTTTTTATGTCAATCAAACCCATTGCAGCGCTGATTCGAGATTTCAATTCAGAAATGGATTTTGGAAGTAACGTACTAAAAATATGATTTTTAATAAAAACATACACAGAAATTCAGGAGGAAAATGTCTGTTAACCTTAGAGGCTATGAGATCAAACATCAGCGACCAATCCAATCTCGGACTTTGTGATAGAATTCCATGTTACTCTCTTTAAGGGTAATCTAGTGGTCGATTGTATTTTGGTTGGAATCACAATGTCTTGTGATATTTTTGTGCATGATTTTTTTTTATTCTATTGTGTCTTTCTTACAGATTGACAAAGTATAATGACTCTCGGAATTGACTGTGACTTGTACTTTTCTGAAATTATCATCATTGTATTTTTTCAGTAAAAACAAATTGTAAGGAGTTTGCGAGTATAAGATGATATCCTGCAGATCTCGCCGAATTTTTAAAGAAAAGAACATGAATCTTCCTCATACCTGTTGGCACGTAAATCAGAACCACTTGCAGATAAAACAATGTAAGCGAATTTGCGATTAGGTACTAAGATGGGTCTGCTTATCAGAGGAGACAACTAAGATTTATCCTTCCTTAATAAAAAGGTTTAAAATAAACTAAAATAAAATATTTCTATTTAACTGAAATTTAAACTCATAGTATGAAAGCTTTTATTGCATTATTTATTTGTACATAAAGGTATTAAAATACAGTGAGATATAAAATAATTATATATACCGTATATACTCGCGTATAAGTCGATTCGCGTATAAGTCGGTCCCCTAACTTTTTACTTCAATTTTGCTCAAAATCAAACAAAAGATTTCACTTGCCAATGCGAAAAGGTAGTAAGTAAACAAAAACAAATCACTGAAAAATTTTAAATGTTAAATTATTATTATTTGTATATTTTATATATTATTTTTTTATTCATACACATAAAAAGCCATAATTTTGCAATATTCGAAGTTTTTGTTTTTGTTTTTTAACTGACTCGCGTATAAGTCGACCCACAAATTTGCTTTCCGAAAATAGTCAGAAAGTCCTCGTCTTATACGCGAGTATATACGGTATTTATTATTTGTAGACTGCAAACAGAGCCTACACGGTTAAAAATTTGCATCACTCAGGCAGGTCATTTGACCGTTTTTTCCGAAAACGGTTACACAACCGTAATTTTAATACTATTCTGACCCTATTATTAGCCATTTTATGGTCAGAATATATTAAAATCATGGTTATGAAACCGTTTTTTCTAAAAACGGTCGAATGACCTGCCAGAATGCTGAAAATTTTTTAACAGTGTAGGAGTGAACCTCCCTCTAGTATTACCGTTAAAAAGGGAAGGCATTGTGCCAAGGTGGGGGATGAGATAGATCAATTAAGTGTCAACCGCGAATGGAGACTAATCATTGCCTAGCCTCTAACGTATAAAACAAATAACAAGCTTTGCCCAGCTGACGTCACATGCATTATTAAATAATGTGATTCTCAAATTTTTATACCCCAACTTTTCTCACGTCTAAAAGTTCATTTGTTTATTTCTCTATTGATTTTCTCGAAAGCATATATAATTTATATTCAATAAGTGCATTTTCTCAATTATTTTATGTAAATACATTTTTATCCATCGAAAAAAAAAAGGAGTGTAATCTCTGCATTTACATTTTTTCAGCTAATGTGTTTGATTTATATATTTTTTTATTTGTTTATTTTTATAAGTAAATCATTCAGATTGCGCAAACACTTCTTATTTCAATTACATGTGCCTATAAATTACAAATACAAGTGTTGATTATTAAATGTGTTTTTGCTAAGTTGGAGGTGGGGGGCTGTTTTGCAGCTGATTTTAGCACCCTCTCTTATTTGTCGAACCTGCCACCAGTGTATGGGTATCGACGTATGTAAAAGATGTTGTGTAAAAAGAATAAATGTGGGAGGTCAGAGTTCAGATGGAATATTTATTAAAAATTTGAAAGTGGACGTGAAGTTCCCTTTTTTTCACATATTTCAATTACTACCTGGAGTAAATCACATGTCTAGCATCTAGTGAAATGAGCATTTTCCTACCAAAATTGTTCTTCAATATGCTAAATAAAAGTAAATTTAGCTCATTTCATTGTACTCCATTATTTATTTTCATCTATTTTCGTCATTACTAACCAATCGGGCAACACGCTTATGCTAATTAAATGGAACCCCATAAAAACATGACTGTCGCCAACTTCTACTGCCGTTATATCACATATATATTATATATATATATATTATTATTATAAATTATATACATTATAACTTGAATGTAACTTTATGAATAATTATTTAAATGTTTAATTAAAAGTAAATTTTTAAATAAAATAAAGAAGAGAAGCATCTTAAAACAGTTATAAAAGCTTACCTTTCGTTTTGTATGCGTCAAAACTATTACATTTACTCTTTTTAATGTCGCAAGAACAAAATGTCACTGTCCATTATCTTTTCAAACAAAACTATCTTTTAGAGTAATCCGACAAAATTCCGAAATCCATTCAAGTGTTAAATAGATAAGGAAAGATCCCCTTTTGTGTCTTGAAAAGCAGAACTGGAACTTATGACAGGTGATTAAAAACTCAAACCTCATAAGTGTAGAGTAGTGTGTAAAATCGATTTTGTTCTTTGTTAAAAGCGTGTAAACTTAAGAGTGTGGGAGGAAAAACATATCCGAGGTCTTATTTTTTTCTTACAATCTTATAAAAGTGGTGATGATACTTTAATACATTACGATTTACTTAAATGATGAATTAAACAAAACTAAATGTAACGTAATATTTTTGCGCGAAAGCTAGAAGACTGGAATTAGCTACATATATGTATTTTTGGATACCACTGAAAGTATACTTTTTAATTATAACAATGTATACGAGACTCTTTAAAAATACGCTTTAAATTTGTTTGAATAATTGTTTCTCTATAAAAAAATAGGATTTTACACTATGTTAATAAACTTTTAATTTTAATAATATAATTTATTATGCTAAAAACAAGCTTAAATAAATATATTCTAAAATCTATTTTCCGTTCACAAACTGTTGACTAGTTAGTAGTTACAGACATACTTCACGTTTCACTACCAAAAAATTGATCAGCAATTAAGGAAACCTTTAACTCTTCTTTTTTTGGTTTTTAAATAAACCATTTCAATGATTTTATCAGAGAAAAAAAAATGGCATAGTATTTCGAAGATTTTATCTGAATAAATATTTTTCTATTATATATTACGTCAAAGGTTTACATCATAAAAACATATTTTTGTATAATATGTTGCTGAAGTTTAAATAAACTTTACGTATGTTTTATCTAATATATAAATTATAAGCTATACGTTTATTTAAATCCATGAAATAATCGATGTTTAAAATACTGAAAACTGCTCTGTTTTCAAGACAATGCATGTGTTGGATATTTTGCGGCAAAAGAAAAAATAGTGCAAATTTTTCTTTTCAATATCTGTTTATACAAAAACGGGTTTTTTATGATGAAGAACGTTTGTAAACTTTCTGCAGTTGGAAACGATTTCCCTAAATCTAACAAAGTAGGAATTAGAAATTGCTTAATTCTAAGAAGAGAAACCCTGTATGTAATAAATACAGAGAAAATTTAGCAAAAAAAAAAAAAAAAGAAAAATAATAGTAACAAGAAAAAAGCAATTTAACAAATTACAACAACCATTTGGAAAATGATTTTTTCGAAGACTAAAATTTAAGACATAAAAAATCGCACGGAGTTGATATACATTAAGTACGCCATGGATTAAACGTTAACATTCCTGGACCCATCATGAACAAATTTTAAAAGAAATTTCAGTTTTACAATTTTCGGTACTGTAAATTTTTAAACTTCTACGGAGCTGGTCATACATTACGTACGCCATGAATTAAACATTAATAGTGTTATTACACGTAAAAATTGCAAGTGACAAAATCGCCTGCAACTAGTCAGATTTCGTGAAACTTATGTATAATCCACCTGAAACTTACGTATTATCCAAGCATTTCATTGGCTGTTCGGGAAAAGGCTTTTCCATCGTCAGATTTCCACTTTTTTGTCATAGTGGCAACAGAAGTATCCATCTCCGTTGAAAGTAAAGGCAAATTACAGAATACTGTATAGACCAATCAGAAAACGAATAAAATGCGGATTCAACCAATAAAAAACTTCAGATATGCTTTTGATTTCCTACCCTGATGAGGACAATAACCAATTTTCCAAATGGTTAAAAAAAATAGAGACTACTAAACTTTGTCAGTTAATAATTTTGGTACAAAAAATATTAAAACTTTTGATATCATAAATTTTCACCCATATCAAATACATAACAAGTAGATAAATGTGGTCGAACATCCACAGAATGTTTCGTATAATATTTCATTGAAAACTCGTTATCCTGTAATTAATAAATCCAAAACGTTAATTTATTATCCCTAATCTTTTTTAGTAAGAACATGGATGACATAACCATTAAATTTTGTTTTAATTAACATTGAAATTAAAAAAAAATTAAATTAAAAATATTCATGAACTGTTTTTTACACAATGTAACAGCATACATCTGTATATCTGAAACGCATACTTAATTACATGATTTAATTTTAGCCTAAAAGAACCCTCGTAAAATGGAAAAAATTACGAAAGTGACAATGATATGTAGTCAATTTTAAATTTCACAGTTTCACAAAAAATATTATTTGAGTTAAAAAAAATGATAAAATACTTAAAACAGCTTTTGACACTAATTTTTTTTTTAAAATGTATAAAATTGAATCTATTAGATAATGAAATCCATTTCGGTGAAAAAATTTCACATTCCGTCATCGTGATTCGAAACAGGGTCTTTCTGATTAGAAAGTAGTTGCATTAATACGGTGCTATCTAAGCAGTGCAAACGAAGATTCTGTTAAAAAATCTAAATCTCAACAACAGTCGGATGTCATTAAATACATTCATTTAGTTAAAATAATATGAGACATTTTCAAAATTGTATGATTTGCAGTGTGACCGGTCTTATTCAGCGATAAATAGGCAAAATTTCAAGTCTTTAACTTATACAGTTTCTCAGAACAAACTCTGTGTAGACCGAGGAGTGTGACGAATAGGATTTCGCCAGATGAACGAAACCCTAAAAATTACCCGAATGGTCTACCGGAAAGTAAATCTTTATTTTTTTTATTATTATGCAATAGAAATATTGCGAGGTGGATTATATTTTTATTTATTCTTATCCAAAAAACAATAAGTAAAGGAGTAATTAGTTTGTTTAGGAACATTGTATCTCATATTTACTTAATCCCTTGACTGTCTCAATTTTTTGACACAATAAACTAAATCCAGACAGAAACTTCTTTTTACATACTAAAGTATTTTCTTAAAAAAATCGGAAAATATTTGTTAATTGATAAACCGAGCATTACAGGTAAAATTTAGTGGTATCCTAAAGTTTTTAGTAACGAAATAAGCAAACCTTTCTTGCCCGAACTGAATTCGGTCAAAACAGTTAAGAGATTAAAACAGTGGTTTCCAAACTTTTTGATTTGCGGAGCCCTTTTTAGAATGAATTTCTATGACGGAGCCCCTGAAGTCTACCATGCCTTATGATACAAGGTAATGTTTTTTTAGCTGCATTGCTACCAAACACAGGAAGAGGGAATGAATAGTAATCTAAACAATTGTGCATCATACCAGAAATAAAATTATATTTTGAACTTTTGCTGTATTACTGAATTTATTTTCAATTTGTACCATCAATACAGATGGAATTGTCAAAAGTTTACATAGTTAAAAAAATTCAAACTCAAGAAATCGTAGCATTTGCCTTACAATATTACATATACATTATTAGAGTGACGAACAATAACACACGAACGTTTGATGTGATTTGATTGTTTTGCACAAATATCTGAATTCCGGTCCAGTTGATAGTAATTGCAGGCGAATGTTTGTTTCCGCATTTAAAAAATTTCTGTATTTCGTTTTTATGGCTACGTTAGTCGAAAATCTTGCTTCACCGATATATATCATTGAGAAAAGCAGCAAAAAGTAATTGTGCACTCTTAGACAAATTTTTAAAATCATCTGGCAAATAAGAGAAAAAATCTGACCGGCATTGGTTTTAAAAGAAATACCATTATCACTAAAATATACCAGAAATTTTACTCCAGTTTTATAAAAAAAATTTAGACTAGAATTTTTATTTAAAACAAACTTTTTATTTAACTTATTTTTGTTTGATTTATATTTTATTTTTGAAAATTCGTTTCGAATTGAAATATTGTATTTGGTACCACTAAATAACCAGTTGTTTGTATATTCAGTGTTAACTTGCTATGAGCTGTCAAATCAACGAGGACCTCGTGTTAAACTGAGTTTAAGCTGGGTATTTTTTTATTAACGCCGAATACATTTCGTACTTACTTAAAATTCTTCAAAGCCTTTCTATTTAGCTGTAGAAAAATATTGTTTTGAACAAGTTTTTCAAAGCTGTAGGATTCCTTGAATATTTATTTGTATTATTTTAATCTGGTGTTTGTATTCTTTTTTAACAAGAAGGACTTAATCGATATCATTGTTTCCTTCAGAATCCGACCTATACTCATTTCACCTGAAAAGAAGACACAAAATTGTAACAGATTTTCCCTGCAATGATATATAATGATTTTGTTAAACATATCGGCCAAATATGCAATTAGCATTCTCAATCTCCCTTAATTAAACGTTTTGCCAGTTTAGAGTTATGGTTCTTCTAATATCACACCTGGAGTTGCAACAATCATGTAAACGCTATTCCTTTACATGACCATCTTACTTTGGTATGCAATAGGAGGGGCGGACACCGGCTTCCAATAACTTCACACATACGTTTAAAAAGTTTACTTCCAAGAGTTCGTGATTTTATATTGTATATTATTTTAATGAAACCATTCAACATTTTTATAAGTTCAGAAGACATTTTCTCGGGGACAGCGTGTATCTATAAAGAGCGCAATATATGGTGCTACAGTGCTTTGCCACCTCTTTCATTTTTTGCAATGGCTCTAGAATCGTGACCCATCAGTGCATTCATGTTCATATGTGTTTTCCTATATATTCATTCAAAAATATCGTCCCTTAGTGTGTTGGTTTGTAGTGATCTACAAACAATATGATCGTGATAGCTTTCTAAAACTCTTTCATATTAGCGTTAGTAAGGCATTTAACTTTAATAAAGTTGATATTCTCAAACACTGTAGTAATAGAGAAGTTTAGTTAGCTCGTATCAAAAAAGATCTCTTAACTGCCCTAGTCTGAACGTGTTATAGTCAGTACCGGATATATGGTCACCCGCTTATAATGTCACCCCGCTTATAAGGTCACTTTTCCTAAGTCCGGACAGACTGAATAGGTATTATGTGTTAAAATACACCGCCTATATGGTCATTTTCCAATGGCTTCTATCGAATATATGGTCATTTGGTCATCTTTTGTCTCCCTTTTTATTGCAAAATCTATTATAGTTTTATGCTTTTTCCATCCTTTTTTTAGGGTGTAAAGTGCCGAATAGACGTATCATTCGCATTCAAGTATCTTCAACTGTCGGCCTCTTTGTATTGATCACGTGGTGCTTTTCATTTTCAATACAGATTTAGAAAGAAGTGGGTGGACATCCTTAAGGAGGATCTTCGTTTCTTCTAGTCAATCTTCCCCCTTTTCCATCGTTGAATTTCCCGTGCTTTTGCTAAAATCCATAAGTACGAACTTCCGTATGGTAAAGAAAGGCCAGTTGACATTTTTATAGCTTTAGATTGAGAGGGAGACCTTTTCCTTTTTAAACGGAGCCTTAGAGATCGTGATAATATTGCATACCACGTGACTAGACGCGCGTTGATACTCGGGGAAGTGGGGAGAGGATCTCCTCTTACCGGCTGCAGCCTATAAGAGAAACTCTTTCCTGTCGGTAAGAGTTTCGAAACGTCTGGAGATTTCTCTCTCAACTGTCGCATTAGACACCGATTCTTAGAAAATATACCACCACCCCTTTCGACCGAATAAAAATTATCCTCCGTGCGGATAAATGTTAAATCACGTTTTTTTTTTTTTTTTTTTTTTTTTTTTTTTTTTTTTTTTTTGTATTTAAAATTACTTGTCACTGCGTGTAATGCCTTCGTTCATTTGTTAATTTTCATTTGTGAACACAAAATGTCAGCAAAACGAAAAATTTGAGAATTGCAAAAAAAAAAAAAAAAATGGTAGTAAACTTTGAAAAATCGAATGTATCGAAAGCAGCTTTCGCGAAAACTGATGGAATAGAGAGAGCAACATTGAATGACGTGTCTTAGAGTTCAAATCTTGTTTAAAAGAAGATGTGATCAACCAAAAGAGAAAGCGAGAACATGTTTCAACCTTTGAGAATGTTGAGAAAGATCTTTTCATTTGGATAAAATGTGCCAGATTGCAGAATGTTCTAATACATGGATTATCGTAAAAGAAAAATCTCTGAAAATTGCTGCATAACTAGAAAAACCGAATTTTACTGCCAAATAATCGAAGGAATGGCTGTCAACTTGTTAAGTGACATTCCCAATAGGTACATACCTTGGATGTTTTAATTTTAATAAACTTGAACATTTTTCCTCATGTTTTGCCAGATAAAACTGTTACTTTTAAGAACAAAAAATGAAGTGCTGGGAAGGTACGCAAAAAAGGACTGGGCGTTTTATTAGCAGCGAACATGGGTGGATGGCTCAGAGAAATTGACTCCAATAGTTATTGGTAAATTTCTCAAGCCTCGTTGTGTGGAAAAATGCAAATCTTACGATGCGAACCGTAAGGCCTGGATGAAAATAAGCATTTGGGAAAAAGAAATTCGGCGTTTCGATAAAGTTTGCACAGACAAGTGGCTATAATCGCAGACAACTGATTCCCAATTTAAATTTGATTAAACTTGTTTTCTTACCTCCAAACTGAAAAGTATGGCAAAACAATTAGATCAAGGTATTATTAAAAATATTAAGATAAATCATCGAAAGCTGCTTCTAAAAGACGTCATTTCAGCCATTGATCAAAAAAAGAAGTTTCGCATGACTGTTAGATGCCATATGTTTCGTAGACAAGAGTTGGAATATGGTATCAAAGAAGACCATTGAAAATTGTTTTTGACATCCTTGGACTCCAGAATGTGGAGAATTATCTTTCGAAGACAATGATGATGATGGTGATGATGTGTCCCTATTTGAAGTTGCACGAAAACTACAGAATGTCGTTTGTACAATACATGATAAACTGGCATATGCAGTTGCTGACAATGAGATGGCTACTAATGGACTTTACCCACGAGTGGCAACAGTCACGCCTTTGCGGGTATGTAGCATCCGACAAAAGACTGCTTAATGGACGAAGGGGAAGCCGTGTTAAAATGTTCTTCACGCCTATTGGTGTTTTTCTTCTAGATATCCGCAGCTGACGTGACATCAGTAAACTATACTGGAAATAGTTTCGGAAATTTTAAACATAAACACTGATGGAAACGATGATAATGACAGCGAATTCGAAGCTGAACCTGCAACGCGAGCAGAAGCTCTCAAAGCACTATTCAGATATATTTTTACCAATCCCAAAGGCACAGATGAACATTTTAAAACTGTTCGTGAATAAGGAAAAGTAGAGTAGTTTTAATAACTACGATACAAAACAAACAAACCTACATAAAAGATTATTTTTACTACTACGAGTATACTCATCAGTCCGAAATTTTAAGTATAAAGCAGTAATTGTTTATACCTCTTGTTTTATAAATTATATGTTCATAGCTTCTTTGTACATTATTGTACTAATATAACTAACTTATTAATAATATTTTATTGTCTAAAATAAAATTCCTGCTTACACCGCATACAAGGTCGCCCCGCTTATAAGATCATATTTTTCTGGACCACATGGGTGACCATATAACCGATACTGACTGTATTAGTATATATGTAATATGTAACTGAAAAATTTTAACAAAACTGCTAATCCATTTACGCCAGTAGATTCATGCACGAGGCTTTTTTTTTTTTTTTTTTTTTTTTTTTTCAGGCGCCGCTAGATTGAAATGATGCTCTTTTCGCACGTTTGCATTGGTGCATTCGAGCATCACGTGACTCAGGCGGTCTGTGAAAAGAAAAAAAAAGATACTTGGAATGCCCCGCGGTAGCCTGTCATTTTTCGTTATGCTCAATTTATGCATTTGTGATGCGAATTTAGTACATCTGAAGAGGGTGTTAAGTGTCCATTTACGACACCAGTTATACAGATCATTTTTAAAAAAATATATTTGACAAGGAAATATTGGACACTAAATTAGCAAATTCTTGTCAATACCAATTTTACAAGGTTTATTAAGAATCTCAGACATAAAGTGACCTTTATGAACTCAAGCCACCCGTTAAACTATCATGTAGGCGCCAGGGGGTCATAGACGCCAACTTAACAGGAGTGATAAGGTCAAGCCAGGCAAACTTCCATCACTAATTTTAGAGCATTATTTTTTTCATAATTAATCATAGTGATTAAACAGGACAAAAGGAAAAAAATAAATGAGATGTAGAAGCATATCTCACTACCTATTTCCGCCCATGAAGTCTTCGCCTATGTCCAAAATATCTCATATTTGATTTAAGAAGTGTGGTGACAGTTTCTTTTGAAGCATGCATTCATTACTTTGCCATTCATTCTGAAAAAAAAAATCAGGCGGTTTATCTTTCAAATCGAAATTATTTCTTTTGAAATGATGACGCACTTGAACGTGTGGAGTTGCTAGATAACACTTCACCTCAAGCAAGAAATTTAAACGTCCAAATTTTGCTTCAGAATGCAATTCCTCGCTTTCTTACATTAAATCTACGTTTGTTACTCAATTTATCGCAAATTTGATCAGTAAAACGTTAAAATACAGTGCTAGTAGAAATTAATATTAGCACCGGATTTTTTTTTAATAATAAAGTTTACTTTATTAAAAGAGTTCAATTTGTATTTAGTTGTCAATGCATAAGTAATTTTGTAACAAAAGAATCTGTTCACATAAAAAAGAAGTCCTTAAAATGTGTTGGTTTCGTTCAAATTTTCTTTATGTTCCTAAAGCGCGGCGGAGTCCCTGGAAAATTCACGAGGAGCCCCTAGGGCTCCGCGGAGCACAGTTTGGGAACCTCTGGATTAAAACAAGCACCTGGGCAAATTTTACTTAATTGAATTTTAATTTAAAACTTAAACCGGAAATTATTGGAAGAATAACTATAGATAAATATGACACTCGTAACTAATTTCAAAATCCTAAGCTATAAAATTCTAAAATTCTTGTAAAGCTGTATGAAATAACAGCTAGCAAATTATTTTTTTAAAGTTACCTCGATATGAAGAGTATTCGTAGCAATGTGTCTGCAGGACGCTAGTTTTCTTATTTCAGAATAAATATTCAGAATAAAATTTCAGGTTAAAATCAAAAGCTGTAAATTACAAATTGTAATATTTTCACAGAAATGAATTCATGTATATTTTCATTTTTGCGTTCAGGAACATGATAAGTAAATTTTTCTCTTAACTTAATTTCATTTAATGAATGTTTTTGCTATTCTGATATAAAAAGTAGTTTAAGTAATATTGAAAATTTTAATTTAATTTGTTTTACCCTAATTAACAATAGCACACAGTTTGATATTTCAGATAAATGCAATTTCTAATTTGTTAAAATGGATATGTTCTCCTTAAATAAAATTTGAAAAAAAAAATCAACGACATATCACCAAACTAACTAAATAAATAACATTTACTTTTTTTTTTATAAAGCATTTTTTTTTTCATTCCTTATCCGTATCATTCTTCATATGTTGAAAAAGTACTTCCCGCAAAAAGATTTTTTCATGCAGCTTTCCTTTCATAGATAACCCTATGCCTACTTTTTAAAACTCAATGTCCTGTTTAGATGTAGTAAACTGTGATACATGAAACATAAGAAACAGGAAAAAATATAAAAAATAGTTATATAAGAAAATCCAAAAGTCCTAATTTCGAGACGCTTGGTTCGAATGGCTAAAGGGTTTTCCTAGTTTTAATAGGAAATCAGTATTGAAAAAAATAAATTTAACAGTTGAAAACCTATTAAAAATGAAAATTTTATTATTATATTTTTAAGATAAGAGATAAAGCTAGTTCTTCTCAATGAAATAAGCATCTTACATTTCACAGAAAACAATAAAAACATTTACTTATAGGAAAAAATAAAATATAGTTACTTATAGAAAGCAATGAAAAGCGTTTTTTAAACACTCCTCATGCAATCCAGTCTTACATTTATTGCACTCGTTGATGACATTTTTTCTACAATTTCCTCATTATAACTGTGCTTTTTTAAACTTGAACATAGTAGTTTAAACTCTAATAACTAATAGAATATTTACTTTGCGTCTATGTGCTTTAGTAATACCTGACCCACATAGATTGGTCATTGGCTCGAAATATGTTAAACGTATTTCTTGTATGAAGCTCACGAAATCCAAAGGTTTTGAAGAAAATTTCAATATATGTGTAAAGTATTATGGATTGCATTTTCCAATCTAAATACAAATAATGACCCCTGTAGTTTTTTATAACGTAAGGGACAACGATGTGCATTTAGATTTTTATCCGTACTAACTGTTTCTCCAATACGACAACTGTAGCAAAAAACTAAATTAAAACTATGGCATTAGGATACATTAAACTTTGTGTCTACTGCGCTCAACTCTGTTTTATTTTATTTTTTTGCCCTGGACCCAGATGTGTTATACATGATATAATCCTGTCTGGTGGGAACTAATGAGCGATCCTTAGTTCCCAAGTTAATTTGGTACTAATTTTATCGTCACCGAAGGGATGACAAATGAAGCGAACCTTCCCAAGCCGGGAGTCGAACTCACGAACTTTAGCTTGGTAGTCAGACCAGTTGACCACTACGCTACTGGGCTACACAGGAAATATACTAAGATTCTTTCTTAGCATGATCTATCTCTATCATTTTTTGACGCGAAAACATCTTTCAAATCAATGCCGGATCTGAGTAGTTAATAATAGTGCTCCCTGTTAAACATTTATACGAGTATACGTATTATACGGGGTACGGATTTCAGGTACGTATAATATGGCTACGGCGGTTATACGTATTATGCAAAAAACATTTACGGCACATCGTATATACGGATCTTATCCAAGCGGTTAAACGTATAAAGATTTAAACTTTTTTTCTTTCAAGACATGAAAATAGATGTTTTAATGCTTATATGCGGATTAGAGACATTAAGAAATATCCTCTAGCGTCCTGCATTCTCGCGGTTTACCGCGACCATTGCAATTTTTTCTCAAAGAACAACGATGGCCTAGGGATTATTCACTTTCTGGCTGTTGTGCAGGTACTTAAAATAATCTGAATACTTTTCCTCAGTTTATATTCTGGTTGTTTTCTCTAAAAACTAAACTATTAATTATGAAATGTTTTACTATTGGTAGTGGATAGCTTCAAAGCTACCTTTCACAGATCTGTAGCACGGCACCTTGCTTCTTTTGATTTATGGTATGGTCTCTTAGCGCGAAAAATTATTTTTCCATAGGGCCACAGTACAGAGTTAAATTTACTTTATATTTTATAGTGACATTGATTAATCCCACTCCTGGGAAGTTTTGAATCATACTTTTATTGTTTATAAGAATATTGTTTTCTAAATTAAAATGTATTTTGAAAATGTGTTTTACTCTAAAAAAGAAAAGAGAAGACAAGTAATTTCAAGCATGTGTGTCAAGCTTGTGCGTTCTAAAACCTGCAAGTCGATTATTTGCCAGTTTATAAGTAATCAAAATTTATAGGTACATTATACAAAAAATGATGTTTGTCAATATTAATAAATCTTAAATTATATAAACCGTTTTGTATAAAAAATACCATGAGAAAGTGATTGATTAATATAATGTTTAAAAAAAATGTCATTATTAAAAAAATGGATTTTCATTATACATTAACAGAGTAGAAAACATTAACTCCAAGGAAATAATAACATTTGCGCCCGGATGCAAGCTTGAGTGTTACACACACGAATAACGATTTTTTAAAAGATTAAAAAGAAGAAAAAAACATACTTAACACAAATTAACAATAAATCTGAAACATTTATAATCTCATTCTTTGCTCTAAAAGTGTTTAATTTTTCTAGTTACTTGAAACAAATACCATTAGTATATATTATATCACAAAGTATGAAAATAACTGGTCATTTCATCTCAATATCACGAGAATCTAAATAAATTCGAAGTAAAAATTTGCGAAGTACTTTCTGCAATCCACGGTAATAACTTTCGGTTTTGAAATAAAACACTAACATATTTTCAGCTTACTCTTCATTCAGTGACGTAAAACTGATGAGGTCCATTGTTATTACAAGTAAATACGATATTCGAAATATACGTATACTTTAAATATACGTATGCTTAAATGTACGTTTAAAAGATGTACCGTTATACGTATCCGGATACGTTTAAACGTATGTTTTAAGCTATTCGTATTTCATAGAAACGTATTATACGTATATTGTTAAACGTATAACTGAAATACGTATCCCATCGGGAGCATTAGTTAATATGGCCCAAATGAGCGACACCTTTCCTATATCCGTGTTCGACATGTATCCATATAATTGATAAAATATCGTACATTAATTATTTGATCAGAGTAAACCGAGTGCTTCTGTTACAAAGCAGTGTCAGCTATAATACTGTATCTCAAAAAACTCAAAAGATAGGCTGCTGGAAATTTTAAAATAAATCAGGTTTTACTTAAAACTTCACGATATATAAAGGTATATAACAAATATATATATATATATTGGCCAAAAACCCATAAATTATGAAATTCCACACAGTATAACTGTGAAAACATAGGTCTAATGCTGACAGTGCGTATATAGGCAATGTAAGGTAGCTCGGACAGGTCAGGCGGCGTCTGGTCAGCCTTGGTCAATTCTGGATGTGGATTTCGTCGCAACTGCTATGGAGCTTGTGTATAATAGAGGTTGAACCTTGGCACATTCACTATCGAATCGTTGTCCTCGCCGAAATTGGACTTTAAAAGTAAAAATAATTCAATTTCAATTTACTATACACGTTTAGCTTTTTCAAGAAAATATCTGCGGCAGTGTATACCTCATCACAATGGTTTTCTAAGTTAGATCTTCACATTGCTTTGACTAAAATGAAACCTCCATATATGTTTGATCCAATGTAGCCGCTTTATCATATCTCCATATTAGGATTGTGAAATTGCGCAACTGATCAAAATATCTTTTACTAGCAAACCCCGCGGCTTTGCTCGCGTAATATTTGAAATATGCCAAGTGATATTTATACGTCTAATTTTTATTAAAAGGTACTAACTAAATTTTTATTTTATTAAAAGGTAATATTTTATTTTATTAAAAGGTAATATTTTATTTTATTAAAAGGTAATATTTTATTTTATTAAAAGGTACTTATTACTTTTAGGCATAATTCAAAAATTACTATTTAAAACACAGTTTGATTAAACATCCTTATTGCACTGAATTAGGCAGAAATGAGACTTAAATTAATAAAAGGAAATAAAAATAAATAAATGATAATTGAGAAAATACTTTGAAACTTTAATGCTCAATTAATACCCTCATTTCAGTATTCATTTGAAGTTTTGAATTTTTTAGAAACCATCTTCTTACATCTTAAAATTAACCATCATGTCAAATTCCAAGTCCTACCAACTCTCTCAACATAAAGAGCTATGTTGAAACAGGAACTGTCACCATTAATTTGCGAACATTAATTTTGAAATCGGTTTGTTATTTCCTGATATTCCACAGAAACGTAATTTAAAAAGCTTTTAAAGCCCTTTTTTAGAACGTTTGTCTACCACCTGTGAACCCCAGGTGGTAGAATCACCGGCATAAAATATAGCCTGTGTAGGATCAGAGACTGTTACCATTGATTCGCAACTATTACTTTTATAATCGGTTTATATTCCCTGAAATTGCCCTGAATTGCACTTTTTTAGAATGCATTTCACACTTCCCCTTCGCTTCACCCCTTTTTAATTCAAATTTATTTTCGACGTTCCTTCGAGGGCATTTATATTTTATAAGTAACTACCATGTCATATTTAAAATTTCTTGCCTTTTCAGTATCACATAAATCGCAATTTAGAACGTTTTTAGCTCCTGCAACCCTCTGGTGGTAGTGGAACAGACATAAAATATAGCTCATGTTTGAGCAGGTTCTATCACAAAAATTTGTCATCATTATTTTTTTAATCGGTTTGGTAATTTATAAGTTTCCTTAAAAATTGTAATTTATAACGCTTTTCAGTCACTTAATTCTTTTTAATTTGGAATTTTCTTTCGACTGTTCTTAGAAAGCAGTTGCATCTTGTAATAAATACCATGCCATACTTCAAAGTGTTAGACCCCTCAGTTGTGCAAAATACGCAAATTAGAACATGTTTTGCTTTTGCAACCCTCAGATGGTAGTGACAGCGACATAAAATATAACCTATGTTATAACAGGGACTGTCACCATTGATTTGCAACCATTACTTTTGAAATAGCTTTGGTATATCCTTAGATTGAGTAGAAATCGCAATTTAGAACGTGTTTAGGACGCTTTTCGCGCATTTTCACCTCTTTTTAAATTTCCAATTTTTTCGAAACTGTTCTTAAAGATCATTTATATCTAATAAATATGTACCTTGCCTAATTTTAAGTTGCTAGCCCCTGCCGATCACAAAAATCGAAATTTAGAACGCTTTTTTGCTCCTGCAACGTCTTGGTGATACTGATACCGACATAAAATAGCGTCTATGTTAGAGCAGGGGCTGTCAGCATCAATTTCCTACCATTACGTTTGAAATCAAATTCATTCTTCCTGAGATATTGCCGACAAATCGGCATTTAGAACGTTTTTAGAACGCTTTTCGCGCATTTTGCTCCTGCATCTCCTCTGGGGTACTGAAAACAGATATAAAATACAGCCTATCTTGGAGCAAGATCTGTCAACATCATTTTTACACCATTATATTTGAAATCGTTTCAGTACTTCCTGAGATTGCATAGAAATCGCAATGTAGAAAGTTTTTTACAACGCTTTTTGCGCATTTTGACCCCATTTTAAATTTTGATTTTTTTAGGAAATGTCCTTAGAGATAGATCATTGATATCTTATAACTAACTACCATTCCAAATTTCACGATTCTAGGCCCTTCCGTAACGCAAAAGCCGCAATTTAGAACGTTTTTCTCCTACACCCTCTTTGGGGAAGTGGCACCGACATAAAACATCGCCTATCTTGTAGCAAGCGTTGTCACCATCATTTTGACGCCAATATTTTTTTAAATCGGTTTGGTATTTCCTGAGATTGTGTAGAAACTACCATTTAGAACGTTTTTTAGAACGCTTTTGTGCATTGTCACCCCTTTTAAATTTCGAATTGTTTAAGAACTCTTCTTAGACATCATTTATATCTTATAAGTAACTAATATTCAAAATTTCATATTTCTAGGCCCTTGCGGCAATGCTAAAATCGCATTTTTAGAACGTTTTTTGCTCCTACATCCCCTTTGGGGTAGTGGCACCGACATAAAACATAGCTTATCTTGGAGCAAGCGTTGTCACCGTCATTTTGACACCAATATTTTTTAAATCGGTTTGGTATTTCCTGAGATTGTGTAGAAACTACAATTTAGAACGTTTTTTAGAACGCTTTTTGTGCATTTTCACCCCTGTTAAATTTCGAATTGTTTAAGAACTGTTCTTAGACATCATTTATATCTTATAATTAACTAATATTCAAAATTTCATATTTCTAGGCCCTTCAGTAACACGTAAATCGCATTTTTAGAACGTTTTTTGCTCCTGCATCCCCTTTGGGGGTAGTGGCATCGACATAAAACGTAGCCTATCTTGGAGCAAGCGTTGCCACTATCATTTTGACACCAGTATTTTTTAAATCGGTTTGGTGTTTCCTGAGATTGTGTAGAAACTACCATTTAGAATGTTTTTTAGAACGCTTTTTGTGCATTTTCACCCCTTTTAAATTTCGAATTGTTTAAGAACTGTTCTTAGACATCATTTATATCATATAAGTAACTAATATTCAAAATTTCATATTTCTAGGCCCTTCAGTAACGCTAAAATCGCATTTTTGGAACGTTTTTTGCTCCTGCACCCCCTTTGGGGTAGTGACACCGACATAAAACATAGCCTATCTTGGAGCAAGCGTTGTCACCATCATTTTGACACCAGTATTTTTTAAATCGGTTTTGTATTTCCTGAGATTATGTAGAAACTACCATTTAGAACGCTTTTTAGAACGCTTTTTGTGCATTGTCACCCCTTTTAAATTTCGAATTGTTTAAGAACTGTTCTTAGACATCATTTATATCTTATAAGTAATTAATATTCAAAATTTCATATTTCTAGGCCCTTCAGTAACGCTAAAATCGCATTTTTAGAACGTTTTTTGCTCCTGCACCCCCTTTGGGATAGTGACACCTACATAAAACATAGCCTATCTTGGAGCAAGCTTTGTCACCATCATTTTGACACCAGTATTTTTTAAATCGGTTTTGTATTTCCTGAGATTATGTAGAAACTACCATTTAGAACGGTTTTAGAACGCTTTTCGCGCATTTTCACCCCTTTTAAATTTCGAATTGTTTAAGAACTGTTCTTAGACATAATTTATATCTTATAAGTAACTAATATTCAAAATTTCATATTTCTAGGCCCTTCAGTAACGCTAATATCGCATTTTTAGAACGTTTTTTGCTCCTACACCCCCTTTGGGGTAGTGGCACCGACATAAGATATAGCCTATGTTCTAAGTTGGACTAATACCATCATTTTGATACCATTACTTTTGGAATCGGTTCGGTAGTTCCAGAGCTTACCTCCGACAAATAAACAATTTTTTCCTCTTTATAATAGGAGTATAGATGAGATTCTAAATTGTGGTTTTTAAATAATTTTCCATTTTCTGCTCTTCATTACGATTAGCACGTATCTTTCCCGTACATCCATTACTTCATTATAGTAATTTTTATATAAAAGGAGTGAATAATAAACACTGGATTATTGAACTATAAGTCATAGACTGGCTTACAAGCAATAATTCAGATATTAAATCTATTACGACAAATCACCCCTTCCTTACTCCTTTAGCTTATGCAACTGTTCTAGTTCCATGGTATAATTCTAACGGGATTAGATATCTACTTTATGTTTTTATTGTCCACATTTTGTAATCAAATCTGATTTGTTTACTTCTGATAAATTGCTTGAATTGTCGCGTTTCACATTTTCGTATACACTGAATTATTTCTTCATTGATATTAAAGCAACAATCTTCCATTCAACATTCAGGAAAAAGGTAGAAGCTTGACAGTTAACCGTTTATATTGAATTTGTTTGGCAAAATGCAAATATTCCAATATTTGTTAAAATCGATTTTAGTTCACTGAAATAAATTCTACGATGTTATTTACACCAATTTATGAATATCAATCTTATTCTCGGTAAGTCAGCAAAACCATTTTTTTTAAATATAAACAAAAATTCGCAATTCTTCGCGAGTAACAAAAATATCCTGGATCCTTTTGCTGAGAATAATGCACATGATTCAATCATATTAGATAATTAAAATGAAATACTTGGAATAAAGTTGTAGGATGCCCGTGAATAGTAAAAAAAAATAAATAATTTATTTCATTTGTTTTTGGAATTTTACGTACTGAGACGTCAAATCTTCATCTATCAATATATATTTTTCCTTTTACGTTTTGGGCGGTAACACTCCTAGTAATTGTTTGTAAACAACTAGTCTCCAACTATTTGTGTTAGCCCTTCATTGTGTGTTATTGACACCGTGACTAAAGCGCGTGATAGTAAAACAGGTAAATTACATAATGTTAATGCATTTTCTAAACAAATATCTTCATTCGGTATACTTCCACTTGTTGGTGGATCCATAACTTATCAGAAATCTTCATCGTTGGACAATTCTCTTAACAGAGTCAATGCTTCTTAAACGGATTTGGTGAAAACGACAGAAGCTAAAAATTTGTAAAAATAATAGACTAAAAAAATAAATATAAAGTCATTTTTAAAAATATAAATGAGATGGAGGAAACATGTTTCTCTAGATTCCAAAAAACGGCAATATTCAAAGGTTCAAATTTGAATGAAAAAGAAGAAATCTGAAAATAGGCAAAACTGTGTACTCTAAATTAATGTTTCTTCTAATATCTAAAAAGTATTGTTAAACGAAGAGATAAAATGCCATAATTTTTCTTCTAATTATATTCGGCGGAAATCAACACTAGTGCCGCAATTAAACAACTATTTCACATTTTCATCTCTATAGAGACGCTGTCATCTATGAAAAAGAATGAAAAGAAAACTTTCGCAGAAAACTGTGGAAAACTTTTGCAGAATCTTTAAAAGTTGCGATTAATGCAATTGTATTAGGAATTATGATAGCGTCTCAGAATAAGTACGCCAGGCACAAATAAGTTACAGAGAGATTATTTAAAAAAACAAAAATACGACA
The DNA here is from genome assembly GCA_963932465.1 of Maratus speciosus. NCBI lineage: Eukaryota > Metazoa > Arthropoda > Arachnida > Araneae > Salticidae > Maratus > Maratus speciosus. Next base: position 195,752,572 of record OZ010793.1, on the reverse strand, counting down.
AAGAAATAATGAAGCAACATGTTAAACACCAACCTGAGGTTGGTTTTTTTGTGAGAGAATTCCAATTTTTTTTTATCTGTTTTCGCACTGATTTAATTTTTCAGATAAAGAAAACTATAGCACTGAAATTTAGGAGAGATATATTCTTAGCTAGTTCATCTGATTTCGTCAATATTTTAATTATGGAATAACAACCAAAATTTTGCATCATAAAGTAGTAATTCGTCCTATTTCATTTTTAATGGTATATTCATGATCAGATGTAATGGGAGAATATCATTATAGAAAAACTTTATAATTAAATGCAATGTAATTTTATGATTTCTTAATAAAAAAAAAACCCGAATGTTTTTGGGCGTGTGTGTGTGTCATTTCCTCAAACAACGTGATGTTTAATGGTTGGTTGGTTGTATGAGGTTTTGTATGAGGTTTTATGGCGCAAATTCCCTTAAGGGACATGCTGCGCTAAAAATGTGACGTTACATGAAGTAAACAAAATTTGTTCTCTTAGTATTAAATTTTATTTATTACAAGCCCATCTTTAACATTTTCCAATCTTTATATTGATATAATAATAGAAATAGATTAATAGTGTTATAAAACACTATTAATTTTACATCTTAGAAGAAATAACACATTTCGTTATCGATGAAATATATAAGGTTACCTATGAAACGTTAAAAGAGAGACATCTTTTCTACAGTTGTCGAAATATTCAATATATATTTTACTCTCATTCGTATTTCCAATTTCTTTTATTTTCATTTAATTAATTTATACTACTTTTTTGGAGATTAAGAATAAATATAGTATTTATCATTTAACTTTAACTATGTTTTTTCAAAATATTTTCAAAACACAAATTACTAAACTACATATCGTGAAACAACAGAATAAGATGGTAATTTCTTCATAAGTCACTTATTATAAAGTACATTATTCGCTGTTTCGGAATATCTTCCGCCGTACACCACAAAAAATTTCCCTGACAATATTTTTTTTGTTCTGCATCATTTTCTCCTGCACACCTTAGTAAATAAGAATATTTTGTGAAATAAAAACGACATAGAAAAAAATAAGGAATGTATTAAACATTAAAGAGATGCGGATGTTGTATTGCGAGAGGAATATATTATGTTTTATATCAGGTTTTTTTTTTATGTTTGCGCAGTACAATTCTATTTTACTAAAACAAAATTGCACTATCTCCATTATATAGGGAATATCTACAGGAAATTATTACGGATTTAAAATTGTCCACAGAACACTCAAAAGTAATTTCTTATAATTAAATAATTACTGATATAAGGTTTGTAAGAAATAAAACATTGCATTGACTATAAAAAACACGGTATTTGATAATTTTGTTTAATTTTTACAGCATTTAACTCCTTAAAATCCATGAATATGATTCATTTCAAAAACAAACAAATGCAATTTAATATCAAAATAGTGTTTTTTAAATCTTTAAGTAATCATTAACAGAAGAGTTATAAATTTATGTTATGTTTTGTGGATAGTTATGATTAGCTTTACTTTTAATGTTTATTTTTTGTATTTAATTTTTGCAGGGCATAGGTTTTATTCATTTTCAGAGCCTTTATTTATTAGCTTTAAATAATATAAATAAAAAGAAATAACCGAACTTATTATAATCTTGCCCAAAATTTTCAAGCTTAAAATCCATGTGTTATTATATTGGAAAATTTTCTTCAACGCACTTTAGCCCGCTTATCTTATCAGCGCGTTTCTAATATATGTAAGGATATATATATAAATACTTTAAATGATATTAAAATCATTTGTATTTATTTTTAAATGTTTATTTAGAGATTGAACATGCTGTTTACTATTAACACGGTATTATAAATATATCAGAACAAAGCAAAACACATTGCCATATAAGCCTTAATTTAATAAACTGGAAAACGTATGAATCTTAAGATGTATAAATTGAAAAAATTTTTTGAAGCGGCATGATTTTTAGTAATGTTCTTATCAATCTCCTTCACTTTTTATTAAACATTAATAAGTTTCTGATCTAGAAATCCATAAAATTTACCAATAATCCCAAGGCATGTTTCATTTTCATACTGATACTCCATGTGTCGTATATTCCCTAATCCTATGTCTCATCTTTTAAAAAAGGTGAAAAAAATGACTATAGCTGAAGGAAAATGAAGTCCTCCCATTTCAATTAGGTAATAAACCGAATTATTTGCCAACATATCATGTAGTACATGTTAATTTCTTAATACTTTGCTTTTTAACACTTTCCAACAAAGTTGAAAAGTGATTATGACTTCGGTTTGTCTGTCTGACTGTCCGTCTGGCCGTCTGTCCACGCTCTAACTCTCGTAAATATGCTCGGATCGTTCTGAAATTTTTGGATGTTAGTGACCTCTACCATAGCACGTTTCCTATTGCAAATGAAGTTTGTAGCATGTTTAGTTTCTTTACAGGGACAGTCAAAAGTTCCCCGTTACATTATGGCCAATGGGAAAAATTGTTTCAAATGATTTTTAATGGTGTTACACACTTTCAAACATAGTAAAATTGATATTCATTCATGAAGCCCACTAAAATATGCGTTCTGTTGAATATGAAGAGCAAGGATTAGTTATTGTTCATTTACAGGGCTACACTAAAGAATTCCATTCATAATGGTATAGGCGAAATTGTTTGCGGTGCATTTGAAAAGATTTCAGATACTATATTATATCCGAATTACTGTATATGAGTAAGGATTGCTCGAAATGCATTTTTAATTATGATATGGGCTTTTTAAAGGTTTCGTTCATCTGACGAAACCCTATTCGTCTCGCTCCTCTGTCTGTCCGTCAGTCTGTCTGTCCGTCTGTAACAGAGCCCGTTCTAAGATTCTATACATGCTGCAGACTTGCAATTTTGCATACTTATAGCTGAACACCACGCATCATACGACAAATCATAAAATTTTGAAAAAGTCGTACATTTAATCCTTTGGGCTCCCACATATGTATTTTAAACAATTCTTTCTAAGCGCGCCCTAATAAGGTTGGAGGAGTGAAATTTTTGCATACTTATAGCTGAACACCTCTCATCAAATTACAAACCATAAAAGTTTGAAAAAGTCGTACATTTAACCCTTTGAGCTCCCACATGAGTATTTTAAACAATTCTTTCTAGGTGAGTCCCTAATTAGATTGGAGGCGTGAAATTTGGCATACTTATAGATGAATACGTCACATCAAATGACAAATCATAAAATTTTGAAAAAATTGTACATTTAACCGTTTGGGCTCCCACATGCGTAGTTTAAGCAAATCCTTCCAATTGAGCCCCTTATTAAATTGGAGATTTGAAATTTTGTATACTTATAGCAGAACACCTGAGGCCAAGCGACAAAACATAAAATCTTTAAAAAATCTTACGTAACGATAACGTAACGTAAAATAAAACGAACAAAGATTACTATTTAAAAAAGGTGGCGCCAACCGAATAAGTTCGAGTATGGGATGTGAAGGGGTTTAATACCTAATAAAACATTGCAAATAGCATTAGATTTTTAAAAATATCAATCTTTACTTTTTTACTTATTTTTTATTGTCACAAACAAAGCATTCCTTTCTAAGTTGGAAAAAGTTCCGTCCCTTTGAAATATATACCCTTTGAGCTACCACATATGTATTTTAAGCAATTCTTTCTAAGAGAGCCCCTAATTAAGTTAGAGACATGAATTTTTGCATACGTATAGCTGAATACCTCAGTACACACGGCAAACTATAAAATTTTCAAGAAGTCTGAATTTTCAAATATTTACTCCTTCGGGCCCTAAATTGTGTATTTTAAGCAATTTTTCTAACCTCCGTCCTTTTCACCCGGGGGGCACTTTTCCAACTTTTGCCGACACCCCTTTGAATATTCTTTCATATTATGCACCATAGCCTTATATATTTTAGTTCCACTTTTTACCGCCGGGGGCGCCTACTTATCTCGGGTGCTATCGGCCCAATCCCCTCGACTAATATATCTACGGATAGTATATAAAACGGAGTTTCCTTCGGATAGAGTTTTGTTTAGAATGGAGTTCGCCCCCGGTTGCGAAATGTGGAACTAACAGATTTTTCAAAAGGATAAAGTGTTTTGAAAGGAATATTAAACGAAACCCTCTGCGCGATCTGTGATCACACTTATCTACTTATTCACTATATTTATGCATACAATAATGTGCGTATAAATGCTTTAGTTCATATACAGAGCTACAGAAAAATATTCATAAAGGTTACTGAGTATGAGCATAAATTGCTTAAAGGTGGGTTTTGAAGGAATTATGCATTTTTACACTGAACTAAATTTAGTGTACTAAGAAATATTTCTAGAATATAGATAAAATGATATACAGGGCCTCGCAAAGAGTTGGATAAATGGCCGTCTATGGGTGATAATTTCTGGAAATGTAATTTCAGTAGCTTTAAGCGTGTTTTAGTTTGAATTAAATTTAAGCTAAATAGTGGCATGTAATAAAGGTACTAGGTAAACTACAGGGCTGTACAAAAGTATTCAAGTATATTTCCATCTATTAGTATAAATTGGTGAAAGATGAATTTCTGCCTGTTATGCATTTTCTTGCTAAACTAAATTTTCACATTATATAGTATATATATATCAAGATACAGATCGAATACAGGACTGTTCAAAAGAATTGGAATACATATTTGGCTATGGGCGGTAACTACTGAAATCAGATTTTTAAATGTTTACTTAGTTATCTTATTTACCTTATTTCCCTAAGTAACGAAGTTTCGTTAAAGCTTTCAGGGAGTGTTGGAAAGCGATTCATAATCTATGCTGTACGCATGATTTTTCTTACTTTTTTTTTAACATGGATTAATATTTACTCTGATATTGTGTAAAATACTATCCAAAATAACATATATTTAAATATTTAAAATGCTTATTATAAAATCAGGCAGGCTGTATAGGTATACTACATACAATATCTTAAAAAAAAGGAACCAAATTTTAATGCTTTTATCTATTATATTAAAAGAAAATATTACTATAATACTCTAGAAATTAAAATTTGTGAATTAGTATTGTTATTACACCTTCTTCTTTCTAGTATAAAATGAAATATATTTCATTAATTTAATATTAAGCATTGCATGGAATGCCATCAAAATGAATCTGGAATGACGTTAAATGTACAGTGGAAGATATTCCTGAAAACCCCATTCCGTATTTTTTCTACTTACTTGCCATGGGACATACATTGCAACACTTTATCATGAGAATCGTCTTAATGAATAAAGAAAGCGAAAATAACGGAGCTGAGTATAATCTAATCCTCCGATTTTGATAGGAAATACATTGAATTATTTTACAATTTACCGTATAACGCAACTTAATGTGTTAATACATTCAATGATTTTATTAATGTGGTTCAATACTTTATGTAAAATGGTAGTTAAAATAATATAAATGTAAATACTTTAAAAAACACATCGCAAAAGTATTCATGCTGTATGCTACATACGATATCTCAAAAACGGCATTCGAAAACCAATGTTTGTTATTTTTGTGTATTATATTAAAGTGAAATATTAAATTAAAAAAGTTCTAGAAATTATAATTTTTGAATCAGCATTATTTCTATACCCAGTACTTTCAAGTATAAAATGAAAACTATTTCTTTAAAATTGAAAAACCTTTTGTGATCTGAAATTTGATCAAATGCCCCCTAAACGATATTCGTGAACATTCCATTCCATATTTCATTTTCCTGCTTATCTACCGTAGAACATATCTTATAATCCTTTGTCATGGGATTTTCTCTTTAAAAGACGCAGCTTAGGAATGATTGTCTTTCCATTTCGACGAAGAAAAATATGTATATTATTTTATATGTAACTTCATAAAAATTATCTTTGCTTTTAATACCAACATGTTTTCAACTTTGTTTAATATTTATTGTAAAGCATGTGCATTCGTCATTGGAACGGCATGGATTTAAATATGTAAATCATTTTTTTTAATTAGACATTCTATATATTACATGCGATGTACTAAAGACGGTAGTACAATACCAAAGTTTTCTATTTTTAAATATTTGTAATTTAACGATCAAGAAATTAAAATATGTGAATCAGTACTTGTTTTAAGTTAATAACATGATTATTTCTTTATCTAGAATATTATAAAACTCCAATAAATGATATTCACAAACTTCCCTTTACATATATAAATATCCCACTTACCCCCATTGCAGCAGACGCTGTAATCCTACACTGTCACAAAAGTTAGTCGTTTTACATTAAAATATCTGTTATTTTTAAACACATGCGTAGTCCTGGAAAACATGCTTTTTCCGTTAATTCTTCCTAGAAGTCTGAAAAAAGGGAAAATTCCGCTTAAATCTTACCCGCATGCGTATTGGCTGTATTAATACTAAAGTTCGAAATAATTTTTCAAAACGAAAAATCGAAAATTCAATAAATTAAAATTTCTAATTTATTTAAAAACAAACAAACAAAAATAATGCTTTCACATTTAATAAAGTAGCATTTTTTACATTCATTTAAACTTATTCGCAAATAATTTTTTAGAGTATTAAAAAGTATTCGAGCAAGTAAAATATATTCTAAACGAACACAAAAAAGTATGTAATCAAGTTAAATAAAAATTGATTTTATTCAAAAAAACAAACTAACATTCTTCTCGAATTCAATTAAAAATATAGTATTAATATTTTACATCTAACAATCAAATTATGTCTTCTTAGAATTGTCTAATATGTAATAATTTTTATCCTCTATTGTTCTATAAGTTTTAAAACACCAATCATTATTTCATAACGACGAAAGGTTCCTGCAAGTAAGTTTAAATTTCCGAGCTTTCTGAACAGGAAATTTAACAAGACTTACCAGTCTTCTACATGAAGAAACCGATATCTTAATTTAAAACTCGCTCTCTACCAAGTGCTCGCTAGCCGAGTGGTTAAGATGCTCGATTCGAAATGCGCGCACCCGGGTTCAAATCCAAACGGATACATGGAAGAACGATAGACGTTTTTTTTTTTTTTTTTTTTTTTTTTTTTTTTTTTTTTTGGAAAAACCCTTTCTTTCAGATTATGGAAATTTTCTGTCCTAGAACAAAACAGAAGAAAAAGAACGGAGAAATTTCTTCAATTCTCGGTTATAGACGGACATCAGAGCAGCCAGGAACATTTCTGTGAATTGAAGAGTGTATGTCAGTTGATTTACCTATATAAAAGAAAAAAAAACACATCTTACAATGGCTTCGTCCACTTATTTTTAAGATAAAAATTAAAAAACTACTTCCTGTGTAAATTCCTGTACAACATCTGTGTTTTAATACTTCCATTGTTTTTTAATATGGTTTAGTATTTCTCTCACACATCTGAAATTTCATTTAAAAGAGTACGTTATACATTTCACAATTAGACAGGTTAATTTTATTGCTACATGCGGTATGGTAAAAACAATAGTACAGTACTAAAATAGATAATTTCCATAAATTATTAATCTTAAAATCTGGAAATTATATTACTAGGGTTATACCAAGTGTGGCGCAAAAACTTTTATAAGTATTTTATGAACTGTCATGCATTGTTAAGATTCTAAATGGTTGAAATATATCTTTTTTGCAATGCATGTACCAAAGGATTCCAAGGCGAAATAACTTACCGTGATTGAGTATAAATGTTGATGAGTATTAATGAAAATGCAGGCTGGACGATATCCACGGAAGGCTATTGATTGCTGTAGGAGATGACATGATTGGCAAAAGCAATATTCACAGGATTTAATAGAGAACAGAAAAAAAGCGCTGAGGGCAAATCATTCCCTGGGACGCCATCAACTGCGACTACTAATAAGCAACGTCATTGAGTGGATGAATTGATTTGCATGATAGACATGAACTTGCTACACAACTATACTATAGTTATAATGCTATGCATGATATAGTAACAGGCAGAATATTGAAGAGTGGCTTAGAAGAAGAGAGTATAGAAGTGTACACGTAATTTAAAATAATAATAATAAAAAAGATTAGAAAGCTACGTTCAACGTTGATGAATATACATAGCTTGTGGTAGACACTATACTATAGACGCTTGTGATAGATATTATCTCATTTAACTTGCTCTAGAAGTTGTTCTAGGAACATCTGGAAGCTGAATGTCGTCAGTTAATAAAAATAACGATGTCAAATTTTAAATAATTGTTGTACAACCCTCGCATCTGAATGGTTGTTATTAAATGGTTATAACAGTATTAAACATTAAAAAAATATGTTTTGCCTTTTTATTGTTATAATAATTTAAGTGACTCTGAATCAAACAGCTGAAAATATTTAAATCAGATCTGGATAATATTTAAATTGTTAAAGTGCATTTTGATATTTCTTGTAAATAATTGTTAACTTTATATGCGTTTTTTTACAAACACGTATTTGTGTTACATGCACGCACTCTAATTAAAAATCATTTGTAATCAAGCAATTAATTCCTCACACGTATGTGCAAAATTATTATACCAACAAATTCTGTTATTTTTTTTTTTTACCAGTTAATTTGTGTAAATTTTATTTTTGTCATTAGAATGTGGTTTTGAATATGATATCCATTAATCTCTAAAAATATATCATTCTGGCAGTAGAATATTTTTCATATAAGCTAATAAAATTTGACGAAAGTTTATACTTAATTTACATTCTTTAATAAAAATAAAAAATAAACTTTTTTGTGTACATACAACCTGCATATCGTTATAGGGATATGAATATAATTCGTAAAACAAGATCTTTAAAATTTTACTTTTCCGTAACATTTTTAATATTTTGAGTTTCTTTAATAAAGTTTTTACTTATCGATATTAAAATTAATAATGTAATAAATCATTATGCCTGTAAAGAATTAATTCTAAATACTTTATATTATTTTTGCAAATCTGAAGAAAACTGCGATAATACAAATAAAAAAATAATAAAAAAATCACGATTGTAATCGAACCGATCACTTCCCTTAATAACATTCCGTATATTAACTAATAAAGGGCATAATTAATGATTTTGATATTCCAATTAGGCATTCGGGTATACGCAAAAGCACAGCTGTCATACTTCGTAATTTTTAAATAATTTAAAACCAGAAATTTTGAAATAAAAAAAGATAAATTATGAGCCTTCTAATTTGTTATGTCACGGTGATGTGGGGCTGTGGTCCCAGGCACCTCGTCAAGCAGTCCGAAGTCTCTTTAAATAATACTCATCACTGTTAACAATCATATTTTTCGTAAAAATCGAAATCTATTTCTTCAACCTAATAATCAGCTTTTTTCTACTAGAATGTCATACAAATCATATTTATGAACATTCCATTACATATTTCATTTTCTGTTTATCCCCCGTGGGACATAGGTTGTAATCCCTTGTCATACGATTTTCTCTTATCTTCGGGCTGAGAAAGAAACCCGAAAATTACGGAGCTTAGGTTGACGTATGCCTCCCATTTCGATAAAGGGATGACTTAGAGTACTTGGAAAAACTTAATATAGCACATCTTATTTCGTCAATCTTGTCAATACCTTTTTAAATTTTAAGGTAACATATGTGTCATATTAAATTATTATGTTTCAATACAAGTGTTTTAAATCGGCTATTTAAAAAAAAAAATAAGTATGCTATGTTCTATTTAATTTATGTGACACGTTTTCTTGGTGTTGAAATCTTAGTGTTGGAATAGATCTTAAAGATGAATGCTCAAAAATAAAATGCATGCATTTAAGAAATTCATACTGCTTTCAAAAATCAATGCAATTCAATTAATTCTAATCAAAACTATAATAAAAATTATATTAATTTTATTATATTCCGTTGTTTTTTATTTTACCCCTTGGAACACAGACTGCTTTTTTTCAAGTAGGGTCGTAACGAGGTTTTAGTGTAAATTTTTATTTTCATATTCCACATGGACGTGCGCTCTGTACGTCTGGAAGTCGTCTACGATAAAATCAGGAAATACGTATCGTACGTCCTGCACGACAAAAGCTTTAATGTATATTTCATGTAAAAATTTATTTTTCGAAAAGTGAAAAAATATTATTTTGGGGCAATATTCATTAGATTTTAATGTACTCTGCTGCATACAATAGTGCATTACCTAACAAACGGTTTACAGAAAGTGGAAATCTTTTGCTCTACCATGATCAGGTATACATCATAAACAATTGGTAAGTTGTCATTCATAATGTTGTTTTGAAAACTAAATAATACTTTTAAAGTATATAATTTGAGAGATCACTTCTCAAATTCTTGCTGCATCTTATTCATTTAATTTCTTTCGATCAGCTATATCGCCCCGCTTTCTTAATGAAGAACATAATATCAGAAAACTATTCAATCTTATTAATTTCCTCATTTAAATCTGCTTCCTAAATAGTACTATTTACATATTTTTTTCAATAGTATAAAATAATATGTACTTTCTTACGCTTTTCTTTACTCGTAAGTATTCTACATTTAACCACTTACAACTTCTCACATACAAAAATCTCATGATTTATATTGAAAAATTATCACCAGCGAACTGCATATAGAGATATGTAAGATAAATCATTATAGTCATGTTAAAAAGGATATCACAGTTTTCACACAATTTGTGCAACCCCCAGGGGGTAATTGTTGAAATTAGCTATTGACATACAAAAACGGTTATCACGATATCTCCATGCCGACATTTTTGGAGTTTCTCTGTTTGAAAAAGTATTTTATTTCTTTCAGTTTTTCTAGTTTTCAAACTTCGTAATAATTAACAGATTTTAAAGAGGTTGAAACATTTTATATTATTATGTGTATTATTATTATTATTATATTATTATGTGTAGAATATTTAATGAAAAATTCTTTACAACAGTATAACTGCTTCCAGAATTTACAAGCACATTTGTAAGTTTTACTTTCCCATACAAAACTCTCTTGGGCAAAAATCACATATCCTACATGGAATAAAAAGGTATATTGTTACAGAATAATTGAACCCCACGTAAACAACTACAAGAACAAGAGTGATTATGAATTTTTTAAGGCTGAGTAAAATCTGAACATATTTTTCTGCTTTTGTCTGAAATTGTAATAAAGATAATTATCCCTTTGTCTTTAAATATTATATCATTAGACGCATTTTTTAAATCCTAAAAGCAAAAAACTTTCTAAATTGCGATTTTTGTGTTAATGAAAGGCCTAGAATTTTGAAATTAGGCAGAGCAGTTATTTATAAGATACAAATGATCTCTAAGAACATTTCCTAAAAAATCGAAATTCAAAGGTGTGAAAATGAGCGAAAAGCGTTCTAAAAAACTTTCTAAATTACGATTTGTACGTTATCTCAGGAAGTACCGAAACGATTTAAAAAATAATGTTGTGAAATCGATGGTGACACCCCTTGATCCAACATAGGCTGTATTTCATTTCAGTACCACTACCTTAAAGGGGGTGAAAGAGCAAAAAACGATCTAAATTGCGTTTTTTTTTTTTTTTTTTTTTTTTTGTAATATTGAAGGGGTGAAGGGGCTAGCAACTTGAAATTTGGCAGGGTAATTACTTATGAGATGTAAATGCTCTCTGAGAAGAGTTCCTTAAAAAATTGAAATTTAAAATGGGTGAAAATGAACGAAAAGCGTTCTAAATAGCAATTTCTACGCAATCTCAGGAAATATAAACCGATTTCAGAAGTAATGGTTTCAAATTGATGGTGACAGCCTATAACATAGCCTATATTTTACGTTGTTGTTACTACCCCCTGGGGGTTACAGGAGCAGAAAATGTTCTAAATTGTGTTTTTTGCGTTACTGAGGGGGGTCAAACATTTTAAATTTGGAATGGTAATTACTTCAAAGAAGAAAATGCTTTCTAAAAATTGTCGAAAGAAAATTTCAAATTTAATCTCAGGAAATAATAAACTAAATACAGAAGTTATTAGTTGCAAATCAAGAGTGATAGTCCCTGATAAAAATACGAGCAACATTTTATGCTGGTGTCACTACCACCTGTTTGGCAGGAAAAACAAGAAAGCCTTTAAAAAATCTAAATTCCGTTTTCTATAGAATATTAGGAAATACCAACCGATTTCAATGTTAACGTTGGCAAATTAATGGTGACAGTATATGTTTCAACATTTTTCGAGACATTCTATTTCAACTTTGTTTCGGCATTTTATGTTGATGCCACTAACACCAGAGAGGTTGTAGATTGTTAGACAAGAAACTTGGAATTTGACGTATGGTTAATTTTAAGTTATAAATGTGATAAGATGGTTTCTAAAAAATTCAAAACTTCAAATGAATACTTAATGAGCATATGAAATGACCATAAAAGTCTCAAAATACTTTCTAAATTATCATTTATTTGGAATTAGTTTTGGTTCTTCTTATTAATTAAAATCTTATTTATATCTATTGCACTTTTATAATGATGTTTAGTCAAACTGTGGCTTAATTTGTAATTTTTGAATTATTCCAAAAAGAGTGCTTCTAATAAAAAACAGTCATGCACATATCACTTGGCATATTTCAACTATTACGCGAGCAAAGACGCGTTGTTTGCTAGTAATTTATATTTAATAATAATTTATATTTAATAATAACTAATATTATTAATAATAACATTTTTTAATAATAATTAATGTTATTAATAATAATTTGTATTTAATAATAATTAATATTATTAATATAAGTTTATATTTAATAATAATTTATATTGAATATATATTTTTTAATTTTTTAATTCTTTTTCACTACCTTTAACTATAACATATGCATGCGACGTAACCACACTACTGGTATAAGATCGAAAAATTTGACTTTCAAAAATAATGATTTATAATTTACAATAAAATGAATAATCGTAAATTTCAAATGATATTATGGCAAAAGGAAAGATGCAGAATATATACGACAATTTATATTAAATTTTGTTGGAAATTCTGGCTACAATGTAGAACTATTAATAAGGAATGTTCTATTACCCTACTATCTTCTTTGTTATTTTTATCCCGGCACCCCATAGCAACATTATATAAAATTCCTTACTAAAATGCATATATATCCATAGACGACAACTTTTCCTATTTGAATATTCAGTTTAAAAATCCGCCTTTGACATTTTTTTCTGTTTTGCACATGAGAAGTTTTTTCGCAAATAATATCTGCTTTCGGTTCTCAACAAAAAAATCATCATTTTATAAATACGTTTCGAATACATTTCTATGTGATTTCTCATCGTTTAGGTAAACTCTGTCTCTCCTGAAAGTTTGTAACCACTGTGCTGAAACATACTGTATTTATAAATCTCTGATACAATGGAATCGGTTGGATTCGAACACTGCACCTTTTTTGGAAACTAAAGTTAGTTACAAATGATTGATCACCTTGTCGCGATATGCATTACTTACACTCAGTTACGTTCCCTTGGTGGTTTTCTATAGATAACATTTGCGATAGAATTGGTTGCAAAATTGTGCAAAAATAGATTGGATACTAATACATTGTTTGATTTGCACGAAAATATATTCAAAGTCTTTCCACATTAGCTTATATCATATTCACTACATTTGACCACAATCGAATGTACCGTTAAAGGTTTATCGTGCTATCTAGCACACACAAATGATGATCACAATGCTGAACTACAGTATATGCTTGGAAACTAATAAAGAAACAGAATATGCAAAGAGTCCGTCAGATGGCTATATTTTTGGCAATATTCCCGCACTGTAAGAAAAAAAAAATTGGTAATGTAGGAAAAAGCAGTATAACCACATAAGAATATATACAACAACTACTTCCGAGTTATTGAAAAGTATGGTTTATCTTTACAAACTTCAGAAACCAGTATATTTTAGATGTTTAAACAGTGATTTTAAAAAAAAAGCAAATTCTTTTGCTAACACTGATTTCCTGAAATATTTCCACGCAACTTTTATAGTGCATTAATCAATTTTATCAACCTGGTCTATAGGTTTTACAGATGCTAACAATTTTCGAGCAAACAGTTTTATGCTCAACAAACTTGTTTTACATGCAAATGTGAAAAACTAACATCACTAACATTGTCATTACAATTATATTATTTTAGTGCCCTTGCTTGTATAAATTCAGTTACGCATATAAAAATCATTAATTGAGAATTTTATAACAGCCGAAAAACCAATATTCATGGTTCGAAAAACTGATTAATACACTTAAAATCATGCAAATTAATAATACAAATTCGTGTCAGAAAAAGAAATTCTGTTTTTATAAGTGCTTTTTTAAATATCGAAAATAAATAGGTATCAAGGATTTCTAAAGATGCAGAAGGTTTTTTGGAATAGTGGGTATTTTGGCAGAAATTATTATTAATTTTTGTACCTGGTTATGTTATATTTTAATAAATATAAAATGTATTTTTTCCAGTGTATTTCGTGGTCAACATTAACAGGATCTTTTGACTCAATATTGGGACATATACATTTTGAAACTATTGTGCAAATATTCGTAAAATATATTTCACTATTTCAATGTCAATATCTTCTATATAAAACGAGACTTTATGCAATATGAAATCCTCTTTTACATATAAAACATATTCTTTAATCATTTCATTTCTTCTGATATACTTGCCTAATTATAACATCTAACAAAACTTTGATTCTTATTCGACATTACTTCTTTTTTCCGTCATTTAAAAACAAAAACGCTTTAATAAAAGATAAATAAAATATTTCATGCATAAATAAAAGTTAATTATTTTATAGAATAATATTTAACCTTCTTTTTTCCAAAAAAGATCATCGGTAGAAAAAAGGAACATTCCCAATTAACTCTTCCAATAAAGTAGTATGATAAAGTATGATGTTCAATGTCCAATTATCTTGTCATAAAAAAGTTCGAAAGAATCAGAGAGGCGAAAATGAATGCTGGAAGGGCGTGAAATTCCTTCAGACGTTTATTTCAGTCAACGAGAAAAAAGGGTAACAAAGCACATTCTTTAGAATCCCATGGTCTCTTTCTTCGAGCTATATATTTAAGGACCTTGCAACTTTAATAAAATAATGTTACATGTGATCGGAAGTTAATTAATGTGAACTGATTTTCAGCTATTTATGCGGAAAATTTGCAGTCATTATGATACTTATATTTTTAGATAAATATCATTGCGTTCTAATTGATTATTATATTATTTAGTTTAATTTGCTTATTTTTTAACAATTTACAATACAGTAATACACATAAATGTGTTTATGAATTTGGTTTGTGTATCTGTCCGTCTGTCTCTCTCTCTGTATTTTCTTCTGTATTTTCAGCTCGTCTCTCTGCGTTTTAACTCGTGATATATATGGTATAACATATATATGGTATAATATATATATATATATATATATATGGTATACATGGTATAATCGTATTGCAATGTAATTGATATACGAGGGTGAATCAAATATAAACCGGAATTTTTGTTTTTCAATTTATTGGTACAAGATACAAAATAGAAAGTTACATACTGTTTTTTCTATATAATCTCCTGATTTCAAAACACATTTTCCCCAATTGGACGGTTTTTGATGCCGTAATCATAGAAAGAAGAGGGATGTGTCTCTAGCCAATTGCGCACGAAGGCTTCAACAGCAGTGTCGTCGCCGAATATTTCAGCTCCTAATCTTTCTTTCAAAGGCCCAAACATGTAATAATCATAGGGGGAATGTAGGGAGGGTGTCTCAGTGTTGGCCAATGCATTTCCTTCAACATTTTGCGAGTCAGGCTGGCTGTATGGGACGGGCACTGCCATGAAGCAAAATCACTTCTCTGAGCGGGAATTCGTGTTTCTTTTCGTGGATATGCACGTTTTGTTTCATCCAGCAGCTGGCAATAGTAGGCAGCAAGTAGTAGGCAGCACTCTCGAGAATGTCCCGAACGGCACTAATGTTTTCCGCAGTCAAACTTGTTCGAGGGGGAGGCGTGTGGGGGGGGGGATAAAATTCTGCTCGTCCTTCCACAAACTTTCTGTGCCAGTCATGCACTTGGGTGTTCTTCAGACATGTCTCCCTTAACTGTGCTTGAAATCTTCGTATGATTTTAGGCATTCTTACGCTTCATTTGTGAGAAATTTAAAGATAATGTGTTGCGCAACGTTGGGGTGAACCTCTCCCTTACTCATCCTGATGCTGACTGAGAAACGGAGTGTGGAGCACATAGCGGCACATAGATAGTCATCTGATATCCACACCTGTCATGCACAGAGGTTTGAACGCCTTCGCGATGACCTTCAGACCTCCCAGCAGAAATTCCGGTTAATATTTGATTCACCCTCGTACATTATTAGGGTTTACAATGCCATATTCTGTATTCAAAATTAAACGTGAAGCATTTACAGTTTATTTAGAGGTACACTCAAAAGAATTTAGTCACATTATTGAACATGGGGGAAAATCGCTTGCAGAGTACTTAAATGATGTTACATATTTCAAAAATTTTGAAATTGATGTACATCACTGTAGTTCTACACTAGAAGATTCTCACTATAGAATATAATAGCACTTATAATTGATTTACAGAAGCACTCAAAAAATTTTTAGAAGATTATATATGGGGAATCATTATATTATTTGATTTATGTTCCTCCTTTTAAACACTTTTAAACATAGTTGAAAAGTGTGTACGAGTTGGGTTTGTCTATCTGTTCGTCTGTCTCTATGACTGTATGATCGTCTATTAGTACTCTAACTAACGTAAATATACTCATATTGCCATGCAATTTATATATGTTCTGAATTTTTATAATCCCCTATTCGGTATTCGAAATGAAGTCTGTAGCCTTTAAAGTTCCTTTACATGGACGTTCAAAAATGATATTATTACATGTTTAAAATTATTTTACATGTTTAAAATTCGTTTTCAGTGTTTTTAAATGATGTTACACTATTTCAAATGTATTAAAATTGATATACACGACTGAAGTGTACTACGAGATTCCTACTATATAATATGATGTGTGTAGCACTTATACTTCGCTTATAGAAGCACTCGTTACATTATTATGTACGTGGAAAGACAATTGCGTTGTATTTTAATAAAGTTAAATATAAGAAATATAATGATATTTGTATGAATTTCGTAGATGCACGAAAACGTACTTTCTGTAGAATAAGGAGTGGAGTGCATTTATCTTTCATTTACAAGGTCATACAAAAAAAGTGGGTTACATACTGATCTATTAGGGAAAACCGTTTAGGTTATGTTTTAATTTTCTTACACTATTTTAAAAATAATGAAATTGATATACATAACTGATGTTCACTATTCTATACTTGTTGTAGAAAAAGATCTGCATATTATCATCATTCATTTAGAGGTGCATCCAAAAATATCGGACAGTACTGTCTATCTGAGATAATTGCTGTAATTACTTTTTTAGTTAGGCTAATGTAAGACGAACGTCTATTTGCAAGCTTTTTGTGTATCAACATGAATTCGGTTGATTTTCGACGGCCAATTATCAACTCTATTGATATAGGCCCAGGGAGGGGTTGGTGCCCTTCGTGGTGGTCTTTCTAAGGGAACATAACCCGTATTTACTAATGGAAATCCATGGTTCGAAGAAAACCACGAAAACTCCGGACGATTAAGCAGACGGCCATGATTGGTTTCGAACCCAGCACCTCCCATCTACCAGCTTCGAGAGCAGTAGTGGGGTGCATTTATGGTTCATTTACAAGGTCATACAAAAGAAGTTGGTTACATACTCATCTGTTAGGAAAAACCATTTAGAGCACTTTTTAATTTTTTAAAACTATACTAAAAATAATAAAATTGATATACACACCTGATGTTCGCTACAGTTTACGCTTTTCGTTTCAACATGAAAAAGAAACACATGCTAGCGAAGGTGTAGGAAGGCTGTAAGAAGGAAAAAAGCGTGCAAATAGACGTTCATCTGGCATTAGCCTTATAGCTTCAAACTGTAACTACAGTTTAGCACACTACTTGGCGCGTTTAAGTTCTATAGATTATAAATAAGTCTTCAAAAATAATTCGTAGGCATTGCTGATCATGTGCCTAAATTGCTAAAAGGTGGTTTTTATTAAGTGATGCATTTTCAAGTTGAACTATATTTAGTATACTAAGAGGTGTTTGTAGAGTATAAATAAAACTATATGCAGGGCTACGCAATGAACTAGATAAATGGTCGCCCATGGATGACACTATCTGGAAGAAGGATTTGAGAACACTGAAACGTGTTTTTTCCTGACCCAAATTTTATCTTACGAGGTGGCGTGTATCAAAATCTATAGTTAATACATATAACTTTAGAAATTGCTGAAACTGTGTGTGTAGTGGTGGGGGTATTTTCAATTGCAGAATGCGGGTTTTTATAGTAACTAAACTTTAGCATATTATGTACAATCTATACATATCTAACGATCATATACAAGCCTACACGAAAGAATGTGATCAATTTTCTGCCTATATAGTATAAATGCTAAAATCTCTTTCGCAAATATGTTGTGCATTTTGTTAAAGGGTTACTTACCTATTTTCTTTAACGACTTTTAATTAAAGTATTCTGGAAGACTGGAGGAATATTTCATAATCTATGTTTGAAGCGTGATTTTCTTTCTTGATTTTCCTTTCTTCCTTTTTATTCATATTAGTACAATGCTAAATTTGTTTATTTAACTACAATATTGTATGAAATACTAATTATTTGAAGATCATGTAAAATATTATCATCAAGGTGTTATTGATTATCTAATATTTCTGAAAATATTCTATATTTTTATTAGTACAGTACCATATTAATGAAATGCATCTATTTAGTGTATTAAATAACTTTTTTCTCGCATAATACGTTTTCTTTTAGTCAATTAATTTCATGTAATTTACTTAACCTGTTAAGAGTTTTAAAAACTTTAAGATATTTTTATCCTTCTTTTTTTTTTTTTTTTTTTTTTTTTTTTTTTTTTTTTTTACCGGTCATTTCAAAAACACAAACACTTTAATGAAAAATAAATTAGATGTTTCACAACAGTATTTAATCTTTTTTTTCAAAAATGGTTACTCCAAAAAAATCAACATTTCTAATTAACTCTTCCAATAATGATAAAATATGATGTTCCATGACAAATTATATAATCACAATACGTTAAAAAGTATCAGGCATGCAAGCAAAATGCTAGATGGACGTGAAATTCCTTCATAATTTTACGTCAGTCAATGTACAAAAAGTATGACCAAACCCACCTCATGGCTTCGGCTTTCTAGGTGTATTTTAAAGACTCGAACATTTTGCTGCGGTAACGTCATATATGTAGAGACATTTAATAAATTGAATTAAAATTAAGTGTACTAATTAAGCGTGTCATTTTCGTATAAAATCTGTGCAATATTTATTTATTTTTATTCTTAGATGAAGTTAGTAACGTCTTAATTTTTTTTAAACTAATTTAATATCTTTATTCTCTTCGTTTCTTGACTGTCTTCTATTTTACTTGCAATTGTACAATCCTGAATTTCAATGTTATATGCGATGTCAATGCTTCGATATTCTAGAAAATGTTTTGTATAATCTCAATATATATGATCCGCAAAACAGGAAAATCAACATTGATCAATGTGTTAACAATCTTGTAAATAAAAAATATTTATTTAAATGAATATATAATAAATATATTAAATTATGCTTGTGCTACATAAGATCCTTGCTTCTACAATAACAATTTCTTCTAATGTTCTTCTACAAAAATAACGTGAAACTTTATTAACGTTCCTTGCCCCGTTTAGCCGTCATTCCAGAAACACAAACACTTTAATAAAATAAATATATATTCTTTAAGAAAGGTTAATTAATTTATACGACAATATTGTAACCTCTTTATTTTAAAATGACCTTCTAGATTAAAAAAAAATAATAATAATAATAAATGATCATTTCCAATTATCTGACCAACTAAGTAGTAAGATAAACTGTGATACTGAATGAAAAATTATCTTGCCGTAAGACTCTCTAAAAGTTAGCCAGGCAAAAAACAATGCTGTTAGGCCATGGAATACCTTCAGACGTCTATCTTTCGCTATTATAAAAGACAAACCTGCCCCTGCGTAAGGCTGACGTCATTTTCATGGTGGCAACAAAAGACGATTAAATTTAACTTTTATTGCAATTTTCTTTAACTTCTAAATATCGTCTTTTTACACCGTCGAAAAAAAAAATGTACTTTCAAATGAAATTTCTTTGAAAATTTTATCACAATTTCTTTGAAAATATATCGCCATATAATGAAATTTTATTGTTTTTGAAGTACATTTAAGACATGAATTTTTTTTAATTTCTCTTTATCGGGTGCAAAAGAATACGAAAAATAAAGTCGTTTGCATTTAAATTAATATAAGTAGCTAAGCATTTTTTTCAAGCGTATATTCCATAGCGTAATTAAATCATTCATCAATAAATAAATAAATAAACAAATAAAATATCATACGTATAAACACAAATTTAAGACATGTAATTAAACTATGCACTTAAACTACAGAAATGATCATAATTAAAAATTCTGATTGTAAATAGTGATCTTTGGAGATTTCTTCAAGCGTTAAATAAATGCGTGAAGCCTATACGAGAGCATCGCTTTTGTTAAATTTCAAAATTGTATTTAAACGCATGATTGCTATTTGTTAAATAAATATGATTTTTGGTGCTGTTAGTGCGCATTCTTAAAAATATATTACATGTAATAAATCTATTACCCCAGTACCATACAACATTTTAAAAATGGTTAAAATCCAGATACTTCCTTTGAATTTGGTTTGTAAAGCTTTTTGTTCTAATTGCGTGCTACTAGAGTAGAGTTATTGTTTTTAAAAGGATTGTGAACTCCTATATTCTGTAACCCACGAATCCGGGTATATCCACTTGTATCATTAAAAGAAAAAATAGATGACCAAGCACATTCGTTAGAATTCTATGGTTTTTTTTCTTTCCAGTTGTGTTTTTAAGGGCCGATAAAGTTTTACTAAAATAATATTATATCTGTTGAGACGTTTAATAATATAAATTGAATTGCAGTTACTAAATGGAAGTTTTTCATTCATTAAACCTTTATGACCATTATTTTTCTTTCTTTCTTGCGTGTTCTTTTCTCAAAAAATAAATTCAGAATTTTTACCGTTGTACAAACTATAAAAGTGATTTTTCATACCAAACAGAAAGATAGGTATATTTGAATGATACGTAGTGAATAAGAAATATCGGACGGGCATTAATAGATAGTCATGTAAACTACAAAATCTTTGTATATGAAACTATCATCACAAATCATTAATTTATTGAAAAATACGGGAAGCTTCACTCAAATCGAAATGTGGATATGCATTAATAACTTTAGAGGGAAAGTCCCGTAAGAGAATATGTCGCCAATTTGCGTATTTTATAGAAAACAGCATGGCGCACACATTGTTCTAACCTGAATCGTATTTAGATGAGCACATATAAAAATTGCACAATACAATATATGTTCTTTTATTTTCGAAATTTTTTTTATGTTATAGTATATAAGGCATTGTATACATTGTTATAGTATATTAGGTTATAGTTTATAAGTATTGGTATTTTACATAATCTTTAGTTCTATGAGCCACAACCAATATAAGAGTGAGAGGTGCCAATTTGTGTATCGTCCAAGTAGCTCAGTTGCTAGAGCATTTTTGCGCTATGCCACTGGCCCGGATTCGAGTTCTGGCTTGTTTACTTTTTCACGCTGTTGGTTTTACGCCTAGATAGCAAAGTAAAAAAATCATACAAATAAAATTCAATATTTCGAGCATGTTTCCTACTTACAAAATTATATATTTACTATACCATTTCCCGGATGCTGAGTTAAATTTGTTTCATGTTTATCACAGGGTTGAGTCTTTTGAAGAAATTCAATGTTGTGCTGCAGATGCAACATAGCCAAAATATAATAGTGAATGGTGCCAGACTGGATATCGCCTGCTTAGCTCAGCCTGTACAATATTGGTCAATTATGCCAATGACCCTGGTGTTGGCCTGCAAGCTTCTCACTTTTTTGGTTTTGCGTCTAGTTTGAAAAGCGAAAAATAAAAGCAATTACAGGAATATTTTTCTTTCGTTTAAACTTCTCTGTTTATAACACGTCTCAATTACAGACATAATTTTTTACGGTTGAATGCTAAATTTGAAGAATATTTGATCGTCTTATGATAACTTTCATTAATTGCGTGAAATATTTTGTCCATTTTTTATTCGACTGTATTATGAGACATCTAAACTGGACATATTTTAATTTTAACAAAACTGTCCAAATTATAAGTTTTTTTTTTAAATTTATTTATTTAATTTCATTACTATGTTACTTTAAGAAACTCATACAAGTATTATAGATGGAAAAAATGTAAGCCAATTCTCCCCTTCTCATATAATTATTTGAAAGAAATGAGGCGTTTCATGCACTCATAAATAAAATTGTGTGAAAATTGTCATTTTAATAATAATTTCTATATTAAATACAAAGATTAAAAAAAAACCTTTTTTTTTAATTTTTCGTAAACGGTGTCCAAATATGTTTGCATTACATATAAGCATCGTTAAGAATTTTCTTTATATATAGGACATTTGTACATAATAGAGTCAAAAATAAGAATTTAAAATCATGTAATTAAGTAAAAAGATCTATTAAATGTTGAATGAAATTACAATTTTGAAAAACACAAGACAGCTAAAATGTACCAGTTATGGCATGAACCTGCATTTTGGATGATCGCATGTTTTAGTCGAATTCGAATTTTAAGTTGAAAATTTTCCTAAATTATCCAATTGTTGAAAACTTGATTTTAATCGACTGTGTTTTGCATAGATGGCAATATAATATATTATAATACGATCAAATCTTGTGTGTGTGTTTGTATGCAAATTTAATATGCAAAATGTCTCTAAAGAATTTCACTGAGTTTTGTATCCAACCGTTTTGCGATATTTGAAGAACGTTGGGGTAGGTCACACGTTCTAGAAAATTTGATTAGTGAGTTATTTTGGGATTACTACGAGTCTGTGAATTTCAGTAGGAATAAAGGTAAAAACAGTTATTTTGTTGTTGAATAGTTGGTAGTATACAAATTCATAAAACTGGCAACATTTCACAAAATGTGGAGAAATATGGGCGACATTTTCAAGCTGGGGAGGATTTAGTGAAAAAATCACTTTCAAGATATGAAGGAATTATCTAGAAATTCACAGTAGGAGCTTAGATACATAATTCAATCAATCAGAGTTCAACTTAAAATGCAGTTTCTAATGATGTCACTTCGTTGTAAATTTTTAAGTAATATAAAATTTAGAAATATGCAGATAGATTTAATATTGATTCTTTCTATAAGCCATAGTGTTAGAAAATAAAATTTTTTATAACAATCATACAGCGAGAATTTATTCTTATCTCGAGTTGGACACAAACCTTATATTAACCAAGCGTAGTAGTCTAAGAGCTAGCAACGTTTTCGTCACCTTATTTTATCAAGGCTCAATTTTCTATATGTTCTTCCGATTTATGGTGTAGTACGTTTGCGGGCAGTCTGGCAGTCAGGAGACGTTGCGTTTACCAGCGGGAAAAAGAGTTATGCAGGTCAAAAAACTTTAAAATTACGTCAATTTATCAAGGCTCATTTTTCTATATGTTCTTCCATTTTATGGTGTAGGACGTTTGCGGGCAGTCTGGCAGTCAGGAGACGTTGCGTTTACCTGCGGGAAAAAGAGTTATGCAGGTCAAAAAACTTTAAAATTACGTCAATTTATCAAGGCTCATTTTTCTATATGTTCTTCCATTTTATGGTGTAGGACGTTTGCGGGCGGTCTGGCAGTCGGGAGACGTTGCGTTTACCTGCGTGGAGAAGGGGTTATGCAGGTCAAAAAACTTCAAAATTACGCCCTTTTAGCATGATTTTTGTTCATAACGTCAGTTTCTACTAGATATTTGTGATATTAATCCATTATTAACAGACATTAGCAATGTCTCTAAGACCCTGCCTGATCCACATTTATATTTAATATCTCGCTTTGGTAAACAGACATACTTTAATTAATTTTCCAGACACAAATTCGGCTGCAAAGTTAATGCCGGACGGCTTTAAATATGGCAACGAAAGTGCCTGTTTCAGAAGTGTTTTACAGTTTAAAAATTATAAGCCATCTTTACGTCATTTTATCAAGTTTAAAGATAACAAGATATTAAACTTAGTCTAGCAGAAAACCTATAATTAGTTTGCCAGACACAAATTCGGTTGCAAAGTTAATGCAAGACGGCTTTAAATATGGCAACGAAAGTGTCTGTTTCAAGAGTGTTTTATAGTTTAAAAATTATGTCATCTTTACGTCATTTTATCAAGCTTAAAAGTAACAAGATATTACTCTTTGGCTAGCAGCCAACCGATAATTAATTTGCCAGACACAAACTCGGTTGCAAAGTTAATGCCAGAAGGCTTTAAATATGGCAACGAAAGTGCCTGTTTCAAGAAACGGCATCTTTTGTAGGGATTTGGCTTCATTTAAGGACAGTCAACCCTTAATTGTTACCAAAGCAACAATCATTTTTTCGTAAATATATATATATATATATATATATGTATATATATATAGTGTATGTCGAAAAAAATGTTTAATTTTGTCTGATTAATGTAAATTTATGTAATTGTATTTTTTAAACTATATAACACTCCTGAAACAGGCACTTTCGTTGCCATATTTAAAGCCGTCTGGCACTAACATTGCGACCGAGTTTGTGTCTGGAAAATTAATTATAGGTTGTCTGTGAACCAAAGAGTAATATGTTACCTATAAATGTGGATCTGGCAGTGTCTTAGTGACATTGGTAATGCCTGGTAATAATGGATTAATATCACAAATAGTTAGTAGAGACAGATGTTATAAACAAAAATCATGGTAAAAGGAGGTAATTTTGAATTTTTTTCACCTACATAACCCCTTCTCCCGCAGGTAAACACAACGTCTCCCGACTGCCAGACCGCCCGCAAACATACTACCCCATAAATCGGAAAAACATATAGAAAAATGAGCCTTGATAAAATGACGTAATTTGGAGGTTTTTTGACCTGCATAACCCCTCTTCCCGCTGGTAAACGCAACGTCTCCTGACTGCCAGACTGCCCGCAAACGTACTACACCATAAATCGAAAAAACATATAGAAAAATGAGCCTTGATAAAATGACGCGTATTTTGACGTTGCTAGCTCTTAGATTATAGCTCCATCTTCTCCGCTGGTTTTGTATAAACATTACATTCGTATGCAACATAATTAGACTAAAACTATATATATCTAAATGTTGATTTCGCCAACAATCCAAAAATATATCATGTCCATTCTTTTCCGTTACTGTTTAACTTTAAAATATCCACATATTGTGTTTCTATTTCAATAAGTATATTATTTTCAAAATGCAATAGTTATAGAAATTTAATATTTATAATCTGAAATAAGGAAAAGGTATTTCATTAAGAGTTTCAATTTAACATGTTTCCTGTTGTTCATTAACACATGCAATTGTAAAATAAGTCAGTTTTCGTGAAGTTATATATAGCGTTTATAATATAATGTCGTAATATTTATCTACTTTGATACATGTAGTTATTTTTCTTAAGTTCTGGTCTTAGTGAAATTACTATCAGGTGCACTCAGTGATTTATAAAAGTTGTTTTCCTTGTCACGTTGATGTACTTTCATAATCTTCGTTTACTTTTCTTCCCTAATCGACAGTCACAAGAATGCTATAAAAATAATTTTCGTCACGCGATCTTACCAATTTCTACTAAATAATGCTTAACTAGCTTACTATGGATTTATTATTGCAAGGATTTTTTACCTATTTATAAAATTATCGCAATAATACTTTTACGAGGTAAATGGTTTTTCTGAATAGTGGATGTCATTCACGATAAAGGAGGTTTTATGCCTTTGTATTTATTTTAAAGAGATTATACTAAATGTATTTTCTTTAAAATATTAATCTACCCTATATGTATATCTACCCTATATATATAAAATCCTAATGAAACGGATTTTTGAAACGGCTGAAATGAAACGAATTTATAAAACGATTCTACGAAACGACTGATTAAACAGCTGATAATGTTTCACTGCGAATTCTCCAAAAATATGGAATACTTTGCGATGAAATTAACACCAAAATACCGTATTAATCCGCAGATCACAAAACTGGTATTAGAATTTTTAAATTCGAAGTAGTTTTCGATACATTAATTTTTTTCTAATTTTAAATAGTTCTCTCTAATGATAGCAACTGAAATTTTAATCATAACATATATTTTTTTTTTTCCATATTTTAGTAAAGGTTTCATTTTAAACTAATTTGGCAACCAGTTTGGCCTCCCCTAAATGTATACTAAGAAATGTATCATATTACTTTTATTCATAATTCAATTTGTATTTCATTATTATTTTATTTAATACAAAACTTTCATTTAAATCTGAGATATTTAAAATAAATGGCTTTCACTTCTTTCTTTTTTTTTTAAACGAAACGAAAAAAAAAACATAATAGGCACAGATGTCATATACGCAACGGTGTACCTAATTTGCGCCAAAATGGCGTTATTTTGCTTGACATGGTAACCCGGTTATTGTTGCTTATATTTATTAATAAATGTTGATTTGAATTTATTTTCTTTTTATTTACAAAAAATGTTTAAATTGTTTTGTTATAGTTATTAATTAAACTTTTTTTAATTCATTGTTATTTCTTTTAAAAAATAATAAAAATCACTTAAAAATACATATGTAACTGGTATTCGAAAACGAGGTTTTCGCAAAATTGTAATTGCAAAAATATAATAAAAATTGCAAAATTTCGTAAAATAAAAATTACGGCAAGCCCGATGCGTATATGACAAAGCAACAAATCATGACATTTAACTTCAACTTCAAAGCAATGTTTTAATGTTACTACTTCTCCTGTCGACCGATTTTGCCAAATTATATAAATCGCCAAACCACTGGCCAAATTATTCAAATTGACACAATTTTTCATTTTAAATATCGAAAGAACAAATAAATTAGTATACTATTAATAAAAATACAAATAAAACGTCGAAATAAAAATCCCTTGATGGCGTAAACACATGCAACTTCCTTAAAGTCAAGTGAATGTGACATTTACGATAAACCATTATTGGCATTTAATCTTATAGTTTGGGGACAGATTTTTGGTCGATGGGATGACCAAGTAGCACCGTTTTAATTTATTATTCGAAAAAAAAAAATCCCTGCCGGCTCTGGCCTACAGGCGGAGGTAGACTTCGATTTTAAGTACTAAATTCACCAACAAAACTTAAATCAAGATTAGAGGTAAACCCAGTTCCTTCACTAAGAATGAACTCTAGGGAGCTAAACATTTTCTGAAAATTCTAATATACACGAATACACACACGCATGTATATGGGATAGGTTTAAAAATGGCTAAAACAAATTCAGAGAACCTCAAAGTGTTAAAATATGTTAATATTTCCATAGTCGGGTTTTTATCATGTTTTAATAAGTTTCTTCAAACTCACATGGCGTTACATATTCACCTGCTGAGGTCCATTATATTTCTAATATGACGCAATACTTTTTTTTTTTAATTCGTCAAACTATTTATTTCATTTTGAGTTTCCATGCTGAAATATTGCTCTAGAAAACTTATGACGTAATGTTCAATTTGTTTTCAATTCGTCAAACTATTTATTTTATTTATTTTTTCACGTGAAATTCTTGCAATAGAAAAGCAATTGTTGTGGTGAAAATTTTATTGTTCTTTTTTTAATTGTTGGCAACTGCTATAACAAAAAATAATTATTTTTTCATGTCATTGTTGTGTAAGAGCTGGTTTTATCAGAATCTTATTAAGACGGTATTCAAAATTTTTAATCCCCCCCCCCCATTTCCATTCCCTTGGGCCGATTTTGCCCTTTTTCAATCCCCGCCGAGCCATCTCAAAGTTGTTGGTGAGTTTGAAAACGATCCGTGCATAATTGCGATTTTTATCGTGCGGACAAAATTTAGTACATACATACATATATATATATATATACATATAACCTTTTTAAGTGGGGGTGGTTTTGGGTTCCTAGGGTCATATAATGAAAAGTTATGAAGGAATTTTTCAAAAGTCGCACCATGGTAACGACTGCAATAGGTAGTATTTCTTACGAAACTACCTAATACTGCAAAGTAATAACCCAGATAGCATAAACATTAGCAGCAAGTTTGATTTTTTCTGACATTTTCTTGCTTTGACAATTTTGAATGGAGAAATTCTCAGCAAATTTCCCGCAAGGTATACCATCCCCCACTTGCATGAGTAGTTTGTTGTGAAACTGATGGAAAGACTGTCTTTAATTAATTAAAATGACGAAAGTAAATAATCCCTCTGGTGAGAGAATAGACAATCAGCACATACGCAGAAATTGCAGAAATTTTATTCGGTATGCACCGCTTTTTCTAAACGCTATTATTATCGAATTACAAAAAAAAAGGCTCGTATTGATAAGTACAAATATTACCTGAACTTGTTTATGGTGGTGAAAACAAAGCATTCACCTACTGACGGTGTGTTCGCATCATTAGACCTGATCAGGTCTATGGACACTCTCCCCCCTATCCTCGGAGGGGTTAAACTTATAGTTGTAACAGTTGTAAACAGATAGTGGAGCGTGGAAAGATTACTACTTTGCAGTAAGTTTGCAGTGTTTTTTATTACTTGTATGCCTTTAATTTGCAATAAATTTGATACACCATGAATTTAAGTTGCACGACAAGTTACCGGGTGTCCTAAAAAGGACTGACTGATTTTAAAATTCAATAACTTGCAAACGGTGACAGATATTTAAAAAATTCTTGCAGGAGGGTGATGCATAAGGTCAAAAGTTTTTTTACAGTGATTTTCAATTTTAGTTCGAATTACAAACAATAGATGGCGCTGCGATCAATAGACGCTAAATTCAGGCTCGATTTTTGGTACTCCATGGCCCGGATAATACATTTACATCTCCTTTTTCCGCATGGATCAAGAGAAAGGACCAAAAATCGAGCCTGTATTTAGCGACTATTGCTTACAGCGCCATCTATTATTTGTAATTCGAACTAAAATCGAAAATCACTGTAATAAAACTTTTGACCTTATGCAAAAACCTCCTGCAAGAAATTTTTAAATATCTGTCACCGTTTGCAGGTTATTAAATTTTAAAATCAGTCAGTCCTTTTTGGGACACCCGGTAGTTGCAAGTTCAAAGTGTGGTGACTTCGGCGTTTGAGTTATCTTGCTGCAGTCTTGTTATGAACTTTCAGTTTTGTCATGCTGAGCTTTCTGCAACTTTGCAGGTTTTTAAAGCAAGACTGCTGCAAACTTTCTGAAAATTAAAAATGCTAACTGGGAATCTTTCCATGTCATACTATCTGTTTACAAATGTTACACTATAAGTTTAACCCATTCGGAGGGGCCCATAGACCTGATCTGGTCTATTGATGCGTACGCACCGTCAGAAGGCGCATGCGTCGTTCTTTTCACCATAAACAAGTTAAGGTAATATTTCAACCTTTTTAATTCAAGCCTCTTTTGGTAATTGATACGTATAGCGTTTAAAAAAAGCGGTGCCAACCGAATAAAATTTCTGCGTATGTGCTGATTGTCTATTCTATCAACAGAGGGGTTTTTTTTTTTTTGGCTTTCGTCACTTTCGTGAATTAAAGACAGTCTTGCCATCAATTTCACAACAAACTACTCATGCAAGTGGGTGATGGTATACCTTGCGGGAGATTTGCTGCGAATTTCTCAATTCAAATTTGTCACGGGAAGATAATATCAGAAAAAAAAATCGAGAGTTCCTTTTGCACTTTTTAATACCTCGGTACCAGTTGACGCCAGCTTTCCCGTATTGTAATTTTAACTTATTTAATCTCTCAAAGTTTGAGATTAAGTAATATGAAAATTTCCTTACTAAAATGCTAGTTTTCATATTTAAAATTTCCGTATTACTTAACCCTTAAATGCCGAGTGTTGCCTTTCGGCAACATACCCAATTTAGGCTTCTAAAATACTATTAAAATAATTTTGAAGCTATAATGCCTAATGTTGCCAATAAAATACATTCTGAAAATATTATTAAGTCGATTTTCAACATGTAGATGGCAAAACTTGTGCTGTTTAAGAATAAAGATAAATTTATTTATTTTTTCAATTGTTGCTAAATGTTCTTTTTGTTTTATTTTGAAGTTTGCGAAATACTCTATTTTGTTCTGCAGTGAGCAAATAACATTTATTTCTTATCATAGTTCTTAATTTTCTTGTGTGTTTAATATTATAGAATTTTATCAAAGAAAAATATTTTTTTCAATTAAACACCAGTATTGCCGGTTAGTAACAAACTGTTTCTTAAGCATAAACCATACTTAAAACAAAATAGGATTTTTAAAAGTATTTTTCCCATGATTTATTTAAAAAATGAAAGCCAAAAAACATTTTTCAAAAAACATTTTTTAAATTACATCTGAAAAATCAGGCATTTAAAGGTTAAATGGCAGATTTTTGTACCAACCGGCGTTAATGAGTTAAGGGTCATTCAAAAGTCCGGTCTGACCAACCAGTATAAAATAATCCAATAAACATTTTTTTTTTTTTTTTCTGAGCGTATTTAGAGTCTGTATGTATTTCTAAATCGGCTTGATCCCGTGAAGAAATGGATAGCTTCAAATAATGCAAATATGACCGTAATCTTATTATCTTGATATTTTAAGGGGTTAGTAATTTTACATTAATATTTGTGAACCTAAATTACCAGTCCCCTAAAATATCAATTTCATAAAAAGAAATCTTTCCGCCATGTATGGTGTCATTTTGTAAGCGCTAAAGCAATGAATGCGTACAGGATGGTCATAAAAAAAACTTCCCTCTATATGAAACCCTAGCGGCCCAACCGCTCAACCAATCGAAAAGAAATTTTAGATATACAGTAAAACCTCCCTAAAGCGACCACGTTCCGTTCCAATAAAAGTTGGTCACTCCGAGAGGTGATCTCTTAATGGAAGTCATTTTAAAATCTAGATTTTAATTGTTGAAAAAAGGTAACAATTACTGTTACTAAAATTTATTTTTCACATTAAGAAAATATATGAAAATTTAAATATCTAAACAAAAGTTAATTACATAAGTTAATTACTGCAGAGTTAAAAAAATGAATACATTGCTTTGATTTTACTAGTTTTGTCTTAAATAACTTTTATTTCCAAGTCCCTTCAAAGTTCAGTAAATAAATGATTTTTTTTTTGGACGTGAACAAATAATGACGATTTCATTAATTTATCTATTTCTTTGAGAGTTTCCTGACAGAGCAGGGCAGGGGAGTTTACTAACCGTCATTCTTAATTTGTCATCAGAATTAAATTCATTGCCTAAAAAAGCACAAAGGGGTTTAAGCACTTAAAAGTTAGCGGAATAAAAAAAAATTATAAACTTAGTTTAGAGGTTTGATGAGTAGTGCTCTCTCCGGAATTATTTTTCTAATAAAACCTTCTTCAAGCGACCAGGAAAAAACGGAATTTATTTCATTTTCTTCAAAGAAATGAGTCGCTCTTGGAGGGAGTTCAACTGGGATGGTCTCTGAATGGAGGTAAAATTAGTACTGAGCCTATGGGAATATATTTCGTTCCATGAAATAATGGTCGTTCAGGGAGGTGGTCGGACAGGGAGGTTTCACTGTACTTATTTGAAGATATGCTCTCGAGATCGTGATAATTTAAAAGAATAGAGCTCTCACGGTTACAGTTACAGTGAAAAAATTTCGAAATTTGCTAATAGCAACACCCATTTTTTTCATGCGCAAATTCATCAGCGCATTGAAAAAACGTAAATGACGTTGGAATAATACACGTACGATAAAAATTGCCGGCGTAAAAAATACACTTGCAAAAAAGACCATTCCGAAGAATGAAGGAGTGACTACAAAACATGTTTTTCAGTAGGCGATTTTTTTTTTTTTTTTTTTACTTGTGAACTGAGTAATGTTGTAAAGTTTGTTTTAAAATATGTTTTTGAGTTGTGTTTGTGTACATATAGTGAAAATAAAAATGTAATCATTTGTTTTAGAGAGCTGAATATTACGTTACATAGGAACTAATTAGGATTGAGTGTCACGATTTTATACCGGCAATTTTAGTCATGCATGCATCTTTCCGACGCCATTTATGGTTTTTCGATGCACTGAGGAATTTGCGCAAAAAAGGGTGTTGAAATTCGAAAATTTCGAAAAATTTTTTACTGTAACCGTAACCATGACAGATCTATTGTTTTAAATCATCTAGATCTCGAACGCATAACTTCAAATAACTAAATCTGAAATTTCTTTTCGATTGGTTGAACGGTTAGGTCGCTAGGGGTACATATATCGGGGAAGTTTTTTTATGACCACCCTATTTGTAGTGTTGTTTAAACTTCAGGGCTCAAGATGTTAAACATGTCAACAACAGAAAACTGTTTTAGAAATAAATCTAACTATGCTTCGCGTATAAACATGGAATTAAATAAGTAAAGATATATGAAATAAATTTCTTGGTTTGAAACGTGTTTTAACCTGGGTTAAATAGCACCACATTTTACGAAAAAATAGTTGGATGTCCTCAAGTAAGCCTTAACAATTTTCAAAGTCAAACTCTAGAGTTATACATAATTTTTATTTAAAAAAAAAATCTTTTTTTGTGATTCCCTGGTGATTATGTTGAGTGCGGTATATGCAAAGATCCTCCTTGTTATGGGTATCAGTTTTCCATTGGCAGAAGTTATCTCTCACAAAATTCCCGCCTTTTACTACGAAGTAAGTTAATTTATATTACAATTTTGGTTGACTGAAATTTGTTTATTTCGAATTTTTATTACTATTTATCTAGTCTTTGCTAGCGCTCACACTCTAAAAAAATTCTTCAAAAGACTTTAAACGTACAGTGTTAAAAATTTTGCATCATTCTGGCAGGTCATTCGACCGTTTTTTAAAAAAAACGGTTTCATAACCATAATTTAACTATACTATGACCATAAAATGGCCAATAATATGGTCAGAATAGTGTTAAATTTACAGTTGTGTAACCGTTTTCGGAAAAAAACGGCCAAATGACCTGCCAGAATGCTGCAAATTTTTAACAGTGTACCGACAGCACAGTTACTGGAACAATCCCGTGATTAAAAAAAATATATATCTGTTATTTGAAGAAATTTAAGTCTTTTAACCGGAGATTTTCAGGAAATTTCAAGCTTTGATATGCGATTTTTTTTGTGATTTGAGAAGAAAAAACATAGATAAATATTTCGTTTCTGAAACAGAAAAATATTTAAAGCATAATTGCCGAAACAACTGTATGATGTTACGAAAACGCAGCTTAAGATTTCTTGAGGATTTCAGGAAATGTATAGCTTGCTTAGGCTCAAGAAGTTTGAGTATTTCGAGAGAAAATACGTAAATCAAAACGGAAAATATTCATGTATTAACGGAATATAACAAACAATAAAATAGCGCATTTAGAGTGTATATATAGAAACAATATACCGCCTGCTATTACAAGGCAACATACAACTTTCCATTTCAACCTTGTACTTAAGGGATTTAGTCACGCTTATTGTTTACCTGTAATAAAACAGCAATGACAATCTCTAAAAGTAAAAAATAAATAAATAAATAAATAAATGATAATAAATAAATAAATAAATACCGTGATTATTCATACTCGATTTCATACTTTTATAGAGCGTGTACAGTTTTAATACAATTTTTCGCTTTATTAAATAGCTGAAAAATATTAAAATTTCAATGATTGAACATTGTGATCGCAAATTCTGAGATTTAAATTATAAATGTAATTTTTTAAATCTTAAATATTGGTTCCAGATTTTCCGGAAATTCCAAAGAGTTTACGCATCTTTGTTTTTCAAAATTTTGCCAGTAATGTAAGATAGTCAGATTTTTCGGTTACAAATGGGAACAAGTTTCTAATTTTATGCGAAAGAAAAATCTAAGGATTAAAGCGAATCCGTAATTGTTGGCATATGTGAATAAGTTAAGATCTATATTTTGCAAATTAACTGCCAACTGTGTTTTTTCATTTAGGGCTTCTACCTCTATTTGTACATAGGCAGCATTTCGTTCCTCATCTACGTGTACTTGTTCCTTCTCCGCACCAATAACCCGAAATCTAACTCCTTGTTAAGCAGGTATTAAAGCGGGTGGGTCCAGTCGCCAATAGCATCGGCACCCTGGATACTCCAAGCCATAAAAAAAGGTACAACGATGCTGTTGCTCACTGTGGAAGCTTCTATCTCAGACTTGGAGCTCTTGGTAAGAAACGTATCTAGCTCTCTCGCGCATAATAATCTCATATGAGGCTTAGATTAAAAATAAATTTTTAATCAGCAGTGATTCTAAATCTGTTGGATTTTTTATTCAGAAATTGCGAATTGATGTAAAAAATTCTAAATAATTATTTTATAACAATAAAGGACTTTACGTTGTAATATCCAATACAAAACAAATAGGTGTTGCTATCCAACATACTATTTATTCACAAATTAAAAGATGTAAAATAAACATATGAATAACATAAATCTCTGCGTTTCGGTTTAATTTTTAAAATCTTCATCAGGAGAAAAATTTTCTAAAATATAAATCGAAAAAAACGCTTTATATGCTACATCTTCAAAATCTAATTAAAATTAGTAAACGGTTCAATGGAAACTTCTCAAGTCCAAAAAACAGCCCTGTGGCGCCATCTGCTATCCGAAGTAAATAACGAAGAAGGAAGGGCTGTACAAAACCATGAGAATTTTCATAGATCATTCAAAATAGAAATCCATATTTCAGGAATGTGAAAGGAAACATTATATTTACAAATTTCTTGGTTCCTTAAACGAACTTCATTTTCGTTATTTAATTCGGATAACAGATGGCGCCACTGAGCTGTTTTTTGGATTTAAGAAGTTGCCTTTGAACTGTTTATCAATTTGAATTAGATTTTGAAGATGTAGCATGTAAAGTGTTTTTGTCGATTTATATTTTAGAAAATTTTACTCCTGATGAAGGTTTTATTTGTTAAACCGAAACGTAGAGATTTATTTTATTCATACGCAGGGCTGCCACAGGCGACTATTTTTTTAATTCTATCTCGCACCACTTTTATAAAAGAAATTTTTTTATCATACACTTTGACAACATCTGCAAGAGAAATATACTACAAAATGTATTCTCTTAAAATAGTGCTGCGAATAGAATTTAAAAACAGTCGCCTGTGGCAGCCCTGCATACGTTTATTTTACATCTTTTAATTTCTGAATAAATAGTACTTTGGATAGCAACACCTATTTGTTTTGTATTAGTAATTTTACTTTATTTTATTTTAGAAACGTCTATCATTTTATAAAATAAAAACTACTATTCAAACTTTCAACAATTTCAAAGAGAGCGAAACCGTGACGAAACACTCAGAGTTTTACTGATTTCGTCAAAAATTTCTCACATTTTATTTTGTATAAAATATTTCTACCCGTCCGAACGTTTCAGAATTTTTGTTGGTGATGTAAATCTGGTCTATTGAAATGCTCTAAAAAGATTCTGTTAAAATAAGGACGTTTAAGTTACTTTTAGCGTAGAAAAATATCATCACTGTGAGGCGCGAAGTGACGTGAGTAGATAATAAATGGGCGTTCTGCATAAGCTGCACGGCTGCAAGGGTGAAGGTCATTTGAAGGTCGTGCAGCATGACCTCTGCATGGGGTATGAAGGTCATGCGGCGTCTCTTATAGGCGGGGTCAAGGTGATGCGGCGGTGAAGGTGATGCGTCATCTTATAGTATGAGGGGTTATTTTGAGTTTAATTATTTTACTAATGATAATTAATTTTAATTGGGGGACTTTAACTTTTTTCGGGGTAATTTTTGAAGATTGAATTTTGGGAGATTGATTTTTTTTTCTTACCGTACTACAGTATGAGGGGTAATTGTAAGTTTTTTTTTTTTTTTACTAATGATAATTAATTTTAATTGGGGGACTTTAACTTTTTTCAGGGTAATTTTTGAAGATTGAAATTTTTTGAGATTCATTTTTTTTCTCACCGTACTACAGTACTTAGGGATAATTTTACATTTGAAAAATACATTAACGATAATTAATTAAGAAATTTTAATTGGGGGACTTAAACTTTTTTTGGAGTAATTTTTTGAAATTTTTGGGACATTGATTTTTTTTTTTTTTTTTTTCGTCGTACGAGGGGTTATTTTATGTTTGATATTTTTTCATTAATGATAATTAATTAAGAAATTTTAATTGGGGGACTTTAACTTTTTTGGGAGTATTTTTGAAGATAGAATTTTTCGGGGAAATTGATTATTCTTTTCGTCGTACTCCAGTACGAGGGGTTATTTGTACTTTTAAAAAATTAATTAAGAATTTTTAATTGGGAGACTTTAATTTTTGGGAGTAATTTCTGAGATAGATTTTTTTTTCTTTTCGAGGACATATATTTTTTTTAGCACACTTGAGTTTTCGGTGTTTTTACTGGCAACGATTTTTAATTTGGGAACTTTCAAATATTTTTTTCGCGATTTTCCTTTAGCAATCGAATTTTAAACATTAATTAAAAATTTTAATTGGGAGACTTTATCTTTTAACGCGAATTTTTAGATAAAAATGGAATTTTAAACATAAATTGGATGAGAGGACTTTACGCGATTCAATTTAGTGATGTATGCGCTTGACTATTGAGTATTAATTAAAATTTTGAATGAGGTCACATGTGAATTTTGTTATTTAGTGTTAGAATTTTTGTCTGCAAATTTTTAAATAGTACTGCTTCCACCAGTGCCACCCTATTACCAGTGGCTGAGAGGTTATGCTCACTAAGCTAATAGACGGGAAGTGCTGGGTTCGATCCCAATCGCACCCCTCGGCCTAATCGTTCGGAGTTTTCTTCGAACCATGGATTTTCATGCGTAAATTCGGGTTAGGTTACCTTAGAAAGACCTTCACGAAGGGCACTCACCCCTATATCCCTAGTGTAGATAATCAATCGCGCCCGTCGGCCTAATCGTTCGGAGTTTTGTTTGAGTCATGGATTTGCATGCGTAAATATTGGTTAGGTTCCCTTAGAAAGACCCAGACGAAGGGCACTCCCTCCCTTTATCCATAGTGTAGATAATCGGTCGTCAAAATTAACCCACCTTTTTAATAGTACTAGTAAACTTTAGAATTTTTTTTCTGAATCCGTGTTTGATGAGTAGATATTTTTTCTCGGTTTTATACAAAAATAGAAATTGATAAGATATTTTTGAGGATATCGGTTTTTTGGATTGTTTTGCAATGTTTAGGTATGTATTGTTTAATGCATATGAAAATTTATTTTGAAAAAAACATGAAATGCCATTCCTAAAGATATTAGGAAATTTTCCCCCTACACCTAAATGAATTTATATTTGTGAAATATAGAGTTACCTATTTAATGGTGTGTTTGAATTTAGAATCACCAATATACCTTAACCCGAAATTTTATTGAGGCATGTTTTCGAAAAGTTTCATATTTTAAAAAACTAGAAAATCGATTTTTAAACGAAGCGCTTTTTAAACATACATAATTTTTGAACGTTTCTATCGAAACACTTTGAATTTTTAATAAGATTTTGGAAAAAAAACGCACTTTTGACAAATTTTCGCTAATAATTGCGCTTTTTAGAATAAAACTATACCTTAGTTTACCTTAGTTTTAGAATACTTTACTTTAACACTATTTGATGTTACATATATTTTTCAAAAATAAAACAAACTTACTTTAATATTTTTCGACATAAGTAAAATCTTGTAGCCCCAAGAAACGCGTGTGATAATGTACACTCTACTGAGTTCGTTATCTTGGAAAGTGAGAAGTGATTCACTTTATTTAGATAAGGATTTTTCCCAAATACAGTGGATTAAACGATATTAGATTTTTATTACGATTGACTAATGGGGGTTACAAAGTAAGATAAGCTAATGAGAGATAGAAATTAATGTGTAGCGTGATTGGATCTTTTTTCTTAAAGGGATTAAAATTAAAAACACTATCAATGATTAACTCATATGATTTCAAAATTCATTTAACATTACGTCACACAAAACGAATTTAATTAATAAATGTATAATTAGGATTTTCAAATAATTAATTTAATATTACGTCACACAAAACAAATTAAATGAATAAATGCATAATTAAAATTGCGTCACAATTTTTGAATGATTTTATTAATCTAGAATTTATATCAAATTCGGAGTCAATTTTTTCTCATCGATTTAAAAAAAAAAAAATTGGAATATTTTTTAGCAATTTAATGCATGTGTTACATTTATTTAGGATTTAACTATTTTATAATTATACCTTTTAAAACGGATACTTTTTAAATTGATTCATTAACCGCGAGACTACTTCAAACATGTCCTTGATGAGTCATCACGAATAACACTCGAAAACATGAAAGTTTTAATAAATGTATTGAGGTTTATGAAAAGTAACACTTATTGAAATTTATTTAATATTTGAAATAAACATTACGCGCAGTGACCGTCAGGCATACATTTTAAAATATAGATCTAGTTCAAAT
The DNA here is from genome assembly GCA_963932465.1 of Maratus speciosus. Classification (NCBI taxonomy): domain Eukaryota; kingdom Metazoa; phylum Arthropoda; class Arachnida; order Araneae; family Salticidae; genus Maratus; species Maratus speciosus. The sequence continues at coordinate 195,713,852 of OZ010793.1, read as the reverse complement.
TTTACTAAGTTTCGTAATGGAGGTCACGTTATACCCTAACCAATCATACTATTTAGTCAGGGATTGCTATTTTGGAATTATCTAAATTAGTTACAAAACTTCTCATTTTTTAATAACTACACTAATCATAAGTATTGTTTAATCAAATAAATATAATTTCTATCGTTCTTGTTACTTAACAAGATATAAATACCTTATACATATGCTGTATTGATTCTGGTTTAGTTTAGTGCATATAAATTTTAACTAATATTTTTCTTTTAGTAGATATAACAATATTCGCCAACATATATATATATATATATTTAACATTATTCAAATTTCGCACAAACCTTTAAATAATTTTGGAAAAAATATTTCATTTTTAGAAGATTAACCATAATATTAATTTTAAACCTCTTAATTCTTTTTTAATTGAGGTAGTACGATAGAAAATTAATATATTCGACACAATAAAGAAATCACTAATTCATATCAACAATGATTTTAAGCATTATGTTAAAATTCGAGATTTTTCATTTACAAATAATTTGAAAAATAAAACCTTTAGAAGTAAATTGACTTACTTCTATTAATTTTCCATCTAAATCCAAAAGGCTTTCAAACAGAAACAACACACCACATACAGTTTTGTGTCACTATATGAAATGAATCAGGATTTTTCACCCCAATCTCTTATCTCTGGGGTAATTCCTAGAACTAACTCATGCGATACGCACAATATTACATCGTAATTTGAATCTAAGAACAGTGTTAATGAATTTAATATGATGCGTTATTAATAAGGGATTAAATATAATGTGTAATTAATAAGGGATTTAGTTAATTTGTTTCGTTATTAATTAAAACCTGAATATAATTATGTCTTTTTAAGTCTTATTTAATAGAATAGGAATACTTTTAAAATTTTCAGGAGGTTTTTTTCAGAAACACTTTTTAAGAATACTTTTCTTAATGAATGTGTAATTAACATTTTTTAAATTAATTAATTTATACGTAATTAAATTTTCAAAATTAAAATAAATATAAAATAGAAGAGAAATTATTTTCAAATTTATTAAGCAACATACAAGTTATTATTAGGTAATATTTCAAATTGCTGCAAACTTTAAACATGTTGAGTTATCACTGAGAATTTAATAACGAGGTATTTGAATAGTAATGCTAACCAGAATTTGAAAAATAATTTTCATATTAAGTAACTTGTATAACTTGCTACAAACATGACTTTCTTTTGAACACACTAGAGTGGGATTGAATTTTTAAAGACATATTTATCTCACATATTTAAAGTAAAGACTTGTGCTAAATTTTCAACTAAAATATTTCTCACTTAAAAGTTAACTTCTTTCATTGAAAAAGTCATATACTTGGAAATTTCACATTCAAATTTTTATCACATGGAAAAAGGCTTAAGCAATTGTATTAGAATAAAATCTAATCATATGGAAATTTAACTTTTGTAAATTGTATCAGAAAAAATTAAACCTGTGTCAAATTTTTGAAAACAGCATTTAAAAAACAAAAAGATAAATTACAATTAAATTTATTAAGCAGAAGTGTTACATGTCAAAAACAGCATTTATATGATTTATATATATGTTAAAATCCATACATGCAAAAAACGTGTGTGTAAACCCACATAGACATTTTTCCGCGAGATAGTTCACAAATTCTTGTACATTGCAAGGCGTTTTCACTGCATAAATTAAATTGTTGATACATAGAATATACGAAGAAACGTTGTTTCCTGATTCCTGCTGTGAATCCACTCAGGATATTATGAATGAATTTTTCATCGACTTTAACTTCCAGAAATCTTCTACTGCCCAAATGGACGAAGAACCCATGTCTAATAGACAAAACATGTTTCAAAACCCACCTGTGAAAGATTGCAATTTTATTTTTCGAAAAGAACTTGGAAACGCTTTATTTTTAGGACTGCAGTTACAGAATGCTGAATATTCTATTCAAATTAGAGAATTTTCGAGTGAAGGAATGCCAACTCATAATGGAATCGATTTAGATATTCGCACTTGGTATATATGTATGGTATAAAATATTTGCGTTTAATTTGAAATATACCAGTTCTTCATTCATCGCCAATAACACCCTTTTTGTTTTGAATGAGGATAATTGCGTTATGTGTCTAAAACTGTTAAAAATGAATCCCATATTCAATTAAACATTTATCAACTTGAACAGTTGAAAGAAAAAGCCTATAAATTCAATAAGAAATTGATTCATCATATGTATGAAAATCATTTACCCGCCTTATTAAAACAAAAATGTCAACAAAGTTCTACAGAAAATGAATTTGTTTTGTGGTCTAAACTAATTTATTGTATCGAGAATTCAATTTTAAATATATTTAATCAAATTTATGAATGTACCGGTTGTCTTTTTAGACATCCAAGTGTTAGTCTGCATTCCTGTTTTATGTTAAACAACCGTGAAAATTTTCAACAGTTAGGGGACATGATTTTAATGCTTGTGAATTTTGATGATGTTCTATCCATGTTTTTAAAGAATGTGGTTTCTGTTAGCGATCAGTTTTTATGTAACTTGAATGTAGAATCTTTTAAAAGTGTATTGTTTAAATCGTTTCAATAAACTGATTTTATTTTATATTTGTGTCTTTATTTTTTAAAATGGTGTGTGTTTATTCTAACAGAGGGGAATTCAAACAGATTTTTGAAAAAAGAATGAAATATAATTTGATTAAACAATTAAAAATAAAGAAATAAATTAAAACAAGCTTAACAGAAACACGTGCTACATCCTTGGTTACTTGACTAGAAATAAAAAATTTTCCAAGTCTTTATCGATTGGGTTTCTCCAATCTGGTCTCCTACGTCATCAGTGTTATCATACACCACGTGATAGGGTTTCCGCAACACGTGATATCCTACTACGTCATCAGTGTTATCATACATCACGTGACAGGGTTTTCCCAACACGTTATATCCCCTACGTCATGAGTCATGTCATATTGCACGTGATAGGGTTTCCCCATCACGTGATAACCCCTACGTCATCCGTGATAAGTGATGTCATATAGCACGTGCCTAGATCTAATCAGTTGATAAGATTAGCTGATAAGGACTTAGAATTATTCATTTCGTTTTTAGTTTTTGTAAGAGAAGGTCGTGCTTAAGACTGCTAGCTGCCGTATTAGATAAGTATTATTATTTTGTGTGTATATATATAAAAATGAATTTAAAAATTAAAATGTAATAGTATTTAATAATATTAATGAAATTTAAAACATTAATTTGTAATAGTACAATTTAAAGTTAACTGGATATATTTCATGACACTAAGTTTAACTAAAAATAGTGAAAGGTTTTTTATACATATTAATTTTCATGTTCAATCTATAAAGATATTTTTAATTCTGAATACTACTAACCCTAGTTAGCATAAAAATATTGCAAACTTGTGAAAAATAGTGATTATTTAATTCAAATTTAAACAATATTTTGTGTTTTGTAATAATATGCATGTTTTGAAATATAAAGAGCGAAAACTATCTAAATTATAAGCATGTTTTTTAATCGCAGCAAACTTTTTTCAATATATTTCATAAAAACTTTGTTGATTGTCAAACAAAAGCAGCGAATATTATTAATTTAGCATAGTGAAAACAGGTTATCATGTTATTTTTACAAGTTAGTTCAATAATGTCATGTTAGCTAGTTTAGTAATGTCACATAAATGGTATCATTCAAGTTAGGACATAACCTATTTTGATTAGTCATTATTTATTGGAATGAAAATGCGGACTTTAGTTTATTAAAATGTTTGCGCTTGTGTAGATAAAAGGTTTGTAATTGTTTTGATAATCATAGAGTCGTTTGAAAAGCAGTTGTTTTATTGTGTAAATAAACGATAGCTGGGATAAAAAATTTAACGATGTGTTCACTAGTCAGTTTTAACAGAAAACATTAAAATTTACAAATATATATAAATGCATATTTCAAAAAGCATAAATTGACTAACCTGGAAATAGCATCGAAATATTTAAAACATTTGTTATGTTAACATATGTATAAAAAACAAATATTTATTTCATTTGTAATTAAATAAGAAATCATTTTTAAACATTCGATTTTTTTCCCTTCAAAACATAGCTCAAAATGCATGGATGTACATAACTATGTATTAAAATTTGTTGACTTTAAAATATGAATGAAGCATTTTTAAGAATTTTCAAAGCATTTTTATCAGTAGTTCAAATCTTTAATATTGTCTTGTAATATTTTTTAATAATTTTCAAAGTATTTTTATCAGTAGTTCAAATCTTTAATACTGTCTTGAAATATTTAATACTCTATTGAAATATTTATAAAAAAATTTTAAAAATAATTTTATTAACTTTTAATGTGTATACCTTTTAATTTTTTTTCCCATTTACAAATACACACACACACACACAAAGATATGTATATTAAGAACCGAGTGAATGGGTCATGCAAGATCTTACTGAAATGACAAGTTCGTTATCTGGAAGTGATTAGCGTTTTCTGAAAATGATATTACCCATGCTAGCGGTGAAATCACTGTGAAAATATCACGGAAGTTCTCCGATCTTATCTATGAGCTTATATACTGATAGGGTGATAAGGGATAGTATTAATCGACTCACGCTAGGGGTGCGCATCATTCTATGCTTGTACCTACCTAGTTTAACTTCGTCACTCGTTTGGATTATACCCTTCACGTGTGTGTTGTTTTGTCTCTGACCTAGTTTAACTTCGTCTCTCGTTTGGATTATACCCTTCACGTGTGTGTTGTTTTGTCTCTGCGACTCGCTAGCTAAACCATGAATACAAGTTTACTACGTGGTGCTAATGAAAAAGGTCTGTTTTACTTAGCGGATAATCCTGATTGCAAGTTTTCTCAAAACGAGTGGTTTACACGTCTGTTTAGTCAATCTGGTTCATATTGTACTTTCTTCCGCTGCATTGGAGATTGTACAGTTGTCGAAATAGTGATGGAGCAGAACTGCGATTTAAAAGTTCACATAACGGAATATTTTGAAGGAGCTTTCGGTGAAATCTTCCCAACTGAAGAAAGTGTGTCATTATCCTGTGAATCGTTTGACTCTTTTCAAAATCAAATGAAAAACTTTCATTTCTATTCTAAAAAAGACAGTTTCGTCTGTAATAACGATATTCTCACACTCTACATAGATGAACGCTCTTGTGTGCTTCAAGAATTGGTCAAGTCAAGTAACTCTGATTATTCATTAAAACCTAAGTTTGTGCACTTATCAAAAGAACAATTTTTAAATTTAAAAAACATTTGCGATGAGATTAATGATAACCTCGTCCAAACCAAACTTTTAAAAGTCATTCCTATTTGTGTTTTAAATCGTGCAAAAGACTGTGAACATTCACATTTGGATATAGAAGACTCTAAAATACATTTTTTTTCATGTTTCATTCGTGAATTAAAAGAATCTGTGCGCCGCGAATTTGACTGTAATTCCTGTACAATGGGATATTCATATGAAAACTTTCACGAATGTAGAAAATATTCTGTGTATCAACAATTTAATCTATGCAGTGAAAACGCCTTGCTTAATTTCAATGTACAAGAATTTGTGAACTATCTCGCGGAAAAATGTCTATGTGGGTTTACACACACGTTTTTTGCATGTATGGATTTTAACATATATATAAATCATATAAATGCTGTTTTTGACATGTAACACTTCTGCTTAATAAATTTAATTGTAATTTATCTTTTTGTTTTTTAAATGCTGTTTTCAAAAATTTGACACAGGTTAAATTTTTTCTGATACAATTTACAAAAGTTAAATTTCCATATGATTAGTTTTTATTCTAATACAATTGCTTAAGCTTTTTTCCATGTGATAAAAATTTGAATGTGAAATTTCCAAGTATATGACTTTTTCAATGAAAGAAGTTAACTTTTAAGTGAGAAATATTTTAGTTGAAAATTTAGCACAAGTCTTTACTTTAAATATGTGAGATAAATATGTCTTTAAAAATTCAATCCCACTCTAGTGTGTTCAAAAGAAAGTCATGTTTGTAGCAAGTTATACAAGTTACTTAATATGAAAATTATTTTTCAAATTCTGGTTAGCATTACTATTCAAATACCTCGTTATTAAATTCTCAGTGATAACTCAACATGTTTAAAGTTTGCAGCAATTTGAAATATTACCGAATAATAACTTGTATGTTGCTTAATAAATTTGAAAAGAACTTCTCTTCTATTTTATATTTATTTTAATTTTGAAAATTTAATTACGTATTAATTAATTAATTTAAAAAAATGTTAATTACACATTCATTAAGAAAAGTATTCTTAAAAAGTGTTTCTGAATAAAACCTCCTGAAAATTTTAAAAGTATTCCTATTATATTAAATAAGACTTAAAAAGACATAATTATATTCAGGTTTTAATTAATAACGAAACAAATTAACTAAATCCCTTATTAATTACACATTATATTTAATCCCTTATTAATAACACATCATATTAAATTCATTAACACTGTTCTTAGATTCAAATTACGGTGTAATGTTGTGCGTATCGCATGAGTCAGTTCTAGGAATTACCCCAGAGATAAGAGATTGGGGTGAAAAATCCTGATTCATTTCATATAGTGACACAAAACTGTATGTGGTGTGTTGTTTCTGTTTGAAAGCCTTTTGGATTTAGATGGAAAATTAATACAAGTAAGTCAATTTACTTCTAAATGTTTTATTTTTCAAATTATTTGTAAATGAAAAATCTCGAACTTTAACATAATGCTTAAAATCATTGTTAATATGAATTAGTAATTTCTTTATTGTGTCGAATATATTAATTTTCTATCGTACTGCCTCAATTAAAAAAGAATTAAGAGGTTTAAAATTAATATTATGGTTAATCTTCTAAAAATGAAATATTTTTTCCAAAATTATTTAAAGGTTTGTGCGAAATTTGAATAATGTTAAATATATATATATATGTTGGCGAATATTGTTATATCTACTAAAAGAAAAATATTAGTTAAAATTTATATGCACTAAACTAAACCAGAATCAATATAGCATATGTATAAGGTATTTATATCTTGTTAAGTAACAAAAACGATAGAAATTATATTTATTTGATTAAACAAGACTTATGATTAGTGTAGTTATTAAAAAATGAGAAGTTTTGTAACTAATTTAGATAATTCCAAAATAGCAATCCCTCACTAAATAGTATGATTGGTTAGGGTATAACGTGACCTCCATTACGAAACTTAGTAAAATTTGAAGTAGATCTATATTTTAAAATGTATGCCTTACGGTCACTGCGCGTAATGTTTATTTCAAATATTAAATAAATTTCAATAAGTGTTACTTTTCATAAACCTCAATATATTTATTAAAACTTTCATGTTTTCGAGTGTTATTCGTGATGACTCATCAAGGACATGTTTGAAGTATTCTCGCGGTTAATGAATCAATTTAAAAAGTATCCGTTTTAAAATGTATAATTATAAAATAGTTAAATCCTAAATAAATGCAACACATGCATTAAATTGCTAAAAAAATATTCCAATTTTATTTTAAATAAATCGATGAGAAAAAATTGACTCCGAATTTGATATAAATTCTAGATTAATAAAATCATTCAAAAATTGTGACGCAATTTTAATTATGCATTTATTCATTTAATTTGTTTTGTGTGACGTAATATTAAATTAATTATTTGAAAATCCTAATTATACATTTATTAATTAAATTCGTTTTGTGTGACGTAATGTTAAATGAATTTTGAAATCATATGAGTTAATCATTGATAGTGTTTTTAATTTTAATCCCTTTAAGAAAAAAGATCCAATCACGCTACACATTAATTTCTATCTCTCATTAGCTTATCTTACTTTGTAACCCCCATTAGTCAATCGTAATAAAAATCTAATATCGTTTAGCCCATTGTATTTGGGAAAAATCCTTATCTAAATAAAGTGAATCACTTCTCACTTTCCAAGATAACGAACTCAGTAGAGTGTACATTATCACACGCGTTTTTTGAGGCTACAAGATTTTACCTATGTCGAAAAATATTAAAGTAAGTTTGTTTTATTTTTGAAAAATATATGTAACATCAAATAGTGTTAAACTAAAGTATTCTATAACTAAGGTAAACTAAGGTATAGTTTTATTCTAAAAAGCGCAATTATTAGCGAAAATTTGTCAAAAGTGCGTTTTTTTTTTTCCAAAATCTTATTAAAAATTCAAAGTGTTTCGATAGAAACGTTCAAAAATTATGTATGTTTAAAAAGCGCTTCGTTTAAAAATCGATTTTCTAGTTTTTAAAAATATTAAACTTTTCGAAAACATGCCTCAATAAAATTTCGGGTTAAGGTATATTGGTGATTCTAAATTCAAACACACCATTAAATAGGTAACCCTATATTTCACAAATATAAATTCATTTAGGGTTAGGGGGAAAATTTCCTAATATCTTTATGAATGGCATTTCATGTTTTTTTCAAAATAAATTTTCATATGGATTAAACAATACATACCTAAACATTGCATAACAAGCCAAAAAACCGATATCCTCAAAAATATCTTACCAATTTCTATTTTTGTATAAAACCAAGAAAAAATATCTACTCATCTAACACGGATTCAGAAAAAAAATTTCTAAAGTTTACTAGTACTATTAAAAAGGTGGGTTAATTTTGACGACCGATTATCTACACTATGGATAAAGGGAGGGAGTGCCCTTCGTCTGGGTCTTTCTAAGGAAACCTAACCCATATTTACGCATGCAAATCCATGACTCAAACAAAACTCCGAACGATTAGGCCGACGGGCGCGATTTATTATCTACACTAGGGATATAGGAGGGAGTGCCCTTCGTGATGGTCTTTCTAAGGTAACCTAACCCGAATTTACGCATGAAAATCCATGGTTCGAAGAAAACTCCGAACGATTAGGCCGACGGTTGCGATTGGGATCGAACCCAGCACTTCCCGTCTATTAGCTTCGTGAGCATAACCTCTCAGCCACTGGTGGGTGCAGTACTATTTAAAAATTTGCAGACAAAAATTCTAACACTAAATAACAAAATTCACATGTGACCTCATTCAAAATTTTAATTAATACTCAATAGTCAAGCGCATACGTCACTAAATTGATTCGCGTAAAGTCCTCTCATCCAATTTATGTTGAAAATTCCATTTTTATCTAAAAATTCGCGTTAAAAGATAGTCTCCCAATTAAAATTTTTAATTAATGTTTAAAATTCGATTGCTAAAGGGAAATCGCGAAAAAAATATTTGAAAGTTCCCAAATTAAAAATCGTTGCCAGTAAAAACACCGAAAACTCAAGTGTGCTAAAAAAATAAATGTCCTCGAAAAGAAAAAAAAATCTATCTCAAAAATTACTCCCAAAAATTAAAGTCTCCCAATTAAAAATTCTTAATTAATTTTTTAAAAGTACAAATAACCCCTTGTACTGGAGTACGACGAAAAGAATAATCAATTTCCCCGAAAAATTCTATCTTCAAAAATACTCCCAAAAAAGTTAAAGTCCCCCAATTAAAATTTCTTAATTAATTATAATTAATGAAAAAATATCAAACTTAAAATAACCCCTCGTACGACGAAAAAAAAAAATCAATGTCCCAAAAATTTCAAAAAATTACTCCAAAAAATTTAAGTCCCCCAATTAAAATTTCTTAATTAATAATCGTTAATGTATTTTTCAAATGTAAAATAATCCCTAAGTACTGTAGTACGGTGAGAAAAAAAATGAATCTCTAAAAATTTCAATCTTCAAAAATTACCCTGAAAAAAGTTAAAGTCCCCCAATTAAAATTAATTATCATTAGTAAAAAAAACAAACTTAAAATTACCCCTTATACTGTAGTACGGTAAGGGAAAAAAAAATCAATCTCCCAAAATTCAATTTTCAAAAATTACCCCGAAAAAATTTAAAGTCCCGCAATTAAAATTAATTATCATTAGTAAAATAATTAAACTCAAAATAACCCCTCATACTATAAGATGACGCATCACCTTGGCCCCGCCTCCAAGAGTACGCCGCATGACCTTCATACCCCATGCAGAGGTCATGCTGCACGACCTTCAAATGACCTGCACCCGTGCAGCCGTGCAGCTTATGCAGAACGCCCATTTATTATCTACTACTTATTATCGAAACACTCAGAGTTTTACTGATTTCGTCAAAAATTTCTCACATTTTATTTTGTAAAAAATATTTCTACCCATCCGAACGTTTCAGAATTTTTGTTGGTGATGTAAATCTGGTCTATTGAAATGCTCTAAAAAGATTGTGTTAAAATAAGGACGTTTAAGTTACTTTTAGCGTAGAAAAATATCATCACTGTGAGGCGCGAAGTGACGTGCGTTTGCCGGTATATTTGGAAGGGTTATCATTCATATTTTTTTAAACCGACTTCACCATCGATTAGAAGAAGATTTCATCTTTAAGAGCATATTTTATGTTTGTCGGTACCTCTAAAATAACGGGAAAAACCTTTTTCGGAAAAACAATCTTTTTGATTTTTTTTTCAAAGGGTCAAGTGCGATTTCTTTCAGTTAATTGCGGCATTTGAGACATAAGAGTACAATCTTTCAGAATATTTCCTCTGTTTTTTCAGTTTACTAAGCGGTTTGGTGTAAATAAAGCTCCTGCGCGTGCGCAAGTGCATTTTCCCTCTCGCAAGGTCCGAGATGAGTTTTTAATTAGAGTGAGTTGTGATTTTTAATTAATAACTCAACTAATTATTAGAATTTTAAAATTCTCAGTCTCGGGTGCATCAGAAGACATTCTGGGCTGGCCTCACAAAATATTTCAGCCTCGTACGTCACGTAGAGTGTGCTAGCCATCGCACACAGACAGAGCGAAACTTTCTTTTATGAGTATAGATATCCCGGCTAGAGTCCTGCATCGGGTCGGGTTGGCGCAAATATTTTCTGTGTTCGGTGTGGTTGATTTTAATTATTTCAGGTTCGGGTTGGTTACGGTTTGAGATCTGGTTTTTGAGGGTTGGATTCGGGTTTACCCGATTTTTCAAAAAAAGGTCTAGAATATATTTTCAGATGTAAAAAACTACAATTGAACAATAATGAGTATATATACAGCGAAACCTCCTTGAATGACTAACTCAAAACAACGAAAACCTTCGAACACCGGCCAGATGTTGATGGAACCAAACACGTTCGATAGCATTAACATTAGTACGAACCTCTAAATAAGGAATTCAGAACAACGGCCACTCAAAAGTCACGAGAAAATTTTTTTACAGCTACTGGTATAGTTTTATATTTATTTGCAAAACGAAATGTGAAGCAGATCAAACAAAATTTACTTGATATGTGAACAAACAGAAAATGAAGATATTAAAAATAATGGGGAAATTTTACATAATATTCTTAGAACGGCAGGCATAAGTAACATACATACCTGCTTGTTTGTATCTCTGGTCAAAAATATGGCAGGTACTGCCACATTTGATTCCATACTGCAAATGGTGGGGGATAGAAGAGAGGAAGAAGAAATATATAATAGAATCACCCAAAATTTCCAGTACTAACACATATACCGAAGATTTGAAGAACGTTCATGAATCCGAAATTTCTCATTAAATCATAATGATGGTGAGTATTAGAAAATCAAGTCATATTTTTTTTTCTTTGAAAAAAGACATTTGCAGCAAAAATAAATAAATAAATAAATAAATAAATAAATAAATAAATAAAAAAAACATAAACTGCAAATCAAATCACTGATTTTCTTATTGCATTAAAACAATGAAGATTAATTGAAATGACTGTGTGTATTTCTATTTAAATTTGTGTAATTTTGATTTTGTTTAAATGAAACCTCTGAATAAAACCCGCCTCTGAAGAGCGGTCACTTTTCACCGGTCCCACGGGTAATCGTTATTCAGAGGTTATACTATATATGATTTATTTTTCAGCATGAAATGTAATATTTAAATTAGAGATATAATTGTTGACTATTTTTCCATAATTGTATCAAAATATGTATTATTCCATTTCGGGTATGGTTCAGGGCCAGATTTAGACGTTTCGGCTTCGAATCGCGTTCCGGATTTTTTTTTTTTTTTCGGGCAGTACTCTAATCCCAAATGACATAACATGGTTTAACCCTTTCAAGGACAGGGTACTTCTGTTGCTAAAATGTTGAAGTGACGGATTAACGCCAGGATTTCGAGGCAAATTAATTTGAAAATAAAGTACAAGATTTTCTTCACGTAAACCATAAAAGCAAATTTTTATTTCAGAATTCTGGTGTCAATGTGGTGTTTGAGAATAAAAATTAAGTGGGATATATCATATCCCACCGCCCTTCAAGGAGTTAACCCTTAACCCTTTCAGGGGCAAGGTACTTCTATTCGTAAAATGTTGAAATCAGTGAATGGCACCATAATTTACAAACAAATTTATTTCCAAATGCGATTTTTTCTTTTTTACTTACTTAATAAAAGGAAGATTTTCATTCCAATATTCTGGTGCCAATGTGGTATTTAAGAATTAAAATTAAGTGGTCCAAAAATGAACCACCGTCCTTGAAGGGATTAAATGCATATCTGCATCACTTTTTATTTAACTGTTAGCAACCACTATATTTATATACAAATATTAATCGTGTAAAATGTACAAAAATATACTACTATATAAAGTTAAAAATCTATATTAAAAATTCTGGTGTCTTAATCTTTAATATAAGAATAAAAAGCACAATTTTAAAAGAATGATTCATGCTTTTAAAGGTTAAATTTTACAAAATCAAAAATTACATAAAGTAAGGTGTTTAGATTCATACTTATTAAAATATTTACTAATTTGCAATATTTTAGTTTTTACTTGTATTGCAGATGTGCAACATAAGAAAAAGATGACGTATAATGCGAAAAATGGATCTGATTTTTTTACATTATTTTTCCTGTGTAATAAGACTTTTTGAGAATCATATAAGAGGACATCAGAAGCTAAAAGGTACAAGTGACAAAATTTCGATTTGGATTAACCCCTTGAAGGGCGGTGATGCCGTCACGGCATCACATAATTTTAATCCCTAATTGCTACATTCGCACCGAAATTTTACAGTGAAAATTTCACCTTTATTAAGTACCCGAAAAAATGCTTTTACTTGTTTACAAATAAATTCTCTTGTAAATACTGGTGTCATTAAATTATTTCAAAGTTTTATGAACACAAGTGCCTTGCTCCTGAAAGGGTTAAATTGAGTTCAAAGATAAAATTGACGTTAAAGTTGGACATCAATAATAATTGGTTGAATTGAAATAGGAAACTGCTGCTTGTTTCACAGTGGTCTTTGAACTCCTATTTCAATAAATATGAAAAAAGTAGAGTGCAATTTTCTTTAAAATTATAATTAATCAGTATTGATGATTATTCGGCAAAAGTGGTTGATCTCTAAAACACAACGCATAATTAGAAAATCAGTTATATTTCTTTACCTGGAAAGAAAAAAAAGCACATTTCCAGATCGTCTGTGCACTTAGTTCAATTTTTTCAATTGTGTCATTTATACCCCTTGTCTTCTGGGGTCCTCATATAATTTTTTTTATACAAAATAAACAAGTAAGAAAAAAATCATGAGTCAAGCATAGATTATGAAACACTTTCCAACACATTCAGAATAATGTAACAAAACTGCACCGTTTAAAAAATTAAAATATTATGTCTAATTCAGCCCTATGGAAACGCATAATACATTTCAAAACCCAATTTCAGCTGTTCCCGTCCACAATCGGAAAATTATGCGAATTGTAGCCCTGTATATGATATATAGATTTGAATCTATTAACTACATGCATGCCAAAATTTAGGTCACTTAAGAGATACATGTACTTCAGTTGAAAATTTACCTTCAGCAATTTCCTCTAATAAGGAGAACGATGCGTAAATACTTTTGTGCATCCCAATATTTGAGGTATAGAATTTATATATAACGAGTAAGATGCAAAAAATTAATTAAATTTAAAAGCGCATACCGAATTTTAAACCGTACACTCTAACAATTATTACTCAAAGACAGTTCTGTACTGTAACCGATTTCTTTGTGTGTCCCTGTAAATGAATAGAAAACGCTATGAATGCCCTGTTCTAACGGGATCATAGTGAAATTCAGTGATTTATATCAGTTTCAATACATTTGAAATAGCATAATGTCATTAAAATACTCTACAAACGATTTTTCCCCATATACCATAATGTAAAGGAATACTTTTGAGTGCCCCTGTAATTGAACTATTAATCCTACATACTTCATATATAATACCAAACATGCTTGGGTGACTCTAAATAACCTTGATCAATTTCATGAAAATCCGAGTTTATTTACGGAAGTTAGAGCGTGGACAGACGGACAGACGGACTGACGGCCAGACAAACCGAATGCATTAACACTTTTCAACTTTGTTTGAAAGTGTTAAAAAACATGCATTTAAGGGTTAAGTCTAAATTTGAATGTGATACTACTCTTAGAATACTCACTTCTTGGTTAGGGTTAATTCTCTGTAGAAAAGAAATCCTTCTTTACGTATAGTTGGCGAATTAGCTAGAGTATTCATAGACCCGCCATAGGAGCTCACCCTTGAAAGGCCCAATCGAAGAGACGGTGGTCTCATTAAATTCTTTTCCAGAACGGACTCCTGGCTTGCTTGTGTAGGAGGAATGTTGGGACTGATCTTCAAATTGCTCGCATCTAGAAGGAAAAGAAAAGAATATCTATATTATAAAGCAAAAATACAAGGTTCGTCTAAAAAGTATTGCTTCTACTCTAAGTTATAAACAAATATCTTCAACCACATTTTTTGACACGATGGGCAAGATAAAAAAAAAAATTATTCAATGGATCATCTCGATTTTTTTAAATTAAAGCTTATTTAATTGCCTTCGATATGAATTAAAGCTTTTACTAAAATTATTTAAAAAAAAAGAAGTTATTAACAAAAAAAAATTAATCAGCCATTGCATAACTTTTTTAAATACATTTATGGGTTCCTTTAATTTAGAGATGCACAACCTTTTTAAGAGAAGGGCCACTTACAAAAATGTCTGGGTTGTCGACATCAGTAACACGGAGATAATCCTATTTCGGGGAAGGTGGTCTATGGCCTATAATAAAAAATATGGTTTCAGAGAAGGGGGGAACCCCTCTAGGTTCCCAGTCAATATATCCAATTCTGTTAGCAAGGATATATCAACAGTTTACGTTTGTATATAATAACACTGATATAGCAAGGATTGCTTTGAAGGAGTAATAATATTCCTTGGCTTTATTCGGGGAGTAAATTTTGTTTTATTAAAAGAGCTAAAAAAATAAAATAAAAATAAACATAGGCATAAAAGTGGCTAGTGCCGAAAAAAAAATATGAACTTTATGCATGAAGAAGAAGCCAATCAACGAAATTTGAGATTTTTACGCGCCTGATCAGAGAAATTCACGATTTTTCCGCGTCCGATCAACGGACTTTGCGATTTTTACATGCCTGATTGACAAAATTTGCAATGCTTTCGAAGACGATTGACAAAATTCACACCCGATGAACTAAATTCGCGATTCTTAGCTGGATCTGACGAAATTTGCAATTTTTTTTCGCGGCAAATTGACTAAATTCGCGATTTTTTTCTCGCGATAAACAGACAAAACACGCGACTTTTCCGCAGCCGATGAATGAAATTTGAGATTTTTCCGCTTCTAATCTACAAAATTTGCAATTTTTGCGCATCCGATCTACGATATTCGCAATTTTTTACAGACTGACGAAATTTGCAATTTTTTCCCGCGGCAAATTGACGAAATTCGTGATTTTTTCCTCGCGACTGACGAAACTCACGTTTTTTCTGCAGTCGATCAACAAAATTTGCAATTTTTCCACGCATCGTCAGTGAACGAAATTAGCGATTTTTTCGAGCCTGATCGACAAAATTTGCGTTTCTTCTGTGCCCGACAAACAAAAAATTCTTGATTTTGTAGATCCCGATCGACAAAACACACGATTTTTCTGTAGCCGATCGGCGAAATTTGCGATTTTTTCCGCGCCTCATCGACAAAACTCGCAATTCTTAACTGACTGACGAAATTTTCAATTTTTCTCGCGGCAAATTAACGAAATTAACGATATTTTCCTGCGACTTACGGACAAAAATGGCAATTTTTTCCAGTTATAATTTGACGAAATTCGCGGGCCACACGTTAACCTATCGCGGGCCACAGGTTGTGCATCCCTACTTTAACTAGAAGCTATACTCACGAAGTTTACGAAGAAAATTTATTTTTGTGTTTAAAATAATTCTACAAGGCGCTATAATGCCCACCGTCCAGACGAAATTTTCCAAAGTAGTTGAACATATTTGTTTATAACTTAGAGTAGAAGGAACAAAATCTAATAAAAAATTCTTGTGTATACCTTAGATGTGTACAATAAACTGTTAAAATTTCAAAAAGATCCATCATGCAGTTTTCTTACAAATAAATCATAAAAAGGGTTTTTTTTTTGTCGCCTAATGTAGAAGGGCCCATTAATACCCTTATAGCCTTACTAGCTAAAGTACCTGGCGTTGCCCGGAATTTTAAGAATGTTTGTTTTGAAAAATCAATTTCAAAATAAAACATACGGGTAAATTCATTTCAAGTGGTCCAGAAAATCATCAATTCGTTGCTCGACCATTTTTAAAAAATCTGAAATTTTTTGTACAACAACCCTAACATGATGGAAGTTCAAAATGACTATTATTTTAATTTTATTAATATTTGTTTGTGCATGGCGGTCATCTTTGTTTCATCGTCTGCAGCAATTTTCTCAGAAGAAGGTTTACGGAATTGTAAATAATTCATCGTTTATTTATCCAATTCAAGTGCGGATTGAAGCAATTTGTATAGAATACATTGGGCTAAAATTCTGGTAATAGAGTAGTTTCCGAAAATAAATCCTTATGGGTGAAGTTTCAGTTTTTTTTTTTTTTTTCAAAAATTTGTCCGTTTACAAAAGGAAATTTTTCTAACAAGGAAAAACTGTGAACATGACATAATTTTTTTTTTTTACAAATAGGCCGAAAGTACTTGTACTCACACGCCAAGTTCCAGACCTGGGACTTCGTTTCTCTTCGCTAAAAAAAATCCCAATTTTTTCAAAAATGTCAAAAATTGCACCTTTTAGGCTTTGATATCTCTGGTGGGGCACGAGATAAAAATCTGAAGTTCTGGTTTCTCAGAGTATTGTATGGTTGTGCTAAGCACAAGAAATTTCAAGATGGAGATTTGACTACAAGCTGAGATATGGCAAGGGCAACATGTCAAAAGAATACTGCCAAACTATTGTTTTATTGTAGTCACAGATAAGTATTTATCTCCGAATGCCACTTAAATTTATGTTTTTGATTATCTTTAAATAATAGTAACAGAAAATAAAGCCCTTTGCAAAGCTTAGCAATTAATTAAAAAAAATAATTATGCCTAAGGCCATACATTTTGTATGGTTTCAGTCATTTTTGTTGTAAGTAATTTTAGTAACTAAAAGAAACCTCAGCACTTTTACATAAAGAAAAAAAAAATATTTTTATAGAAGACCTGAAACAAAAACAGAAAACGGAAAGAGAAAAGCTTTTAATGTTGTCATACTTGTTGAGACATGATCAAACATGTCAAAACACATTCTTACTTGTTGGTTTAAAAATCACAATTTTGATCTTTCTCAAAATTTTATTTATGTTATAGGAACCAAGTCTTGTCATTTCTTGATAACTTGATTGAAGACCTTGGACCTGCTGGCTCATAGAAATAATCTTTGAAATCACTATGTGCAAATCTCAGTTCGTTAATAATTCCTAGCTTACTTCTTATGCAAAAAGGTCATTTTCTGCAGTATAAATTTGAAAGGGCTTTGGATATCTTTACTTTCTAAAAATTACTTGAGGCTGATGCATGGTAACGTCGTATAATGTTTCATTTAGAGGAATATGCTTATGGTAGGAACAAGTTTCAGGAATTGGCAAGCAGCCTTAAAATTATGGTTTTTAAACCAACAAGCAGTAATGTGTTTTGACACATTTGAACATGTCTCAACATGTATGCCAACATTAGCAGCTTTTCTCTTTCCCTATTCTGTTTTTGTGACAGGTCTTGTATAAAAATATTTTTTTTTCTTTATATAAAAGTGCTGAGGTTTCTTTTGGTTACTAAAATTACAAAAAACATTACTGAAACCATACAAAATGTACGCCTTAGGAATAATTATTTTTTAAATTAATTGCTAAGCTTTGCAAAAGGCTTTATTTTCTGTTACTATTATTTAAAGATAATAAAAAAAAAATAAATTTAAATGACACTCTGAGATAAATACTTAGCTGTGACTACAGCAAAACAATAGTTTGGCAGTATTCTTTTGACATGTTGCCCTTGCCATATCTCAGCTTGTAGTCAAATCTCCATCCTGAAATTTCTTGTGCATAGCACTACTATACAATACTCTCAGAAACCAGAACTTCAGATTTTTATCTCGTGCCCCACCAGAGATGTCTAAGTCTAAAAAGTACGATTTTTGACATTTTTGAAAAATTTGGGATTTTTTTTAGCGAAGAGAAACCAAGTCTAAGATCTGGAACTTGGCGTGTGAGTACAAGGACTTTCGGCCTATTTGTAAAAAAAAATATGTCATGTTCACAGTTTTCCTTGCTAGAAAAATTTCGTCTTGTAAACGGACAAATTTTGGAAAAAAACTGAAACTTTATGCTTAGATTTCACCAATGAGCAGTTAGTTTCAGAAACTACTTTATCACCAAATTTTTAGCCCAATGTATTCTGTACAAATTGCTTCAATCCGCACTTGAATTGGAGAAATAAACGATGAATTATTTACAATTCCGTAAACCTTTCATGTGAGAAAATTGCTGCAGGCGATGAAACAAAGATGGCCGCCATGCACAAACAAAACATAATAAAATTAAAATAATAGTCATTTTGAACTTCCATTATATTAGGGTTGTTGTTCAAAAAATTTCAGAGTTTTTAAAAATGGTCGAGCAACCAGTGCTGGACCACTTAAAATGGATTGACCCATACAGTAAAAAACAAACAATAAAAAAAGCAGTTTAGTCGTCTTAATTTTAGTTCTTCACTAAGAATGAGCTCTGGGGACCTAAACCTTTGTGGAAATTCTAATTGTATAAATATGGAATACATTTAAAAATAGCGAAACCAAATTCAGAGAACATCTAAATGTTAAAATATGCCAATATTTCCATAATCGGGTTTTTATCATGTTTCAATACGTTTTTTCAAACTCATATGACGTTATATATTCACCCGCTGACGTCCATTATATTTCCAATATGACGTAATATTAACTTTTTTTTTTTTTAATTCGCCAAACTTATTTATTTCATTTTCATTTTTCAAGCAAAAACCTTGCAATAGAAAAGTTTTGGCGGAATGATCACCTTTTTTTTTAAATTTGTCAAGCTATTTATTTCATTTTTCACGTGGAAATCTTGCGGTAGAAAAGTAATTGTTGTGGTGATAATTTTATTGTGGATTTTTAATTATTGGCAACTACTATAACGAAAAAATGTTTAAATTTGATAGGAAATCGCTGTTAAATTAGTGTTTTTTTATTAATTAAAAATTAACTATAAATTATTTTGATTCGGATTACTTTAGTTGCCTCGGCCGTGTTTTAATACGCACTTACAGTCGTGGGGAAAAAAAGTAAACACCCCTTACTAACTCTGCAAAAAAATTATCGTAGAAGAAAGTTACTGGTACCACACGATTGGTAATAAAGCCTACTGTTAAATGATGTATATAAAATTTCCTTAGGGGGCCATCTAAATATTAAAACAAATTATAACTTTGTTTTTTTTTTCAATAGGAGTACACAATTTTGACAGCATAAATGAACTCGGCACCCGTCAATTAGCCTAAAAACACATTTTTATGCAATTCGTACGATAAATTTCCGAGAAATTAATTATTTTAAAACGAGAGTATTTTATGGGCTGTATCCAAATTGAAGTTCGGTACTCGATTGTTGACCGAGAGATCCCCTTTCTTGATCAAGGCATCTTAAGACCCCACTGCAGTCACGGACAAAAAGAAATCAAGATGACCGCTGGCATTTTAGAGAATTGAAAGGATGGTCTAAATTCAAATGATTGACAAGCCAGCTCTTCCAATCAGCAAATAGAATATTCTTGGATCATTTCCAATAGGTTTCAGGTAGTCTAAGAGATTTCTTTTTTCAACTGTCCAGCGTAGATCAAAGCCGTATGTTTTGTGGAGAATCTGGATAACGCTGAAAGCCGTAAAAAGAATTTTAATCTGTTTATAATAAGGGTGCAAAAATTAAAGCGATTTGACTTTCAGAAAATAAATGATTATTTTATTCAGATATATTTATTTTTTTTTAATCATCAAGTTCATTTTACAGCTTTTACAAACATAAAATTGAAATTAGCGCAGTATAAAAACTATTTTATTTCACATAACGAAATTACATTTAAAATCAAGGGGGGAGATATTGAATGAGGGGGGAAATACCAGATACAAATATTCTAAAATAACTATCTTTTGTGGGGATTCTTTTTAGAACATGAAATTTATCAAGAGATATATAAAAGCTAAACAACATTGAAGGTTAAAAATAAGATGTTCATAAAATTAGGAGAGAAAAGGTTAACCAAATAAACTGTATATTTTGTACTGTAGAGGGGTGGAGGGGAGAACGGGAAATATTAATTTTGAGGAGAAGGGGGGGGGGGATATACATCTAAATCTCAGCGTAGTCATTTATAGGTATAGTACATAATTTATTGTTGTTAGCACTAAAATATATGACAGCAAAAATAAAGTTTTCCAAATATTCAAAATTTTGTGTGATGTTAGCAGAAAGGTTTTAGGCGGAAGAAAATTTAGATTATATTTTATTTTTACAAGTAAGTTATAAAGGAGTTTTCACAATTTGAAATTTTAAGTGCATAGGAGTAAATTCAGGTGTGTGGGGGGGGGGGGGTGGGGGTGGAGAGATTTCTGTACACTAAATATTTTTTAAATGATGCAGACAGTTAAGAATGTTTTTTGTAGCGGTTCGTAATCTAAATAACAATAAAATACTTTTATTTTCATTTTCCTTTTTTCATTTTAAACACTTTCCAAGAAAGTTGAAAAGTGTTTATGAATTGGGTTTGTCCGTCCGTCTGTCTGTCTATCCGTGCTCTAACTAGCGTAAATATAGTCGGATTGCCATGTAATTGATATACGATATTGAAAATCATCATGGTATGTTCGGTGCACCATTCATGGTTCATTTACAGATGCTCTCAAAAGTATTCGCTACATTATGGTCTATGTGGGGGGGGTGGGGGGGATTATTTAGGATGTATTTTAATAGTGTTACACAATGTTAAACACAGTTAAATTTATGTACATTGAGACACACTTTAAAATTGTTACTATAGACTATGTTATGTGTAATGCTTAAAGTACGAGTATAGGGGACTCAAAAGTATTCCGTTATGTGAAGAAATATCGTTTGCGGCGTATTTGATTGATATTACTCTGTCACAAAGATAATGAAATTGATATGAATTTCTGAGGTGTCCTTAGCCTACTTTCTGTACAACATGAGCATTTAACAATTATTTACGGGGTCAGACAAAAGAACTTGGTTCAATATGGTCTACGAGAAAAACTGTTTGTAGCGTATTTTGATCACGTTACACTATTTCAAACATGACGAAATAGATACACATTACTTTGATTTACTACAAGATGCTTACATTCGAATATGGTCTGCATTTCATTTAGCGTTCATTTACAGGGAAACATAAAATATTTTGATACAATACTGTATCCGATATAGCTATTAAAAATTAATGCTGAAAGTACATTTTCAATTACAGAATGCGTTTTTAAGTTTAACTAAATTTTTGCGCACTACGTGGTGTGCACATATTTTACAAACCCTATACAGGACCACACAAAAGAATTCGTAACCATTGCTGAGAATGAGTAGGAATTTCTTAAAGATGTTAGGTTTTTTT
The DNA here is from genome assembly GCA_963932465.1 of Maratus speciosus. Lineage (NCBI taxonomy): Eukaryota > Metazoa > Arthropoda > Arachnida > Araneae > Salticidae > Maratus > Maratus speciosus. Next base: position 195,691,767 of record OZ010793.1, on the reverse strand, counting down.
TAGTTATAAATGGTCAAGCTCAACTACATTTAATATGCTTAGAGATGTTTGTATCATACAAATAAAATCCTATACAGGGATATTCCAAAAACTGGATACATGGGCCGCCGATAGAAAATAATTCCTGCAAGTGTGATTTCAGTAATTTTGAGCATGATTTTGCCTGAATTAGATTTCAGCTTAATACTGTTTGACGTGTATAAAAATCTGTATTGTATATACAGAAATGCACAAAAGAATTCAAGTATGTTTCCGTCTATTAGTAGAAATTGCCGAGGGTGAATTTTCAACTGTTTTATGTATTTTCTTACAAAACTAAATTTTAACATAGTATGTAGAATCTGTACAAATGTATGCAGTACAAATATATCATATACACTGCCTCATATGAGCTGCATATATCATATGAGCTGCACAAAAGAGTTGGAGTACCATCCAGGTTATGGGTGCAATTATTGAAATCTGCTTTTCAAACGTGTCATAGGTATTACAAATGTTTAGTTAGATATCTTCTTTACTTTATTAAACGGCGAAGTTTTGTTACAGTGTTCTGTAAGTGTTGGAATGTATCGACGTAGACGCATGATTTTTCTTTTTTCTTTATGGACATACTCGGTTCAGTCGATTACTCAGGCACCTTTGGTATCTACGTTTGATGGTTCTTTCTGAGCTAGTCGGAATAAAATGATTTCGAAAGGTTTTGAGAATTTACTTGCACGTTGACGAGAAACCACAATATTTTCCTTACAAATATCTCTCTAAAGACATTTTCCTTTGAAAAATACAGTTAAAAAGTTTTTTATGCACAATTAAATGTACACCTATCGCTTTATTGTTAACACTTTCGTACATAGTTGAAATGATTTAGTTAATATTATAGATAATAAAGATTTATAATTAGGACGAAAAAAAAGTAAAAATTAAAAAGTTTTAAAGACTGTAAATTAGATTTTTTAGCTTCATGAGTTGAGGGTAAGACAAATCAAGAAACAGATTTTTTTTTTTTTTTGGGGGGGGGGGGAATTTAATAGATGACCGATTATGTAACTTATTAAAGATTTACAAATAGGGCAAAAACATTGAAATTAGGAGTTTTAGAGACTTTAAATTTTATGAGCATGGAAATAATGGGGGGAGAAAAGAAAACGTCAATTTTATATGGGGGTGGAAGAAATTATATAATCGATTATTTATTGTTCAATATGAAACAGATAAAGCTGAAAATGTATTAAAAAAAGACTTTCAAAGATTTTAAACTTAAATAAGGGAACGAAAAAAATGGGGGGGATTTTATTTGATGACCTATTTACTAAGACTAAATTTTGTGTTCTTGGTAAGGGTAGAGTCAGAGCAAGCCCACCAATTTTGGTGGGGAGGAGTATAGTTATATGATTATTTATGATTACAATAAAATAACAGATAGAGTACAAAATGTTTTAAAAAAAAGCAATGACTTTTAAGGTTAAAATTTTGTGATCTGAGGGAAAAAAAAGGAGGAATATGCAGAATTAGTTCTTTTTTTGCGGGGGGGGGGGGGAAGTTTATCGGCGACTTATTATTTACTTACCTTAGAAAATATTTACAAATAAGTTAAAAAAAATAATAAACGAAAAAAAATTAAGGACTTTAAATTTCAGATGCTTGGTAAGAGGGAGAGGCGAGGAGGAAATACCAATTTCAGTTGGGGTTGGGGGGGGGGAGAAGAAATTTTTATGATCGTTTGTTTATTGTTAAAATAAAGTGGCAAATTGAGCAGAAAATATTTTAAAAAATTAAAGAGTTTTAAAGGGTTTTTATTTTAAAATATGGGTACCGTGGATGAGGGAGCAAAAGGGAGAAATGACATTTTCGATGGAGGCAATTTACAAGAACTTTTAATGAAATGAATATGGTGAAATAAATTGATAACGAAATTTATGACTGACTATTTATTGTTAGTTTAAAGTAACAAATAAAACAAAAAATTAAAGAAAATATTAAGGAATTTTAAAGATTTTAAACCTTGATACTGTAAGGGGCCAAAACGGGAAACGAAATTTCGGAAGAATGGGAGACAAAGAGTGCAAGATGTTTGGATAAGAATATGGTGTGCATCGAATTTATTGTTCATTTACAGGGAAACATTAGGGATGATTGCTGATAGTGAGTTTTAAATTATGATATGTTTGATTTATGATAAGTTATGGTATAAGTTAAGTTAAACTAATATTTTTGCACAGGCACATAGGTGGTGTATATGAATTGCATAGAATATAAAGAGTGATCAAAGGGCTCCAATGCGATGTATCTCATGAGGGTTGCCGAAAAATGTTAGAAAAGTACCGGCATATTATACTATCAGCTAAATGTCCTGTCGGCTAATCGTCTTTTCGGCTAAATGTCCTCCCGGCTAATTGCCACGTTCGGCCAGTTGTCTGTCGGCCAATTGTCTGTATTGCTGAAATTATTGCTATTCCGTTGCATAGACACTACACAAAAGATTTCATCAGTAGTACCGAGAATGACTATGAATTACTTAAAGATGTTTTTTTAATTTGATTTATGCATTTTCAAGCTCAACTACTTTTAGTATAGATGTTTGACCCGTAGCCGGTCGCAGACATTTAGCCGACAACCAAATAGCCTTCAAGACATTTAGCAGATTGCAGTTAGCTGAGACGTTCATTTAGCCGATACGTACATATAGCCGACAACACAATTAACTGAAATTTACATACAGCATACAGGACAATTGATCGAAACGGACATATAGTATTAATTTTAGCAATACAGACAATTGACCGACAGGCAACTGGCCGAACGTGGCAATTAGCCGGGAGGACATTTAGCCGAAAAGGCGATTAACCGACAGGACATTTAGCTGATAGTATAATTAGCCGGTACTTTTCTAACATTTTTCGACACCCCTCATGAGATACATCGCATTGGAGCCCTTTGATCACTCTTTCATATTATGTACCTCCCGTTCCCCCTCTCCCAATTTGTATCACCGGGAGCATTTTTCTGACTTTTCCGACATCCCTCAAGTGATATATCATTGGACTGGGCAGCCCTTTGATCACTCTTTCATATTATGCACCTCCCGCTAGGTTACAGTTAATTTGCAGTTTGGTTACAATTGCGATTAGTTACTCTTAGATTACGGTTAGGTTATAATTAAGTTACGTTTAGGTGATAATTAGATTACACTTAAGTTACAGCTTGGTCATGGTAAAGTTATGTTAAAGTTACATAACATTTAGCATATGATTAGGTTATAACTAGGTAAACGTTATTTACAGTTAGATTATGGTTAAGTCCCAGTTAGGTTACATTTAGGCTACAATTAGGTTACTGTTAGGTTTTAGTTTGGTTACGGTTACTTCATAATTAGGTTACACTTAGGTTACGTTTAGATTATGGTTAGGTAACTGTTCGGTTATAATTAGGTTACGTTTAGGTGATAATTAGATTACGCTTAGGTTACAGCTTGGTCATGGTAAAGTTGTGTTACAGTTACATTACTGCTAGCATACGATTAGGTTATAATTAGATAAACGTTAGTTACAGTTAGATTACGGTTACGTCTCAGTTAGATTATATTTAGGCAACAATTAGGTTAGTGTTAGGTTTCAATTAGGTTACTGTTAGGTTTCAATTAGGTTACCGTTAGGTTACGTTTAGATTACGGTTAAATAACTGTTATGTTACGTTTAGGCGATAATTAGAATACGCTTAGGTTAGAGCTTGGTCATGGTAAAGTTATGTTACAGTTACAATACAGTTAGCATACGATTAGGTTATAACTAGGTAAACGTTAGTTACAGTTAGATTACGGTTACGTCCCAGTTAGGTTACATTTAGGCTACAATTAGGTTACTGTTAGGTTTCAGTTAGGTTACATTTAGGCTACAATTAGGTTACTGTTAGGTTTCAGTTACGTTACGGTTATCTTACACTTAGGTTACGTTTAGGTTACAGATAGATTATAGTTACGTTACAGTTTGGTATTGGTTAGGTTACAGTTACGCTATAGTTAGTTTATGCTTAGGTTATAATTAGGTTAAGATCAGGTTACAGTTACGTTACAGTTAAGTCGGATGAATATCCTGTCGGATGAATGTCCATGTCGAATAATTGTCCTCTGTTGGCTAACTGTCTTGTCGGCTAACAGTCGCTGTCGGCTAAACATCCTGTCGTCTAATTGCTGTCTGCTAAATGTCCCGTCGGCTAAGTGACATTGTAGCATATAAATAAATAGGGATATGACAAAAAACTGGATACATGGCCGTCCATGGATAGCAATTCTGAAGCTAATGTTAGCCTTAGAAGTGTGATATCAGTAACTTTCAGCGTATTTATTTCTGAATTAAATTTCAGCTCAGTATGTGGCGTGTATAAAAATTTATAAGGAACATACAGAGCTTCACAAAACAATTGAAGTACGTTTCCGTCTATTGTTAGGAATTAATAAATGTGTATATTCAAATGTGTTATGTGTTTTTCTAACTGAACTAAAAATGTAGGAAAGGGTTCATAATCCATACTTGACACATGGTTTTCCTTTCTTGTTTTATTTATTTTCAATAATTCATCTTCTTATGTTTTTGTATTTCTCAGTTGCAATAATCATGATTTTTAGGGTTCCGTACTTAAAAAGTAAAAACGGAATCATTATAAGATCACTCCTGTGTCTGTCTGTCACAGCCATTTTACTAGTAAACTACGGAACGTGGGAAGTTCAAATTGGGAGATGTAATAAAGACTATTGACCCACATATTTACAGATTATTAAACATTCACAAATATATGTGGGAAAAACGTAGAGGGGATAATTAGGTTATTTAAAGAAGAAATATATTTTCTTTGTGTATCGTTTGGGGTATCGGTTAAAAAATTCCGTAACGCATAACTCAAAATTACATTTCTTTTAATTTTAGATATTATATTTTCAGAGATATCGTCGAAAATGTAGTGCAAAAATGTGCCCCCCCTCCCCCCCCATCTATTTTCAAATCTACTGAAACTAAAATTATGAAAAAAATTAGAGGTAGTAGAGGTTAATTTAATACTCGCAGGAAAATTATAGCGATTGCCCTAGGTAGCATAGTTTTTCATAAAATCGCATTTTTCTGTTACATACAGATTTCTATTTGCGGGCATTCAGCAAAGGTATCGAAGAGCGCTAAAGGTACCTATCGTATCAAAAGTATAAAAGCATTGTTTATAATGATTTTCGAAAAAAAATCGTCGGTAATTCGCCGAGATATTAAGACTCCTGTCCCTGCCGGCGAAGACACTAACGAGCTAATGCTAATCCGATGGGGAGGAAAAAGTAAAGAAAGGTGCGATTTAGAGACGGATCTCGGCTATATAATGCCAAAAAAAAATTTTAAATATCGAAATACAAAATAGATATTAGAAAAATCCTTCCCTATACGATTAGCATTAGCTCGTGATTGTCTTCGCTGGCAGGGGCAGGAGCCTTAACCCTTAAAGACACGGTTGGTTTGGACATACATAATGGCAGAGGCGGCGTACTCTATATACCATCGGTTTTTAAATACTAGATAACAACTTTTAATGATATATATGTGTAATGCAATACCCAGTAGCAGCATAAAAGCAGTAAACGTCAAATTGTTAAAAACAGACCAATTTAATTATAATTAATCGCATAAATTCTATGGGATTCGCGACTAGTTTGCGTTGAGTGGATCTCTCAATACGCCTCCCGTGTCTTTAAATGATAATTAAAGACCTATTTGAAAAAACGCGGCACGGACAAAGTCGAGTTGCATCTTTGCGACCTCCTTTCGAAGCGCGCGTAGTACAACGCCAAGTTTAAACTTTGAACAAGGATTTTATTTCATCTACACTGTAAAAAGAAAAATATTTCTATGTTGAATTTAGTTTTATGAAATGCCAAATGAAATTTAAATATGCAGTACTTTTATTGTTAGTACCAAATTAAGTTCACCATATGCAGATTAAGATACGTTTAAAAAAAGAATTATACAAAATAGCAATATTTAATTTTATTTCGGCTTCATATCTCTTTGAACCTTTGTGGTATACTCAATCATACTTTTCTAATATATACAGCTATACCCAACTCTACGTTGTATAGGTTTTTACAAAGTTTCATTATTCTTTTAAATAATACAGTTAATAATTCATATATTTATTGTACGGAACTCTCTGAGCGCAAGTAATACTCGTACTTGACCGTTTATTTTATATACAAGCTATATGCATTGGTCTGCCAAGTCGTATCTTGGTGGAAACCATCTGTAGAACATCAATTTAGTAGTTGATCCGCAGGTTTACCATTGTGTTTTCATGCACCCAAACATCAATATTTTCATACATTTGGGTGCTGCAAAATACAATGATAAACCAATCGATCAAAAACTAAACTCCGGTGTGCAGGTGTTTTCTATCAAGATATGACTTAGCAGACCATTTGCATTTTAATATGCTAATTGAGTTCTATCTAATCCTAAAATTTCAGCCTTCAACTTGATGAGCTGATGGTCTGTGCAATTGCCACCCGTCGAACAAATCCCTTCCTGTGAAATCTTGTATCACTCTTTAGGAATCTGTGGACATGCACAAAAACATCCTATCTGTGTTTTTATACCTAGATTGTGTATAAAAACTTTTTTTAATTCATTACTCTGAATTTGGAGATTTTTGTAACAAATACAGCTGTTTTTTTTTTTTTTTTTTTTTTTTTTTTTTTTTACAATTGTTTGAGAAAGACTTTGTTTTTATTTTCTCTGAAAACTGCTTGGATTTTTCATTACATTGATATGCAATTCTGATAATGAATTTCATAGAATTCCATTTCAAAGCAATATTTCAAATTTCTTACAATTTTACCAAAGCATTCTTTTTCTTTATCAGAAATCAGTGAAAATAAATTTATTTACTGCATCTTTATCTTTAGACTAAGTTACAATTTTATTTTCCCCGCATTGCTGATAGAGATTTTTTTTTTTACCTTGTCAGTTGAAAGCTCACAGTCAAATATCTCCAGAGATTCTCCATCTTCTTCCTCTACTTCCCAGTTAATAATCAGGAGGAGTTGCCGTAATATCCTTTACCAATCTGTGTCCTATATCGGAATTTGGTAAATTAGCAGTGCTTTTAGTTTATAGTCTTTACTTGACCTTACCGATCATGACAATGTTAAGCTATCATTCGTTGTTGCTAAGAAACTGTTTTTACTAGTTTATAAATTAGCTTGGTAAATTCTCACTGGTTTTACTTTGCAGCCTCTACTTGAACTTGCCGATCAAGACAATGGTAAGCTGCAAATTCATTGGTGCCAAGAAAATGTTTTTATCAGTTTGTTAAAAATGTCCTACTGACATTTTCTACGTATATAACGCAGACTTTCACAGTGATAGACTTGTTGATGACGGTATTATCCTTCTCCTATAATTCTTGAAAAGCTAATAACAAATTTACTAACTGTTGTTTTGTGAGCCTTAATTTCCTCTCTAATCATTTTATAAAATTGTGTGATTGAATAATGAATTGTAGTAAACGAAAGAATGTGCCATTAGAATACAACATGAAATAAAAATGTTAACTAACGCAATCTTTAACAGGATACCAATGTAAATTGAAAGTAAAGATCGAGTGTTATTAAAATTCATAGTAAAAGACCAGAGAAGAATCTATTACCAAATTCCAATTTTTGGGACGGATGCAAAAGTTTGTCGCATATTGTTGATGGAAATTAAAGAAAATGTATTTCGTGTAAATTTCAATTCCTAGCAGTTACATAATTAGCGTTCATCTGGCTAAAGAATCGATGTATTTTCTCAAATCTTCCAAAAAATAAAATATCTTATCCTCAAAATGTTTTGAAGTGATCTAAATAAACGGTCATACGACGATGCAAGTTTTGGAGAATGGTTCTTGGATTGAAACATTTCATCTCAATTATAACAGTTTATGTCTGAAGTGTGCTAGATACATGTGGTCTAGCAGTCTTGTTGGAAAACAATGCCTAATTGTTGATTGTTTGAAGCTGCTTCTAGCGGATTGCTTGATTTAATTCACTTAATTATAAACAGTATTTCTGCAAATTAATGCTGTATTTTCTACGTAACATCTATTAATAAACAATTTTCTTGTCTCACTGAATGCGAAGAAAAATCTTCTGTAGGTAGGAACTGACTTTTGCTTTGATTAAAAGGCCTCTTCGATGTAGTCATCAATGTAGTCTAAATAATTATTAACATTGCTACTATTCCTTAGATTCCATGAATTTCGAAAATAATCTGAAAATAAAAACTATGCGTAAATCTGGTTTTTGAATAATGTAGAATAACGTTGTTTTAAAAATATCGACATGTTTTGTAGAAACTGAGTCAGGCTAAAGTTTTAGCTTCATAAAACGTATTTTTTTTTTTTTTTTACTGCTAATTGTACTGTCAAGTTCCAGGAACAAGAAATTTCCCTCCGAGGAGACCTCTACTTTCAAATATTTAGCCAACAAAGACTTACAAACTGATACAATCAATTATGACTCGTATTCAATCATAGAGGCTTGCTTATAGAAAAAGTTTCAGGCCGAAATGTGCTGGATCGAGCCGTAGCTTCCGATTTCACGAGGATGAAGTAGGCATACTTCTATTACAAATTTTTTAATTTTTTTTTATCCTATTTAATAACTTCAGTTAATTAAGACAATAATGACATTTTAAAATAAGTGGTAGAAATTTGTCTGATTTGCCTCCATTAGAACATCGCTTATAGATCGAATTTGGCAAATTCAAAAGTGGAGATTTTATTATGATTTTATCACATATATATACTTTGCAATGAAATGCTAATTTGGGTGGACTTTCTGCTGAAAATTCCTTCATGAAAACACTTCATTTATTAACATAATCAAATTAAACCTCGTGAAATTGGTCTCCTTCTTCACGCCCCCCCCCCTCCTTTCTTTATCATTTTATGAGTTTCTCCATCTTCACTGTTCGATTTTTTTTTCAAAAGAAGGTAGTGCGGATGGCCCACTGCCTTTAGTAATGTAGACTATGGTGATTTCAAGTTAAGTTAGAAAACTTAACCAATCTTCTGATTTTCATCAACATCTTATAACGGTGGATTAAACATGAATTCGCCATTATTCACCAGAGATGAAACAGCAATCTAAACAATGTGAAAGAGCAGCTGAAATTGCGCCAAAGAAAGTGAAAACGGTTCCATCTGCTGGAAAAGTCATGGATACGGTTTTCGGGATTTCACAAAGTGTGGTGATCATAGAGCACCGGCAAAAAGGTAGAATCGTCACCGGACAGTGTTATGCATTTCTACGGGACCAATTAAAGAGAGCTTATTCCGACAAAACGTCTATACCTGAGCAACAAATACGTGTTCTTTCACCACAGCAGTGCTCTTGCACACATGCTTGTAGTTTTCGCTACGAAAGTCAATGACCTACGCTCTGTAGTGCTTCCACGTGCACCAGATTTTGCTCCCAGCGATTATTTCCTTTTCCCAAGCCTGAAGAAATGGCTCGGTAGTCGGAAATTCACTTCAAAATATGGGGTTAAATCAGAGACCACCACTTCATTTCCAAAGTTAGATAAGGCATATTATGCTAAAGATAATAAAAAGTCGGAAACTCGTTGGTTTAATTTTTTTAAGTTGTAAGGAACTACGTTAAAAAAATTAAATATTGTCAAATTTTTTTCATTTTCTTTGTCGGGCTAATAACCTTTCGAAACACACTCGTATCGATATCAAATTTTATTTTCCCTCAAAAAAAAAAAAAAAAAAAAAAAAAAAAAAAGGCGGAGTTCAAGAAAAATGCGGGTCCTAGTTGTAATTAAAATTCGACCCCCTCATGCTGAGAACATGACACTATAAAACTTGGTAAGACGGAAACATAAACAATAGGTGCTAAATACCTTTTTAGATGGGTTTTTTGCGTCTTTGCAGATACAATTGCAGGGTATTTTTAGGGGAATAATGAGAATTCCGTTTAAACCAGGGTTTCGTTACAGGTAGGTATCAGAAAATAAATTTGTTACCTAGCAGACATTTATAAAATGTAATATTTTACCATACAGTCTCCTTATTTTCAGTTTAACATTATTATAGTTAATGATAAATTTTCGCGTTCCCTTTGCGTTACAAAAAATATCTTTAGGTTACCTTTGAGAACACATACAACACTGTAGAAAAAAAAAAGGACCAAAATACGGAAATACTACTGGCAATCTAGACGCCAGCACTTAGACCGGAATTTAACGGATTTTTTCTGTAATTTAAAGTGGAAAAGTTCCGTTAAAATACGGAAATAGTACTATCGTCTAGATTGCCAGTAGTATTTCCGTAATTTAATCCTTTTTTTACAGTGTAGTGACGGGAAAAAAAATGTAAGCGCTAATGTTAAGTCTATGGGAGCGTTATTTTCAAATATCTCGCGTCCTTTTTAATATTTTAAAATGATTTTTTTTTTTTTTTCTTTGCATAGGATAGCTGAGAACGATCTACAACCGGGCTGTTTTTTACTTTTTCGGTTTTGGTTAGAGATATTAAAAAAAAAAAAAATTACTTATACTTTCGGAACTGGTGGAATCGGTTCTGAAATTGAAACTATCATAATAAAAGAAAACTGAAACTAAAATCGAAAAAGTAAAAACCTAGCCTGGTTGTTGATCGCCCCCAGCTATCCTATGCAAAAAAAAAAAAAAAAAAAAAAAAAAAATCATTCAAAAAAATTAAAATCAAACCCAGAAAATTGAAAATAACGCCCCCATACACTTAAAATTAGCATTTTCATTTCTTCCCGTGTCTGAAGTGGGCTCTTGGAAAAAATATGTTACGCAGGACAAATTTCGCATTTTCTTAGACTTTTAAAGGTATACTGTACCCATAAAAATGACAAATATTAAAAATAATAAATATTAATATATTTTTTTAAAGTTTCGAACAAATTGATCAACTCTTTTAAAGTTAACAATCTTTAAAACTTACAAATTTTAAGTTCTTGTTAAATCTTAGTAAATTTAAATTGTTCAAAATTAGGAAAAATTAAAATAATAAAGTCATCAATAATGTTCTTAGGCATGTTTTAAAGGCATGGAAAATATGCTAAAAATTAATATAATAAGAAAATGAATAATACAGATAAAAATCAACTTTCAGGAATTTCTGCCAATTAACGGAAGTGTATTTGCATTCTTTTGTACAGCCCTTACATTAGCAACAAGATTTTATACACGTCACATGTTAAGATAAAATTTATTCCAGTATAAACATGCTTAAACTACTTAAATCGCACTTCCAGAAATTATGATCCATAGGCGTGCATGCATACAATTCTCTGGATAGCCTTGTATATTATTATATTTAGTTTTTTCTTTCGGAACCGGTTGGAATCCATTCTGAAGTCGAAACTATCCTAATATTAAAAAAAACTAAAACTAAAATCGAAAAAGTAAAAACTAGCCTGGTTGTCGATCGTCCTCAGCTATCCAATGCAAAAATCTATTAAAATAAAGCGAGAAATTTGAAATTAACGCCCCCATAGATTTAAAATTAGCTTTTTTATTTCTTCCCGTGTCTGAAGTGGGCCCTTAAAGAAAGATGTGTAATACAGGACAAATTTCGCATTTTCTGCGGCTGTTAAAGTTGTACTTTTTCGTTAAAAATAACAAATATTAAAAGTAATAAATATTAACAATATTCCTTTAAAGTTGATCAAAACTTTCAAAGTAAACATTCTTTAATACTTACTAGCTTTAAGTTTTTGTTAAATCTTAGTAAATTTAAATTGTTCAAATTATTGAAAAATTAAAATGATAAAGTCATCAATGGATATTCTTGGGCTTGTTTTAACGGCATGAAAAAAATGATAAAATTTAATATAATAAGAAAACGATTAATGCAGATGAAAGTAAACTTTCAGCAATTTCTACCAATAACCGGCAGTATATTTGCATTATTTTGTACAGCCCTTGCATTCGAACAAGTTTATATACACGCAACATGTGAACATAAAAATATTTGTAATTTATCGGTCATTAAATATTTGTAAATATATATATATTTAATAAATCTTATGCATGTCACATGTTAAAAAAAGTACGATGTTTACACAGATAGTTTTATATATATCACGTATAGAGATATACCTTACACAAATATAGTACATATACACCTATAAATAAATATTATGTACTTATATTTTATGTATTTATTATATTTATTATACATGTCAAATTAAAACAAAGTTATATATTTTTCCGAAAAATATAGGCTAAATGCAAAAAAAAAAAAAAAAAAAAAAAAAAAAAAAAATACGCAAAAAACATATGAATAAAGTTCATTCCAGAAAAAAAAAAAAACCTCAAAGGGTGAAGATCGCAACGACATCGATTCATTTATCAAAACTTTGTTTTCGAATAGCAGTTACATATGCATTTTGTGTATTACTTAGTTATCCCGTCAACCAAAAATCTATCGCCAAACTATAATATTAAATGTCAATAATGGTTGATCGTAAATGTCACATTCACTTGACTTTATGTAAGTTACACATGTTTACGTCATCAAGTGATTTTTATTTCGACGTTTTATTTGTATATTTATTAATGTTATACTAATTTATTTGTTCTTTCGTTATTTAAAATAAAAATTATGTCAATTTGTATAATTTGGCGATTTACATAATTTGGCGAATTTGGTCGACGGAATAACTAAGTAGTACCGTATCATAATATTAAAATGTTTATTTGCTTAAAAGACGTTATAAAAACACATTAAAAGTAAATTAAAAATCCATATTATAAATATATTTTATCTATATTTACAAAATATAGATTTTTAATTTAATTTTAATGTGTTTTTATAACGTATTTTAAGCAAATAAATATTTTAATATTATGATATGATTCGTAATGGACGTAATTTTGATTTACTACTCGCACTTATTTACGTAAGTAGTACCGTATTTTTAAATTATTTTCTATTATTTTCAAAAGGAAATAACAAAAAAAAAATAATTAATAATTATAGAACAAAATAATTTATATAATTTTAAAAAAGAAATAAAAGTAAATAAACAGTTATTATTAAATAAACAACAATAGCCGAGTTACCATGTCAATCAAAATAATGCCATTTTGGCGCCAATCAGAATCTTTCGATTTGGCGAAAGATTGTTCAAGTAAATTGAATTATAAATAAAAGTAGCACGATACATTTTTTGGCATATATTTAAGGGAGGCCAAACTGGTCGCCAAATTAATTTAAAATAACCTTTTCTGAAATAAGAAAAAAAATATCTGTTCCGATTAAAATTTCAGTTGCCATCATTAGAAAAATGTACTTAAAACAAGTGGGTAAGTGTGATCACAGATCTCACAGAGGGTTTCGTTTAATATTCCTTTAAAACGCTTTATCCTTTTGTGAAATCTGTTAGTTCCACATTTCGCAACCAGGGGCGCACTCTATTCTACACAAACCTCTATCCAAAGGAAACTCCGTTTTACAACCTATGCGTAGGTATATTAGTCGAGGGGATCGAGTCTATAGCACCCGAGATAGGTAGGCGCCCCAGGAAATTGCACGGAACATTCTTTTATAAGCTTTTTATTATGTGCTATGAACTATGTCAAAGTTTCCAGCAGATCGACTTGTTAGATTTCACAATTTTAAACAAAATTGCGTTATGTTAGTTGCAAATTCCACCACCAGGGAGCGCACACTATTCATAACAAAAGTGTATCAGATCGAAACAACAGATCGAAATCAGATCGAACTGTTAAACAACCTATCAGTGGATGTGTTACTGGAGTTGGTGGCGGCCTTAAGCGAGAAATTAAGAAATTTGCTGAAAGTACTATTCGGAAATAGTGGTAACTAAAATTTTGACATTTTTATATTTCATAAGCAGCACGTGTCTGAGTATATCATAGTGCTCAAAAAACGACACCTAAAAAGGTCGTAAACGCTATTTTTTAAAAAAGAAATCCAGCGCCCCTCCCCCGCCCTCCCTTCACAGGAAATTGCATGCACCATTATTTTATAAGCTTTTTATTATGCGTCATGAAGTATCTTAAAGTTGCAAACGGATCGCCTTGTTATATTTCCTAATTTTAACAAAATCGCGTTACGTTAGTTCCGCATTCCACCACCAGGGAGCGCACTCTATTCTTAACAAAAGCATATCTGAACGAAACTCCTTTGCGCAATCTCTCCGTAGATACATGGTCGGGAGGGTGGCGGTGCAGTCTTAACCAACAATTTAAAACATTTTCTGCGATAACAAACGCTAAGATTTAATAAATAAATCTAGTCCCCCCCCCCTCCACTCCTCGAAATATCACACTCCATTCTTCTTTACACTTTTTCTTATGTGTTATAAAGTATCTTAAAGTTTCGAAGACATCGAGTGGCGGTCTTAAACAATAATTTAAGATATTTGCTGAAATTGCTATTCGGAAATAGTGGGATGAACACTTATAAACCTATAAACTTTTTCATATTGAATAATTAATACTTATCTCATAGCGCGCCGTCGAAACACACCACGCAAATTGTTAATTTCCCAATTTAAATGAAATCTCCGTTAAAAAAGCACGTGCCTCCATCTTAATCTGGCATTTGATGGAAATAAAAGGAATAAAATAATAATTAATATCTCAGCTCGTAATGAAGCAATCTCTTTGAACCGGGTATGTATGGAATCTGCGAGAAATTTCCAGCCCGGATGTCAAAAAATTTAATCGAAAAATTTAATATTTAAAAAGTTTAAATTTCGTATTAGACTTTCCTCCCCTTAAATTTCTCCCGCGCCGATATGTCGAGAAATGATGACAGTTGCCTTCTGGTGAATGGAAATCTGTTTTCATTGTTTTTAAAAACACAGAAATTAAATTTTTATCGATCGATTTTTAGTGGATTTTTTGCGTTCTACCCTATGCAGAAATTTGAAATTTATACCAAAATAAAGTAGAATTTTTTCCGCGTATTTCTACACCTGTTACGAATTTGTACGACCGATATTTCGGCAGATCCAATTTTGCTTTTTGAAGGTCCACTTCATTTATTGCTTAAAGTACTCCGTGGTAACCCTGCACCGGCTGATTTGACGGAGCATCCGCCGAGTTTACTGGCAACCATTAGGAGAAACTGGGGAGGATTTCGATAACGTGCATTTTCACCTGCATTCAAAAGGTTGATTGGTTAATTTTAGAATTTAATTAGCCCGTAATTAGGTTAATTACCAACTTTTTCAAAATTTTATGATTTGTTGTTTGATGTGAGGTGTTCAGCTATAAGTACCCAAAATTTCAAGTCTCTAACATGTATAGTTTCTGAGAACGGGCTCTGTGACGGACAGACGGACAGACAGACAGACAGAGGAGCGAGACGAATAGGGTTTCGTCAGATGAACGAAACCCTAATTAGAAAAAAATTAATATTTCGAAAACTAATTCGAATTTAAAAGTTCTAATACCAGCTTTGAGAACTGCAGATCAATACGGATTTTTGGTGTTAATTTCATCGCAATGTATTCCATATTTTAGGAAAAATAGCCGTGAAACTGAATCAGTCGTTTAATCAGTCGTTTCAAAGAATCGTTTCATAAATTCGTTTCATTAGGATTTTATATATATAGGGTAGATATTTAAAGATAAATTTTCGCGTTTCCTAACCGTTACAAATAATATCTTAATGTTTCATTTGAGAACCCACACTAGTAACGGGGAAAAAAATGAAAGCGCTAATGTTAACCCCTTAGAACCTAAGCCGGCCCATAACGGCCCTGCAACTTAACGCCTAGCTCGGCCGTTCTGGTCCGTTTACGAAGAATTTAGGGGTGGAGGGAAATAGAAAGAGATGCGTTTCACTCCGTCCGTACGGATGTGTCTCTATTATCGCCGACTGTTTTGTTCGGATGACATTGATGGAATATTCACATGTGGTTATATTTACCTCTTTTAGCAGTTAAAAGGATTCTTCTGATGGGAGCTTTTCTTTTTCTAAAGGAAACTTCAAGAGCATGATATCATGTTTTCTGAAGTTTATTATTTATCAGCGCTAATATTTAATTACATGGTATTCAAAATGAATAAAAGTATGAGAAAGAGAAAGGTAATTAGAAAGAGTAGCAATATTGTTTGGAGCAGGTGATAGAAAAAATAAAAGTAATGAATTGTTAAAGAAGCAAAATGGAAATTTCACAATTTTTTTACAATAACCCCCCCCCCCCCCCCCGATTTACAAATTCCCGCCAACAGAAAAATATCTAAATTCAACACTGGCCACCATTTTTTTTACAATCACGGGCGCATTTAATATTCGGGTGGTCCTTTAAAAAAAAAAAAAAAGGGCTTTACATAAAAAGGAAAAGGGCATTTTGCAAGGGATTAATTGCGGTTGAAAAGATTTGCAGTGAGAAAGTTTTTTTTTTTTTTTTATTTATCGATAAATTAATTACATCTTTATTTCCGAGCGATTATTGTTTCAGGATGATTTTTGTCAGCGCTGTCGCATTAAGGAATTGGTTTAAAACGCCAACTTTGAAAGTATTTTGCTTTTAATAATAAAAAAGAAAAAAGTTTCATTATTTTTTTGTTTCAAATACTCATAAATATTATTGTTATTTTAAATGTTTGTAAATAAATTTAGATATAACTTGTAATCGTTCAAAAGAGATTACATTTTTTTTTTTTAACAAATGATTTAGCTATCTGTTTTAATGTAAAAAAAATTACCGAATCGGACGCAATATAGAGGTTGATGCTGCATTTGTGCATTATATTTCTTATCTAATATAATGTTTTATTTGCAGATTTTTTTTTTCTAAAATTGTACCTGGCTACTTTTTGAAACATATTTGGATCAGGTGATAGAGATTTAGAAAATAAAAATAATGGATGGTTAAAAAAGCAAAATGGAAAACACGCTATTTTTTACAATAACAGTCCCCCCCCCCCCCATTTTGGTAATGAATGCCAATTGAAAGAAAATCTAAAATATTTCAGATAAACTCTGAGTTCTTTGTGTTATCTTTTCATTTATTAGAGACTAAGTCTTGATAATTAGTAGGAATTTTACCATTTATTATTACTGTTCATTTTTATATTAAAAATATACTCAGATGTTCCAATGTATTACATTATGTTGATTACCTAGTACGATAAAACCTCTAGAAACGGAACCGTTTAAGGACAGGAAATAGCTTTAGTTTAGACAATTTTGGAATTTAAGAAGGGTCTTCCATTGGAACTCGAATGTTTTTCTGTTTCAGACAGAATTCCGTTATAGGCAGGTTTCAGATTAACAGGCTTTTGCGAATTATTGATTCATAAAATGAGTTTAGGTAAATTTTTAAACAACATAGTTACCTGAATTTATTATTACTGCTAAATGCACATTTTTATGTTCAGGTGCTTTTATTCAGAAACTATGAAAGCGAACAGCTTTTTCCATTTTACGATAGAAGCACGTATTCTTTTAAAAATACTGTCGAAATTGACGTTTTCAACCAAAATCCCTGACGGGAAGCAAAAGAAAAGTCGCCATGTGACAAAAATTGATTATAATTCAAGATGTAATGCATTTATCGGAAAAAAAGGAGAAATAAGAATCATTCAAAAGCCATGACTGAAATTTCGTGATTTTACTTTAAAAAATAAATTCATAAATACCACAGAAAATTTCAAAATTTTGAGAAGGGAAGAACATATTTTCAGAATCACCTTAAAAGTACTTACTCTTAAATTCTACCGTGAGAGGTTTAGGGGAGGGCCTTTAATTATTATTTGTTTTAATTTCAGAATTTTAAACCCTTAAATTGAGTATGAGCCCTCTCTAATGTAAGCAAATTTTAAATTTTTTTATCTCATACTCTAATAGATGGTACCGACCTATTTACACCATAATAAAAAGAATGAGGTACAAATTTGCTGAATTAGTTTGGTATTTTCATTTTATTGTCCATATAGAATGTTTGCCGAATTTTGTTTTTCCAATTATAATTTTACAAGGATATGCGTTTTTCTGCATCATTCTTGCCCCCACCAGTGGCAGAGAGGTTCTTCTCTCAAAGCTGGTAGACGAGATGTGCTGGGTTCGAGCCCATTCGCGCTCGTCGGCTTAATCGTTCGGAGCTTTCCGTGGTTTTCTTCGAACCTTGGTTAACCTTGCATAAACACGAATACCTTAGAAATACCTCCACGGAGGGTACTCGCCCTCAGACCTATATCCCTCGTGTAGATAATCGGCCGTCATAAATACCACCTAACACACACCTGTGTCATTCTTGCTATTTTTCGTTGTTCTGTGATTATTACCATTTTTATTATATGAATACATAATTTTCCGTGTGAGGAGATTCGTGCGAAAATCTTTTTGTACACAGGCGAATGTCAGAAAACAACATTAGAAGCCTTTCTTCCAAGTCTTATAGTTTATAAACATACGTTTCCGATAAAATAAATAGAGTAAGAAAAGAGTGTAAATATTTCTTACTATAGGTGGATAGGGATAAATAAATTTTTTACTAGAATTAACATTCCAAACAAATAAACAGATCACTGATGTCCTTTCTTAGTTATTTCCGACAGAGCAAAGGGCGAAAATATCTGGGGGAGAAGAGTAAACATACATCAAGTTGACATTTCAACCACGCCTCTCGCATTTACAACTATAGGAAACTCAAATGGACGGGTTCATTTTCCAAAACTGTTCCTTTTAAACATCGGGATTTAAACGTAGTATTTTTTTCGTCTTTGTAGGTTTTAAAGAGTTAAGTCTATGGGAGCATTATATTTTCAATTATCTCGCTTCCTTTTAAACATTTTAAAATGAATTTTTTTGCATAGGATAGCTGAGGACGCTCTATAACCGGGCTAGTTATTACTTTTTCGATTTTTGTTTCAGATATTTTTCTTTAAAATTACTTTTACTTTCATATCCGCTCTAAAATTTAAACTATCCTATTATATATAAAAAAAAAAAACTATAGCCAAAATCGAAAAGTAAAAGCTAGCCTCACTGTCGATAGTCACCAGATATCCTATGCAAAAAAAAGAAAAAGAAAAAATCATTCAAAAATATTAAAATCAAAGCGAGAAATATGAAAATGACCCCCCCCCCCCCCCATAGACTTAAAATTAGCGTTTTCATTCCTTCCCGTGTCTGAAATAGGCGTGCATGCATCCAATTCTTTGAATAGCCTTGTATATTATTATATTTTTATTTTCCAAACATATCTTTCTAAATGTAGTTGAATTTGAAAATAAAATTAATCAATTTCTCAACAATTCCTCCTAGTTCTTTTGCGTAGCCCTATACGTAGTCTATCGAATTTATATATATAATCTAGTATGTAGAAATTTAGTTAAAAACGTATATCATAGCTGAAATCTCACTTTCAGCAATCATCCCTAATAGACAATACTTCATATGCAATATTGTATCCAATATCTTTTATGTGCCCCTGTAAATTAATTAAAATGTGATGCACATCATATTATAATGTGAGCATCATATTGTAAACCTCAGTAACGTATATGAATTCCATCTTGTTTGAAATCGTGAAACATAACTAAAACACACTTTGCAAGCAGTTTTTTCTGTAATAAAACTGAACCCTTTTCTGTGACCCTGTAAATGAATGATAAATGCTTTGCTATCCCTTCAGAAAGCATGTTTTACTGCGCCTCATAAATTCATATCAATTTCATTATGTTGTAACAGAAAACGTTATTAAAATACCCCGCAAACGTTTTTTCTTCGTAGTCCATAATGTAACGAAATATACTTTTTAATTCCCCTGTACAAGTACCTATGCTCTTCAATAATGCGAATAAATTGTATGTTTAAAATTGTTTTATGTCATTAAAATACACGCAAATGTATTTTCCCACATAGACCATAATATAAAATACTTTTGAATGTCCATGTAAGTGAAGTATAAAATATTAAAAGGTAATACGTATTAGAAAAAAAAAAATTGCTAGCTAGTATATTTTTATAAAATGCTATATTTTATCTTACAGTTTCATAACTTTTAGTTTTACATTATTAAAGTTAATGATAAATTTTCGCGTTTCCTAACCGCTGCAAAAAAAATATCTTTGCGTTACATTTGAGAACGCACGCAGGTTACGGGGAAAAAATGTAAACGCTAACGTTAAATATATGGGAGCGTTATTTTCAAATCTCACTTCCTTTTTATCTCACTTCCTTTTTAACATTTTAAAATGATTTTTTTTTTTTTTTTGTATAGGATAGCTGAAGACGATCTACAACCGGGCTAGTTTTTACTCTTTCGATTTTGGTTTCAGATATTTAAAAAAAAATACTTTTAATTTCGGAACAGGGGTGAATCGTTTCTGAAATTGAAACTTTCCTAATATATATATATACTAAACTAAACTCTGCGGCTATACAATCCATAAGGATCAGGGCCGACAGTGCCCATCTCTGTTTTCTTGACCTTAGGCCCGAGGTGCTATACAGCATGCGTCCCGGGCAGGTGGTCAGCCTAACGCGAGACCCTCGGTGTTTAGTTCCCAAGCAAGCTTGGTACTCATTTTATCGACCCCAAAGGGATGAAAGGCTGAGTGAACCTTGCCCAGTCGGGAGTCGAACTCTCGACCTGCGGTGCGGCAGTCAGATGCCCTGACCACTACACCACTGGGCTTTATATATATATATATATATATATATATATATATATATATATATATAATAAAAATCTAAAAAGTAAAATCTAGCCTGGTTGAAGATCGTGCTCAGCTATCCTATGTAAAAAACATCATTCAATAATATTAAAACAAAGCGAGAAATTTTAAATTAACGCCCCCATAGACTTCGTTTTACTTTCTCTCCGTGTCTGAAGTGGGCTCTTTAAAAAATATATCTGTTACACAGGACAAATTTCGTTCTCCGACTGTTAAAGGTGTACTGTCCCCTTAAAAATAATAAATATTAAAGTAATGAACTATAAAAATATTTCTTTAAAATTTTGAACAAGTTGATTTACAATTTTAATGTTAACAATCTTTAAAACTTATTAACTTTAAATTCTGCTGATTTTTAATTAAAAAAACTGTTTTTCGAACGTAAAATGTTAAATTATCGAATATTTTATACATATACAAGAATAGGAGGCTTGAAAACCAGTCTCCTGGCCAGGCCATAAATATGTTCTAACAAATTATGACTTCGTAATTATTTGTTAACTATTTTAACTTAAAAAATAATTTAAAAAATACTCGTCTATTTTTTTACCATTTTACTTAATAAACTAGGACTGAAATTTGATTCCTTAATAACTTCTATATGTTGTAACTCCCTCTGTGCAGTTCTGAAATTGTTTATATAAACGAAATGTATAATTTCCTTCGTTATTTATAGAAATATAGAATTTAAAATATTTCATTCTTTCAAGAGTCTTTTGTTGAAATTAAACAATAATTTTAGAAAAAAAATAAATCCAAGGTTTGAAATAGGAGTGATCTATTTTAACACGATACAATAATCCAATCACAATTAAATCGTTTCCATTTGCTAAAGTGTTTGGATACTAGCAAATCATATTTTTAATAGGCGTGGTTTTCATCGTCTTGGTAGAGGCGGAGAGCATAACATTACGAGGCCATTTTTGACACATTTTTCATCAAAATCTTTGCATATTTTGCTCAGCCTAATTGTAGTAGAACTATTGAAAGCATGTTATTGGAAAGCTTAAACTCTATATTTTCGTTGTTATTTTAAAAATTTTCCTGAATTTTGCTGATATGAATGTTATAAGACTAAAAAGGACACAACACCTCGAATTTCACTGGATCCTAAATTGACAGGATCCTGAGAATTAAACTACAACGGAAATCGGAAAAGTAAAAAATAGCCCGTAAACAGATAGTCCTCAGCTATCCTGTGCAAAAAAAATCATTTAAAAATCTTAAAAATCAAGCAAAATATTTGAAAATATTGTTCCCATAGACTTATCATTAGCGTTCGAACTTCAAGCCGTGACTAGTGTGGCCTCTTAAGCGCCACGCAAGCAGTCATTGAAGACTGTTAGATTACAGAGCATAAGAAATTTCAAAATATCTAGTCACTTCTATCATAGACGGCCCCTTAAACCAGCATTTCGCCGTTTTTAAGCATAATTTGAAAGCTACTTGGAAGAAAAATGTGAAACTTTGGATTTCCATAAAGCAGGACTTAATAAATCTAAATCCGTCAAAAAAATTGTAGGTTACAATTCATAATTTTTCTAATATTAATTTCATTATTCCTAATTCATATCATAAAATTATAAATATTGAAAATTCAACGTATTTATGTTTGGGTATTTTAATATTATTGCTACACAGAAAATTAGCACATATAGGAGTATAATTTCAGGAGATATTTTAATGAAAATATGAAAATGTAATTTAACATTAAAAGCACTAAATTTTGAATGTTTACAATTCAAAAACTTATCATTCAAAATATTTTGTTAAAATTGGGTATTGCGATTGAAAAAAAAATGAAGTTTGGCTTCGTTTTAATATGTAGATTGCCTCCAAGCAAATTTGATATATATCATCTAAAAGTAAACTTTATTTCCAAAATTTCGGTACCAGTAATTTTTTCTACAATAATTTGTTGAGGAGTTAGTAGGGGGTGGTTTACTTTTTTTTCCACGACTGTACGTAACATTCCGCAATTCTGGATTCCAAAATGTGGATTTGTATAGAATTACAGACAGACAGACAAATTTTCATTTTTATATGCTAAATTTATTCAAGCTCACCCCTGTCTTTTTCCAGGCTGTTGAGCGAAACGCTGCGCGACAGTATTTCGGGCACAGCACGTACGGACATCTGAATGCTCCCGTCGTCTTTGGATCGCTGTCCACTCCATCTGAAATTTTAAAATGAAAAAATCTAAAAATATAACATTGTATGAAAAATAATAAGTGGTATATTCCAGTTTTATTAAACAGCAAATAACAAAACTTTTAAAGCGATAATTTTTTTAAAGTGTACAGTGGGTGATCAGTTAACGAACTGTTCAGTTTACGAACAAATCGGTTAACGAACACTTTCGCGAGAGATTTTTATGTTCGGGTAACGAACCGAACACTTCACAGAAAAAATCCACGAAGAAGACATGCTGTGTTTATGATTTACCGAGCTACATTTAATTGCGTTTATTGTCTACTTGGAGAACATTTTAGCAGTTGTATACGTATGGCCTAATTAATTCATGGGCTACCGGGATTCGGACACGGGATAATTTTTTTAAGTGTACAGTGGGTGATCGGTTAACGAACTGTTCAGTTTAAAACGAATCGGTTAACGAACACTTTCGCGAGAGATTTTTATGTTCGGATAACAAACACATGTTCGGTTAACGAACTTCACAAAGCAAACCCACGAAAAAGATATGCTGTGTTGAAGATTTACAGGGTTACATTACATTGCGTTTACTGTCTACTTGGAGAACATTTTAACAGTTGTATACGTATGGCCTAATTAATTCATGGGCCACCGGGATTCGGGGCCGGGATAATTTTTTTAAGTGTACAGCGGGTGATCGGTTAACGAACTGTTCAGTTTACGAACAAATCGGTTAAAAAACACTTTCGCGAGAGGTTTTTACGTTCGGATAACGAACACTACACAAAGCAAGCCCACAAAGAAGATATGCTGTGTTTAAGATTTACCGAGCTACATTTAATTGCGTTTATTGTCTACTTAGAGAACATTTTAACAGTTTTATACGTATGGCCTAATTAATTCATTGGCTACCGGGATTCGGGCCCAGGATAATTTTTTAAGTGTACAGTGGGTGATCGGTTAACGAACTGTTCAGTTTACGAACAAATCGGCTACCGAACACTTTCGCGAGAGATTTTTATGTTCGGATAACGAACACATGTTCGGTTAACGAACACTTCACAAAGCAAACCCGCGAAGAAGATATGCTGTGTTTAAGATATACCGAGCTACATTTAATTGCGTTTATTGTCTACTTAGAGAACATTTTAAAAGTTGTATACATATGGCCTAATTAATTCATGGGCTACCGGAATTCGGGCCCTTCATTTTAGGGCACCCAAATTAGAATGAACAGATCAGAAACATTAATTTTTATATTTTGTATCCCTTTTTAAAGAAATATTTTTAATTTCAAATTAATTATTTTAATTGAAATTTAGTTCACATATTATTAACAGGCTCTAGACTCAATCTGAGCTTTTTTATCGGGCCCTGTCGTAAACACGATCTTTTAGAAAACTAAGGAGTTTTTGAAAGGACAAAGTGAGTGGACAAATTGATATGATTTAAAATCCCTGCCGGCCCGGCCTACAGGCAGAGGTAGATTTCGAAGTTAAGTATACTAATTTCACCAACAAAAACTAAATCATTATTAGATATAAATCCACTTTAACAGTTTTATCTGTCTGCTTTTGACGAGTTTTTATTTCCTTTTTATAAAATAGCTGGTTTTATCAGAATCATGTTAAGGCGATATTAAAAAAATATTTTTCCATACTCAACAACTCGAAATTTTCTGGCACATTTTCAGATTCATTGTTAATTAAAAAAAAAAAAATATGAAACATGCTGACGTGATTTTTGATAAGATTTATAAGAGACCTGTGTTTTTATTTTTCTTTCAGTTAATTAAAACTTGATTAATAAACAATTATTTTCTCAGTAGGGCAATATTTTTCGTTTCTAACACAATCGCTTCGGGAAATTCTGTTCAAAATGCCCACTTTGACATAATTTTTTTTTTAATATATTCCGCCTCTATCAAAAAATCGATCATTACTGTACATTATATAGTTTCTGAATAAGAGAATCTAGCAATTGGATGCGTTTGAGAGCAAAAATGAATTTAAAAAAGAGTAAGAAAATAGACAGTTTGGATTTGAATGCACCCTTAATAAGATGATTTTTTTCTTCAACCGCTATGTATTTTTAATTTGTTTTTGCCGTAAGAATTGGCCCTATCAAAAACTTGTCTGTATAAATGTTGAAGACAATATTAAGAAGATATATGATAAATTCATGGAGATTTTATATCTTGTGAATTGACGGAGTTATGAAAATTTTTCTTCTTCAACCCCCCTTTTTTGTTTTCGTTTTTAATTTTTTTTTTCTTTTTGCGGTACAAATTGGTCCTATCAAAAACTTGTGAACATAAAAGTTGTAGATAATATTAAGGAGATGTATAATAAAATTATTGGATTTGATATATTGAGAGCCTATTTTTTGCCCCCCCCTTGAGCTTATTTTAAACTTTATCAAAAATTTGCAATGCATGAATTTTTGGCGCTGTTTTTAGAAGTAATAAAAACTTCAAACTGAATTGATATGTATAAAAATTAATAAGTTATGGGGTTTTTTCGGTTTTCACAAAACCCCTCTCTATTTCCATCCCCTTTGTCCGCTTTTGCCCATTAACGAACTTGGCCGAGATTTTATGTCCCTTGATTTTATGTATGAGTTTGGAAGAGATTTGTGCAGAATTGCGGAAGTTATCGTGTCCAGAAGAAAGTGATAACACAATTGCTTTGGGAAATTCCGTTCAAAATACCTACTTTGACATCATTTTTTGAAATATATTCTGCATCTATCAAAAAATCGATCATTGCGGTACATTATATAGTTTCTGAATAAGCGAATCTACCAATTAAATGCGTTTGAGAGCAAAAATGAATTTAAAAATGAGTCAGAAAATAAGCAGTTCGGATTTGAATACTCCCTTAATACGATGATTTTTCCCACACAATCCGCTTCGGGAAATTCGGTTCAAAATGCCCACTTTAACAGCATTTTTAAAAATATATTCTGCCTCTATCAAAAAATCGACCATTACGGTATATTATATAGTTTCTGAGTAAGAAAACGCACCAATTGGAAGCCTTTGAGAGCAAAAATGAATTGTAAATTGAGTCAGAAAATACGCAGTTTGGATTTGAATACATCCTTACTTAGATGATTTTTTTTCTTCAACCGTTATGTATTTTTAATCTGTTTTTGCTGTAAGAATTGATCCTATCCAAAATTTGTCTATATATATGTTGTAGACAATATTAAGAAGATATATGATAAATTCATGGGGATTTTATATCTTTTGAATTGACGGAGTTATGGATTTTTTACTTCTTCAAACCCCCTTTTTGTTTTCGTTTTTATTTATTTTTTTTTTTTTTTGCGGTACGAATTGGTCATATCAAAAACTTGTGAATATAAAAGTTGTAGATAATTTTAAGGAAATTCATGATAAAATTAATTGGATTTGCTATCTTGAGAATTGACGAAGTTATGAATTTTTTTCTCCCAAAAACCCAATTTTTTGCGCCCCTTGAGCCCATTTTTAACTTTATCAAAAATCTGTGATACATAAATTTTTAGCCCTATTTTTAGAAGTAATAAAAACTTTAAACTGATTTGATATGTACAAAAATTAAGAAGTTATGGGGGGTTTTCTTTTTTCACAAAACCCCTCCCTATTTCCATCCCCTTGGTCCGATTTTGACCGTTAACGAACTTGACCGAGACTTTACGCCCTTTGATTTTATATATCAGTTTGGAAGCGATTGGTGCAGAATTACGAAAGTTATCGTGTCCAGAAGAAAGTGATATATATATATATAGATAGATAGATAGATAGATAGGTAGATAGATAAAGTTTTTTACTGAGGGTGGTTTTGGGTTCTAGGGGTCATGATCGGTGTAGATCTGCAAAAAGTTTTCAGAAATTCCAACGTAGGAACGATCCCAATAGGTAGTATTTCATACGAAATCTACCTAAATATGCTAACTGGCATATAGGGAGATCGCTACAGGTTTTTTTAGTATAATTCAATCTTCTCTAATCTTTTTTAAAACAGATCAGATTAGCGTGCTTTTAGATTCTGCAGTGTCTGAACGGGGGTTGGCGAGCGCAGCTTGCAGGGAGCAGAGCCCCCTAGTTTTAATATAAAGGTAAATTTTATGAGCTAAAAATAATTTTTAAAATATGACTATTAGAATTGCGTTACAATGAATGATATTTTTTCTAAGTGTAGTTTTTCAGTTTAACAAATATTATTTGGATGGTTACAGAAAATTCTCCATCTTCTTCTTATAAAAGTATTCACACTAATAAATTTCAAATAAACAGATATTAGAAATTAATGGATCTGTTTAAAGTTTTAAATAACAGTTATTTCAGTTTTTCAATTACTAAGTTTATGAGTTAAAGATCATTCTTTAAATATGAATATTAGAATTGTTTTCCAATGAATAACATTTTTTCTGAGTGTAGTTTTTCAGTTTAACAAATATTATTTCGATTAAAAAAATATACAATATTCTTATAAAAATATTCACTTTAATAAATTTCAAATTAAGGGTATATCAAATTAATGATTTATTTGAAAGCTTTAATAATCAGTTATTTCCGTTTTAGGATTAACAATTTAGCAAAAATAACATTGTCTAAACAAAAAACTAGAATTCAGGAAGAATACACTTTATAGCTGTAAAACCCCGAGTACTTTCTTTACACTCGTCGATATATGTGCACCACATATACAGTTATAATAAATCCAAGGCTAACGAGAAAGACAGGCTACCACGGTGCATCCCTCGTATCTTTTTTTACAGACCGCTAGAGTGACGTGATGCTCTTTTCGCACACCTTCATAGGTGCACTCAAGCATCACGTGACTCTAGCGGTCTGTAAAAAAAGATACGTTGAATGCACTGCGGTAGCCTGTCTTTCTCGTTAGCCTCATAATAAATCTATGTGACGCAAAATTACATTGTTTGTCTCGTAACTGTATTGAAAATTTGGATGCATACATCAAGACATTATAAAAATATATATATCAAGGTAAATTTTCGTTGTACACTTGCCTTCCCCGATCTGAAACGGTTAATGAGGGACAGGGAATTATTACTATATGGTGTGCATGTAAAACAGCATTTTCTACGACCTTTAAAACTTTTCTTAAAAAACATGCTTTCTACATTTAAAAAAAATACACCTAAATAGGGAAAATAGGAATTTGCATCAAATTTCCTGTTTATCTCGGCATATAGCTATGGAGTCTTTTGAACTTCTATCAACTTCTAATTTTTGATTTGAATGCCATAATGGAACTATTATATGTCATAGTTTAACCACAACTGACATTGCCGAAATATTAACGAATAAAAGGGAAGCAGGCGCCAGTACAAATGAAAGTATTGATTGTCAATCAAATCCTGCGTTATGTTGTATAATCAAAAAAGTCCCTGTCGAAAGTAGAAAGTACACAAAATATTTATCCCAGCCAAACAATTCATATGAAACATATAATAGAATATTTAGTAATTATTAAAGATCTTATTTAAAATTTTTCGTTTCCATATTCAGTGCGAAAAGTAAAATAAAATAAAATAAATAAGCAAAAGTAGTCCCCAGGGTAATGGCTTACAACTGATATGTCATATTAAGAGTGAAGTGTGCAGTGAAGTTCTTTTAAAATATTATGAAATAATAGAAAAAAAAAATTCTAGATAAACGTACCGAATATATGTAATTTAGTTTGAAATTAGAATTATTTCAAATAAATTGAAATTCTTTCTTCAAGTGTACCCAGAAAAAATTAAAACGATGATGCACTTCTAAATACATAATGTGTTAGACGAAGAACGTTTAAAAGGCTAAAAATTTATAAAACCTGTTTATGCGAAATTCAATCTCCGCGTTAGGCGAGATTGTAACTTGAAAGAACGACAGACCTCTTCCCAGATTTCAATGTAAAATGTTTCGAAAATTTATATAATTAAGATGTTTTCTGCAATTTTTTCTGGTGGCAGTAATTTTTAATGCTGGAAAAAATGTAAAAGACGACGTATGATCAAATTTCTTCAAAATTCGGGAAAAACTTTTAAACTCCTCTCAATATCTGCAAAAATGAGATTTAAGTTATTATAAGCATGCATTGAACGAATATGTGATCTATTTTTGGGGCGCTTTCTGTGTGACCTTCCATAATTGGAATGGCCACCTCCTTCTCATCGATCATGCTTCCATTCCTTCTTATACAGTAGTATACAGAATTAAAATACAATTCCGAGAATATCATGATGCAACATATCTTTTAATGAATTCGTCATCACTTGGTAATAATTTTATACTCATCATACAGTTAAAATCGATGTCGGATTTTATATAACCGTCAATGTGTATTCGAAATCTGATCTTATAATTAATCAGATTTTTTTCTTTTCCATTAGCTTTCTAAAAACAATCTCCTATTCTGGTAACATGTATAGGAGACACTACATTGCATTTTTGTAGCATATGATGCTTATCTTTGAGTTCAAGTTTTAAAAATTAATATATTGGAATTTTTTAAGATATTAAAAAAGCCTCTACATTGAACAACATTTTTAAGAAATATTTTCGGACAATTTTAATGTTTCTAGGTTGAGTAGTTTGGGCTGCGCGTTGATTATAAGTCCGTCAATAAATACTCTTTTATATATGTATATATATAATTAAAATCATAAAAGTATATTCGAAAAGACTTTTAAAAAAATTGTGATTATGAATTGTTTTTCCAAGATAATTTTCATTTTCGAGTAAAATTACATTTTCAGACACCCTTTAAATAAAATTGTGAAAAATTCATTTCAGGTTTCATTACATTTATGATCGAATACATCCTCTACTTTTCATTTAAAAATATAGATTGTATGCAGCAAGTTGTCATTTTTAACAGTGAACTACATTCGATTGTCATGTTCTGATTAAACCTGTACATGGTGCACTGGTTGAAATACTTTTCACAATAAGGAATACCCTAGTTTTAGATAACAGCAATCTCAAGTGCAAAGTTGCTACCTAATAGGGTAGTTATATTTAACTCACTTAAAGATCGAATTTGATGCCCAAATGAATTGAAGAAATGACGCTTTGTCACTTATGTAACTTCGAATTACTATATATTCATTATCCATATTGTCAACGTTAACGTCATTTTTCAAAGTGTAAAAATATTTATCAAAATCGAAATAAGCAGTTATTGAAAACATAAGCTTTCATTTAAAAATTAATTCTTATTTTCATTACATTTGAGTTTGATAGGTATAAAATAAACTTTTATGTGATATACTTATACGAGATGTAGGAAAATGTTCCGTTACGTAATGACACATTACTGACTTTATTGCATCAATGTTAAAAAAATTCAACCCTTGTAATAATTGCTTACTAAACGCTAAATACTAGCAAGAATAATTCCTGTGGCATTTAAGTATTAAGCAGAATCGTACTAAACCTGGTCATTATTACTTTTGTGAATGAAAAACTAAAATTTATACTATATTTTAAATTAGTTACCACGTTTTTGCCATGCAATTTTTTATGATTAGACATTGTATTAACGCATATATGTTTTTATCAGTAATTGTTTTTCATTCGATTATGTACTGCATTTATATGTCTTAATTTCTCATTCAATAAAATACAATCTGAAAACTGGAAAACTGTAAAATTATTAATCAGTATGAAATGATTAATTCCGAATTTGATTAAAATGTAAATGAGCGTGGTGTTGGAGCTTATCTTCAGGATATAAGGTCAACTTAAAGGTTGTTGTCTTAACTATAACAACACAAAATATAAAACAACGACACACGTTTGGACGGATTTGCTTATACTGTTAGGCAAGTAAACAAACATTAAGGTGACAACAACTGGCAAGCTCCCCAAATTATTATCTATGATCTTCTCTTCTAATGGAATTTATTACTCCATATGGTCATTCTCTCATAAAGAACAAAGTACACATGATTTCTTGCTAATAATAATTAAAAAAAATAACATTATGTTTATTTTCTAAATGCACCATTGAATATGACTTTTTTCACCAACAAAAATCGAAAGCTTTCATTCAACACAAATGGAATACATTGGGTTACTACTCAAAGAAAAACTTCAAGCAAATAAAAAGTAATAACGACAAATAAAAGGTTATCATAAATGTCTTATTGACTTCTGCATTTTTGCCGAGAATTCCTGGGGCATATGCGCCACACAAATGAATACAAACACATAAATGAAAATCAATTTAGTCAGAAATTCTAAATGATTTCGAATACATAGTCTAAAGGGATAAAAAAAAGTTTAAAAGTTATGTTACAATTCCCTACGAATTTCCTTAAAGGGAAATCATTTTTAATGAAGCTTTATAAAGTCATTTAATAAAGACACGCATTAGCAGACTCGGAGATTTTATCTTAAACAAAAATGATACCATCAAATCCTTACGGAGAGATAGTATTTAAAACATACATCAGCATAGGTATTTCAATGGTTTTGGTGTTGCGTTTGATGAAATTTAATGGTTTGAATGAATACCGTAATCCTCGAATTCCTGTTTTGAAATTATAAAAACACAATTTTATTGGATGTAATGAATTATAAATTTAAGTTTGTTATTGCTGTTCAGTTAAAGAATTTATTTCGCGCTCTTAAGATTATATATTTATAATATAAGCATACATTTGTTTAAGGTCGGACAATATATTTGCAACTTTCTGTGTTTAGAAGATATTAGAAGTGCCTTCCAAAAGTTTCAATTCCATTCTGTGTATTTAGTCATTAATTTGGAATATTTAATGTAAGGCACCATATATTTTTAGAAATCATAATTCAAAGCATACAGGTTGCATGTTTTTCTAGCACTAGAAAATGCTTATTGGCTTTTTGAACTTGAAAATGCCATTCGGCCCTGTGCTGGGAGGTAAAAGAAGCTTTTCTACTAATTGTTCTTAAGAATTCAGCTCATTGTACTCAAACACAGGTAGCTAAAATGCACGAAACCCGATTATAAAAGATTCGCACTTTTGGACCATATTAAATTGTATTACAATTTTGAAAAAATAGTCAAGTGTAGGTAAATTGACTTCATTTACGAAGAACTATTTTTGTTTTCCAAATGCTATATATCAAGCAGCTTAAGTTATAGACAAAACAAAAAATGCTGCTGAATATTTATATCGAAGACAGACATTTAAAGCAACATCTCTTTTTATTTCTAATTCTTTTGTAAATATATTTGAATTTTATTTTATTTTTCATGCAGCCATTTTTAAAGAAAATGGCGGGTGAAGCTGGTCAACGAACTCGATTAATACCGTGCTATGTCCTCTACACATGCTCAGTCACATCCAAATCGGTTAATAAATAGTGCGACAGCAAGACAAATATCACATTACTCTGTCTGTCTCACAAGAATTTCAAACTGCTATGTCTCAGCAATTTTTATGGATATAAATGAAATGCAAAAATGCCCTATTATCCTTCATGAAGTCCGAATATTTAAAGGAAAAAACATTTTTGTATTTCTATTTATTTTGTATATCTTTTTCAGCTTTAAATTCTTTCTTTCATTATTTAGGCCGCCTTTTTTAAACAAGATATCCAAAGAACTCTGTCCAGACTTTAGAATGTCCTTTACACATACGTAGTTTCATCAAAAGGAGTCTCACGACTCTTAAAGCTTCTAAATTTCGAAATATTAATTTTTTTAGATGTTAAACTCCTGTCTTTTCTGAAAATTTTGATATAATTTTTTCCTTGCAATTCCCATTAGAACAGAAGATATGGCTTTTAGAATTACAACCGCTCAATATCTGAAGCGGCGTTTTCGAAACTTCGAAGTCATTTTTCTCCAAATTACGTATTTGAGTACGCAAGATATTCCAAAAACTTGTCGATTGTTATTTCATGAAATTTTCAAAACATATGTTTCATGTTAGGCTGTATAATCTGTAGCTAAATTTCCTTTTTATTGTTCAAAAAAAATATTTTTTTAGGATATTATACTGTTGAAAATTCAAAATTTTGTATTATCTCAAAAAAACTTTGTATTAAAAATATACAAATGCTTTAAATACAAATTTATTTAGGTTTAGGGTAATTATTATAATCTGATGTATAAGTTAGCACCAACATTTTCATTCTAGTTTCAATATTTATTTTGTAATCCTGCGCATAAACCATTATACGAATTTTCTGCTCATGGCTAATTTCATAGATTTATGTAGTGTAAGTCACATAGCTAATAACCGTTATGCTTGTTGGCCCCTTTTATTTTGGAAAGGTTTGCTTCGCCTTATTCAATTAATGAGATATCTCCGATAAAATATGTAAAATTTTCCCGTTTTAAATACTGGAAAACAAAAATCGTAGCATGTGACATGAACTACAAGTCTCATGGAACTAGCAATCGTGAAATGTCTGACAGTTTGGAGACAACTATAATTGCTAGTTCCGCATCTTGCTATTTTGGAAATACATGAAATGAAAGAACATGCTTTTATCTTTTTATCCATCTAAATTTGCGTTTTCAGATCATATGCATTTTAAGATATTAAATATTGAAAATGGTCTATTTTTTTCATTTTTCTCAATTATAAGAGTCCTGAGACCACTTAAAAATACAAGGCTTACAGCATGACAAAAATGATATATTTACATTTATATTTATAGAGAGGTAGAGGGATAGAAAGATTTATATAGGGGAGAGTAGCCTAATTTGGACAGCCGCTTTAATTGGCCCGTTGCCATTCTGCCGTTAATTACAGGAAGATACGCCATCTGCCGCGGAAATCCTACTCATCAGAATGACGTCACTCATGATTAGCAGAAGCAACCGCCTACCATGTGTTGTTTTCTGACAATTTTAAAAAACCTAAAGTTATCTGTTTTGATCTACTTTTTTCCTACTAAACGTAAGTGAATACTTTAAAACTAAGGTAAGTTATTATGTTTTCATATACATATATAAATTCATCTGTTTATTGCGCATATTTTTCACGCGGATTCGTTTGATTTTGTTTTTGTTCTTAGTCTTGAGATTATCTATTTTAAAAAAGGGCGCAGTTGCTATAATTCGACTAAATTAAGTTGCTTAAATTGAACCAGATATGTGATCATAAATTTTGAAAAGTAAGTAATGAATTTCGAGGACGGTACGATTTGTACACTATTTTTTAATTTTTTTTTTATAATGGATTACTATCTCCATGCTAGTTTTTTTTTTTTTTTTTTTTGGTATATCTGGATTAATTTTTTTTATACAGTTTAAACCTATATAAACATAAAAATATTTGTACATGTTTATGCATTAAGTTTTGTTTTCAATTTCTTTTATATTGTATGTATTTGTATTTATTTTCTTTGAATTCTTTATTCCTATGGCGTATTTGGTTTACAGAGTTGAATTCAAACATTTTCCACCTGGAGGATATTTACGATTCCGTGAGGAAGGGTAAACTTTTTACAGTTCTAGAGGGTGGACTTACATTTTTTTGCCATTAAAACGCATAAAACCTCAAACCTTCCGGGGGGGGGGGGTGAATTCAACACTATTTGAATATATAATGTTTGCGTATAATTAATCATAGCGTATTTTTCAACAGAGCATATTTTTTTAACACTTTTATAATATAATGTTGAAAAAGACACAGGCAAACTGTCAGGAATAAAAAAACAAATATGTGACAGCAAAAGCTGTTAAAGATATAGGAAACAAAAAGGAGGGAGTAAGTTGTGAAGAAACTGACCTGCAATAAGGCTGCAGCTACAAATCCTCCCCAAAAGCCAAAAAATCATTAGAAATGTTATATCCTTTGCTAAATTTAGTTAAATGAAAGTACAGAGGGAGCCAAAAAACAGTTGTGTTAACATATTCGCCATATAAAGTTAACCTTGAAACAAACAAACAAAAAACACAAAAAATCGACTAAAAAGAAGCTATCACAGCATAAAAGCAATTGCAACATCAAGTTTTTAAAAATAGGCGTACTGCAATTAGCAAGGGAATGATGGAAGGGAAGAACTACAATCATAATGTAAATAAAACTTCTGTTGCAAAAAAAGTCTAATAATTCAGAATCTAAAAGGAAAAATCTAGATAGTGATGATTGGTTTTGCCTAATTTGTAAGGAAATAAAACAGCAGAAATAATTCAGTGTTCAGATTGCCAAATGCGGTTCCATGTTATGTGCGTTGGAACAAAATCAATAAACAAAATTCTTGTATAATCTTTGCATCACTCCTTAGATGATATTCAAGTAACTGGCAATTAGTTTCCTAATTTCTATTCTTAATTACTGATAACTTTGATTTATATTTTGAATACATTTTGATTTAACACAATTACT
The DNA here is from genome assembly GCA_963932465.1 of Maratus speciosus. Classification (NCBI taxonomy): domain Eukaryota; kingdom Metazoa; phylum Arthropoda; class Arachnida; order Araneae; family Salticidae; genus Maratus; species Maratus speciosus. Next base: position 195,656,572 of record OZ010793.1, on the reverse strand, counting down.
CTTATTTTCAGATATTTGGTTTCGTTATATTTCATTGATGTTACTTTGATTGTTTCAGTAATCGCAAACTTTGCTTTTAATAGAATTAGTTATATTCCCTCGTCATTAAAACAACCTGATTTTATTGGTCCAATTTAGGAGACTGGTGGTCCAACTTAGGCGACCAGTTGCTGAATTTGGACCACTTTTGACAAATTTTTCAAATTAAAATAAAATTTAATTTTTTCAAAAAGAAAATGATCTAAAGTTTTATTTAGTTAGTAGATGAATTGATTGACCCGTGTAGTGATATTTTGCAGATATTCCAAGAATTAAGTGAGTTACAACTGAAAATAAGTGAAGTGGTCCAAATTAGGCTACTCTCCCCTATGTATATATATAAATCTACAATTAACTGGTGTGGAGTTTTGTGGTCAAGGGTTATGATTGGTGAAAATGTATCGAGAATTTTGGAAGTGCTTTCCTCCGGACGGCTGCAATAGACAATATTTTTACTTTTTGTATTGGAAGTTTCCTTAAAATTAAAGATCCTGTAATATTTCTTAGTAGTTTTCAGACAACAAATTCTTAAGTTAAAATTTTCAATATTAAATAAAAAGCCGTAATTTATTTTTAAAATGTGTTACAATCAGTTTTTCTTTGTTACAGATTCATGTTAGTAAACTTAAATGCTTTTAAATACAACATAAAAACTAAAATGAAAATGCAGAATCTTATTCTTTTTTATCAGTTCACAAAGGAAAGTTTTTTATTTTCTGTGGGGTGAAAATAGGACCTACATCTCGCAAAAATATTTACTTTTGATTACAAGATATTGATACGATAAAACTCTGAGTTTCAAGGCGGCGAAAATGCGGTTATTTATCTTTTGACGACGACAACGAGTGGTTTCTTTAGAAAAACACGTGTAAACGTAGCTGTAGCCATCTTCGTTATTTGTGGTTGTATTTAGCGCAAAAAATGAGTCACTTATGATTAAAATATTTTGATACGATAAATTTTGGTGATGTTATAATGATTTTGTTGATGTAAGAGCGTATTGTGGTGCGACATTTCATTCGTTGAGGAGGGGACACGTTGAGTTCTTAAAATCGCTAATTTTTCGCTACTGTTTTACTTTGCTATGTATTTTTTATATATAACTTTACAGCGTGAAGTTTATAATTTACGCAGAAGAGAACGGCCAGCCACTGAAACTGTGGATGAAATGACTGAAAGAAGATACATTCAAAATGAAACTGATAAACTTAGGCGAGTGACAGAGCGTTCCAATGAACTGCAAAATACTTTTATCGAGCGTAGGTGAAACTGTGTGAATTCCCAAACTGAAGTAAACTTCGAGGATCATAGCTGTGGAAGTATGATTGTTGTGTGAAATTTTTAGATCATCTGCCGGGGATCAGCAAGTCTTATTTTAAATCTCGAAATTTTCTAAACTCGATATTACACATACTGTGTTCAAATAATAGAACGTTCCTCCATGCACACAACTGATGAATCTTTTGACTTTCATTCAGTACGACCTCTTTTTGATTTTATACTCTATTACCATAGTGTAATTTTATTCTCAATACATATGTATAAAATATTGAATGCTCGTTACAGCATAGTGCCAAATGAATTCTAATGCTAATGATATATTACAGTTTTATTAATAAATTTCTAAATATATATATTTTTTATAATTTGTAAAAAAAGAAAAAAGAGAAAAAGAAATAAAATCTAAAATAACGTAAATATATATATTTAATAGGTTGGCATTAACTAATTTAATTTCTAACATGAATGTAACTTTTATTTCAATATTTTAAACATCTTTCCAAAATTAAGAGAAGGTGCTTTGGAGATAGATATTGTTATTTATTTATAATTCGGATCATTATGGGCAAACAAAAATATTCTTTAGGCTGCATTTTATGAACTGTCTAAAGGCTTTTAATATCTAAATTTTAAATACTTTTTACCTTATTTAAGGAAAAAATAATCGAAAAAAAAATACGTTTTCGTTCAGAAATTGGAATTAATTTAATATTGGAAGAAAAACAACTTCTTTATGAACGATAAATATACATCTTCGAAGATCCATCTTTATAAAAAAAAATTAAACACCATTCTAGAAAATGGCAAATCCATTTGTAAAATGAATTGTATGCTGCACGTAATTAAAAAAAATTAAAAGTAAAAAATGCAATTTAACAAATTACAACGACCATTTGGAAAATGATTTTTTCAAAGACTAAAATTTAAGACATAAAAATCGCACGGAGTTGGTCATACATTACGTACACCATTGATTACATTTTTCGGTACTGTAAATTTTTAAGCTTCTACGGAGCTGGTCATACATTACGTACGCCATGGATTAATCATTGATATTCCTGGACCAATTTTAAATAAAATTTCATTCTTAAACTTCTAAACATCCCACAATATTACTTTTTACACCGTCGTATAGAGAAAAAATGTACTTTTAAATGCAATTTCTTCGAAAGCTGCATCTCAATTTGTTTCTGAGTTTTTTTTTTTTTTTTTTTTTTTTTTTTTTGTAGTTTTTATTACTTTTTTGTCATAGTGGCAACAGATGTATCCATCTCTGTTGAAAGTAAAGGGAAAATACAGATTTCTGCGGAATAAAATAGTGGATTCAACTAATAAAGCGCTTCAGATATGTTTTTGATTTCCTACCCTGACCGAGGACAATAACCATTTTTCCAAATGGTTAATAAATAAACAAATTACTTTCAGTTAGTTTTGATATCGAAAAAATTATATAATTTTTACAGACGTAAAATCTAAAAAACGTGTTGTTATTCATATCAGTCACCCATATAAAAGGAAATTGATAAATTTTATTAAGCTAAACAATAGTATTCAATTCCTTTGTTTTACAGTTCAGAGAAAGGTAACATTATTTAGTTTAAAATTAACTACAAATATATGTATATCTATATATATATATATATATATATATATATATATATACGTATATATATAATACCAAAAACACACACTATACATCCAATCCCAAAACTACTGAACTACCGAGAAAAATTAACAAAATAACCATGGAAAATTCTTACTAACAAAACTTACTAACATATTTATATATATATATATATTTATTTATTTACTTATTTAATTGCGGTATTTATATAAAATATTTATTAAAAATAATATTTCTTTTAATGAAAGAAAATACCTTTTTTTAGGAGAATCATATAATAAATAATTCCTCACAAAACTAAAATACCTGAAAATAATTTTAATCTTAGATAATAAAATAACTTTGTGAAAGTGCTTTCATTTTCCTATATAAATAAATTTGGGTATTTCAATTTAATTATAACGCAGTAAAATGCATAGAGAGATAAAATGAATTTTAATCTTGAATGGAACATGGCAACACAGACAGCCGAGTAATAAAATCGTTTCATCCTTTCATCGAATTTTTGGATTTAAACGGGGTTTTGAAAATTTTATTCTGAAACATCTAACGAATTTCTTCAGCCAAAATATTTTGAATGCTTTTATCCAAGATTTTTCTGTTCGTAAACATTTTTTAAAAATCTAAAAGAAAAAATCCCTGCCGGCCCGACCTACAGGCGGAGGTAAATTTCGAAGTTAAGTATATTAATTTCACAAACAAAAACCAAATCATGATTAGATATAAACCCACTTTAACAATTTTATCTGACCGCTTTTGACGAGTTTTTATTTCATTTTTATATAATAACTGGTTTTATCAGAATCATGTTAGGGTGGTATTAAAAAAAAAATACTTTTCCATGCTCAACAACTCGAAATTTTCTGGCATAACTCCTGATTATTTTTTAATAAGGAAAACATGAAACTTGTTGACGTGATTTTTGAAGAGATTTATAAGAGACCTGTGTTTTTAATTTTTGTTCAATTAATTAAAACTTGAAACAATTGTTTTCTCAGTAAGACAATATTTTTCGGGAAATTCCGTTCAAAATGCCCACTTTGACATCATTTTTTTGAAATATATTCTGCATCTGTCAAAAATTCGATCCTTCTGGTACATTATATAGTTTCTGAATAAGCGAATCTACCGATTGGATGGTTTGAGAGCAAAAATGAATTTAAAAACGAGTCAGAAAATAAGCAGTTTGGATTTGAATACTCCCTTAATATGATGATTTTTCCAACACAATCCGCTTCGGGAAATTCGGTTCAAAAGGCCCACTTTGATAGCATGTTTTAAAATATATTCTGCCTCTATCAAACAATTGACCATTACTGTACATTATATAGTTTCTGAAGCCTTTGAGAGTAAAAATGAATTGTAAAATGAGTCAGAAAATAAACAGTTTGGATTTGAATACACCCTTACTAAGATGGTTTTTTTCTTCAACCGCTATGTACTTTTAATTTATTTTTGCTGTAAGAATTGGTCCTATCCAAAACTTGTCTATATAGATATTGTAGACAATATTAAGAAGATATATGATAAATTCATGGGAATTTTATATCTTTTGAATTGACGGAGTTATGGATTTTTTTCTTCTTCAAACGCCCTTTTTGTTTTCGTTTTTAAATTTTTTTTGCGGTACGAATTGATCCTATGAAAAACTTGTGAATATAAAAGTTGTAGATAATTTTAAGGAGATTCATGATAAAATTAATTGGATTTGCTATGTTGAGAATTGACGAAGTTATGAATTTTTTCTCCCAAAAACACTATTTTTTGCGCCCCTTGAGCCCATTTTTAACTTTATCAAAAATCTGTGATACATAAATTTTAGGAGCTATTTTTAGAAGTAATAAAAACTTTAAACTGATTCGATATTTACAAAATTTAAGAAGTTATGGGTTTTTTTCGGTTTTTACAAAACCCCTCCCTATTTCCATCCCCTTTGTCCGATTTTCCGCATTAACGAACTTGACCGAGATTTTATGCCCCTTGATTTGTATCCGTTTGGAAGAGATTGGTACAGAATTGTGGAAGTTATCGTGTCCAGAAGAAAGTGATATGTATAAATACATACATACATAGATAGATAGGTATATATATATATATATATATAAAGTTTTTACTGAGGGTGGTTTCGAGCTCTAGGGGTCATGATCGGTGTAGATCTGCAAAAATTTTTCTTAAATTCCAACATAGGAACGACGCCAATAAGTAGTATTTCATACGAAATCTACCTAAAACTAACTTTTTCTATTAGAAAAAAAAAAAAAAAAAACTTGAGGAGAAAGTTTACACGCTTACAAATTGCAATAAAGAAAATATATGTTATGTATAAATGTTCTTATTCAGGTCTAGTAGAATAGTTTTTTTTTTTTTAACCAAAATATATACTTTTTAAGATTTTGTGAAACCCTACCTTTAAGTTTATATCTCTTCTAAATGTTGTGCAAACATACCACGAAAAAGTTTTGTTAGAAATATAGGCATTCACAAAACGGAACAGTGGGATCTCGCAAAATTATTATGCAGGTATAAGGTATTGAGTAATGAACGATTGTCATATAATTCTTTTATTCATGTTTTGTAATCTAAATATTAATTTTATGAAAGCAAAATTATTAATCATACTTTTTTTTTGTAATAAAGGAATCTTTTTTTACTCACGCTTGTTAGGGTTTTTATTAACGTATTTAAACTAAATATATACTAAAAAATTGTTTAGTTGGTTGGTTTGTCCTATTTAGGTAATATTGTTCTAAACATTTTTGCAATTTTCTTAAAATTTATTTTATATTTGGACAGCTATTTTGATTTAATATTTCACAGTGAAATAGATAAATACATTTATACAAATGTATACTAAAATTATCTTTTCTTTATTTTTAAGCAAATTTACTTGAATAAAGAGGTATTGTTTATTTTAAAGCATGAAGTCAATTCAGTTTTCACAGAAAACAAAAATATGCACGTTTGTAGGAATTAATCTGTTGCAAATTAATAAAAATAAATAAAATGTCTTGAAAAAGCGTGATGTTTAAACGCTTTAATCCTTTCACATAATACATTGGGTTTCGGTTAGTTTTTAGTTTTAAAGCATGGTTTTTAAGAAAAAATATATAAAACAAAAAAAAACTGATATTTTATCACACTAGTTAAAAAGTCACTTTAATAATATAGAGTTTAGTATTTTCCCTGTGATGTGGAATCACATATATTTTTCTTAAATTATTCCTTTCTCTAAATTTCAGTTAAATCTAATCTTTAATTACTTATTCATTTTATCCTAACCTTTATTTCAGTTCCCATTGTAACTTTCCTCCAAAAGAAAAGAAAGAAAATATATTTAACAGATGCCTTTATCACTAAATCGGCTCTCGCATTGATAAAATTCATTTAGATGATTATTCACGCTGACTAGATAAAAAAAAAGAATAAAGATCGACTTTGCTTTCGGCCAGTAGAAATAACTCTTTGATCTCCGCTTAATTTTTGAGTATGACTTCCTTGTTAAATCATAAACATTTCCAGTAAATGCGGTCTGTATTGTCTTTAACGCTATGTTCTCAAAACTTTGCTCTTAACGTACGAATTGGCGTTCGAATTCTTTTTGGCTTATTTTTTAGGACTGCTATGCTGGTAGCCCTGCCACACAATTCAAAATTCTCCTCATTGTCCAAAGCGTAACAGATAATTTTTCTCATATGATATCATTCATTTTTCACGCGATCTTTTCGCCAATTGTTTGATGCCAATGTGTATATTACAGAATAATTGGCAATTGCTCCCTTGCACTTCATGAACTCAGTCATGTAAAAAAATCGTCTTTAGAAATTCTATCAGGCACCATCCCTATCCATTTCTGTATGAAAATGCTTTAATTTTATATAGTTACTCCAAATAAACAGATTTAGTAAAAAACGACTTAAAAGCATTATTTCTACACTAATCACAGCCTACAGCTATTTATAGACTCCAGCGAATGCAAAGAAACTGAACCTGGTAATAATTTACGATCTCCAAATATTTTAAAGTGCGGATCTCTACTACAAATATTGGTGCCTATACAGGGCATTCGCAAAATTTTTTCTGAAACTTTATGGGATGGTGCCTGCCTGTTTATTAGACTGCCTGCCTGTTTATTAGCCTGCCTGTCTGTTTTTCTCAGCCTACCTTATGTTTATTAGTTCGCCTATTACGGATGTGAATTTCTAGACGTCTTTTCTACCGGTATTTTTGGAATGCCTATTGCCTCGATAGATGACTGCCTATTATTTATGCGGATCGTGGTCTGTTAAGTAACTTCCCATTTACCTGACTGCTGTATGAAGTGCCCGTGTTTCCTGTGAATTTATGCTGCCGGACTTTTTCTAATGGATTTCATTATTTTAATAATTATGGAGTTAGATCCCAGTGGCGAGTGTCATTTATGACTGTTTCAGCTGATTCTTCGGATCAAGATTTTTTTTCACGATGTTCGCTGTAATCTCTCCCGCTTGTTACAGCCTCTCCTTCCAATGTAGGCTTAGGAAGCTGCGGTAGCCTATTTGTGACTCCTATAGTTCGCCTCCGGGTTACTCTGTTCACCGACTTTGGATGAATCAGTGCTTTTTATTTCGACTTATTTGGATGCTTCGTAAATTTATGCAGAAATATACTGAGTCAATTCTCTACTTATGATTCTAAAGTGCTGCAGATTTCCATATTTGACGTCGTATTGTTTTCACACTGATTTTATTTTTTTTTACTTCCACTTGTGGGTGCTGATATTGCCTTTCTGCAAAAAAAAGTGCATTAACCTATTTTGTGTTTTGCATTCAAATTCGATATTCAACGTTCATTTTCATTATAATACTGTTAACTATTGAATGAAAGCAGTTAAAAGTGTCATAAAAAAGGTACAATATAATAATGAATATCAAATATTGATACAGTTACATCGATTATAAAAATGGAAGAGCATAAAAGAAAATATGCATATATATAAACAATTACAGCTTATCATGGGAGTATGAGAAAAATATTATATGCATTTTATATTTTTATAATTATTAATGCTCAATTTCTATTTTGACTACATGACATTTTTATAAAATGTAGTATTTAAAATAATACATTAATTTTTAACAATTGTCGTTGATTATGCATTTTTATTTTCTCATGCTCATATTTTGTTTGCATGAATAATAACATCTGTAAATACTTTTAGATTTCTTTGAAATTTATCACAGTTTTACAAACGCTATTTAAGAACTAAGATGCCAAACGATAGCATGATAAAATTACATTTTTCAGATATCCAAAATACTTATTTACTGTTCACTTTTGGCTCGAATAAGTACCACAAAGATCAAGACAATCTATTTTTTAAAATTTAGAATAAGTATTTTAGAATAAGTACTAATTTAGAATAAGTGTTTTATGGATAGCATTCTTTTGGATTTTTTTTTATGTTTTTTTTTTTTCTTAAAAAAAAAAGTTTATATCATTTCTCTCATTTTATTTAATGATTATATATTTTGTTTATTTTTTTAGTGCAGTTCCTTTTGAAGTATTATAAATTGACAGTTATATATATATATATATTTATTTATCTTATATTTTATATTATGACTTTCATTTAAAAAAATTTAGGTAAGTTAATGGTCCATCTAAAATATTTTTGTTTCCAAGTAAATAATAAAACAGGATGCTGCCAGTTTCAAACTATTTTTTTTTTTTTTGGACAGGAGGTCTTATTTAAAAAAAAACAATATATAGAGAGATAAAGATGAATACTGGTAATGAATAAAGATTTCATTTATTATTGAAATTATTTTCATTTTGAGGGATATAAAATTTTACCAGTTGAATCGAATCTCTATTTATATAAATTCTCAGTTTAAAGGTAAGTTTTGTATTAATGTGTTTGTACAGTACTATTAAGGAAGTATTTTTATCTCTGCTTAAAAGTAGCCATGATTTTACTTGAATAATTAAATCTATCTAGATAATCAATATGTTTAATGTAGAGTGCACATTGATTATATCTATTCATGTGAAACTATTTTTCACAGTGCATTATACTATAGCGAGAATATGAAATAATTTTTCTTGTCCTTTTATTATAGACACAAAATGAAAGAAGATTTGTTTAAAAAAGATATAATATTTAAAAGTTTTGCATGCATGATTATTTTCCGCCAGTAACTATAGCCTTATAAGAACTTTCATTTTAGGTTATTTAGGTAAACGAAAATCTTTTGATAATTTTCTTGATGCATTATAGTATTTCTTATGCATTTGATACAGAAGATAAACAATATGATTTGAGAAAAAAATTGGGTCAACTGAATTGACTATTTTTCCCCTTTTAATTTAATTTTAAAACCCTTTTTATGCATATAATTGCAATGTTTGTTGTTCCTATATGCAATCACTAAAAATTATTCCGTTACAGAGTGTGCAGTTTTCCGATATTTAAATAACTATTTAGAAGTTTTTTTACATGCATTATCATGGTTTTTAACTGTGGAGTATAATACTTATTAGTTTATGGCTATATCTTTAACATTTAAAATTTTTATTATTCACTTTTAAAAAAATCTCACATTTGACTACTATTTATTAGATTGCATTTAGATAGGTTCATATTTTTGGAATTATCAGATAGGGTACTTGTGTATTTGTTTTTGTATTTTATAATTCAGGATATATGATGGGTAAGAGAAAGCCACACAAATTGACACAAGAGCCCTCTGCTGTATTTAATTTTCAGTTAAAACCTAATGCACAACAGGTAATGTTTTCAAAAACTAACATTGATTCTGAAACAACTGGTTTGGATTCTAATCCTTTTAAGATCTCATGTTTAAGTAGTTTAAGTGAAACTATTAATAGATATTCTAAAACTATTGTTACAGATGTTCAGGCATTAATTGACCCTATTTTAAATGAGGCTAATCCTGAACTCGTTCAGAAGTTTAATTCTTATCAAAAAGAAATTGAATTTAAATTTAATATTTTAAATGATTTGATGGGTAGTGTTCAATCAGGGTGGAATGTTTTACAAAAAGGTAATGACGACTTACAAAGAGTAAATAAGCTGTTATTTGAAAAGGTAAGGACACTTACCTCGTCCAAACAGTCTACGCATAATGACATAGCTGTTCAATGCGACATTGATGGACCTAACTTGGATGAACCACTTAATATAATTAAAGTTAAAGATAAGAAATTTAATTCTAATGTTAAAGACTCGTCATCCAAAATTTTAGATAATGCTAAAACTCAAACAGACACAGATTCTGGTACAACTATTTCTGACTTCTCAAAAATAAAAATGTTAATTTTATTTCAGTACCTGATTACATTTTAAAGTTTTGTGAGAACAAAACTCCAGATAGGAATTTTTCTGACTGCACAAAAATAATTTTATTGGGTATTGATGATAATATAGGTGTGCCAGATATTATGATGTCTATAAATGAAATGATTGGCAACACCATTCCTTCCATTCACTTTGGAAGAAAACATAAATTAAGACAAGGTTTAAAATACAATTGGACTATTAGTGTTACATCATGGATTGCGAATTCCTTAATTCAACATGGTAAATTAAATATTAATTCTATTGATTACACTGTCAGGCCATTTATTAATATAAAACGTTGCTTCCATTGCCAACGGCTAGGCCATCTGGCAAAAGTTTGTGTATATGATTTGGCATGTGCTAATTGTGGTGAATCTCACACTTCAGTTATTTGTAAAAATATTTCAAGATGTATTAACTGCATCGCACATAACCGTACTTACAAGAAGTCTTTAGACATAAATCACCCTGCTTTTTCTCCCTTTTGTGATACATTTAGATTTTATTTTAAGCAAAAACAGGTTTTTTTTCAACGTACAACATAACTTATACATACATCCTCCTTTCAGGCATGCTAGTGTAAGGTTAATTCTTATTCATTCATTTACACATTTTGTTACTTAACTTTATGCGATACATGGCCTTCTTCGCTCCCTTCGACCGTGAATGTTTACATTGTTCGCATGCGTTTATTCATAAAATAACCGTAAACGATTAATAGGGTTTTTTTTTTCTCATACATTTTTCTTACACAAATATATTTGTTTTCTTAGGATATACAAATTTTGAAACATTGCTATTTAAAGATTGATTAATGTCAATTATTTCATGGTCTGTGTTCTTCGTGCAATACACATGCCTCGGATTTTCTTTCATTCAACTGTTTCAGGTCGATAGGAATAGATGAATGATTCCAAATTTCACATTTTTGATTTACTGTTAGTTTTCTTCTGGTGGTTAAGCCCTAATTGCCAGTAAGACTTCAGCGGTGGATTTCAAATGTTTTTCCTTTATTTTCTGTCTACTTTTCTTGGTTTGTTTTCTGAGGTACATATATTTTTAAAAAAATCACATATAGGTATACTTAGTTACTTTTTTATTATTTTAGATTACATTTTCATACTTACTGTGCATTGCGGTCACCATGATTTCAAAAAAATATTACGTCTTTTTGGTCATAACTTGGTGTAGATATTCTGTTTCTTTGTAGGTCTTTCTGATCATCAATTGCACATTTTTTTTACACGCAGTGTTTATGCGAATGTTCATTGGTTTACCAATATTACAACGTTGAGTTTTCTTACAAAGGTTTTTCTCTTTTGGTGTACTTCTGGATTTTCGCAAATGACCCTCACTCACAAAAACTTCGCTTGGCATGCAGCAAGTACAATTTTTTTTTTTTACAAAAGGTTTCTACAATGGTTTCTACATCGTTTTACAGCGGTTTTTCTTACAAAGGTATATTTTTGCAGCATGCTATTCAGATGAAGATTACATGTGCAGTTGTTTGGTTAGTGGTTCTCAGTGCAGTTTTTTGGAATATTTTATGTCATTTGTTTAGAATACATTGGTCGTTTCTTTTAAATTTTTATTAGTTATGAATGATTCAATACAGCTCAACTTGCTTCCTTCCCACTTGCACTAGTGTTACCAATTATTCCCTGTTTTCCTGTTTACACATGAAAATTTCATTACATTTTGGCATAATTCAGATAGATATATACACTTTTCTGCATAACATATGTTGATGTTTATGTATGATTTACATTTGCTTCTTCAAATTTCTTTACTTTCAATTGGGTACGCATGATATACAGTAGTACTTCACGCCACATACGCGATCATTAATAGTTTGTTTTTCAGTCAATGTATACTTATACACATACTATCTGTATTGTCATTATACCTAAGGAGCTTACTGCTTCTTTATTTAAAATTCTATCAAAGTGCAATTTTTTTATTACATCTGCCAAAATTCACACATTTTTTTTTCACCTTTAACGCAATACTCGTTCACTTATAATTTGTACAAGGTATTTACACGTTTGCTCATGGCACTTTCAAAAAGCTTACACTCCAGTCAATTTTATACACATCGGTAAACGGTACACGCCAGTCAAGACGATAAAGAAAAAAATTGCATACCTATCAATGTTTTCACACTACTTTTCAGTGAAGGTATATTGTCAATTTTTATAAGCAAAGACACTGTTATACTCCTGCTTAATGGTTATTGCAAGTCTTTTATTGGTGTCTATACCAACCGTGCATTCTATTGAGATTATTTATCGGTTTATATATTACTTTTTCTTTTTTCATATATGTCTTGCATCTTTTACACTTTCTACGTAAATGTTCAGCGTCTTCCATTTATCAGTAACTGTTTTCAGTAAAGATATTTTATGGGTGATACCGAATAATATTTTATGTGGATTTTTTTTTCTTCGTTTACATAACAATACTGTTTTGATAGTCAATATAATTCAATGTCTTCTCTAAATTGTAAATTTCATTTTCAAAGTTTTAATGTTTCAGGTCTTAAAAAAAATACATTTTAATAAATATACACACAACAACACAGTTGTCACGTGAATTAACTGGCTTATGGCAGTGTTTCAGCTAATTTTTTTTTCATATCCTGATCATATAGCATTTCTTGGACTGTCACCTTATGTACACGTTTGTTTAAAATCAATGTTGTGAGACAAAAAAAAAAAAAAAAAAAAACCAGGAAGATATAAATTAAAAATATATATATGCTTTTACTCATTATTATGGACATTATTTCAGAATCCTTCGTTATTTGTATTGTGTTTTTGTTTATCTGTGTTTAATATTATGTGTTTAGTTGCATTATATTACTCGAGTATTTTATTATAATTATAGCATTGGTCAATGCACATATTTAATGTTTATTATGAGAAACATTTTTGAATTTATTACCAGTTGGCAACTGACCTGTGGACTTAGGCCTAATGTTTGTTTTATTTGTATGTGCACATTTTTGATACAGGTCATCGTCTGAATATGGCGAATTGAAAAGTGATCACAAATTTTATTAATGTTGCTGCAGCTGTTTCTAAATAGAAACAATATATAATGTTATCTGTATTTGACAAAATTTATGGTACCAATATATTTATATCATGATATACTTTTATTTTAGGATGGTTGCCTACTTAGAGAGAAGTTCAATTGCTGTTGCTTTAATTTGAAAATATCTGATTTCGTTTGCATGACTGCCCTATACATAATGTACTCCTAAGAGCATATGAAAATTGATTTCACGCCCTTTATGTACATTCTTTTCGTTGGTTGAAGGGGAGATATATGTGATGTGGAATCACATATATTTTTCTTAAATTATTCCTTTCTCTAAATTTCAGTTAAAACTAATCTTTAATTACTTATTCATTTTATCCTAACCTTTATTTCAGTTCCCATTGTAACTTTCGTCCAAAAGAAAAGAAAGAAAAGATATTTAACAGATGCCTTTATCACTAAATCGGCTCTCGCATTGATAAAATTCATTTAGATGATTATTCACGCTGACTAGATAAAAAAAAAGAATAAAGATCGACTTTGCTTTCGGCCAGTAGAAATAACTCTTTGATCTCCGCATAATTTTTGAGTATGACTTCCTTGTTAAATCATAAACATTTCCAGTAAATGCGGTCTGTATTGTCTTTAACGCTATGTTCTCAAAACTTTGCTCTTAACGTACGAATTGGCGTTCGAATTCTTTTTGGCTTATTTTTTAGGACTGCTATGCTGGTAGCCCTGCCACACAATTCAAAATTCTCCTCATTGTCCAAAGCGTAACAGATAATTTTTCTCATATGATATCATTCATTTTTCACGTGCTCTTTTCGCCAATTGTTTGATGCCAATGTGTATATTACAGAATAATTGGCAATTGCTCCCTTGCACTTCATGAACTCATTCATGTAAAAAAATCGTCTTTAGAAATTCTATCAGGCACCATCCCTATCCATTTCTGTATGAAAATGCTTTAATTTTATATAGTTACTCCAAATAAACAGATTTCGTAAAAAACAACTTAAAAGCATTATTTCTACACTGATCGCAGCCTACAGCTATTTATAGACTCCAGCGAATGCAAAGAAACTGAACCTGGTAATAATTTACGATCTCCAAATATTTTAAAGTGCGGATCTCTACTACATTCCCTAATTCTGTTCTTAAGAAAAAAAAAAAAAAGAAAAAAAAACAGATATATAACACAAACTCTTTGTTTAAGCTTTCTTTTCTTGATTTAAGATTAAATTAAATATAGTACTTAGAACTGATACTTTTAATTGAATATTAGCTACACTGCTTATTCAAAGATTTTCTATTATGTGTCTAGAAAAATGTTGATTGTAGCCATTTCAATGCCTAAAAGTAAAACTGCCGAATTGAAAGTATCTGCAGTAAAATTTAAGTCAGTGTATCGCAGGAAATCACATGCAACGAGTAAAAAAACAAAAGATCAGAATAAATTTCTTAAAGCCCGAAGAAATAATTTTTGATAACTAAAAATTCAAAACTTTTTGACACGATTGCGGACACATTTATATACTAGTGTTCAAAACTTAAGCAATAAGTACAAAAAATAAATTTCTGAACACGTTAGAACTGAAAAGAAATTCTATAAATTACAAGGGTAGAAAATGGGTTCTACCCTAACACAACAGCCACTCGATGTGAAGTCTCTTTCACGTAACAAAATTATATCAGTAATTTATCACAGTAATTTGGCAAAAGTTATTACAGCAATTTGCAATGAACTTATGTGTAATATATTTCATTCGTCTCATTCTTACTCTTCTTTGGTCATTCTACTGAGAAATCAACAGGACTGCTGTTATGAGACGAGTCACTAGTGACTTTACAATGAAGTTAATTTGTGATTCTTATGAAACTGTCACTTGGAGATTCCATTGTAAACTCATCATGATAGCTGTTTTGTGAAGATTTCCTAAGTGACAGAAAATGACATCATCTGGTGACTTTTCACAAAGGAACTTAAAGATGACTTCACGGAACTTACGGTCATCTCGAAGTCAGCAAGAGACTTTATTGTGAGATTATTTGATGTTCCATCACAAAACAACAATTAAAGGGATTTTCAGTAGAGTCACCATATAACGAGCATTTGAAAGAAATAATGATACGAATGAAAGATCCATATTTTGTTTAGAATTTTCTTTTAAGTATTCACATGTTGGAAAATTAGCATTTTATGTTTTTGCTTAAGTTTCAGAAACCAGTAAAAGGAAGGGAATTATGAAGGTATGGAATCGTAAGAATTTTAATCGAATAACAATTTTCCATTACTCAATAAACATATTATATCTATATTTACAATACATTAGTCTTCAATATCGATTATATCCTGACTCGTAACCCCTCCTCGTGCCCATTGAAGTAGCTAATATATATTTTTAATTTTATTTTATTATGCCGAAAGCAAAATTTAAATAAATATTCTTCTTACAGTAATGGAAAATGCTATTTAACTTCCTTGTTCCTGAAGAATACATATAACATTTTTTTTTTCTTTTTTTGTATTTTCGAATATAAATGACTTTTGGATCGTGTCAGAACTTATCCGATTTATGTTTTAAAACAGCTCTAAAGTAGAAAATATATTTTTTTATTTTTTATTTTTTTATGCCAAAAACAAAATTGACGCAAATATTACATTTTTAAGTTTGTCTTCTACAAAAGTACAAAACACCCAATTTCCCTCTTTTAAAAATATATACTTATTTTCTTATAATTTTATATTTTAAATTTCAAAAATTAAAAAAAATATTGCTGTAGAATTTTTTTTTTATATAAAAGCTTGAAAATATTTTTTTTAATCAATTTCACTGATTTATAACTAAAGTTTTGGTAATTTTTAATTTATTTTATGTATTGCGTATTAATCATTATTTATCAATAATTAATAAAAAACTAAATCGTTCAGAAGCAAAATAAATTGTTTTTACTAAGCGTTAAATAACATTTTCAATGTATTATCTTTTCACAAGTTTTAATTTTCGTTCTTAAGATTTAATCAATCAATTCCAAATCCAAAAAGATTAAAACTTAAAATTATTAATCATACTTCATTATATTATATAGTAACAATTTCATAAAAATAGAATTATTAATCATACTATAAATTTTAACGCGTGTGTGTTGCTATAATTTCCCTTTCGGCAGCATTTAAAAAAGAAAAAAAAATCTAAAAAATGTTAAAACATACGTAGACTAAAGTTTACTTTTACTTTTTACTTTTCTTCAATAAAATTTTATTCAATAGAAAAGTTCATTTTTTCTTTCAAAATTTAAAGTGAATTTAATCTCCTTTCTAATACGAAAACGTTTGTATTTCTTGAAACTCATCTTTTATCCAGTTTTAATAACTTTTTAAATGTATTACGTTTAACTACTTTAACCTTTTCATACACTAAAGTGTCTAGTTATAAAAGTTCTCAAAATGTTTTTGAATTCTTTTTCGGTTAATTAAATTAAAAAAAAAAAAAGATAATTTTTGACAAAGTAAAAAGCTGGAAAACATAATATTATTTCCCATCACATTCAAGTAAAACTACAGTAGTTTCATTTTATTAATCTAAACGAGATTAATATCATCTTTTTTATAGAATGTTCTGAAAATAGTACTAAAACAAAATATCTTTGTTTAAGATTTTTCTTTTCTCAGTGACGAAATACAATACATTTTTAAGTAAAACTAATAAGAATGACTTATTATATTTTGTAGTTTTCTTAGGATTTATTTTATATTTATAGAAAATTTTTATGTACAAAAGTTTCAATATTAAAAAAATAAACATGGTGAATTGAATAATTCTAATGCGTTTTTTAATTCAAGTCCTCCATTATAGTTCTTTTAACGATAAAAGATAAAAGATAATCAAAAGTATTTTCTTAAAATCAAAAACAGTTCTGTATTTTCTCAATTTTTGTTTTATTTTTTTTTTCAATTAAAAACCGAATTTTGATAAAGCTATCTAGCTTTTTGCTATTAATATATTATTTTATTTATTTTAATTCTTTATTATTATTATTATTACAAAATAAAACTATATCATTTAGCATCCGAAAAATTCATTAGAAAATAAAATTTTATACAATTACATTGTTATTTTCAAAATACAATAAACATAAACTAAAAGAAGTTAATAGTCATATATATATATATATATATATATATATATATATAATTTCTCAATTAGGTAAAAAGAATCTATGATGTTGCAATTTACAGTTTTCGGTAGAACGTTTGCGTGGGTTGAAATTTGGTGAGGGGGAGGGTTTTTTTTTTCTATTTTTTTATCAGCGGTTTTTTTCGTTTCACATGCGGTTTTTTCACTGAGCCCGAGTTCCTTTCACTGAGCCCTCCTTTAAATATCATTTTTTAACAATAAATATTTGAAAGATAATGATGCCAGATTTCATACCACATCTTTCTACAATTAAAAATTTCAATTTCTTCAAACTCATTTTTCATCCTTTAAAAAGGCGCGGAGAGGCATTGAGATAGTTTATGACACATAATACAAAATTTATATAGTGAGGGCGCGTGGAATTTTGATATGGGGAGGGGGACAATTTTCTCTTTTTTCTTCAGATCAGCTGTTTATTGCGTTTTTTCATTGAGCACTCAAATAAATATTATTTAATAACATTAAATATTTGAAAGAGTGGGAAATTCCGGGGGACGGAAGGGACTGTCCGGGACACCTATTGACGCGGAATAGTTAAAATATGGAAAACTAATTAACCAATTCCATTTAAACTTTGAAATAATTTATAACATATATTACAAATTTTATAAATCGAGGTAGCGTGGAATTTGAGGGGGGGAGGGAGGTATTTTATCTTTTTTCTTCAGATCAGCTGTTTATTGAGTTTTGAATGAGTTTTTTAACTGAGCCCTCATATCAATATTATTTTTTAACCTTAAATATTTGAGAGAGCGGGCAATTCACGGGCAAGGGGTAGATCGGGAGGATCTGTTTTCTACATGTTGAGTAAACCCCCCCATGTGGCATATCGTTGAATAGGTCTATGAAAACTTATTCATATTATATACATCCGATGCACACCCTCTTTGCCTCGGGTGTACATTTCGAATGTTCAAGGACACCACTCATGTGCATATCGTTAGATAGGTCTATGAAATCTTATTCATATTACAGACATCCGACACCCCCCCCCCCCCTCTTTGTCTCGTCCGGGAGACACTTTTCGAAATTTTAAGGATCACCCATCATTTAACGTATCGTTAAATAAGTCTATAAAAACTTATTCATATTGTACTGATCCGATGCCCCTCCCTCCCGCTGTAAATGCAGTTTTTTGACGGTGTCCTCTTATAAATATTATTAGTAAAATATACAATTGAAACAGGGTAGTGGATGATTTCGGGTGGGCGGGGGCATTCTTAAATGTAATGGTCCTGCCATTTATGTAAAGAATTATTAATTTTTAATTAGCAATTTTGATTTGTTAATTTAAGAGTAAAGTTTTTAAAAGGATATATTAAACTAAACCCTCTGTGAGAGCTGCGATCACACTCACCCACTTGTTTTATTTTCAGTAGATTTGGAAATAGATGGGGGAGAACATATTTTTACACTACATTTTCAACAATGTCTCTGAAAATATAATACCTAAAATGAAAAGAAGTGTATTTTTAAGTTCAGCGTTACGAAAGCATTCACATGATACCCCACACGATATACAAAGAAAATATTTTTTTAAGTAACTAATTAGACCCTCTGCAGTTTTCCTAAAAATATTTCTAAATGTTTAATAATCTGTAAATATGTTTGACAATAGTCCTTGATACTTCCTCCAATTTGAACTTTCCACGTTCCATAGTTTTCGTGTAAAATGGCTGCGACAGATAGACAGATACATGAGTGATCTTATAATGGTTCCGTTTTTACTTTTTTAAATACGGAACACTAATAATAACTTTATTTCTGGTTTCATTTATCATTTTTCATAAAAACACAGCCGTACAGTTAGAGATATGGCTGGTAGGCTTATTCTGATGGAACTGAACACAATAAAGATGGTTCCGCACGGTAAAGTGATGGAATGTCTTCTGTAGAAACCGTTGTTAACACATGTTTCTTGAAATAAACAGAGTTAATTTTAACTATTTTTATTACTTTCCTTATTTTAATGTTTCCGTTATAACAGAATTCCGCAATAACCATAAAGCTTCTGCAAAACTTTCCTTGTTTCGTCTAATCCAACATTTTTAAGACTTTTTATTTTCTTAGTTGTAAATCAAGTGTTTTCTGTTGTAATTAGACATACATATATCCAAGATCCATGAATTGTAACTTCAAATTTCCATTTTTCACTTGTGGCCATTTAAAAGGTTTTTAATTTTAAAAAGAGGTACAAAAAATTAGAAATTTTAATAGATTTTATTCTTAAAGGTTTTACCCGGATATAGAGAGCATTTTTGTTTCGTCTTCATATTAATAAATGGCTCAGATATAGCAGTTTAAATTTTCTAATTTAGGTCACATTTTGAAAAATCTGATTTTTCTCATGCGACAGCACTCGTTTATATCAACCGATGTCGATGTGAGTGAGCATGTGCACAGGACTTTCTGAGGTCTCTACCAAGTTCATTGGTTTGCTTCACAAAACCTGTTGTGCTAAAAGGGCGGGCACATCAAAATGTCGCCGAATGTGGCGACTAAATATAAACCGCTTTAAATGAAACCAACTTGGATATAGCTGACTAATTTCACGAATTTCTAACTCATATTCAGTATTGACAAAAGCTAGTACGGAATCTATAATCAGGTTCCTCTAATTTAAACTTCTTATGTTTGAATAAAATAAGCTCGCTTTTTAAAAATAAAGAATATGAAAGCTTCCTCTCCCTCCCGGCACAGGCCGGAAGGAATCTTTTTTTTATTTGTTTTAATTAACTTTAAATCAGATTTAATAAGTTTGGTTACATCTTTTAAAGGGATGGAGATGTGAAAAGATTTTGCATTAGTTTTGTGTGGTTGGATTCTTATTAAGAACATTTGATGCGATTTTAGATATAATAAGGTGTGAAGATATCTTTGTTGGGTATGGATTTTAAACTTTTTTCCCAGTCAAATTCAAAGTTTGTCGTTTGTTTTCTTTGTTATTAATTATGTCACTTATTTTGCTTCTAAATATGTCAAATCCATAGTTTTCATAACTTTTTTAAGTTGTCGAATAAGAGTACTTCACTTTGTATAGCGAAACTCCACAATTTTAGACCCATTGTTTATTTTCCAGCGACATTTTAAAGCAAAGAATATTTTTAATGATGCAGACCGTAATTAAATCTTATCCCGAAATGATTTTCCGAATAGAATATTTTTTCATTTAAATTTAATTCATAGAGAAAGTCTCAACCGTTAAAGTAATTTGTGAATACCGTCTTTGCATTTATTTATAAAGTGGCAAAAAAAAAAAATTCTCAGTAAATAATGATCTTACAGAACCACATGAAGCAATTTAATCCCATGAACTTAATGGTTTTAAGACTGCTGAAAACAAACAACGAATTCAATGCCCCTTCGAGGACTGTCATGTCGTGATTACATTGAAATGAAGCCAATATATTTCAGTGTAACATTTAAATAAAGGAAGAGCTCCGATGTTTTTAGTACTGGGAGCAACCAATTATGGCAGAATTACTCTAAAACAGTCAAAGTTTGTAAGTGTATAAGAAAAAATAAAATGTGTCAACTCGATGTCAAATAAACTCGACTAAAAAATATTGTTTCGTTGCATAAAATCATCATTTATATTTCTTATATTAAAGCAATTCCAGGGCTCGCAGCGTTCCTAATTTTTTCTACATTTCCAACCACCATTTCAACTAACAAATTTTCGTATTAGATTCCTTTGACATCGATGATAGAAATTTAAAATAAAGAATATTGTTTTAAAATAGCGGCAGCAAACTGCGAAAATTTTAGGAACGCTGCAAGCCCTGCAATTCGGAAACTTTTTGAATGTTGTAAATTATTAATTTGTTTGTGTTAAATAAATGGTATGCTTCTTTAATTTAATAGTTCTTAAATTATACGAGAGATTTTGTGCTATATATAAAGATTTATGAATTAAAATGAAGAATGGAATAGTCTTAAAGTCTTATGAAATTATATATCAAAATGAATTTTTTACTAATTCATTTTTAATTATTTAGGGACAAATAATGCTGACTCTGACAATTAGGTTTTAGAAACTTATGAAGATAAAAAAATATGAAATATTCTTCTTATTATTTGAAATTTTACTTTTGAATTAATAATTTTCCATTTTAGGTAGCTTTCATTACAAAAAGCTACCTATTGCAGCCGTTCGGAGGAGAGCGCTTTCAAAAAATTTTGGTATATTTTCATCGATCATGACCCCCAGACCCCGAAACCACCCTCCGTTCAAAATTGATATATATATATATATATATATATATGTATATCTGACATTTGTCACACTGTAACTCTCGTATTTATGAACCGATTTCGATGTAATTCGGTGTGCACATAGTACATACCAATGTTTCGACCGAGTTCGTTAGCTAGCTTCATCCATCGTTTTCTTTCAAAATGGCGGCCATTTAAAATTTTTAAAAAAATTTAAATTTTAAAATGTGGTACCAAAAAATTGAAAATGGAAAAATATTTTTTTCTTGTGTATTTGACCTTTATACAAAGATTCCGGAGCAGTTTTTGTTTTGTCTGTATCTTAAAAAATGGCTGAGTTATAGCATTTTAAATTTCTAGCGTGGCTGACATTTTGAAACGTCCTGAATTTTGTCACGCAATAAAAGACGTATTTATGAACCGATTTGGATGTAACTTCGTTTATACATAGTACATACCAATATCTCGACCGAGTTCGTTGGCCAGCTTCATCCGCTATCTTGTTTAGAAATGGCGGCCATTTAAATTTTTAAGAAAAATTTAAATTTGAAATGTGGTACCAAAAAATTGAAAATTGAAAAAATGTTTTTCTCTTATGTGTTTCACCTTCATAAAAAGATTCGGGAGCAGTTTTTGTTTCGTCTATATCTTAAAAAACGGCTGAGTTATAGCATTTTGAATTTCTGGCGTGGCTGACATTTTGAAACGTCCTCTGATTTTTGTCACGTGATAACGAGCGTATTTATGAACCGATTTGGATGTACCTTGGTGTGTACATAGTACATACAAATATCTCGACCGAGTTCGTTGGCCAGCATCATCCGCCATCTTGTTTAAAAATTGCGGCCATTTAAAAAAATTTTAAATTTAAAATGAGATACCAAAAAATTGGGAAATTAAAAATATTTTTTTCGTATGTGTTTGACCTTAATACAAAGATTCCGGAACAGTTTTTGTTTCGCCTATATCTAAAAAAAAATGGCTGAATTATAGCATTTTGAATTTCTATTGTCGCTGACATTTTAAAACGACCTGATTTTTGTCACGCGATAACAGGCGTATTTATGAACCGATTTGGATGTAACTTGGTCTGTACATAGTACATACCAATGTCTTGACTGAGTTCGTTGGCCAGCTTCATTCGCCATTTTGTTTCATAAGGGTTGCCATTTAAAAAAATTAAATTTTAAATTTTAAATGAGGTATTAAAAAATTGGAAAATGAAAAAGATTTTTTTTTATGTGTTTGGCCTTGATACAAAGATTGAGAAGCAGTTTTTGTTTCTGAAAATTTGTTCTTTTGTTTATATCTTAAAAAATGGTTGAATTATAGCACTTTGAATTTCTAACATGGCTAACATTTTGAAACGATCTTGTATTTGTCACGCGATAACACGCGTATTCGCCTATTTCGATGTAAGAAGGCATGTGGATAGTATGCATCAATATCTCGACCAAGTTCGCTGGCCAGATTCATCAGCCATCTTGTTTCAAAATGGCGGCTATTAAATTAAAAAATATATATATATTTAAAGTGAGTTGCAAAAAAATTAGAAATTGAAAAAGGTTTCTTTCTTAAGTATTTGACCTTGATATAAGGATTCAGGAGCATTTTTTGTTTGTCTTTATCTTAAAAAATGGCTCAAATATAGCAATTTCAATATCTAATGTGGGTGACATTTTGAAAAATCTGATTTTTTGCCTGCGACAGCACTCGTATATATCAATCGATTCCGATGTGAGTGAGTATGTGCACAGCAATTACTAAGGTCTCGACCAAGTTCACTGGTTAGCCTCATCCACCATGTTGTCTTAAAATGGCAGGCACTTTAAGAAATCGCCGAATTTGGCAGCCAAATATAAGTTACTTTAAATAAAAGCAGCTTGGATAAAGCTGAATAATTTCGCGAAATTCTCATTCATAATGATTTAGTATTGATAAAAATTAGTATTGAATCTCCTATGTTCGGTTTCCACTAAATTGAGCTTCGTGTGTTTGAATAATATAAGTTGGCTTTTTTAAAATAAGGAATATGAAAGCTACCTCTTCCTCTCGGCACTGGCCGGAAGGACTTTATTAATATTTATTCCTCTTTTTGTATTGTTGAGATGAAAACATTTATTACCGATTGTGCCATCAACCTTGTTCTTATTTTATATTTATTATAAGGAGAAATAAGAGTGAACATAAAAGTAGGAAAAAACTTGTCAAAAATAATAAGGGCTCGATATCAAACTGCTCTTATGTGCTGTAATTGTGTTTACAAATGTCCTAAAAAATATATAATAAACTTTTCTTTAAGTACGGAACGTCATTTCGTGGTACAACAGTAATGAAGCCAATATCTTAGAATATGACATTTAAATGAAAGAAACGTTTTATGTTATTTTACTGGTAGGGACTATTATGAAATTTTTTTGGAAACAGTAAATGCGTCTAAATGTGTAATTAATTCTAAAATGTATTCGAAAACTGAGCAAAAGTTACAATTGGTTTCAGTAAAAGTTCAAATTAAAACGGTTACATGAAGAATATATGATAATAAATTTTAAGAAATTCTAATAAATACTCAGTTTTTCAGAGTTTAAAGTTCATAAATATATATTTAAATACAAAAAATCTTGACTTTCAGTTTTAATCATATAAGAGGTCCTATTGCAGCATCATAATCTGGATGAATTAAATTACTGAAAAGCAACATCTAACTTTTACCGTTTGGGATGCAATAAAATGTTGAAATTAATTTCTTAGTAATTAAATTAATTTCTTTAATTTTAAAATTGATTTAAAAAAAAAGTAAAGTAAGACGTTCATAAAATGGCAGAATCGTATTTTTAATATTTAAAATAAAATCCTACATTATCTAATCATTCCTAGTTATGTGTAACTTACTTAAATCATTATTGAAAATAAACTAGAATTAAACACTTGTTACATAGTACACGTTAACACGCCCCCCCCCCCAAACATACAGAATAAAAAAATCATTTTGAAAATAAATCGATCACGTAAACTATAATAATAATAATAATAACAATAATAATAAACAGTGGCATTCACTCTTACTTGTTTAACATAATTTCAACATGCTCCTTAATTATTACATACACTATACAAAAAAATGTCTTGAATAATTCTTATAGACAAAGAAATTTTAGTATTTAAATAAAATTGAAACGTTTAGACAAACAAATCACAAAGCTTTATTTTGTATCGATGTCATTTTAAGAGGTTATTCAGCAATTAGTATATTCGTACACTGAAATAATTATAGGAGAAATGAATGTGTATATACATTTTGGCAGGGTATATACAGATATATAATGTTTTAATACATTTCTCCACATATTTAATGTTATTATTAGTAATAAATTTACGTATTTTATAACGAAATACTAAACGAATTTTCAAAGGAAATCAACTTATTCTTCTTACGTTTAAACAGAAATTATGAAAAAGAAAAATAGAACACCAGAAACATAAAAATGTAGCCAAACTAAAAATTAAAACAAATTAAAATTATTAATTAGTTCTTCTTTTGTTTTTTTTAAGTATATATTCAAAGTAATTCAATTTTCAAAAATGTTTGAGATGAACAAGAATTTTCTTGTATTGCTAGGAATCTTTTTTCATCAGCTCTTTGTTGTCATATGAGTGCATTAGATCAAAAATAAAAGTAATAAATATCGTAAAGATTGGCATTATTTTCTAATATGATATAACACATGAAATAATAGTAGGGGAGAGTAACCATATTTGGAACGCCGTTTTAATTGGACCGATGCCATTATGCCGTTAATTACAGAAAGAGACTCCATCTACCTCTGAAATCCTACTCATCAGGATGACGTCACTCATGATTAGAAGAAGCAACCGCCTACCACGTGCTGTTTTCAGACAATTTCAAAAATGCTAAAGTTAGCTATTGTGATCTAATTTTTTCCTACTAAACGTAAGAGAATATTTTAAAACTAAGGTAAGTTATTATGTTTTCATATACATATATGAATTCCTCTGTTTATTGCACATATTTTTCACGCGGATTTGTTTGATTTCGTTTTTGTTCTTAGTCTTGAAATTAACTGTTTTTAAAAATGGCGCAGTTGCCGTAATTGGGCCAATTTAAGTTGCTTAAATTGGACCAGATATGCTATAAATTTGAAAAGTAAGTAATGAATTTCTAGGACGGTATACTTTGTACACTATTTTTTTATATATATTTTATAATGGTTTACTATCTCCATGCAATTATTTTTTTATATATCTGGGTTAATTTTTTTATACAACATTTTTTTTTTTTTATAAACATAAAAATATTTTTACACGTCTATGCAATAAATTTTGTTAGCAATGTCTTTTATCTTGTGTGTAATTGTATTTATTTTCTTTGAATTCTTTATTCCTACGGCATATTTGATTTACAGAGTTGAATTCAAATCTTTTCCTCCTGCAGGATATTTGTGATGGAAGATTTTTACAGTTCTGTAGGTTGGAATTATACTTTTTTGCCATTAAAACGCATAAAATCTGAAACCTTGATGAAAATGTTGAAAAAAATATAGACAAATTGTGTGGAAGAAAGACACCCATGACAGCAAAAGCTGTTAAAAATATAGGAAACAAAAAGCAGACAGAAAGTAGTGAAGAAATTGACCTGCAACAAGGCTGCAGCTACAAATCCTCCCCAAAAGCAAATAAATCATTAGAAATGTTATTTACCTTGCTAAATTCAGTTAAATCAAAGTACAGAGGGAGACAAAAAAACAGTTGTATTAACATAATCACCACATAAACTAAACCTCGAAATGAAAAAAAAAGACAAAAAGTAAGCTTTCACAGCACAAATCCATTTGGAACATCGAGTTTTAAAAAATAGGCGTAATGCAATTAGCAAGAAAATGATAGAAAAGAAGAACTACAAACATAATGTAAAGAAAACTTCTGTTGCAAAAAAAAAAGTCTGATAATTCAGAACCTAAAAAGAAAAATCTAGACAGTGATGATAAGTTTTGCCTAATTTGTGAAAAAATAAAATAGCAGAAATGATTCAGTGTTCAGATTTCCATATACGGCTCCATGTTGTGTGCGCTGAAAAACAAAAACAATAAACAAAATTCATGTATAAGCTTTGCATCACTCCTTACATGATATTCAAATAACTGAGAATTAGTTCCATAATTTCTATTCTTTATTACTGATAACTTTTATTTATATTTTGTATACATTTTGATTTAAAACAATTTCTCTTATTTTCAGATACTTGATTGCATTATATTTCATTGCTGTTATTTTATTTGATTGTATCATTAATAGCAAACTTTGCTTTTAATAAAATTACTTATATTCCCTAGTCATTAAAACAACCTAATATTATTTGGTTTAATTTAGAAGACTGTTGGTCCAACTTAGGCGACCAATTGCTGAATTTGGACCACTTTTGACAAATTTTTCAAATTAAAATAAAATTTTAGATTTTCAAAAAGAAATTGATCTAAATATTTAGTTAGTTAGTAGATGAATAGGTTGACCCTGTGTAATGATCTTTTGCAGATATTCCAAAAATTAAGTGAGTTGCACCTGAAAATAAGTGAAGTGATCCAAATTCGGCTACTCTCCCCTATTCTCCATTTTACTACTTAAAACAAATAACTAAAACATTTTTTACTAATCCATTTGTTAAACCGGTAGATAATTAAAATAAAAACAACAACAAAACTGCTTAGAATCAAAATTTCCTTTGAAATTTTACATTATTATACGATTAGATTTTATAATTAGTTTGAAGACTTTAATAAATCAACTCTTCGAAACGGGTGCACATAAAGCGTTCATGAAGTCTGTCATTCAAATAAATTTTGATTTTGAATAAAAATTAAAACGCATAGGGTAATTTAAATTTGTATAGACAGCAAAATATTTGTTTTAAGAAAAGTGTATTTGAAACGCATTATGATATGTTATTTTCTATTCTTTTCTTTTTTTCTACCTTTTAGCACAATGAAAACAAAATATCTGACAAAAATATAACAATGTATCAATGCTTTGATATATTTTTAATTTCGCCAAACAGTTAAACAGTTAACAAATCAAATAAAAATCTCAATATGTATTGCATGTTTCTTTTTTATTCAATAAAACTGACGGAACGATTATCACTGAACATCCATTGGATTTCATCAAACATATTATAGACAAAATTTGACAAGATGAATACAGTGTTTTTCGTATTGTTAGGAATCTTTTTCAATGTTTCTCTGTAATTATATGAATGTATTAGATGAAAAATAAAAGTTATAATTATGGTAAAGATTGATTTGGTCGCTACCATTTTTGTCCTTCTCGAATAATTTTTTTGAACAAGAAATTAATAACAAAAATTAAATTTCCTGATTAATTATGTTCTATTGATCGATATTGATCGATAGTATATGCTAGAAGTGCCATTTTAGTTGTGTATTTTTTTTTTCCTGATATAAATTATAACATATTAGGTGGTGTGTATAAACATATTATATAATTAGAGGTTTCGAGAAAGGAGTTCGGATTAACTTCAACAAACGGAATAAAATGAATGAGTATTTTTAAATGATGTAGACGTTTTAAGCTCAACCAAATTCTAAAGCATTGTATGGTGTCAGTATAATGAAATACAAATAAATTCATGTATATGGATAAACAACATGATATGGATATATATCTAAGCATAAATAATAGTAGCCAGAAGAACTTTTTATTTTCCTCCTGCTTTTATCAGCTGATGTAAATTTTAGCGTCATTACTTTGTCTGTAAAAATTTATATAGAACATATGCAGGACTCAACAAAAGTATTTGCATGCATTAACGATTACGACCAATAGTTGCTGAAATTTTATAACTGTCTACGTCTAGGGGTCTTTTATTTATTTTTTATTTTTTTATTTAGCGTCTCATTCAGGTGTAAAAATCTAAATTTCTCGCCAATTTTCAGATAGTGATGGAAAGTGTTTCCTTGTATACGAGGGGATATCAATAAGTTTTGCCCTCACATATAAATAATTGAGTAAAATTTATTAAATTGTACATTGTATTACTCCTTTTCTATATAGTCACCGTACACAGTAACACATTTCTGCAAACGGTATTTCAAAAAGAGTCGGAAGGATGTATTAAAGGATTGTAGACCCAAAGGGGGGAATTTTGCCGACCCCCTTATGCAAATCGTGTGCCCTCCCCACACTTTGTACTACGGGGGCAAATTTCTAAATTTTGCGGACACCATTCATGCCCGCTTGGGGGCAAATTTCGGTTGAGGGGCTCGGGGAGCATAACATGAGTAAGTGTTCACAGGCATTTCCAACAATATGTCACATGTGGGGGTCGGTAATTGTTAGAAAAATCCCCCCCTTGGGTTCTACTATCGCGCCTCCTAGAATGCATCCTCCCCACTCTTTTTGAAATATCGTTTTCAGAAATGTGTTACTGTGCATGGTGACTATATACAAAAGGACTAATATAATGTAGCAATTTCATAAATTTTACTCACTTGTTTCTATGTGAGGGCAAAAACTTACTGATACCCCTCGTATGCATAATTTGTTGTTCTTGTTAATATATTTAACCATTTATTAAATATGTTCTGATAAATTAAATACTTAATTTTTATTTTAATTCTATGCAATTAATTTAACGTTTGCCGAGTAAAATCCAGGTTTTCTTACTGTATCTCCTGAGTTCTGGTGAATGAGTTTTGATGGGACTTAGTACAATGTTAGATAATTTTTCAGAAAAAGTTTTAGCATATAACATACCATTTTATATTTATTTAATAAGGTATATGATGGTAAGTTCTATATTCAGATGAACACGATTATCAAACTGTACCCTTTTTAATAGGTTCCGTGAATGGATTTTGATTGAACTTTCACAGTTAGATAATTTTTCAGGGTATATAACATATCGTGCTACGCTGCTCAGTTATATGGTTATATGTTTTGAAAATGTATTATTGAATCAATTTTTATGCGAGTTACACTATTAGATAGATAACAATTAGTCCAAAAATGCAAAAATTATACGTAAAGTTTGCATAGTAAAACGCAGTCCGTCTGTCAAATCATATTTTGGTGGAAAACACCTGAAAACCTGATTTTTGCTGTTGACCCGTAGGTTTAACATTGTGTTTTCCTGAAGCTAAAAGAATGAAAACATGGAGAACTAGGACATGGAAACACAATGGTAAACCTACGAGTCAACCGATAAAATCGAGTTTTCGGGTGTTTTCCACGAAGATATGACTTGACAGACCGATTGCTTTTTACTATGCGAACCGTGTTTTAAATAATTCTGGAATTTCAGCCGTTAACTCAACGAGGTGATTCTCTGTACTGCAGACTTTCAGTCTATGACGTTCCATTAGAATATTCTAAATAGGTTTGAAACGTATAATCTATGCGTAACATAGGATTCATTTATATTATTTTCAGATTTTAAGATTTCTGTTAAGAAATCTTTATTTCTAGAACTTGCTTCTATACATATAACGCCATTTAAACAGGACATTGTATTGCTTAAATGTTTATAATTAAACTGGATATTTTTTCAAGTATTAATTTTCTTATATTTTTCAGTAATGTGATTTAAAAAGACTTATTCCCAAAATCTTCCAATTTTTATATTTATAATTTTTCTTATATTTGTTATTTCAAAAGTTTCTAGAAACAAGTTGATTCAATTAATAAGAAGATTCCTTTATTACATCCTTCAGTGAAATAAAAAAAAAGGAACGATTACATATCATATTCAATATTTAGAATAAAATTTAAATAATGAAAATAGAGTGATATTGACAGAATATTGCCTTAAATCATACAGTGCCGTCGACTGGGGGGAAATATACCGTACTAATAGAGTGCATATCTGATAGAATAGAATTTTTTGTGGTTTCTCTTGGTTCCAGTGACATAGCTGATTTTATTTAAACCGTGATGGTTGCACTTCGTTTTAGTATCCGCGCACACCACACTGCTGCGATTGGGGATTTCGTAACTTCAACAGCGTATATAAGTTCCTTGGGAATGCGGAAATAATGTTGAAAAACACATGGTTAATATACGAAGTTTGATTATGAATGAAAAATTTATATATATATATAATTTCCTTTTGTTAATGAAACATGCAATTTAATAAAGGTATGTAAAAAAAAAAGAAAGAAAAACGACGATTTTAAATTTTGGTTGCTGCAAATTCGCTCTACTATGGAGTTCGCTAGTGAATCTGTAGAGAATAAAATATGATAAAATGAACGTAAGGGGTTTCAGCTTAATAAGAACATTCTATTAATAAAGCCATCACCATATACGTTTTAGGAAACGGTCATAGAGTAGAGAGATGACAGCATATATCTGACATTTTATGTGTTTTTGACATGTGGGGATAATTTCGATAAAGGTTTCGGCGTCATTTCCGGAGCATTGAACCTTGCATGATGTTCTAGGCAATTTAACAATCGTTTATAAAGTGTATTGAAATATTATGTATCTTCATTTCTATTTGTGTTTGAAATTAAAATATGTGAAAAACAGAAATCCCCTAATAAGGCTAGACTCTACAAGGTTTGGTCTTTTAAATACACGGTTTATTTTCATTGTAATTATAATTATTATAGCTTTCTGTGTCAATATTTTTAGAAAACTGTGGAATCCCTTAAAACAGTGGTAACGAGAAATCAATATAGTGAAGTGTAAATGGAATCAGCAGTTTTGGCTGTTCAAAACGATGTCCCCGTACATAAAAATAAACATTCTCTAATATTGTATTACAAGAAAAACTCGTTATGTTGTTCGATTTTACGTTAAAACCAGAAAAATACCTGTAAAGAAAAGTATCCATCATTTATTATTGTAAAAACACGTATAAATTTTACATCCGACAACAGTTAAAATGCTAATTCTGACATCAACACTTAAACACTTCAGACCCGTGTTACACACATGTGGACTTAGAGTGACACCACCAGTAGTTGGTATCCTTCCTTGTAGTTGAACAAAGTTTTGAAATATTGCGCCATTTCAGGTGAAAATGAGTTTTATACGTGTCTTTAGACATAATATTTTTGTTTGAATGCTAGTGCAACTATTGTCATAATGTTGCCGGCTGTAACAGAAGCCATTTTATGAACTTTTTTTATTAGAAAGTGAAAACGTTTAGTTTTTGAATAATTGGAGACAATTAAGGATAGTTAAAATAATCCATTTCCACCTTGCTTATATTAACTAATACTTTTATAAGAATTAATGTTAATCACAGCTCAGGGATGATATTTTAAAGATTAATTTTTAGGTCTTTGAGTGATTTCTTTCGCTTGATCAACCACTGGGAAAATGGAAATTTAAAAAACTATTTATTTTATAACTCTGTTTCTATTTAATTTCAGCGGATTTAATTTTTGTCCATTATAGGACATTCATTAAGGGTTGTAGCAATCATGTTAGTTTACTTCTAAAACTGCACTGACTTTATATGATCTGGCATGGTCCTCTAAGTCATAAAAACTGAACTATATTTATTTTTACAATTAAGTCATATACAGAAGTCAGTATATATATAGAAGTCATAAGTCATATATATTAAGTCAGACATATTCTTTAAGTCATAAAAATTGAACTATATTTATTTTTACATTTTCACTTTACTTCTGTATAGCTGATGTTTTTTTGCTTTTAAAGAAAGCGAACAAGTGGACCCATCGAAGTTGATTTTCTCATAAAACAAATGTTATTTTTATCTGATTATATAAAATTACTACAAGAAGATGCTCCAAGAAAGAATGAAATTTTCATAATTATTATCTCTTGAGAAAATATACTACTTTTAAAAAAGTACAACTTTATATCTTCATGGAAAATTAATAGTTGAGTGATTAATGAAACCGTTTGCTAGTTTTCTTTCTCGCCAGCAATAATGGGCTGAAAGGCCGAATGCGAACAAAAGGACAAAGCTTTCTAAAAGAACATACGACTACTCTATGGTTAAAATTCTTAATTTACGTTTTTGACTGTCAATTTTTCCACTTTCAGAGTTATTTTCACATAGACTAGAGTAAATAATAGAATATGACTTACAGATTATATACATCATCTGTAAAAATCTTCTGTTGCTATATTGTATATGAATAAATCTTTTCCCTTTAGAATTACAAGTTGTAAAAATTCATTCAGAAAAGGAAAATAAAGCAAGATTTTTTAATCACATGTTTGAAAAAGTATAACATATATGGAAAATACATATCGCTATATCTTCGCCTTTATGAAATACATTTTATTTTCAAAAACTGACATTTTTACCAATATTTCAATACATTTTACAAAACACAAAAAACTATAAATAGACTAAAATTACCTCAACTTATACAAAGTATTATGCAAATTTCACATCTCTTTAAACCCTTATTAAACTTTGGATTTTGAAAAAACTTAAAAAATGGCAGTTTTCAGCTCTCTCTCTAATTGAAAAATTATATAAGATAAAATACTTTTGTGTTTAAACTGTTACTTTAAAAATTCCCTTTAATTTACACCACTACAGACAGCATCCATCCAGATCGCTAGAGTTGACAGTCGTTTTCGTGACTGATAAGGTATTATCGATTATTACGCATTTAAAAATCAACAAGTCTGGAATTATTTATTAAAGTATCGATGTCTAACGACCTATAAGTAATTTTTGTTTGTTTTCGGACTTCTGAGTTAAGTATTAATACATGCTGTATATTTCAGAATATATTGAATTTTCGAATAACATTTAATCAAACTTTTTTTATTTAATTGTAACTGGATTTATGCTATAAAATCTCATTTACTTAAAATTTTATTCTAAATTTAGATTTAGAAGGATTTAAAATTTATATATAAATTTTGTATCATTTTATATATATATTTTTTTTCAAATATATTTATCACTTTTATATAAGAAAATAAAGGGAAATCTTTTTTTTAAATATTTTCAGGGTTTTAAATATCTATAACCATATAAAAACTCGTTCACGCTATTTTATCTGAATACATTTTTGAAATAAAATATTAAAAAAAAAATACACCCACACATTTTCTAAAAGCTTCAGAAACTTTCTTAAAGTTAAAGAAAATGACGAAATCCTTGCTACTTTTTTTAGTATGTCATAAATATTCAAGAGATAAAAGATTCCAGTTCTACGGTTTGCTCCCTTAAAAAATATTTTTTTTTTCTTTAACAGAAAAATTCGATAAAACTTGTGAACCCGAAATTTCAGTTTTAGATTAACGTCATTCTGGACATGCATGCCAATGGAAATACATTATGTACAGGAACAAGCTGCAAGTGTTCTTTTTCTGCGATTTAAAAGTATAAATATGAGTATCATATTGAGGAATAATGATGAAACGATTAATTTGTTACTGCACGATATTTTCTTAACGAAACCTTACTTAATACCTGTTTAGTGGTGATCAAAACGAAAAATAGTTTTAAAAAATTGGAACTGACTTTCCCCGACAATCCAAATTGTTTAATAGAATGTTCAAATAATTCCTATAATAGCTGACGCTGAATTTGAAACCGGGATAAACCCGTTTGAAGCTACAATCGTTGATTCAGAGCCACACAGCCAAATGTCAAAGCAATATTTTCATTTATTTATTGTCTCATTTCATTCGTGAATCTGATAATAAAACAGAAAATAGTTTTAAATAATTTAGAAACCAAATCCGTTGGCAACTTGAACAAAAATCTATACGGTTTTGCCGATCGTGACCTATAATAATTACTACTACATTTAAGCTCAGGTACAAACACCGTTTAGACGCTACCATTTTTACTCACATACGCATGCTACATGCATGGTTGAAAAGAAAAAGAAAATAAGGACTCTATAGAGACGAAACATCAAGGAACGACTGAGATACAGACATGTACATAGAATTGTTATAACAATAGCAAAGAAGGCGTAAAAACGCAATGATAAACCAAACTTTCATAATTGTTTTATTTTATTTTTATTTGTATTCTTTAATTGCTGCTATAAACCTTATACTACTGTGTGTTTGAGTAGCAAGTCAAAATTTTCAAACATCTTTGCGACGTAAATGACAGAAATTGTAATTTACCTGCGCAGAACAGTTTAGTTTGACAGATATGGTATAGTGTTCAATCATATTAATAAGGATCGAACATTAAGAAGAGAGCTATTTAAAGATATATTTGATTATTCATAACTGATAGTACCTAGTTTTTTGAAAAAGAAAATATTGCAATGAAGTAGCATACATAAATGCGCTCAACTTGCGGTACGTAAAACGGACCGAACGTTTTTAAAATAAAGAAACAAGTTATCAGCGATAATTATTGAAACAATATTTCCTAGATTCAGTTGTAAGATTGTCCATGGATGGCTGTCAATTTTCTTAAACCGTAATATCACTCAAGATATACTTTCAATTTCAGAATGCAATATTTTTTTAAATTGGATATACCGAACGAAAAGGACTTTATTTAATGGAAGTTACGTCCTTTTTTTTAAATCCAATAGACAAATAAAAATAAAACTGGTAAAAAAATTCACCTTCAGTTAATAGATTTTAATATCAATCTGAAAACCTTAAAAAAGCAATAATCTGAAACTGATACACATTTTTGTTCTCGTATATAACCGAATTGTGCAATTAACTTATAAAAAAATGGTCAAAAATACGGATCGCAGGGAAGATTTTAAATGAGTTGTATTTGTGAAAAAATATATTTTAAGGAAAAAGTATTCGCGATATTTTATTATCTTTACTCACCTTGAATCACGAAAAAAAGTTCTTAAAAGTAATTGATAATACATTGATATATATATTTTTATTTAATTTCGTTTAAATATTAAATCAGAATTTCGTGTTTTTGATAGAATTTTCCTCAGTTATTAGTCCAGTTTCCTTTTAAGTTAGAAAAATACAACTATTTAGACGAATAACTCGGGAAGTTATCAAGTTTATGACCCTAATAAATAGTTTAGATTCGGCAATCTTGTTGCACAGGAATCCGGAAAAATTACGGAATTCAGAAATGAAGCTCCTTGGATCACCTTGGATCACCCTATATATATATAATCACAATAACGTCAAGTGCGATTCTCGCCATAAAAGAAAACTAGTTGGTTGCGCCAATCTCAAATCTTTCTTCTATCTTATACATATTAATATTTCAAAACGTAGTTACACATGTTAATACTTTAATATTATTAGTTCAATGCTTTACCAACTTTCATTTTTTTCTTAAATTTCTGCTTCAGTCAATTAAACGGACTAAAAACGAGTTAATCTGTATAATGATATTTGTTAAAATTAATAGTTGTTCCTTATTCTGTTATTATCAGCTGTTTGCAAAAAGCCGGCTTAGCAGGAAGCGAATTCCCGCCGATGGACAATAGAACTACGAAAAATCAAGGAAAGTATACAAAAATCCTTATCAAAGAGCCCCTTTACCGCGCAACATTTTCAAATTCAAGGAGGACCTGTTGGACATGTCCAAAATTATGCAAAAAAATTTTGGTTCAATTGTATGCATAATTTTATACACTTTTCGATGGTACAATAAATGGCACAAAAAATAGCACAAATATCGCTATTACAGCGCACCTCCTCCCTTCCGGCAGATTTTTTCTAAAATTTATTGAGGGCTTGCTTACCATAGCAAGAAACATACACAAAAAAATTTGTTCAATTCTATGCATAAATTCATTACACTTATTGATGGTACAATAATGAAAATGGCGCAGACATCGCATTTATAGCGCCCCCTTCTGGCGAAATTTTTTCAAGTTCAGGGAGGACCTACCGAACATAACCTTACACACACAAAAAATATTTGGTTCAATTCTATGCATAATTTTATACAGTTTTCGATAGTAGAAAAATGAAAATGGCACACACATCGCTATTACAGAGCCCTCTTCCGGCAGATTTTTTTCAAATTCAGGGGGGACTTGCTTGCCACAGCCAGAAACCTGCGCAAAAAATTTGGTTCAGTTATATATATAACTTCATACATTTTCCGATGGTACAATAATGAAAATCGTACAGACATCGAAATTAAAGCGCCCCCTTCTGGCAGATTTTTCCAAATTCAGGGAGGACCTTCGTGCTATGACCAAAAACAAACATAAAAAATTAGTTTCAATTCTATGCATAACTTCATACATTTTTCTATGGTACAATATTCAAAATGGCACAAAAATCCCACAAAAATCGCTATTACAGCGCCCCCTACAGGCGATTTTTTCCAAATTAAGGAAGGACCTGCTTGTCAGAGCCAAGAACTTAAAAAAAATTTTGTTCAATTCTATGCATCACTTCATACACTTTTTGATGGCACAATATTCAAAATTGCACAAAAATATCTATTACAGCGCCCCCTACCGGCGATTTTTTTTTCCAAATTCAGGAAGGAACTGCTTGCTATAGCCAAATACTTAAGAAATTTTTTTTGTTCAATTCTATGTATAACTTCATACACTTTTCGATGGTACAATATTCAAATCGTACAAAAATCGCAATTACAGAGCCCCCTACCGGCGATTTTTTTCCAAATTCAGGGAGGACCTGCTTGCCATAGCCAAAAACTTAAAATAAAAATTTCGCTCAATTCTATGCATAACTTCATGCACTT
Organism: Maratus speciosus; assembly: GCA_963932465.1. Classification (NCBI taxonomy): domain Eukaryota; kingdom Metazoa; phylum Arthropoda; class Arachnida; order Araneae; family Salticidae; genus Maratus; species Maratus speciosus. Next base: position 195,619,169 of record OZ010793.1, on the reverse strand, counting down.
TTTGATCATACAATGGCGAAAACCACTCGGACAGACGGACATTTTCTATAAACATGTTTTTTGGAATCTCTGACCCCTAAAACGTGTAAATCCGTCGAAAACCGAAAGTTGAAAAAAATTTCGATTACAATGAGTCATTCCATTTCAGTTCAGGCAGGCATGCAACCCATCATCACAGATTTTGATGAAACTCCGTGTGTTTGTTCCTATTACTAAGATACGGTCACCAGTATTTTTTTTTACTTCTTGGTGAAATAGTTTCTGAGAAAAAAATTGTCAAAATCTTGAAAAACTGCCGTCAGTTGGCATTCTTGACTGCTCGGTTTTCAAATGTAGCATGTCATAAGTATAAACATACTTCAATATCTACTCTACAGTGAATTTTTTATGAAAAATAATTTTCGTGAATTTTTTATGAAAAATAATGCATTAACCAAAAAAGCATTATCAACAAAAGGCGGTATTTCTATTAAATTTATTTTTTGTGTGGGATATATTTAAAGGTGTCCTTTACTTGATTCTGAAATAAAAATAGTGGGATTTTGGGTGTTTTTAATAGTATTTCCTATTTAAAAATATTTTCAGACGCATTTCAAATCAAATCAAGCAGAGTCATTCCATGTCAGTTCCCTAAGCCATTTAATTCACTGTCACAAATTTCGATGAAACTGGGTATGTTTATAGCTCATTTTAAGACGTAATCACCTTTAATTTTCTTATAAAAAATATCAAAATTTTGAAAAATTGCTTAAATTTTTTTAATGACATTTCTATATTGAAAGACCGCATTAACAAAAAGTCATTTCAAAAAGTCATACTACTCTTGCTTAAATATAATATATACAATAATAAAATAACAAATATTATTTACAGAAATAAAAATTAAATTAAATAATATTCAAAAGGCTTACTCTTTGATACAGTAAAAATAATATTAATATGAAAATTCGCTTTTTAACATGTCAAATTAAATTGTTTATAGTCAGAAAGTAATTTCTTTCTTTTAAAATAATACTTTTTTTCCTTTTTTTTCTAGATGTAGGAATGACTAACACAAGAAATCAATTGAGATAAAGATATATGCAATGCATTTTCTTTGTTTTCTGAGGACCAATAAATATTCTCGCAAAATCATATGGATGTACAAATTTTACTTATTTTTACTCTCTTCATCTTTTGAAACTACCATCCCCTCTATAAAGTGATTGTCACACGAACATATGACATAGGACGTAGCTTTTCTTTCATAAGTACCAGTAAAATGCCAATTTTAACCGCTAAATTTTTAAAACACCACCCGTTAGAAGCAAAGTCTGTTTTCAATAATTGCAATGGATTCTTTTGTACTTATTTCCACCTCTCGTGTATAGCTAATTTTATGACACATAGTCCCAGTCCCTTTGCCAACACTACACTGCTCAACAGCCGACTTAAAATCAACAGCCCACTCTTATTGAAAAATAGTCTGCTGTTCAAGTAATAAATAAACTACATTTAAAAATCTTAATACCAGCTATTAATTACCAATTATCTTAAGATGATAATGATAACTAAGCAACATAATAAATTTATAAATTGGCTTTTTATTGAAAATACATGAAATGGTCGCTTTAAATGTAGTTGTTCATCGAGTCAATGAAAACAAATTATATTAAAAAAAAATAGTGATCGTAATATGCTGACTGCAATGACGCTTCTAACAAAACTGATTAATTCATGACCATTTGCTATCAAACCCGAAAGATCAAAAAGAAAAAAGCAGCTGTAGTTTAAATGTGACATACTCAGTTGTTGTTGAGAAAGGAATATATTTGTGAAATTTTCACCTGTAGTTCAATAAAATATAAACATGTACGCTTTTTTCATTCATCCGAATTAAGTAAAACTTTTATAAAATTTTGTTGTCATTACACCAGATGTTAAATTTTCCTTACATACTGTTAAGTTCTTTACTTTAAGATCTTATTGACATAATATTATAAAGTTTACCATATGTATTCTCTATAAGTGTATAAACAATATATATGCTTTATTAAAAATAAATGAATAATTTAAAAAAAATTGTTTGGGAACAGGGATGTATATACACACACATATATATACATACATACATACATATATATATATATATATATATATATGTTGAAAATCAATCTTTCAGCAATATTGTGATGAAATAAATCAAACTAAATATCATTAGAAACTGAATAAAATTACAAAAAATGCATCTTATTTAGATTTAAATAATTTTCTAGATATAGTTATTTGAAGGGTATAAATATAATGGATTAGGCATTTTTTGCATATTTTTAAAGCACAATATGTCAAAATTTTCTTCAAAAGAGGGAAATTTGGCATTTTTTCAATATTAACAGCTCAATGTAATCCAAATATGAGTTCAAAGATTAGGAGTGTCATTTTGAAGAATTCTGTTGGGAGATGACGAGCAAGTGATTTTTCTCTTTTTTGGAAAGGGATAATTGCTCTTCGCCCTAGAGGTTTTACTAAAAAACAATATTGTTTATTTTTTTCCTTAAGAAGCGAACATAAAAGATAATTTGAAAAATAAAATAAATGTATAAATAAAAATATTTCCAGGGATGATGCATTGTATAAATTTTACATCTGAAAATATTGATAATTTTAAATATGATTTAAATACTACTACAACCAATCAAAATCCCACTATTTTTATTTGAGATCCAGTTATAATGTAGTATTATGTACATAGAAACTCCGCCTTTGATTGATAAGGCTTTATTAGTAATTTCATTATTTTTTGTAAAATATTTTTGATTTCAAAGATTATACAATTTTTAGACACATTGAAATATTTTTTAACATTGCAGCAAAATTTTTTTCATTATCTACATACTTTATTGACCTTTCCTAAATTATTTGAAGAAGATTTCGTCATTAGTTATTGAAATATGATTTCTTATATAAAATGATGACTTTGCGAAACTGGACAATAATTAAAGGCAACTCGTGGCAATATTCCAAAACTTTGATAATTTTTTCTCACATTTTCACTATTTTTATTTCATAACCATTTAAAAGATATTTTTACGTACAATTAAAAAAAGTAATAACACCCTGCCTTAGGGTAACCCCTTCGGGACGGGAGCCTTTCACAACATTTTTAATCTTTTTTCACCGTATTTTAAAAACAGAAATGTGTATCTTCTTGAATCAAGAAAATGCGCTGATTAAATAAGCAAATTTTTCAGTAAAATTTTACTGGTGAGAAAAAACAAGTATTCTGAATTTTAATAACTATTCAATTTTTGATTAACAAATTATTTTTCACAAAATTCTTGATTTTAAAAATTCAGAAGATTAAAGACGCTCATAGTGTTTAAAAATTACAAAAAACACAAAATAATAATCTGTCTACATTATTGTCACCTATACATTATTTGAAACTTATTTAGTTATTTTATATTGAAATGATTTTTTTTAATGCAGTCTTTGAATATAGAACTATCATTTAAAAATTTTTAAACATTTTTTCAAAATTTTGATATTTTTTTATCTTAAAAAAATTATTTAGGATCAAGAAAATTAAAGGTGATTACGTCTTAAAATGAGCTATAAGCATAGCCATTTTCACTGAAGTTTGTGACAGTGAATTAAATGGCTTAGGGGAACTGACATGGAATGACTCTGCTTCATTTGATTTGAAATGCGCCTCAAGATATTATTAAATAGGGAATACTAATAAAAACACCCAAAATCCCACTATTTTTATTTCAGAATCATGTAAAGGATACCTTTAAGTATATCTCCCACAAAAAATAAATTTAATAAAAATACCGCTTTTTGTTGATAATGCTTTTTTTTGTTAATGCATTATTTTTCATAAAAAAATTCACGTCTTCAAAGATTAAACATTTTTTTAGACACACTAATAATGTTATAAGCGAAACAGTATTTTTTCCCCATAAACTGCGTACCCTATATATTATGCATAAATTATTTAAAGATGATTTGTACAGTAGATATTGAAATATGATTATATTTATGACATGCTACATTTGAAAAACGAGCAGTCAAGAATGCCAGCTGACGGCAGTTTTTCAAAATTTTGACAATTTTTTTCTCAGAAACTATTTCACCAAAGAGCAAAAAAAAAAAAAAATTACTGGTGATCATATCTTAATAGTAAGAACAAACCCACGCAGTTTCATTAAAATCTGTGATGGTGGGTTGCCAATTGATATTTTACTGCCTGATTTCATGTGGAATGCCCCAAAACTTTCTTCTATTGAAGATAGAAGAAAGTAAAAATCATCACTGCATAACACAATCCTTTTGATTATAATTTTATAAAGATTTCTCTTACAGAAATCTTTTTCTTCAATATAGCAGCAGAGACTGGCAACGACTTGAAATATTATCTATGCGTTTATATTTTTAAATATTCTACATACTTTTGTCGGGTTTCATATTGGGTTTATTATCTTATAGAAGTAAATTTAAAAGTGCATTTATGAATTCTTACAATTTTCATATAACTGATAATAAAGGGAATAAAAATGTTTCTAAAAATTAGCATTTGTGAATTTATACATGTTTGAAAAGTCGCGAATCAAATATTTAACAGATTTTGAAGTTACATTCTTCAGTGGACACATAAATAATTAGGAATATAACTGCCTATATACTTAAAATCTTTCTATTGTTGCTAATATATATATAAATATATATTTTGCAATAAATACTATTCCAGCACTATTATATAGTAAAAGTGTAAAACTAGAACCAGTCGCAATGTGCTGCTGCCTTAAACGGAAAAATTTTAAGGTCCAGTAAAAATAAATAAAAGCAATAATAATAGACGGTATCGGTGATATATTGCAATTCTTTTAGGTAACTTGCGATTCTCATGTTGGTGGCTTCACTTAATTTATAATGAATTGAAGAAGGTTACAGAATACAATTGAAAAGTTAAAATACAATTTTATTTTTGTTGTGCTCTACAATGTGTATTATAAGCAGATGCTGATTTTCGTAAGTCGTGTAAGATACAAATTGGAGAAATTTAAGTAGCAATGTTTATTTTTATGTAAAACTTCTATTCAAATATTTATTTTCATGAACATAAACATATGTTTAAAGGATGATACTAGGGTGATAGTTGGGTGATTTGCATTAAATAAAATTACACAACACATATTTCCTTTGTTTTTTTTTATTTAATATGAACAATGAAAAATATTTTATGCGTGTTACGTCTTAATCATAAAAAATAAATATGTACCCATGAAGTTTTACATTAATTTTCAGAAAAAATTTAAAAATTACTATTTTAAAAGTAAGAGAAGTCATTTTTCTAGCATGTCATAGGTCCTTCTCCAAATTGTCAGAGAAAAAAGGAAATAACCTTTTGACTGTTAATTAAGTCTTTTTAAATTTGTGTTAAAAAGATCTTACTCGGGTACGTCTTCATACTGAATATGTACCAAAATGTGAATCTTTCAATACGAACACCTGATTTTGACAAGATATAAGGATTTTTCAGAAAATTTTATCCCAAGGATACCTAACGGAATATCATCCTGTAAAGTGGAGTAGGAATTATGAATGTTTCAAATTTGTAACTAGTCATGTTAAATTCATTTGTAATCGTTGCAAATCAGATTGCAATGGTAAGTATTTTAAGCATAACTCAAAAACTAACTGAGAAAAATAGTCTAGAGTTTTGTTTTCTTTTATTTGAAGCTAACTACAAAAAAACATTTATGTAAAGAAATTTAAAGTGAGCAATTTATATTTTTTCGAAAATTAAGTTAAAAAAATGTTTCCGAAATACATTGTCGAAAAAAAACATGGATATATATATATATATGGGTATATGTATATATATGAATATATGTATTCATATATATATATATACAGGGTGTATCAGAATTGATCTCTCAAATTTCGTAGGGAAGTAGAAAATACACTGACAAAAAAAAAAAATAAATAAATAAATAAAAAATACCGCCTTCAAATAGGTAAAATAGGCTTCAAATAGGCGCCTTCAAATGAATAGGTATTCATTTTCTGAACCCATAAACTAGAAATACAGATTTTTGAGCTATTCGAATAGGGTAAAGAATAAGCTGAATAGACGAAATGATCTAGAATTTCTAATCTCTTGTCTTCCAGGTCACGAAACGATAAAGAATCGTTTCAGTAGCTAGAAATTATCGCTTTATTACTGGAATGGTTTCATAAATTAGAATTATACTTACTAAAAGCAACATCTTGTCTTAGTGTCTATTTGCAGAGATTTTTAAATAAGTTTGGCCACCAGAATATAGGAAAACGCTCTTGAATTCTAGTATGAGACTCTAAAACCCTCAAGCAAAGGGAGCTAATTTAAAGAGATTGCATGGAACTATTTTTTCTAGAACCATAATTTAGATCATAAATGCCAGTACCATATTTTTTCTCAGTGTAGCAAAAGAAGAAAATCTCACATAGGAAAGTATAGACACGAAGCGAAAGCATGACGATATATGGCCGCTGTGTATCAACAATTTCTGATCATACGCAAAGCTTTCTGACAAGTCATCTGGATATCAGTACATAACGTGACTTTGCAGAAGTAACATGAATCATAAAACGTTAAAGGAATATGCAGATGTGTATCTAACTTACGGTGTGATAGAGACAAATTGTCGGAAGGCTGCGCAAATGTATGCAGAGCGCTACAAATAACAGGCGCAAAAGTCAGCATCAAATGTTTTTTGAAACAGATTATTTCGACCTTAGTTATAAACGGAGCTTTAGGCTGCCACCTTTGAATGATTACAATTGTCCACATGATTATCCCCATGATAAAGTTAGACACTGTTTTTAACAATATTGGATACTACAAAAAGCTCGACTTGGCTCATCAAACTATATCGGACCACAATCGGAAGTATAAAAAATATATTGCTTTGTTTCACTTCCTAAAAGAACAGAATTTTTCGGTACACCTAATATTTGAGGATGACTATGTTGGTCAACAGATGGATAATAAAGCTGAAATGTCATTTATAAAAAGTCCTATTTTAGCATGAGTCTAAAACACTTCTTGGATCAAAATATTTTGGGATGCATTAACACGAGACCTTTCTTTTAAATGTTTGGAATGAGCACTAAATCTATTTTGTCAAATACAAATTATAGTTATACTGGATTTCATTTGCATAAATATCTATGTTACAAAAGATTTTTCTCAATTTCTGCAACCGATGTTTATGAGTTGACAGGTAAATGAGTATTATTACTATTACTGTAAAATTGTTTATCGGTATAAATAGTCCTACAAATTAAGATAATTCACTTATAAAAAGTCTTAATTTTGGATGATATTAATATTATTTATCAATAAAATTTGATTAGGATGTATTTAATTAAGGTCACATTTTTAAATATTTTTAACGAGCCCTGAAACTATTTTTAAAGAAATTATAATAATAAAGGATTTATAAGTTAGGTAAAATTTTTAAAAAATCAGTTTACATTTGCAAAAATATCTTTGTTACATAAGATTTTACAAAACTTCTAAAAATTATATTTCTTAGATGGTAGGGGAATATGTATTTTAATTATGATATTAAAGCTATTAAGATAGTATCTGAAATCTATATTTAACCAGTGTAAATTGCATCCAGAGACATACTACGACCAAAACATAGCATAATTATAGAAAATTGTTAATGTACAGTCGTAGAAAAAAAAATCACCCCCTACTAACTCCTCAACAAATTATCGTAGAAGAAAGTTACTGGTGCCAAACGATTGGAAATAAAATCTACTTTTAAATGATGTATATAAAATTTGCTTAGGGGACATCAATATATTAAAATGAACTCAAACTTCTTTTTTTTAACAGCAAACCCAATTTTAGCAATATATTTCAAATCTACGGTTCAACCTATACTTATACACAAAATTTCCAGTATTTTTAATGATAAGTTTTTGAATTATAAACATTCAAAATTTAGTGTTTCTTATGTTAAATTACATTTTCATATTTTTATTTGTATCTGCTGAAATTATACTCCTAATATGCTAATTTTTTGTGTAGTAATAATAATAATATACCCAAACATAAATATGTTGAATTTGCAATTTTTATAATTTTATGATATGAATTATGAATTATGAAATTAATATTCGAAAAAAATTATGAATTGCAACCTACAATTTTTTTTATGGATTTAGATTTATTAAGTCCCGCTTTATGGAAATCCAAAATTTTATATTTTTCTTCCAAGTAGTTTTCAAATTATGCTTAAAAAACTGCAAAGGGATGGATTAAGGAGCCAGATATGATAGAAGTACTTGATATTTTCTGAAATTTCTTCTGCTATCTTTTGCTATTTCTACTAGCAATGGCTGCTTGAGTAGCGCTTAAGATGCCTTGATCAAGAAGAGGGCTCTCTTGGTCAACAATCGAGTACGGAACAATTTGGATACAGCCCCTAAAATAAGCTTGTTTTAAAATAATTAATTTCTCGGAAACGTATCGTGCGAAATGCATAAAAATTTCTTTTTAGGCTAACTGAAGGGTGTAGAGTTCATTTATGCTGTCAGAATTGTGTACTGCTATTAGAAAAAAAAAACAAAGTTATGGTTCGTTTTAATATATAGAGGCCCCCATAAGCAAATTTTATACACATCATTTTAAAGTAGACTTTATTTCCAATCGTTCGATATCAGTAACTTCCTTCTAACTTGTTGAGAGTTAGTAGGGGGTGTTTACTTTTATTTTCCCACGACTGTACAATTAGAAAGAAAACTAGGTGTGGTTGAAGTGCACGTTTTATTCGAGAAAAATATACAAGAATAAGCAGTTCCAAAACACACTGAATGAAATAGGGTTTACCGTTTAACTCAATTTAATTCCTTCTAAAGATTATACACTCCGAATGTTTGAGAAACTGTTTATACTCATCAATATATATATATAAGATAAAAAATTTAAATATCGAATTTTAGCATATCAGACATTATGTATATTGAAAAAAAATGTCGTTGAAGTCCTTGATCAGCAGGTTTAGCAGTTTAAATGTTTTCTTTCCCCATACACAAATACGAAGTTTCGTTACAATTATTTGGAAATGTTGGAAATCGATATTCTATGCGTGGTGTGTAAGTTTTTTAAGTTATAGATTCCTATCAAGAAATCTTTATTTTTGGAATAAGTACACAAAATTCCAAAAAATTGTAGCGCATTAATTATTGTTTAATTATTAAAATACTTTTTCTACCAAATTTTTCCGGTTAAAAGTTTTTGTGTACTTTTCAAAAACATGATTTAAAATTATGATTTATTAAATCTTGCAATTATATATTTTTACTGTATTTTTATTTTTTTTAGGGTTCCGTACTTAAAAAGTAAAAACGGAAGCATTATAATATCACCCTTGTGTCTGTCCGTCTGTCATAGCCACTTTACTCGTAAACTATGGAACGTGGAAAGTTTAAATTCGGGGAAGCAATAAAGAGTGTTGACCCACATATTTTCAGATTATTAAACATTTATAGATATATTTAGTAAAAATGTATAGAGACAAATTCAATTGCTTGAAAAAAAAATTCTTTGTGTATCGTGTAAGGTATCGTGTGAAAGCTTTCGTAGCGCCGAATTCAAAAATACATTTCTTTTAATTTTAGGTATTACATTTTCAAAGATATAGTCGAAAATGTAGCGCAAAAGTATGCCCCAAATCGATATAAATAAGCGTCCTATCTTAAATGGGAGAAATAACCGCAGAATTAAAAGCGAGGTCACATCAATCAAGGTCATGCGCCACGTAGCGGATGGAGTGTGAACTACAGGTAGATACCTAACTGTTTTTTTACTCACACCACTAAAATTGTAAAGGTTTTTTCAGCTTGATTAAAAACTGAAGTGCCTTGATAAGGCGAAGAAAACTTCGTGGTGTCAAGTGCATCTGGATACACCTCTCGCTACACCATTGATTTGTAATAAATGTGGCAAACAAAACTCATATCCATGAGTGACTGAAGATTTAGAAATTACGCGCCACACTAAAAGCCCGCGTATGTGAATTATCACTCCGTCCACAAGGTGGCGCAACTATGCTAATTTACGCCTGATTCCAGCATTAAGTTTGTTCGCTTACTTATAACGCTTTGGTATGCCCCCCCCCCCCCCCCAACTAATTCCGAATCTACTGAAACTAAAATTATGAAAAAATTAGAGGGAGTAGACATTAATATAAACCTTGCAGGAAAATTATAGCGATTACCCTAGGTCACATACTTTTTAAGAAAAGCGTATTTTTCCGTTACACACAAATTTCGATTTACGGGCATTCAGCAAAACTGTTGAGCAGCGCTGGAGATACCTATCGTAGTAGAAGTATGAAAGCATTGTTGATCATGATTTTCGAAAAAAATCGTCAGTAATTAGCTGAGATATGAACCCTTAAAGATATGGACGGTTTGGACATACATAATGACAGGGGCGGCGTACACTATGTACCATCGGCTTTTAAAGCCTAGATAACAACTTTTAATGATATATGAGTGTAATGAAATGGCCAGTAACAATATAAAAGCAATAAACGTCAAATTGATATAAACAGATTAATTCAATGGGGTCTCAGGACTGTTAAAGCTTTAAAAAAATTTTAATTTAATTTTTTTTAGATGTTAATCTTCTTTTTTACTGAACATTTTAATATAATTGTTTCCTTCAAATTCACATTAGAACAGAAGTTATGGCTTTTAGAATAATACCGGCTCAATAGCTTAAGCAGCATTTTCGAAAATTTTAAGTCATTTTTCTCCAATTGACTTCCTTGAGCATATTGCGCACAATATCTCAAAAACATTTGAGTATTTTTTCATGAAATTTTCAAAACATAGGTTTTATGTTAATCTGTATAAACTGAACCTAAAATTTCCTTTTTATTGTTAAAAAAATATTTTTTATGTGATTATGTTGTTCTAATTTTCTAAATTTTCTATTAGCCAAAGCTAAACTTTGAACGAATGTATTGTTTTAGCTGTACTGTAGAAAGGAAGGTTATTACTATGCTGAATTTAGTTTTATGAAATGCCAAATGAAGTTTAAATACGCATTTCTTTTATTGTCAGTACCGAGTTAAGTTCATTATAAAGAGATTAAGATAATATTAAACTAGTCGGATGTGTCAATCTCAAACTTTCTTCTATCTCATACATGTCAATACTTCCTGATGAATGCAGAACAGCAGCGCCATCGGTTAGGCGATTTATACCAAAATCTAATCATGGACAACTTTCGTGAACTTCTAATTGAATTTAAAGTTTGAGAAAAATTTGTGATTTTTTTTTTTTTTTTTTTTTTTTTTTTTTTTTTTTGAGGTAGAGCTATTACGGAAGTCGTGGAAAGTTCTGAGTTGCAGTGGAACCTCTCGGGCAATTTACACCAAAAACTTATCAGCATCAGTTTATATCAGGGACTAACTGAAACTAAAGTTTGATGAAAATTCATGCATTAGTTCTTGAGATGCAGCTATCGCGGAAATCGGGAAAATTGCAGCATAGTAGTGCTACCTGCTGGGCGATTTACACCAAAAAGTAATGAGCATCAATCTATATCAGAGACTAACTGGATCTAAAGTTTTATTAAATTCCGTTCAATAGTTCTTAAGATAGAGCGCCCACAAATACATATCATCACATATGGAGAGACAGACTCACAGACAAACATTTTGTAAAATCATGTTTTTCATTACTTCTGTACCCTAAAACGTATAAATCCGTAGAAAACCGAAATTCGAAAATTTTCACGAATCCAATACTTTCTTCTTGTAAAGATAGAAGAAAATAAATAATGAGTTATACAAAATGGCTGTATTTGATATTTTTTAGGTTCCATATATCTTTGAACTTACTATCCAACCCTACTTTTCATAGTTTTTTACAAAGTGTTAGTATTCTTTTAGCAACGGGTTTTTTTTAATAATACAATTACTAATTCACATATTTATTGTACGGAACCCTCTGTGCACGAGTAATACTCGCACTTGACCGTTTATTTTTATTTTAGAAGTGTTATGACCAGAATGATAAAATTAGTGGAAAGAGTTGAAATAAAATTGCGAATATGTACGTTTCACATTGCAGATTTACAATGCAACAAACTCATCAAGACCTAGTATGTCTATAATTGTATCATTCTTTTAAAAATTGCATTATCTCGGCGAATGATTAAATTATTCAGTAATAGTAAACTATATAACTAATAGAGTGACATTTTTCTTGTTTCTCGAGACTTCAGTAACTTAGAAGATTTTGAACCTGTAATTAATAAAAACTGATACATGGACACTATAGAATAGTTTTATATGTAATCGTTTGAGTACGCGTTTCTTTATCTACAGTTTCGAGTAATAATAACATTAAAAAAAAAAAAAAAAAAAAAAAACATAATATTATATTTTCTCTTCTTGATATACTTTTCTTAACTGATTTTTGAACAACATTTCAATAGTTTTTAAAATCTACAAAAAAAAAAAAAAAAAAAAAAAAAATTACAGCTAAATCTCAAAAAACTACATCATCTAATACAAAATATTGTGTTGATTGCGGATCTTGTTAAATTATTATAAACATTTAAATTATGCAAAAATTTCCAAAATCTTAGTATTTAACCCTATGTAATTTCATGATTTTTACAATATTTTTTGAGAAAATTGATTTTAAATTATTTTTTATATGGTTATGCATACAACATATAGGGAAATAATGAATGGTGAGGCAACCAATATATATCTGTAAATCTTAAAATAGGAATTCCATACGTGATATATCTTATTTGAACAGTCATGAATACAGCCATCAGCAATGGAGGCTACGGTGGATGCGGTGACAGGAGCTACAACATGGTATAGTCAATAGTATCTTGACTGTGGATGACAAATGACAGATGGATACAATGTTCATAATTTGTATGCTGTTCATTTCGTTTTAACTCTTTACTTTAATTTAAAGCGCACAAGGCCTCATACGTATGATCCAGATATTTTCGTGACTAATTAAGCAATATCAGTACCACATTTTAAAAGCAATTAGTATCAAATCACTTAATAAAGCTGTCGATAACTCCCAAATTATACGGGATTTTTGTTTGTTTTCGTAAGCTTTATTTGAATTTAAATTTTGGTTATACATGTCAAAAAAACTCGATTATATTATGTATAATTTTTTCGAATAATGTTTAATCAATCTTTTAAAATTTAGATAACAAAATGTTGCAATATTTTACAAAAAAAAACATATTTTTGTTTATGCTTGTCGTGTTTCTTTCTTTCTTTCTCTTTTTTTTTTTTTTTTTTTTTTTTTTTTTAAAGAAAGGAAAAAAAATATTTCTTTGACTATTTTCAACGTTTTTTAACAACCATAACAATATAACAAAACTTCTATACGCTGTAATTATCTAACTTCATTTTTGAACACAAATATTAAAAGAAAAATTCAGTTTCTATAATTTTTATAAACTTTCTTGAAATTGAAAATAAAATGATTGATACATTTAAATATTGAAATATTGAAGAATCGTTTGCAGATGTCTCTTTATTAAGTGATAAAGAAAAACACAGAGTAAAGAAAAAAAAATAGAAATGAATTGTGCTGGCTGAGGATGGGGCCAAAAATACAACAGCAAAATTTGTTACATTTCGCTCAAGTACAACCACGTAATTGACGCGCTTGTGAATTGAGACCTATATTTCTTTGCTTTTCCGTTCGAAAATTGTTATTCATTACTCGCGTGTTGGCTATAGTTATGATTTAATTTTAGATCAAAAATGACTAATGTAATAAATAATATTATATAAATCTTCGTAGGTAAAAATGATTTATTTTATAATACCCCACACAGCACATATCAGAGATATCGCAACGTCCCTTTATTCTCACGTCTAAGTGCGATGTAAATAGAGCATCTCCGAGATGACAAGAAAGACTGTCGCTGAGATCATCTCTTGCGACATAATGGAAACACAAGCTGCCGTTTTCGCCCATGTGCAAATACCTCCAAGTTACTGGCGCATATTTGAACTTAATGGCGTCAAATATAATTTGTAGTGAAGGATGTGCGCGTGCCACGTGATTGCTCCGTGTTTGGATTTGATATTGTGTATTGTTCTTACTATTTCTAAAGTGGTGCTTGGATCATTTGAGGCAACAGCCTGCCGCTATAGATTTCAGAGAACCCCTTCTCAAAGCTCTAAAGTGGTGATTCTTCAGTATGGAAATTTTTAATTAACTATCTGGAAGAAGTATAGTGTTTTGTTGTTTGTTTGTGTGTGTGTGTGGGGGGGGGGGTAATAATAAAATTATAAGAGCTTCCTGAGATTTATATTTTTACAATAAAGTTTATCAATATATTATTTATCTGTGCCATAAATATTGATTTTTTGTTTTTTTGTTGTTTCGATGATGAGCAATTATAAGGATATACTTAGAATAATCACTAATACATTATTTCGTCTCATACTATTATATAAATAGTATTGCTCATCATAAAACATGTATTGTATGAATTTTCTTTTTTTTTTTCCTTTTTCTGTTATTTGATTGAATTGATATAATAGAAATATTTATTCAACAATACTTATTAAAGTTTATCATTTACTGCTTTGAAAGTATATATTTGGTTTTTTTTTTAAGCTAAAGGATATATTTAAATTTTTAGAGGTGGGGAGGTGGGGGGGGGGGGATTCAATATATTACTTAATAAGACTTCTTAACAATACTAAAGAAATTATAATGTGTACATTTCGATTATAAAAATAAGCTTGCAAATATTATAATGTATAAAAATTAGCATTTTAGGAGATCTACTTCTAAATGATTAACAATTGATCTTCATCAAGTATAAAATGCTTGCATTCATAAATATGAGTTTCTTAACTAATTAAGTTTAAATCAATACAATTCATAGAGTGAAATAATGAAATATATATGATGTAAAACAAGCAACTCAGGAGCAATTGATTGAAAAAAAAGTTGTTTTATAGTTTGTTTAACATGGATGAGAAAAAATGTAAACAAACTTAGAATAAACACTAATACATCTCTTCGTCTCATAGTATTGTATAAATAGTATTGCTCATCATAAAACATGTATTGTATGAGTTTTATTTTTGCTGTTATTTGATTGAATTGATATAACAGAAATATTTAATAAACAATTGTTATTAAAGTTTATCATTTGCTGCTTTAAAAGTATATATTTGATTTTTTTTAGCTAA
Source organism: Maratus speciosus (assembly GCA_963932465.1). Taxonomy (NCBI): domain Eukaryota; kingdom Metazoa; phylum Arthropoda; class Arachnida; order Araneae; family Salticidae; genus Maratus; species Maratus speciosus. The sequence continues at coordinate 195,603,909 of OZ010793.1, read as the reverse complement.
AGGATATATTTAAATTTTTATTTGTTTATTTTTTGTAAATCTGACCCTATACTGATTAAAGAAAACACATAATGCAAAAAAGCTGACTGAAATTACTACATAATTTGAGAGTACATCATATTGAAACTTATTTAGTTTAGTATTGTTGTTTATGTGTGGGTGGGATAATAGAATTATAAGTGTCTCCAGACATTTATATTTTTGCAATAAAGTTTACCTTTTTTTCCTTCTATCTTGGTCAAAAATATTGATTTTTTTTGTTTTTATGAAGAGCAATTATCACATTTCTTATTAAATGTAATTAAATACGAGGGTGGGGAGTTACGGCTTTTACAGAACTCTATTTTTTGAATCGGTAAACTGCTATTTGCTAAGACAATAAAATTGTATTAGTCATTGATATTTTTGCATAATAAGTACTTAAGAAAATATTGTAATATATACATATGTCAGGTTTTATTTATCATTTAAAAAGTCTGTATATAAAATAAGCAGGAATATCTTAATTTCAACCTGCTGGTATAATAAGGTTTGTTTTTGTTTATATTCAAAAGCTTATGTTTAATTTATAAAAAAAATAAATTACAAATATATATATATATCAAAAGTTACAAAATATTTAACATCTGCATGAGGAATAATAAATGAATAATTATTTGCTAGAAACATTGTTTTATCCTATCGGATAAATTTCTTTAATTCTAATAGAGCATGTTAATTTAATATTACTGAAGATAATTGTTAAACTTTGCAAATTCGAAGTAGATAAAAAAAAAATTCCATAGTAGTTAACATCAGTTTATTTGTAAATAATTGCAATAAAATAGTTATTACAAATAATGAAATTATTATTATTTAATCTATATTAGAGTATGTAAAACTTGTGTATATATGCAAAAAGATTTATCAATATCATGCTTATGATTCAGCTAAACAAATTTTCAAAATTATTTAGCTGAATTATTTTAATCTGTAGATATGCGGAGTTTTATCATTTATCAAATATTTATTTATTTTTAACATAATATCATAGTACAACAAACTGCAAAATTTAACCCTTTTCACTTTAAAGACTCTGTTGGAAAAAAAGGGGAGGGGCAATATATTGCTTAATAAGTTTCCTTAATACTACTTAAGAAATTAATGTGTAAATTTGGATTAAAAAAATAAGCTTGCAAGTATTGTAATGTATAAAAATTAGCATTTTATGGCGATCTACTTTTAATAATGTTTAAAAATTTATCTCCATCAGATATAAAATGCTTGCATTCATAAATATGAGTTTTTTAAATAATTAAGTTTGAATCAATGCAATTCATAGATTGGAATAGTGAAATATATATGATGTAAAACAAGCAGCTCGGAAGCATTTGAGAGAAAAAAAAAGTTTTATAATTTCTGTTTAAAATTGATGAGCAGAATTGCAAACAAACATATAATAAACACAACACACCTCTTCATTTGTTGCGATTATTCAATAGTATTGCTCATCATAAATCATGTATTGTATAAGTTTTCTTTTCTTTTTTCCGTTTGGTTGAATTGATATAATAGAAATATTTATTCAACAAGAGTTATTAAAGTTTATCATTTTCTGCTTAAAAAAAATAGCTAAAGAATATATTTAAATAAAATCTTAAGACGAAATGCAATAGTTCACCTTGATTCAATCACAAAATATACAATATGAACTTTAAAATGCTCACTGTTTTACTTAAAAGACAGCAATAAAAAAAATAATAATATAGATGTTACAATTTAACAAATTACAAATGTACAGATTTTACAAATTTAAAATAAATTGTAAATTTTTTAACTTGTAACATCTGTATTATTATTTTTCTTTTGTAAGCCTTTTAAGTAAAACAGTGAACTTTGTAAAGTTTATATTGTATATTTTGGTATATATTTAAATTTTTATCTGTTTATTTTTTGTAAATCTGCACCTATAGAGAATAAGGTAAATGCGATAAAGACGATAAAAAAACTTTTCGGAATACGATACACCCCGTAAAAGTATTATTCTTTTATTTTCGTCCAGACATTTGGATAAGAGAAAGTTAAACGAAATAGTATAAGAAACATAAAATGTGAGTGAACATTCTTTCTTAAACGACGGGATATTTCACAAATCGCTGTAAGAATTTTTGCAAAGACGAGCATCTGGAAAAATGATTAATTATTTGATATAATGTATTTTTAAGGATTTGTAATTTGTTTATGAATTTTTCAAAATCTTGTAACATAAAATAAAAACATCAAGTTTTGTGAAAAGAGAGCGAACTTTTCTTTAAGAGATGTATAAATGTTATCCAAAGGCGATAAGGCAAATTTTCAGAAATGGGATAAACTCCGTTAAAGTACTATCTTATTTTTTTCACCCCAAGTATTTGGAAGCGCAAAGGTTAAAGGAAGTAGCATAAAAAACATGTAATGTGACTGAGCATTGTTTGCTGAAAGATAAAATGTTTTACAACACATTATAGGAGGAGAAAACTTTTGTAAGGACAAGATTCCGCAAAACGACTTATTTTTTTAAAATAATCAGTTTTAGAGACTAAGCAAAGTAGTTGATGAGAAATGACTTCAAATTGCTGAATAAAAATCTATAGTGTGTACTTCAAGTTTTATTCTACAAACTAACATAAGCTAACTTAAATAACAATCTAAAAAGAGTGAAAAAAAAATCAGGCCTCTTGAAAGAATCTTCAAGTACTAGCTGGCTTTAATACTTGATGTATTATTTCCTCCATCAATGGATTTATGTGCTTGTGAAATTTCGACTATCTATCATTAAAATATTTGTTTTACGTTATATATTTTAATTCTATTATAGTTGCTAACAGCTTTAAATCGAGAATTTAAGCAACGAACAACTAAAAATGGGTAAATTTTTGCAGGAGTAAAAATCAGTAGATTTAAACCTACTAAACTAAACTAAACTATGTGGCTATACAATCCATGAAGGATCTGTGCCGACAGTGCCCATCTCTGTTTTATTGACCTTGAGCCCCGAGGCGCTATACAGCTTGCGTCCCGGCCAGGTGGTTAGCCTAACGCGAGATATTATAAACCTACAGCTATAATAATTAATTTTACTATAATCATTACAGAGAATGATTCAGAAATAATATTGCAATAATAGTGTATAAATTTTACGAAAAAGAATATGCTTAAGATTTTCTAATGAACAAAATTTTCATTTATTCTTTTACAGTCTACATTGGTATTTTTTTTAATTTGTTTAAACGAGTATCTTATTTCAGCTGCAGCCCAAACTGAACAAACACAAATGTACCCGATTAGTCATCAGTCTCAGTATCTTATCTAAAAGAAACATTGGTTAAAACATATTGAAATTCGGACAAGAAAATTAAAGAGAATGCTGAACTTGTTTTAACATTAGTATGCGAATGTTTTCTAATTCTTATAGATTAGACAGTTAAACAAAAAATTAAAGTTAAGCATATAATAACTAAATTGTTCGTTATCCTTCAGAACTAATGTATAGCAATCGTAAAACTATAGTTCTACTTATTAGTTTATTTAATATCCTTCCTGAAGAGCTTTTACACTTCATCTAATTTTTGACATCACTTTTATTTTTTTTAATGACAACTTTTGCATTCTTTAAGGGGACAGTTTACCCTTTTACCAATTTTATTATTTTTAAAAATATGGTACAAAGGGTTAACTCGCCGTATTTCAATGTTCAACTAAGAGTACATTTTGAAATAAAAAATTAACCGCATATTTAATTAATTTTTTTTATTTAAAAAAATAGAATTTTTAAAAATTCCTACAACTTTTTAAAATATTGATATTTATGACCATTTTTATTTCAGGTTTTTAAATGTGTATCACACAAGACTGCGCATGGATTTTTAGATACATGTAATATTACATTTAATATAATATTTTTACTGATATACATATAGTGTAAAACGATGAAATCTAACACATCTTTATATACTTTTATTTTTCTTTTAAATAGCCAAAATCCTGAATGATAATTCCATGCGCAGATTTATCACATATATAATAAAAGACATGAACAAAAAAGTTTAAATCTCTATCTGAAATACCAAGCCTTAGTATTTTGTAATCAAGAAAGCAAAGGAAATATGAATAAGTAGAAAAAGCCATTTGATGTTTTAATTTGTGTGGGTAATTGCGCGGGATATGTTTACAAAATTTACGATATCTTGCGATATAATTGCTTTATGGTAAAAATCAGGTGTCAAAATATTCACAATTAAACAGACTTTCATTTCATATTTCAAACTAAAAATCGATTATTGGATCAATTTTGAGTTAATAAACTTAACCCTTATTCACTAAACCTCTATGATAAGATAAAAACAAACTGTTAAAAAAATCAACGATTCAGCACATACTATATGGCACATTTACTGGCACATTGCAAAGGAATTAAGATTACTGTAGAGGATATATATTAGAACGATTAATTTAATAATTTTGGATACTTTTTCTTAGTAAATTACGCTCAAACGTTTTTCAATAAAATATATGATCATTTTCTTTTATAAACAAAAAAAAAATGAAATAAATACAAAATGCCCTTACAATGAAAGTTGTGCTTTACATCTCTTAAAACAAATAAAAATGTAGTTTTGCAACGGGAAAGAGAGAAGTTTATTTCAAGAGTTGTGTCAATATTAATGTTACGATAAGGAGTTAAGTAAACTTCTGCAAACATGATACATTGTGTAAAAAAACTATTGATTTTCGCCCAAAATATTTGTAAGAGCGAAACTTAAAAGATGTGGTGTAAAAAGTCATACCTTTTGGCTAAGCATTTTTTGTTCAAGGATGAGAGGTAACTAACTATTAGAGGGAATCAAACAACCATTTCCAATTAAAACGCACAGTTAGGATTACCAGTAGTAAATCAAATAGTTACGACAGAAATTAATTATTAATACTATTATAAAAACGTTCATTTATTTTAAATAGAGGATTTGATATAATGAAAGTTGTAAAGAGTTGAACATATCAAATTATGAGTGTTAAGGTGTCGGGGGAGAGAGAAAACCGTGATATAGTAAAGTTTTCACAGAGAATAAACAGTTCGTAATGTTTCAGTGCGTGTAATAATCGCATTTCCCTGAAGATCCACTAGAATAAAATCTCTTAAGACTACTTTAAAATCTTGTTAGCATTAATAGGAAATAAACTAAATTATTAATTGAAAATTAAAAAAAAAATTAAATGAAATCAATTCAAAATAAAAATGTGATGCGCGTTGTTTATATACGGGCCACTCATCTGAGGATTTATTGTTTATGCATAGGGTGACCCCACCAGTAATTAGTACCCTTCTAGCAGTTGTGCCATTTCAGACGGAATAGAGTTTTATACGTAGCACTAGACATAATATTTTTGTTTGAATGCTAGTGCACATGCTGTCACATTGTTGCCAGTTGTCTGCAGTAAAAGAAGTCATTTTATGATTTTTTTTAATTAAAAAGTGTAAAAATTTAGTTTTTGATTAATTGGAGACAATTACGGTAAGTTAAAATAATCATCTTCTGTCTTACTTATTAACTAACATTTTTATAAGAATTATTGTTAATCATAGCCCGAGGATGATATTTTAAAGATTAATTTTATATTTTTGATTGACTTCTTTCGCCTGATCAACCACTGGGAAAATGGGAATTAAAAAACTAGTTATTTATAGTTTTGTTGCTATTTAATTTCAGGGGATTTCATTTTGGTCCATTATACAACATTCATTAAGGGTTGTAGGAATCATGTTAGTTTACATCTAAAACTTAGGAAATATAATAAATGTTTCGTAGCAGTAATTTTATTTTATCAACTACTGGCTGGGGCTGGGTCACCCTATAATCGACATTTTTAATGTTTTTTATGCACAATCGTGTGTTTCTGAACTGAGTTATCAAACATTAAAGACAGAAAATAAGAAACAACCTCAAGTGACTAAACCCCAAAAATAGCATTCATTTGAATGGAATAGGCCTGAACAGCCCGATCCCCCCCCCCCCCCTCTCTTACGCGTCTCTGAGACAAGGATCTTAAATATTTTCCGAATCTGAACTGCTTAAGACTTTAAAAATAACAGAAAAAAATATATAAGTTCTAACTTACAATTTTTTGTAATAAAATTACATAAAACAGGACGAATGACAAAAAGTAAATAAGCAAGTGGTGTGTTATTAGGAAAATAAATGTTCAAATCTGAATTCCAAATTTTTTTCTAGTGATTAATGAACTACCTCTTCCATAAAGGATATGATGTATTCATGAATTCATGAGTTTAAATACATATACAGGCATCCCCGACTTACGTAAGTAATGCGTTCCGTAAAATTTTGCGTCAAATTTTACGTAAGTCGAATTTGTAAATTCCTTAGTTAAAATTTCGTCAGAAACTGCAATATTTATTATACATATATAATATATACATTATTTATACAGTATTATTTTATTTAAAAAAAATGTAGCATTCAGCAGTATTTACTTGGATATAAACTATAAAAGTATGAAAAAATATATAAACAAAGTGAAAGAACACTTTTCAAGTAAAAAGTATCTTGTGGAATATGGGATTTATAAATTTAACATTGATGAATTAATGTATGTCAATTTTCAATCTAGATCAAACGAACAGCTCTGAAGCTAGAAGAAAAAATACACTTGTTCCTTTTCACCGAAACTTAAAAATTAGATTTCGTTATGGTTTGAATTTAGCTAACAAAATTCTAACGGTTAAACAGTTTTTTTTTTTGCCCCATTTTAATCAGATTTGTGTTTGTTTTGTTAAAGATTTGGTTGTATATTCCTAAAAAATATAACTATATCTAATATATAAAACTATATTATTGTTGTGGGTTTTATCTGCATATTTTATTTATAAAACTTATTGTCAAAAGTATGCAAATGTGTTTAAAACGCGGTACTATGTCATAAATGGAATTTTAGAGATTTCTTACTTAAGTGCAAATTTACGTAAGTCGAGGGATGCCTGTATATGTAGATATTTATTTATTTCAAATATATTATTATTCGTAGCTGTTTAAACTAAAGAACATATCAATTTATAAATTAAAAGCATGTTTTCATTTTAAGATCACAAAAGAAAACTTAAGATCACTTAATAACCCACTAGAAGGTTTTCAAACAAATAGAATAGAAAAAGTCCTTCCGGCCAGTGCCGGGAGGAAGTTGTAGCTTTCATAATCCTTATTTTAAAAAAGCTAACTTATATCATGCAAACACACGAAGCTCAATTTAGTGGAAACCGAATATAGGAGATTCAATACTAATTTTTATCAATATAATGAATGAGAATTTCGCGAAATTAGTCAGCTTTATCCAAGCTGCTTTTCATTAAAGTAACTTATATTTGGCTGCCAAATTCGGCAATTTCTTAAAGTGCCTGTCATTTTAAGACAACATGGTGGATGAGGCTAAGCAGTGAACTTGGTCGAGACCTTAGTAATTGCTGTGCACATGCTCACTCACATCGGAATCGGTTAATATATAGGAGTGCTGTCGCTTGCAAAAAATCAGATTTTTCAAAATGTCACCCACAATAGAAATTGAAACTGCTATATCTGAGCCATTTTTTAAGGTAAAGACAAACAAAAAATGCTCCTGAATCCTTATATCAAGATCAAATACTTAAGAAAGAAACCTTTTTCAATTTCTAATTTTTTTGCACCTCACTTTAAATATATATATATTTTTTAATTTAATGGCCGCCATTTTGAAACAAGATGGCTGATGAATCTGGCCAGCGAACTTGGTCGAGGTGTTGATGTATACTATCCACATGCCTTCTTACATCGAAATAGGCGAATACGTGTGTTATCGCGTGACAAATACAAGATCGTTTAGAAATGTTAGCCATGCTAGAAATTCAAAGTGCTATAAATCAACCATTTTTTAAGATATCAACAAAAGAACAAATTTTCAGAAACAAAAACTGCTCCGGAATCTTTGTATCAAGGCCAAACACATAAAAAAAATCTTTTTCATTTTTCCAATTTTTTAATACCTCATTTTGAATTTTAAATTTAATTTTTTTTAAATGGCAACCCTTTTGAAACAAGATGGCGAATGAAGCTGGCCAACGAACTCGGTCGAGACATTGGTATGTACTATGTACAGACCAAGTTACATCCAAATAGGTTCATAAATACGCCTGTTATCGCGTGACAAAAATCAGGTCGTTTTAAAATGTCAGCCACAAGAGAAATTCAAAATGCTATTACTCAGCCATTTTTTTTTAGATATAGACGAAAGAAAAACTGTTACGGAATCTTTGTATTAAGGTCAAACACATACAAAAAAAAAAAATCTTTTTCATTTTCCAATTTTTTGGTATCTCATTTAAATTTTTTTATTTTTTTAAATGGCCGCCATTTTGAAACAAGATGGCGGATGAAGCTGGCCAACGAACTCGGTCGAGATATTTGTATGTAGTATGTACACACCACGGTACATCCAAGTCGGTTCATAAATACGCCTGTTATTACGTGAGAAAAATCAAGAAGTTTCAAAATGTCAGCCACGCTAGAAATTCAAAATGCTATAACTCAGCCATTTCTTAAGATATAGACGAAACAAAAACTGCTCCCGAATCTTTTTATCAAGGTCAAACACATAAGAAGAAAATATTTTTTCAATTTTCAATTTTTGGTACCACATTTCAAATTTAAATTTTTCTTAAAAATTTAAATGGCCGCCATTTTTAAACAAGATGGCGGGTGAAGCTGGCCAACGAACCCGGTCGAGACATTGGTATGTACTATGTATAAACGAAGTTACATCCAAATCGGTTCATAAATACGCCTTTTATCGCGTGACAAAATTCAGGACGTTTCAAAATGTCAGCCACGCTAGAAATTCAAAATGCTATAACTCAGCCATTTTTTCAGATATAGACGAAACAAAAACTGCTCCGAAATCTTTGAATAGAGGTCAAATACATAAGAAAAAAATATTTTTCCATTTTCAATTTTTTGGTACCACATTTCAAATTTTAAATTAAAAAAAAAATTTAAATGGCCGCGATTTTGAAACAAAATGGCGGATGAAGCTGGCCAACGAACTCGGTCGAGAGATTGGTATGTACTATGTACACACCGAATTACATCCAAATCGGTTCATAAATACGCCTTTTATCGCGTGACAAAATTCAGGACGTTTCAAAATGTCAGCCACGCTAGAAATTCAAAATGCTATAACTCAGCCACTTTTAGGTAGCTTTCATTACAAAAAGCTACCTATTGCAGCCGTTCGGAGGAAAGCGATTTCAAAAAATTTTGGTATATTTTCATCGATCATGATCCCCAGACCCCGAAACCACCCTCCGTTCAAAATTGATATATATATATATATATATATATCCATATATATATATATATATATATATATATATATATATATATATATATATATATATATATATATATATCTGACCTATGTCACACTGTAACTCGCGTATTTATGAACCGATTTGGATGTAATTCGGTGTGTACATAGTAGATACCAATGTCTCGACCGAGTTCGTTGGCCAGCTTCATCCGCCATTTTGTTTCAAAATGGCGGCCATTTCAAATTTTTTAAAAAATTTAAAATTTGAAATGCGGTACCAAAAAATTAAAAATGGAAAAATATTTTTTTCTTATGTATTTGACCTTTATACAAAGACTCCGGAGCAGTTTTTGTTTCGTCTATATCTTAAAAAATGGCTGAGTTATAGCATTTTGAATTTCTAGCGTGGCTGACATTTTGAAACGTCCTGAATTTTGTCACGCGATAAAAGGCGTATTTATGAACCGATTTGGATGTAACTTCGTTTATACATAGTACATACCAATGTCTGGACCGAGTTTGTTGGCTAGCTTCAGCCGCCATCTTGTTTAAAAATGGCGGCCATTTAAATTTTTAAGAAAAATTTAAATTTCAAATGTGGTACCAAAAAATTGAAAATTGAAAAAATATTTTTTTCTTATGTGTTTGACCTTGATAAAAAGATTCGGAAGCAGTTTTTGTTTCGTCTATATCTTAAAAAATGGCTGATTTTATAGCATTTTGAATTTCTAGCGTGGCTGACATTTTGAAACGTCCCGATTTTGTCACGTGATAACAGACGTATTTATGAACCTATTTGGATGTACCTTGGTGTGTACATAGTACATACAAATATCTCGACCGAGTTCGTTGGCCAGCTTCATCCGCCATCTTGTTTCAAAATGGCGGCCATTTAAAAAACTTAAAAAATTTAAAATTTAAAATGAGATACCAAAAAATTGGAAAATGAAAAAGATTTTTTTCGTATGTGTTTGACCTTAATACAAAGATTCCGGAACAGGTTTTGTTTCGTCTATATCTAAAAAAATAGCTGAGTTATAGCATTTTGAATTTCTGTTGTGGCTGACATTTTAAAACGACCTGATTTTTGTCATGCGATAAAAGGCGTATTTATAAACCGATTTGGATGTAACTTGGTTTGTACATAGTACATACCAATGTCTCGACCGAGTTCGTTGGCCAGCTTCATTCGCCATCTTGTTTCGAAAGGGTTGCCATTTTAAAAAAATGTAATTTAAAATTTAAAATTAAGTATTAAAAAGTGGAAAATGAAATTTTTTTTTAAGTGTTTGGCCTTGATACAAAGATTCTGGAGCAGTTTTTGTTTCTGAAAATTTGTTCTTTTGTTTATATCTTAAAAAATGGTTGAATTATAGCACTTTGAATTTCTAGCATGGCTAACAATTTGAAACGATCTTGTATTTGTCACGCGATAACACATGTATTCGCCTATTTCGATGTAAGAAGGCATGTAGATAGTATACATCAATACCTCGACCAAGTTCGCTGGCCAGATTCATCAGCCATCTTGTTTCAAAATGGCGGCCACTAAATTAAAAATATATATATATTTAAAGTGTGGTGCAAAAAAAAATTAGAAATTGAAAAAGGTTTCTTTCTTAAGTATTTCACCTTGATATAAGGATTCAGGAGCATTTTTTGTTTGTCTTACCTTAAAAAATGGCTCAGATATAGCAGTTTCAATTTTTATTGTGGGTGACATTTTGAAAAATCTGATTTTTTGCATGCGACAACACTCGTATATATCAACCGATTCCGATGTGAGTGAGCATGTGCACAGCAATTACTAAGGTCTCGACCAAGTTCACTGGTTAGCCTCATCCACCATGTTGTCTTAAAATGGCAGGCACTTTAAGAAATCGCCGAATTTGGCAGCCAAATATAAGTTACTTTAAATAAATGATGCTTGGATAAAGTTGACTAATTTCGCGAAATTCTCATTCATTATGATTTAGTATTGATAAAAATTAGTATTGAATCTCCCATATTCGGTTTCCACTAAATTGAGCTTCGTGTGTTTGAATAATATAAGTTGGCTTTTTTAAAATAAGGAATATGAAAGCTACCTCTTCCTCCCGTCACTGGCCGGAAGGACTTTTTAAGATGTAGACGAAACAAAAACTGCTCCGGAATCTTTGTATAAAGGTCGAATACATAAGAAAAAAATATTTTTCCATTTTTAATTTTTTGGTACCACATTTCAAGTTTTAAATTTTTTTTAAAATTTTAAATGGCCGCCATTTTGAAACAAAACGACGGATGAAGCTGGCCAACGAACTCGGTCCAGACATTGGTATGTACTATGTACACACCGAATTACATCGAAATCGGTTCATATTTACGGGAGTTACAGTGTGACATAGGTCAGATATATATATATATATATATATATATATATATATATATATCAATTTTGAACTGAGGGTGGTTTCGGGGTCTGGGGGTCATGATCGATGAAAATATACCAAAATTTTTTGAAATCGCTTTCCTCCGAACGGCTGCAATAGGTAGCTTTTTTGTAAAGAAAGCTACCTAATAGACACTCTTTGTATCGGTCTTAATTAAAATGTAATACAAATTTGAAGAAAAATGCAGCAAATTAAAAGTAGGATGTCCAACAGATTTTACCTTTAACCTCGTATGTTCAAAATTAAATAAATCAAAATTTCACCTTCCAATGATTTTTTCCAGAATTTGTAAAATGATTGCTACGTTGAACAATTGTACAATGTCTAAGTAAACTTTATAAAGATTTTGTCTATTATATTTATTACAGTAAATCTATATTTATACTGGTTTTGTGGACAAATTATAAATGTATTCTAATATGTTTTAAAGTACTGTTTTTAGTATTTTACGGAATTAGAAATTGATAAAATATAATGACTTTGCTATATAAAAGTAGACATATCTGGACTGAAACTTTCCACTTAATTTCTTTCAGCTTCAAGAATGCTGAATAGTTATAGGAGAAAATGATCTATTTAAAATTTATTTATTTTGCACAACGAATAGCGTTTTTGGAACATGATTAAGTGAAATATCTGCAGCTCATACCAAATTGTAGTGTTGGCAATCAATATGTTAAATGAATTTTATAACAATTCTTTTTCAATTCTGCTTTAAATTACTGCCAAGGTATAAAAGTTAATACTGTGATTTTCCTCTTCATGTGTTACTATTTACATTAAGAGCAATATGCTCTTAAAGTTACCCACGTATATTTTTACAGTATAAAATATCTTTAAAATGTAAAAATATTAGTACATAATTTAGTTCTTAAGTTAAATAACATTAAAAATATCAATATGTATGTCCATTATCACGAAAGACAAACAAAAACTACATGCTAACAGTTTAAATTATTACGAGTTAGTAAAAAATTGATTAATCCAATTTCCACTAAGCAAAAATTCCACCAACAATTTTACAGTGACAACAAAAAAATGTAATGCTTTTGGAAATGATTTGCAGTACATTGGAAAAAAAATAGAGAAAAGTTGGTTGGTAATACGAGTTATTGAAAACTTCTCAAAGATGCTTTTTTTTTAAATATAAAAGAAAATCTAGGTAGTTCGATTATTCAATGCTCAGATCAGAAAAGATTCAAATTTCTTTAGTATTCGACAACCAGCTACACAATATTTCCATTGAAAAGACATGGAATTTTTCTTATTGTAGATTTGTTGTTCTTCTCCGTACACTGTAAACGGTTTTTTACGCATTACTGTGGATGCAATGCGAAATCTCATCTAACTTTTTAATTAACAAATAGTTTTAAAATAAGAAATGCAGAATTAGTACAAGATGGAACTAAAAAATGTAATCGAAATAATAAAGGTTACATGAAATATGCAAATGTCGTAATACCGAAGTTCTATCATAACCCATAACTTAAATTTTTCATTAATGAGTTTAAAGAAGAAAGTCTTTAAAATAAATAGTTAATTACGATTTCTTTTCAATATTTTCTGAATCAAATAGAGTCAATAAATACAAAACTTATTTCAAGAATTGTGTCAACACGTATATTTCGGAGAGACGATGATAAATAGAATAAACGTTCTAGGAATTTCATACACTCCAGAAAAGTGTCTATTTATTCTCTTTCAGTGTATTTGTGAGAGGAGAATTTACAGAAATTGATGCAACAAGCAGCGTTCTGATCCATTAAAAGATCAGAAAAGTTCGAAATGACGGAAAAAATATTTTTATAATGTTTAAACCATTAAGAATTTCGTACAGTTGGTAAGATAGTAAAAATCCTAAAATTACCGGATGTACGAGACGCAAGCTTTGAGCAATGCATCAGGGATGACAGCGAAGAGCAAAACTTCACTTATTTCGAAACAGAATTTTTGCCAGGATAACTTTTGAAGAAGTGGACGGATTTAAAATGTTTCTGTTTTTATAAAAAAAATAAAGGAATATAAATTATACACAAACCATGCCTAAAAAAAGAAAGAAAAAAGTATTTTTCAAGTAATAACAAAAAAAAAATATTTTATTTTTATGAGTTTCGAACTTTGTTATTATAATCATTTGTTTTCTTCAAATTTTATACATACAGTGGAACCCCGCTAATTCGGACCCCGTTAATTCGGATCTCCGGATACTCCGGATCGGTCTGGTCGATTTTTTTTTCAAGTTTGAGACGCGATCGGCAAATTTCAATAACATTCATTTATTTCATCCGCGTATTCTGAATAAAAAAGTCTTTTCTGAAATTTTTAGAAGAATACCTTAAGCATTCTTATTTAAGCTCTTTGATGTTATCCTTCAAAGAAACAACAATGCATCACTTTAAGTTTGGCAATTTTATGTTTACGGGTGTTACAAAACATTTAAAATCGTGCAGCGTACCCATCAAAGCTGTCCTCCTAACTGATAATGCCCCGATGCACCCGGAAGAAAGTCAAACTGACAAAAGGAAACATAACGGTAAAGTTTTTACCAAATGTGACGGCGCTGGTACAGCCAATGGATCAAAGGGTTCTTCAGAACATTAAGAAAGTTTATAAACGACAAATGCTGAATGAACTTTTAGAAGATAATGGAGAACATGGAGTGGTAGAGATTCTCAAATCAATCAATATCAAGAAAGTAATCTATATGATTGCTGAATCTTGGGATCAGGGTGCTGAGAAGGGTGCTCTCCGAAAGTCGTGGAAGAATTTATGGCCTGCAAATTTTGATTTTTCGAGTAATAAGCTTGAAACAGAAGGAGGAATAAGCGAGAATGAAAGAGAAATTACACCTGAAGATTTTGTGAGCATGTTAAAAAAAAAAAAAAAAAAAAAAAAAAAAAAAAAAAAAGATGGTTGCTCAGATGTTAATATCAGTAACATTAGCAATTGGTTAGAAGCAGAAAATTCGCCTCTCTTATAGATGACGAAATAATCGCTTTGTGCACAACTGAAGAAAATGAAAATGAAGATGATACAGACGAAAACACCATTATCAATAATGATCAACCAAAAGTTATTAGCCATAATGAAGCAGCGTCTCATTTAGAACAATTAATGGTTTCTTTAGAGCGTCAGGTGGGGGCTACACCCAACGAACTACTTATGCTCAAGCGGATGCGTGACAGTGCGGCCCGTAAAAAGTTTACAAAACTGGCACGGCAGAAGATTACAAACTTTATAATTGCAAAGTAAACATTTTTTACTGTCTGTAAATATTCAATATGTTTAACATAAAGGTGATTTTCTGTAAGTATGTTTTATTTTATCTCATTTTTTCTCATTCTCCGGATAATCCGGATTTTCGATAATTCGGATCGGGCCTAGTTCCAATTAATCCGAATTATCGGGGTTTTACTGTATAATCGTTAGACAACATAATAAGCAGTATAAAAGATAAATCGTAACTCGAAAATATGGAATCCATTTCCAAAAGTGTGAAAAAGCTAGTTTTGCAGGGTAGATTTTTTTTTTACAATATTAAAACGTTAGATATTATACACAGTTAAGCAATATTTTTATTTATATCTATATTCTATTATATCCTGGTCTATAAAACAGAATTCAAAAAATGCAAAAAGAAGTAATAAACTAATTTATATACAGGCTTCTTAATTCACTATCAAACTTCAGTCAGTTTGCATCCTCTCAAACTTTCGTGATTCCCTTAAAAGTTGCTTTAAATGACATTATATATCAAAAGGAAAGATGGAAAACAATGTACAGAAAATAATTTCAAAAAATAATTTATGTTTTGAAAAATGTTTTATTTGCAAAAACCGCAATGAACTAATATTTCAATTAAAGCTTTTTAATAAAGAAAAAAATAGGCATGATTTCTTTCGATGAACTAATCAAAAAGCACTATAAAAAAATTGCAGATTTAAATTTATGATGTCAAAAAGATACTTTCACAACTGATTCTGTAATTTCCTTGTTCACTAGCAATTAACTATGCCTCTTTCTTTATTAATAGTAATATATGATTAACACCCCCCTTGTTTTCATAGATCTATTAAAATTAAGAAAATAACTTTTTATTACCTTTAAATAAAGCAATATTGGTGAATGTTTTAAACATTATTAATTAATCATTATAATGATTAATTATTCATTATAATGGTAAATGATTATTTGACAACGGAAAAATTTATTTATCAAGCGCTTTTTCCATCACAGAAACCTACCTGTATATGTGTATACATTTAATTTTTGATAAGGGAACAAATTTCGAGGTTCCAACGTGTCTGTTATTGAGAGGTATTACTGTAATATTAAAAACACTACTGCGTTTGCAATCTTTTAACGGAGACTAATAATTATTAAAAACTAAATTTTTAAATTATTAACATTTATCAACCCACAAATTGACCAATAATTTAAATTATTTTTTTTATGCTACGTATTACAATAATGTGTTATTTAACACGTTCACGCCGGCGCGGTGGGTCACACTCGACTGTCTCAGAATTTTCAAGTCTCCGGCTTTTTGCACACTAGGGTGTATCGATTTTTAACTTTTTTTTTGTTTCCAAATTCCAAGTTGATAAAAAGTTGCTACTAGACACCACAACTTACCACAAAAAATTTTGGATTTTTAAAAAAATGTTTAGGTCTCCCGCACAAGGCCTAAAGTTTAGAAATTTTACTTAAAAAGTAAATTTTTACAAAAAAATTAAAAAAAACCTAAAACACTTTTTTTCTAAATTGCAAGTTAAAATTCCACTAACAATAAGCACAAAAAACGATAGAAAATGTATTTCAAAAACTTAGCACAACATTTAGGTCTCCCGCACAAGGCCTAAAGTTTGTTAATTTTGACGAAACTTTCGTAATTTTTAGTGTAAGTGAAACATTTTTTTTCGTTAAAAACAGCAGACTTAAGTGTATTTTTGTTACAGGAGGCATAAAATGACACAATATAAATGTATATATATATATATATATATATATATATATATATATATATATATATACATATATATATACATACATATATATATATATACATACATATATATATATATATATATATATATATATACATATATATATATATATATATATATATATATACTACATAAATAATATATAAATGTTGTATACCTTAAAAAAGATAGTTTAACGATGTAAATTGTTTGATAAAGGTGTTCAAATAAACTCTATCGTTATTTGTGATTACTATTGTTTATTACAAATGTATAAAATATTATAGCGTTGAATAAAATGTAGTATATAAGTACAAAATGTTGCTGATGTATTTTCATAGAACATGAGCGCAGTTTTCTTGTTCTATTTCAAATTAACTGACTTGTTTTAAATATTTGGCCTTTCATCTTGTCTTCAAAACCTGAAATGAAAGTTATATACAGTATTTACGTAGGCCTACAGATTTTTACAAAATTATAGAAATGATCCCCAATGAATTTCAAATATTATATGAAAGACAGTAAGATAAAGATGTTATTTAAAAACATTAAAAATCAAAGTAGTACAAAAAACACTTACTTACATTTTAATCCTTCACTGAGGTTTTGTGCTGGCTCTTGGTCTCGAACGTAGGTAGCTCTTTACGGTCTTCCAGTCTGGCACGAATGAAACCATCTCTTTCGATCATCCCACACACTCGCTTTGAAGCTTCTGTGACTTCTTTCACAATTCGTTCCACAGCTTGAGTGTGAGAAGGAATTGTAAATTCAACCCTTCCACATTTTCCCGTTTCCGCAATTAACTATAACTCTTCTAGGCTCATATCGGTAACAAGAGGGGGGTTCTACTGAAGAGGTTTGCCAGTCAATCATATCTATATAGTCTTTAGCATTAAAATTGATCTGAGGGGGTTTAAATATCCTTACCCTTTTCTTTTTTGTGTTTCACGAGCTTTCTGGATTCTCTTATAAGCCAAGACTCTAATATGTTTTCGTTCATCAAACAACATAGCTATTAAAACATGCTCTGGATGAGCTATAAATGCGTTTCTCTGTAACGTTGCATGGACAAAATGTTTTAGCTCGTCTTCCAAGTAATTTCTGAAATGAATCATTTAAAAAAAATTAATGGAATCCTGCGGGATTTTGGGATTGCACTTAATTGAGAACCATGATGGTATGTAGACTTTCATTATGAACTCTGCAAGCATTCTCAGCTCAGGGGTCGGATCATCCATGGCTACATACAAACGAAGGATTCGATTTGCCAGGGTAAGCCACTTGGCGTGCGAGATGTTTCCGGGGTTTAATCTGGCCAACTCTTCTGTACATGTACCTATTGATACGGTTTTGGATATTTCGTACAGATACTTTTCGTCTGTGCTCAATTCTTTAAGATGAACTTCTGGTATATCGCTTTCAATTGCAACAAAATTGACAACATCCAGATTTTGGCAGCTTAGAAGTTGTTTACCAATAGGCCTTCTAAATGTGTTTGGGCCAGAAGTTGGCCCATCAAGAGCAACCTTAATTTTTCTAAATGGTAATTCATTCAAATGTAGTAGACACACAACTGCCTGCAGTAGCTGTTGTATTTTATTTTCAAATAAGGTGATAACTCCATTTGAAGTGCCTGTGTTTGCTGCCGTACAATCACAACCAATAGCTTTTAGTTTTTTAACATCGACAGTTTTTTCTTCTCAATACTTTACAAGTGATGTAACTATTTCCTTTCCTGTTCCATTTATGGGAGTTACATGACCGAAATACTTGGATCCAGGTTCTTCAACAATAGATATGTGTTCTTCCATTAAAGATTTTCGGACACTTTTACCAGCTACAATTTCTTTTGTTATGGTTTCATCTTTACGACCATCAAAGTAAATGGCCAACAGATTGGAGGTTCGAGTTGAGCTTACTTCTTTACGAGACTTAAGTCTTTCACGTGCTACTTTTGATTTGTCGATTACTGCTTCTTGGTTCTCCGCAGTAACGACATTTAAGTCTCGCAAAAGGGCAGTAGCTAATTGAGCTCCAGCTCTACTAGAAATGCCCCTGCGGTCACAACCTCGTGAAAACAAAGACAAGCGTTGTGGCAGTTCTTGTTTTACTTCTACACTTGAAACACTTTTTTGACTCGTATCAAGTACATTTATTTCAAAATCACTATCTTGACATGATGTGTGAGACATTGAATCATCTGTACTATCACCAGAATCAATGTTATCAACAGATTTTAAGTTTTCATCCTCAGTCTTTTTTACAACTACCTGCATTAAAGCTTGTGACCTAGATTTTCTTTCTAATCGCTTTTTAAGCTTTTTAGTCTCGTTTTTGTCACACTCTGCAATCGACATCAATCTAGGACCACGTTGGTCGAGCAAAAACTCATGTTTTGGTGCCGGGACTTTTTTGTCAATAGAGCAAATACAGTTGCTGAGGTCACATTTGCAAGTACAAATATCAAACAATGCAGTTTCAGTTTTTGACTGAAAGCTAGTTACTGCATCTTTGTAGGAGTTAGGATACTTCCTTTTAGGCCCTGAACACTTTTTAATTTTCACAAGCTGCTCATGCAGTTTTAAAACCATAACTATTGTGTTTATGGTGCCACAAGCAGGAATTGAAGTTCTTTTCCATATTTCCTCAAGTTTTAAAGCAACTCTTAACGCAATTACCTCCTTTGCAGGCTGATGTATTCCCTCTTGTTTCATTTCAATGCGTACCCACTCAAAATACTTCAAAACATCCATCTTGGTTGGCAGAACATTAAACTCACTCACATCAATAGGTTGCCCGATAACCGGCCTCTCGGTAGTTTGTCTAGTTAGATGCGGGTTTTTACTCATAATGAACAACAACAACACTCACTCAATTGATTCTTACAACAAGACTATCGCACTAAAATACAACCGTAATACTCGCACGGGGGCAGACGACTACTGACAAGTCTGCGCGGTGATTCATAGGTGTCGCGTCACCGTGGCGCAACAGTCTGGCTTTCCCCCACCCCATTGCTTCAAGTTGACTCTTGACGTATTGAAATGTGATTTATTATTTCACTTATTTCAACAATTCCAATCAAGCCTAACGAGGCTTTAGTTACATTTAATTTTTAAACCAGCAACAACACAAACATCAAAGCACTGAAAAATGTTCAAAAATTGGCTGAAATTTCCGACTTTTAGGCTTTGTGCGTGAGACCTAAATGTTGTGCTAAGTTTTTGAAATACATTTTCTATCGCTTTTTGTGCTTATTGTTAGTGGAATTTTAACTTGCAATTTAGAAAAAAGTGTTTTAGGTTTTTTTTAAATTTTTGCAAAAATTTACTTTTTAAGTAAAATTTCTAAACTTTAGGCCTTGTGCGGGAGACCTAAACATTTTTTTAAAAATCCAAAATTTTTTGTGGTAAGTTGTGGTGTCTAGTAGCAACTTTTTATCAACTTGGAATTTGGAAACAAAAAAAAGTTAAAAATCGATACACCCTATTGCACACCACTGTTATTTTAGAGAAAATGTTGTTCCTTTAATTGTTCTAATTAAATAAAACAACATTTTCTGTATTCAAATACTGGTATCCAAAAAGCCGGAGACTTGCCAGCTATGAGACAGTCGAGTATGACCCACCGCGCCGGCGTGAACGTGTTTAAAACAGTAATAATTTAATTCCACAGGTTAGATTACGCTTTTCTAACACATAAAAATTAAAATTATTTTGAGATTAATACATCGTTTTCGATTTTTTTTATTAGTTATCAAATTTTCCTTAGTAAAACTGATAAAGTCATGATTTCCGGATGAATGAGAGAGTTTATTCAAGATCTTTGTCAACACGGATGTTAGTAAAGATGATTAGGAAAAGCCTAGTAAGAAACTACGCTCCACAAAAGTGTTAGACATTTATTGTCTTTGAAATATCTCAAGGGATGAAACGAAAGTTAGACAACGTAGAATACGAAACATTCCTCGTAATCGATCATATTTTTATATGTTGGGGTGGAGACGATATTTTAAAACTCTACAGCATGCATTTTTCTGTTACTACGAAAAAAAAAAAGTTATTTCTTAATTAAAGAAAAATTGAATTTTTAAATAAAAATTTTGAAATTAATGGTTCGTAAGATAAATGGAACAAAATGCAGTTTAGATATTTAAAGCAGTTTGACAGATATGACACAGAATACAATTCCTCTATTCAAACCAATTTGATAAAAAATACAGTTTGTTTATTCAAAACGGTTTGATTAGATACGGCAGAAGATACAGCTTACTTATTCCAAACAATTTGACACCAATATTTTAGCACCGCATATTAAACAGGTAACTTTTGAAAGTGAATTGGTGTGATACAAAATTAACTAGAAGTCATTCGGTCTCAGGTAGAAAAATAGGTTAAATTTTTAACACTTCAGTTTTTTTTTTTTTTTTTTTTTTTTTTTTTTTTTGTTAGATACACCTGTTTTAATGCAAATTAAATATCGATGATACTAAGCTAATATACCCGATGCTCAAACAACGTTCGATACCGTTTATGAGTGGTAAATATTCCAAATACATTTTAGTGTCATTGGTGTTCTCAAATGAAAATAAAGTATGTAACGATTATAGTTATTTCACAGTGCAACACAAAATTCAAATGGAATTAACTTTAACGCAATTAACTATTGGAAGAGCTATTTTCTATAACGTTTGTTTAATTTGTGATGATTCATGTATCTCTATATGTATAAATGTGTCTTCAAGCAACTGCCCGATCGCTTTTTTAGCTCACTTACCATAAATGAATTCCTAACAAATCTTCAGAAAAAGCCTAGCTATTGTCAACAATATATATATATATATATATATATATATATATATATATATATATATATATATATATATATATATATATATATATATATACATATATATATGTATGTAATAATAAAAATTTTCGCCTTTTTTTTCTTTTTTTAGTAAAACTATTCCAAATTCTTAATATTTTTCCTTTTTACCTGTCTTTAATAATATCTTAATATCTTTTGTCTTTTATTTCATGCATTTAAATTTGCGTATTCTTTTATTATTCTAAAAACCTTAATCCATTCGTCTAATCTTATAAAACCCATTAAATTACTTTTTCATTTTCTTCTAAAATTATATTCTTTTCCTTTCGAATGTTTTTTTAATAGCATTTGTTCGAGAAGGTTCTATACCCACAATTCCATGCGCCCGCCAGCATTTAATGCCGCTTTAATTTTGACGCTGTAAAAAGAGTTCATTATCGACGTCATGCCCTTCCCATCGAATCGCAGTTTGCTTTTTGTCTTATTCCTATCCATCTCTCTGCTGGCATTGGTTCTCCACTTTTCTGTATCCGTCCGGGTTCCGTAGCTTGTAGTACATATATCGTTACATCGGCGAGGAACGAGCGAATTTACGTTTTTTCGGTTGTTTAATTAAGCTGCGTCGCTTGGAGTGAGCGATTCTAATGTGTAGATCCTAATCTTATAACATCTTAAATTTTATAAAGAGAATGATCTATTATTGAGAGTTGATGAACCAGCTACTGGGAATGTTCGATATGTTTTTCTCAAATAAACCAGTTTAAAGTTGCGATGACTCTATTCATTATGTGATGGGAAATGTCTCAATGTTTATTAAGCCTGTCTTACTCGCCACCCAGACTGCAATCCGATATTTTCATGATAACGGGTGGTTGGCCGTGATTGCTCTACTACGTTTTATTTCGAGATGTGCTAGTGTCGCCGAAATGTCTGAAAGTCGATAGCAAAATGTCGCATATATATATACATATATATAGTGTGTTTGAAAATTATAAATCAGCAATTTAAAGGCAGATACAGAAGACGTAAGTAAGCAGATTTCGTACAGGAATGTGAGTGCGGAAATGCTTTAGATTAATTTCGCTGTTGATTTCAGTAGATAAAACACTTCGCTGGCTTGAATCTGTATTGTCCGATCGGATTTGGAGCAACATGTGTCGTTATACCAATGCGGAGCTTGCTGCATGCATTTCATGTATGAGGCTACACAAGGAAATTAAGCGGTTGTTCAAAGGATGTATATGGAAAGATTCCATAGTAGGAATCGGCTGGATCTCAGAGCGCCTTCATCAGGAGTTCTGCGCGACTGGATCATTTTATGATTCGATGCATGATACGGGCACTGAAAGATATCGACGAATTCATGCTGTGGAAGAAGCAGTGATATGTGCAGTAGAGGGTAGTCCTTTAACAAGTTCGAGGTACAAGTTGGACGTGTACTGGGTGTGAGTCATTTCCTTGCGCAACGCCATACATGAAATGCATGTCGGCAAGCTTCACATTGGTGTAACAATGCATGTTCTCGAAATCCGTGCGCGAAATAACGATTCCAGTCAGCAAAGCGCTTTCATCATTAGAAACACTCTGTATATATATATATATAATTAGTCTTTCTAAGCTAGTAGAGTCTTTGATAGGAAACTCTATTACTAAAATTTTAAAATAGATTTTTATTTTTATTTATTTATTTATTTTTTTATTTATTTTTTATTTATTTATTTATTTTTTTTTTTTTTACTGACACTGACGGCTAAATTCACGATAAAAAGAGGGTAAATTGATTCAGCGAAATTTAATCTTGCCCTTATAGCGCCATCTGTAAGGAATTAAGTTAACATAATTTTAGTAAAATATTTTTTTTATGTTTTACTGTATGAGAGTTATACCGATGGTAAAAGTAAGTTGTACAGATTCATGATAATTTTATTTTCTGTTTATTGCGGCCCCTGGTATGAAACAGGCTAAATTAATTTAATATAAATTTGATTTTTAATAACTCTTCAAAATAATTATCTGACACGGTCAAATTTACATTTTGATAAATATTTTCATATTATACTTTATTTTTTTTACAATGGTAACGCACGAAACTGCTTTTAATTTCCCACCAATGTCACATTTCTAATGTTTTGTCATATAACAAATATACTCAAAGTTAAAATTGTGTAATACAGTTACAATAGTTCCTTAATCGTTTATTGTGGCCACTGTGAGAAAATATAATAATGAAATTTAAATAAAAGCCATTTTTTTTGTTTTTAATAAATATTTAGAATAAGATTCTACATCGGCTTATGTTTTATGAAATTTTCCCATGATATATTTTCTTACCTTGGTAGTGTCTCTGGTGGAAATTTGGAAAGCTAAAAGTTCCTTTTTTTTTCTTGCCCCACCAGTGGCCGAGAGGTTCTGCTCTCGAAGCTTTTAGACGGAGGGTGCTGGGTTCGATCACAATCGCGCCCGTCGGCCTAATCGTTCGGAGTTTTCGTGGCTTTCTTCGAACCTTGGATTTCCAAGCGTTAATACGGGTTAGTTCCCTTAGAAAGTCCCCCCCCCCCCTGGGCCTATATCCCTCATGCTGATAATTGGCCGTCATAAGCACAACCAACCAACCAACCCATTTTTTTCTTATTTTTTCAAACATGGAAATCCCACTCCAAATTAATGCTAGCTAATACAGACTCAAAAGAATTTTCCTTTGCTATCAATCCTTCCTTGGACGAAACTGGCTTAACTAAAATTAACTAAAATTAATTTTTATTTATGTAACAAATCTTCATAATAAGTTATTGCAGTGTTAATTTTAAGCTTAGATAAAAAGTTTAACATTGTAGTTTTTTTATGCTGTAGCACCTCTGTATGAAATTGCAAAACTAAAATTTTAAATTGGATTTTTAATGCATTTTTTTTTTATTTTGGCAGCCGTACTCCACTTTAAAATTATATAGTGTAATTTGAACTCAACATTTTATAACACTGATAATGCTCTCTATCAATAAATATATTGAACAAATCTAAACTAAAGTGTTTCCTTTTAAACATTTAAATACATAGTAATCATATTCAATACAAAAACAAACATTACAGAATTAACAGAACTTTCTCTTGCATTTGTAGTAACCAGTGGCCGGATATAAGTTATCTATATTTTCATAAGGTTACATTTTTATATTTTACTTAATGAAGTCTGTTACTGTGATTACTTTGAATTAAAACCCATTTTGAATTTCAAACATAATTTGAAATTATGATTTTGGAAATGAATAGAAATTAGCTATATATTACTGATACAAAACTGCCAACTAAGTTATTACATAAAACGCATAAACACCAAGTATTACCAATTAAACTCTTTGCTGGTCGGTCGATCAGTACACATTTTAAATTACTTACATGGTCTAAATCCAAGAAAATTTAATTCTTTCTAAATCCAAGAAAATTTAATTCTTATTATGATAGACTGCAACCTTTTCCACCAATGAATGAATTAGAAAGAAAATAGCATCGGACAGGAGGTTGGCGCAAGAAAGGCACAGAGAGCAGAGCTCCCTATTTCATCTATATAAGTTTTAATTTATTGTACTTTCGAAAGCCTCATAATTTAGAGAGCGACACTTGATCACAAAATATATTTTCCTTGAAATATCCATCTCATGCATAAAAAGGAAAGTAGGTCACTTCAACGTTGAGCGTTTCTGTAATGTTAACAAAGTCTAAACACAGTAGAACTTGAACAGTACTAGTGGGATGTGAAACAGTAAATTTTGTAAATAAACAACATGAAAACTTAATTCAAAATACGTTTATTACTAAATAGGTGCAAGTATATAGAAATTTTAAAAACATTTAAAACTATTCAAGATGTTAAGAACATTGGTGTCAGAAGATGTTAAAATCCCTAGCGCTTTCAGCTAAACATTAGCCGTCATCATGGAAACTGCTCTGGCCCAAAAATCATACGCTGGTTAAATATCAGAAGGGTATAAAATAAAAACAAATAGGAGGCCATTAAAAGCAAATAGGAGAGAGGGAAGTAAAGAAAATATTGGAGTTGCTATAGAAACCGTAAAAAAAGGGGTGGGGTGTAGAAGGTTATTCTAAACCAAATTCACCAGATATTTTAAGTAAGTTAAACCATATAGGTGGTATATTGTAGGATAAAACATCATTACATGTTCTCTTGTTACTTGTCACTATTTCCAGAGACTCCCTGTTTATACAAATATTATATTGTAACTTTTGTCCTAAAGAAACTAATTTTTCTCCGTCATTGTTGTGGGTAAAGCCAACAATGAGTTATCGTGTCAACAGCTTGTCCCTCTTTTTTGGAAATGTTTCCGCCTATCAACTGTGAAATCGCCCTTTTTAATCTATCAATTAAAAGAATGCAATTTTCTTCTTTAATATATATTCAGTAAATTAGTGACAATATATGCTTATAAACGCTTCATATTTCTTAAAACAATTCCCGCAAAAGCTTCACATTATCGAACAAGTGTTACGTTTTAAAGATTTTGGTCATTTTTAATTTACTTGCTTTCCCATTGAAAAAAATCTCAGAATTATTATGTTATGAAACATGTTTGAACAGGCTTAGAACTATGAAATGCGGAAAAACATAGCTTGAAATAATTGCTTCCATTTACCATTTCTTCTGGGGTGAATGTGTAATGAGACATGTTTTTTTTTCACACACCAACAATGTATGTGTCATTTTATATTTTTATGTAAATGAAATGCTTTCCAAAATTTAAAATTAATATCCTACAAATTGAGGAAATAATTTAAATTTGATATTGTAATAATGAAAATTTTTATAAAAAATTATTGAATTTTTTTTCAAGAATTTCATTTCCTAACAAAACACAAAAACATTTTAAAATTAAACTAGAAGCGAAATTAAAATATAACAAAAAAATGCTTTGTGACTAGCATGACACATTGACTTTGAAACCGGTAATATAATTTTACAATAATACGCGATTCATTTACGTTTTTGTCATAAAATAAATACATTTGTCCACTTTAAATTCGAAATTCATCAAAATCGACCACATACATAATAAATTTAGGAAACATTTCAATAATGTATTTTATCTACCAGAATAAAAATAAGAAACATTTATATTTAATTTATTACACATTCTAGCCGATGCTTCGCATCTGTCTACTCTCTAATTTCTTTTCATCTCGCCGTGCTCATATATATCGGGAAACAAATAAAACGCATATTGATAGTAATTGTCGGTGATTTCGCTGCATATACGTATTTCTTTAATACATGAAGTACTTTGCATGATGTCAAAGAGCAACACTTGATCACAAAATATATTTCCATTCAAATATCCATCGCATGTATACAAAGGGAAATTGGTCACTTCAACATCGAGGGCTCATACGATGTAAATTTATGGGGACAAAGGACCTTAAAATCCTTAAAAATAGTTTCTATTTTTTTGTAAATTTTACCTAATTATTATTCAAGGGTACATTATATGCATTATGGCATGCATTTATCACAATATATATATATATATATGTGTGTGTGTGTGTGTGTGTATTTTTATGAAAAAAAAATGGAATTTTACGTGTCATACGCGTCATACAAAATTAAAAATTTTGAAACTTTTATCGAAAAAAATTCAAGATTTTTCATTTTTTTAACCTTTAAATTCAAATATACAAAATTCGACGCTCTATTTTATTTATATATATAAAACAAACTTTTATTAAAAATATTGGGGATTTTCATTGATATGGAACCCGTAGGGGGCATTTCGAAGATTTCTAAGACGACACGTAAAATTCCATTTTTTTCATTAAAATATTTTTAAAATATTTTTTTT
The DNA here is from genome assembly GCA_963932465.1 of Maratus speciosus. Taxonomy (NCBI): domain Eukaryota; kingdom Metazoa; phylum Arthropoda; class Arachnida; order Araneae; family Salticidae; genus Maratus; species Maratus speciosus. The sequence goes on along the minus strand of OZ010793.1, from coordinate 195,576,450 downwards.
TGTGATAAAAATCCGCCATAATGCATATAATGTACCTCTGAGTAATATGTAAGATAAAATTTACAAAAAATAAAAATAAATAAAAATAAAAATTTTGGTATTTTTTCGAAAAACTTCAAAATATTTATTATTATTATTTTTGCCTTTAAATTCAAATATATAAAATACGATGCTGTATTATATTTATAAACATATATAAATCAAATTTTTATAAAAAATATTGGGGATTTTCATTGATATGGAATGAGTAGGGGGCATTTGGAAGATTTCTAAGACGACGCGTAAAATTCCCTTTTTTTCTCAAAAATAATTTTTATTTTTAATTATTTTTTTTGTGATAAATGCATGTCATAATTCATATAATGTACCCTTGAATAATATTTAAGATGAAATTTATAAAAAATTAAAAAAATATATATTTTAAGATCCCTTGTCCCCTTAAACATTGAGAAGAACAGGAATAGTCCAAGTATGACTAAATCGAAATATCAGAAAACCACAATTTTTTATTGAATTACAGTCGAGTCTCTATATAACGAAATCCATTTTTCCAATTAAAAATTCGTTATATAGAGAATGAGTAAAAATTGCTATTTAATGCGTAAATTGTGAACAAAATTATTTTTGATGTGTTTAATTAAGAATTAAAAATGTTTAACGATAAATATTAACATAATGTTGTATTTCTTAATTATTTAATCAGTTTAAAAGGAAAGCAGACATTCATTTGAAAGCATAATAAAAATTACATAAGGGAAACTTACATTAATTTTAGACGAAGATATCTCTAATTTTTCGCTGTTTTGATTTCAAAATTGTTACACTTTCGAAAAAAAATTTCACACTTTAGCAAGGAATGAAAAACTGTATCGGGAGCATTTTCCGCCATTTGAATTTCTCCCCATATAAGATCAAAAGAACTCATCATTTAACTGCGTGATGTTTTTTTTTTCTCGTTTAGAACGTTTTCCTTTTCATGCTTATTGTCACTCTCACCATCATTGTTCATAACGCTGCTTAAAATACGGAATAATTTTGACTGTCCTTGAAAGCAAACTATTAAATATACGCGCTTAATTTTCAATAAGGATCGTGCTTTAGTATGTGTCAATAATGTATAATAATTACGTGGCAATTTGGGAATGTTTTCGAGAGTTAGAACATGGACAGATAAAAAAATTTTAAGTAATAGTCCAGGCAAATTAAAGTAAATACACCTTCAACCCGGGCAAAATTGTAATAGATGCTCTGTTAGCTGATTTTTAATCAGTGACCATTACTACGAAATATAACCAAAATCAGACAAAATCCGCGCTCGGGAACACTCTAAAAACGGATTTCAAAATAGTGGATTGAGTCATACATCATTTTACGTTGCGATGTTTTTAATTTCTAATTTTTGGGAGGCATTTATGGTATTATAACTGTTAATTTGAGTTTTATATTGTTTCAGACTGAATTTTCTGTAAAAATGTACGGTACTGAATTTTGTGTTATTTGTGAAAAAGAAATAGACAAGGGACAAGACGTAGCAAAATATAAACCTAACATAAACCTAATCTGAACATAAACCTAAATTATAATGTGTGAAGTTAAGAACTGCACAATATTCTCAGGCCATAAAGAAATGCTGTGAACGCCACTGTGACGAATGGTCATTTAAGGTAAGAGGCCGGTTGGCCTATTACTCAGGGGATCTAGTTGCTGCAGATTATGTCTATCATAAATCATGTAGTGAAAATTTTCGTAGTGGAAGAAATATTCCTCTATAATATTGCTCATCCAACAGATCGTCAAGAAAAGGGCGAACAAGTAATGGAGAGCAATACCAAGCATTCCTTCGTACCTGTAAATACCTTGAAGACAATGATGAAGAGCAAATGGTTATTGAAGATCTCATTTCTAAAATGAAGGAATATCTTGAAGGAAGCCAGAACAGAACGAAGACACATGAAGAGGAAACTTTTAGGACAAACACTATGGGAGAAATATAATATCAGGTGAAAAAGGGAAGTCAGATATAGTAACTCTGTATGAGACAGAAAAAGAAATTCTTTGAAGTTACCAACAAAAGTCAACACGTCTAAAGTTTATGAGTATCCATGACCCAATGACCTCACGGAGGGGAGAAATTACATGCCTAGTAGCTTAAAATTGCTATTATTAAAATTATTTGTGGGAAAGGATATGTCCACGAAAATCGGTGCTGTTGGTCAGACCGTTATGCAAGCTATCCATCCCGGAGCATTATTATGTCCGCTAGAAATTGGTCTGTCCGTTCAGCTTCACCATAACTACAGATCAAGATATCTTATTGACATTCTTTACATTCTTGGGTTTTGTTCATCCTGCTCAGAAGTAAAAAGATTCGAAAAAAATGTTGCAATATCAGGCGGTTCAGCTTCTTTGAGTGTTGTTGAAAACACTACATTGCATCCAGCAGCAGATAATGTCGATCACAATTCCTGTACTCTGGACGGGAATACTACATTTCATGGTATGGGCATAATTGCTGCAATAATTCGAAAGGTCATCATCTATCCTACTGTCAATAGGCGTAATGTTGGTGATATTGATATTAAGAACCGAGGTGGTATTGTAGAATACAGACATGTGAAAATGATCATGAAGAAGGTCTTATTCTGTAAACTTTCAATACTACCGAATGCTTCGCGAAATAGACACAGTCTTTTGTGTCAAATCTCAGCATCCGAAAGACAGGGTCCAAATTGGTCAGGTGCTATACAATCAATTCATTCCAAATCAGATGTTTCACATCCAGGAAAATGTCTCTCTCATTTTTTCCTATCATTTATATGGCAGTCGGCGACATGACTTGTAATTTTTCGACACTGATATATCTTAACAAAGTTGCATACTATCATAATGTCCCATGTTCAGTTGTAGTGTGTAGGTGTCCCACTTTTGATCAGACTTTATTTTGGAAAACTTCCCAAATCACCAACGGACAAACAGACCTTCAAGATATTTTAACGCTGGGAACATTTCATACTCTAATGCATCTTTTAGGTGCATTCGAAACTCTCAAGGTTCAGGATTATTTGAAGTAGTTGAGGAAATCTATGGGTCAATACTGTGGTACATATGATGACTGGGAAAGGTTTCTAGGCCGATAGGAGGACATATGCTTGTAGATGCAGCTCTTAGTTGCCTATTGGTTTCAGAGATTTTTCCTCGCAATGAGCATGGATCTCCCCATGACCTGGTAAAGGAAGTTTGTGATTTGTTCAACAAAATTATGACCGGCCAAAATCAAATGAAAGGCGTTGAACTGTCTGAAGCGGTATCCCAGATTGACATCACTTTCGAGACGAAGAAAAATCGCTTGTAATATTATTCGAGAACAAGTAAACTCTGGTTAGAATATCAGCAAATAATCAGTGTTGTAAGAACCTTAATAACAGATGACAGGATTGGCTCTTGGAAATTGCACTTGCGTGCTATGCTGGAGATTCTCCCCATAACAGCGGCATCAGGATATGTAAATTATCTAAAATCACTATACCTGTACTTGCAAAAAAAAAAATTAACCTGCCATCTGAAAACGCAAAGGTGCACATAATATTTGTAGAAGGTAAATACTCCACATTTCTCAAACTGATAAAGAGACAGAGCGCCATTCTATAGCAAAACTATTTTGTTCAAATTCATGTCTACATTCAGATATCACTGAGGAGAGGAGAAAAGCAATTCTTCTGTTTTATGACTGCAAGACTCTAGAATCCACAGACAAACTACGTCACCAAATTTTGTTAGAGAAGGTTACCCAGCAAAATCATTTGTTACATGTGAACGTTTGTCTCCGACCGATTCTTATACAAAATGTCATAGCTACCGCACTTACTTACAAATAAATATCTGGAAAGCTACTGAAGAAAGAACCAATCCACAATAATGGGGTCAGCATGTAAAAAACAACTCATACTATATAATACTGTGCGACTTACCACCGGCTCCAGATCATCTACTTAATATGATTCGATGTTCCTACAAGACAAACTATGCTATTTTACGATGTGGATGCAAGCGTAATGAATTGCCCTGTTCTACAGCTTGTGGGATCTGCTGCCAAGTCAATGGATGTAACAACAACTACATAACTTCAAACTATGAATATGATTAAAGTGATGAAAATTATTGATGCAAGGGGTTTTTTTTTTTTTTTTTTTTTTTTTTTTTTTTTTTTTTTTTTTTTTACTTGGTCATTTCTGTAAAAATGAACTTAAGCAGTAATTTGTAAGGGATAATAGACTATTGTGTGTTGAGTTGTTATAAGTCGACCCCCTAACTTTTTACTTCATTTTTGCACAAAACCAAACCAGAGATTTCACTTGGCAATGGGAAAAAGGTAGTAAGTAAACAAAAACAAATCATTGAAATTTTGTTAAATGATAAATTATTATAATTTGTATATTTTATATATTATTTTTTTATTCATACACATAAAAAGCCATAATTTTGCAATATTCGAAGTTTTTGATTTTGATTTTTTAACTGTCTCGCGTATAAGTCGACCCCCCAAATTTACTTACCGAAAATTATCGGAAATTCCTCGACTTATAGGCGAGTATATACGGTATATTATATTACTATATTATTTATAGTTTCGAAATTATCGTATCGTTGTTTTCTTTTATACATAATTACCAATTTAATGTAATTCCATACAATGTTATTAATTTGATGGAGAAGATAAGCATTTAAATTTATAAGGGTAGTAGTTATTTTACCTTCTTCTTTCCGCTTGTACTATTAAGTTAATTCCAATCCATTTAAAAGTGAATTAGGTCTTGATCTGAAGCTCTTTATATTTATAGGAAATATATATGATTTAAATATATATACTTTTTAATAATGTATTAAAAATATTTTTGTGTTATCCATGAAGGCAGTATTAATTCTTCTCATTTAACTAATACGTCTAATAATGTTTGTAAGTTTCACCTTTGGGAAGTAATAACAAATTGGTGAAAGTATCTTTGTTGTACCTTAAAGAATGCATGTAAATGTGACAACAGATTCATTTTCGGATTTACGTATACAGTCGAGTCTCTATATAACGAAATCCATTTTTTCAATGACAAATTCGTTATATAGAGATATTCGTTATATAGAGAATGAATAAAAATTCCTATTTAATGTGTAAATTTTGAACAAAATTATTTTTGATGTGTTTAATTAAGAATTTGAAACGTTAAACGATAAATATTAACATAATGTTGTATTTCTTAATTATTTAATAGGTTCCAAAAGGAGAACCGAACATTCATTTGACAGCATAATAAAAATCACATAAAGAAAACTTGCATTAATTTTAGACGATGAAATCGCTAAGTTTTCGCTGTTTTGATTTCAAAATTGTTACACTTTCGAAAAAAATGTTCACACTGTAAAGATCTGAACTATATCAGATTCGCCATATAGGAAGAACTAATGCATTTCTAAAACAGAGTAAAAATATGTTAAACTCCACTAAGACGCACTTCAAGATGAAGTAAAATTCTCAGTCACCATCGCTCTTGGGCATTTGACAATCGGTGACAGTTTGCTAATGCTAAGGAGCAGCCGGTATTCTTTTGATCTTTGAGCGTGGGAAGAGAACTCACATACTTTCTCACGAGAGCATATGATCACAGGTTCCGCGTGCAAAAAAGAGGAGTTTCTTAAGGTGTCCATTCAGAGGATAGTGTAAAAGATCCCTGGGAGGTTCTTGAAAAGAACGGACAGTTAGTGGCTGAGAAACTCACTATTGTTTTTAGAGGGAGATAATTGAGATATATATACGTGAGGAGGATGCAGAGGAGAGATTAGATTTTGGCTGGAGTTGGAAGAGCGACTTTTGGAGTGGGAGATTTTGAAGGCCGAAAGGGCCGGACTTTACGATCCCTAGTACCGGGGAATGATACCCGATTCAGCGGCGACAGGGCACCAGGGTACCGTCGCGGAAAAGGAGATCTTAACCTCTGAGACTAGACAAGCGTTTTCCGTTCAAGTAATGCAATGCCTATGGACTTAATAGACTAGCTGCCACCTTCTCATAGACACTATTTCTGATACATAAACTTTGGTTCAACAAAATTTACATTGTTGTGTACATAGCGACTTATCATTACTCCAGAATATTTTTTATTGTATAAAATAAATTTCATGTTATCATATTCTAAGAGAATATAAATTGCTAAGCCTTCGAAGTTAACACCCTCGACCATCGCTACCGCCTTCTTAGGACACGGCACAACTGGTGGCAGCCAACGAAACGAACTTTTATGTGCAAAAAATAGTACAGATTAGATTGTTAGCAGTCTGTGATTAAAAACAAAAGAGAGCTGAGCATCGAGCAGCTGGACAACGTCATAGCCGCAACACTGCGAAGGAGTCAACAGTCCAGCGACCCAGGATAGAGCAAAGGGACATCCAGGAGGTCCACCTAAAGCCAAACGGAGAGAGCCGACAACCGACAGACTCCCTCGGAAAGGCCTGACCCTGACGCAATGAGAGTGACTGATACTTAAACAGCAGGACACTGGCCAAAGCAACTGTGACGGGACCTCAACACAACAGAGCAGGTAGGCTCATTATTTTTTTGAATGGCTCTCATATTTTGTTTTAGTAGAATTTAAATGTTTTAAATTCGGGATCTAAAATTGTCAGATAGTAAAATTGTTGTAATTTGTAAAGTAAACATTAAGATAAGGGCATCAAGCCAAGTATAACAGAGGCAAATTCATAGGCATTTAAGATAGCTCAAGCTAGGGAGCAGATTAAAATCTGGTTTGTATTTGAAACGTATACAAAGGAAAATTTGGTTTCTAAGAAAGGAAGCGGAGAAAATTTTCAGGGGAGATTACAGTAGCGACCCGAAAAAAAAAAGGCTCAGGGGAACAGTTTTATAAATTAGAGATGCAAGTAGTGTAATATTACATGTAAATTGTGAGGAAAATTAATTTATGTTAGTTAAACTACTGAATAAAGATATTTTCTAGAAATTTATGGTCAGAACACTGATTACACTGGTCATGGTTTGCAAAGAAGTGCTCAGATTTGAAAATTTTGAAAAGTTTATTCGAAATATATGTGTGCAATTTCTATAAGATTTTACTATATATTGTGTTTTATCCTGTGTGTATAGGGACTTTAAACAGAAAAATTTATCTTGCACATTGGTTATTTTTAACAAAAGGGGTAGGTATCCAAAAAATTTCACAGATATTGTAAATTTATACTTTATATCCTGTATTTGTATTTAAAATTTGTTTATGTAAACATATTTTATAGTGTTAGTTGACAGGTTTTAAATTCTCCGAGGAAATTATTGGTGTAAATTATTGAAATTGTGTTAAAAATAAGGCTTCATTATGACAAGGGTGTCCGCATTAAAACATAGCAGAAAGATTGATCTACAGAATTTAGCAGCAGAATTGGGTGTAGCACTTGAGGATGGGGATACAATACAAATAATCATCCAAAAAATTGAGCAATCAGATAACTACGACGAGTACCTTGCGCTAACGCAAGCCAGGTACATTGTACAAGATAGAGAGGAAATTTAGCTAGGGAAAAAGACCGCGAAAAGGAACAGTTAGAATTAGAAAGAGCTAAATTAGACAGCGCAGACAGACAGAAAGAAAGAGAATTCAAACTAGAAGAATTAAGATTAACGCAAGGCACAGAGAGAAGCAGTTCAAGTGCGAGTAATCGTTCTGATAGAGGCCCAAAATTAAACATAAAATCTATTATGCATTCGTTCGATCCAGACAAATCAGACATAACTTTATTTTTAAATTTATTTGAGAGAAAGGCAGAAAGATCGGTGATCGAGTCAGATGATCTAGTAACTCATCTTTTAGCTTTAATGCCCTTACAAATTGCGGAATGAATTTTACGAGAACCGTCTGAAAGCGTGGACAATTTTGCTCACGTGTAAAAAGTTCTCTTAGAACGATGTAGGTTAACAGCAGAAGCCTATCGTTTAAAATTAATGAGGCATCAAAAAACTACAAACACCCCATGGAAAGACCTAATCTTCGAATTAAATAATTTTCAATATGGGTGGCTTGATGGGTTGGGCATCAAAATCTTAGAGGAGCTAAAAGACCTGCTTATTACGGAACAAATTAAACGAAGAGTGCCGATCGAAACTAAAAATCATTTTATTGATTCGTGGACAGAGTATAAAAAACCAGACAAACTCGCAAAAGATTTGGACGGGTATGAAGCAATAAATGGCGCGACGTCCTGGAAAGGGTATGCCAGACCCCCCGTGGAAAAAAGATTCGAAAGACCGAGATATGCGGAAAACGTTAGCGAAAAATGACTCGATCGCACGGGTTACGAGGAAAGGGACCCGAGGAAAAATGCTGATAATAAATCTAATTGGTGGGAGAAAAATGACGATAGGGAAAGGCAAAAAGCTTTCGAAAAAACAAAACAAAGCACTTGCTTTCAATGCGGTAGTCCAAAACATAGGATACGAGACTGTCCAGATTTAAAAAGATCGGAAAAAGAAATAAGCACGGTACATCATGTTAGGTGTAGTACGAAATTAGATAAAGGTTTCGAACCATATTTAAGTAAGGGAAAGATAAATGGAGTAGAAATTACAATGTTACGCGATACGGGAACCATGGATGATTTATGTTCAAGAAGATTCATTAATAAAGGGCAATTAAACGGAGAAATTAAGTGGTTAAAACAACCTCTGGACAGGGAACTTCAACAGCTTCCGGTTGCGGAAATAAAGTTAGAATTAGCGGATAAAACGGTGATAACAACTAAAGCACTTATCACAGACAACGAGTCAGATTTGGATTATTATATCCTTGGAAACAGAACACAAGAATTAATCAATTCGTATGAGCGTAAGAAAACTAGACAGCTGACCAAAGAAAACGAAACCAATAGCAATCGAAACTTTCAGCCGTGCATTCAAGGGGTGAGTCAATCACGAGAGATTAGTCCGGAAAACGCCACGGCAGACGATGAGTTGGACGTGAGTGAAGGGGAGGAACCAATTTCTTTACCACCGCTCGCTCAGGAGTAGAATGAGAATGACAAAATACCGTTTGAAAATGAAACTTATAGCTTAAGGGAAAAAAGTAAGACGGATTGTAAAAATGCACAAAACATAGTCAAGTCGCGTGAGGAATCGATTTCCAGGTCAGAAAACTTTCGAGGCGATAGGGATTTGGAAAAACAAACGGGCGTTACGAAAAAGGATTATAACGGTAATCCGAAAAACAGAATAGCGACGAATTCGTCAAACTTCGAGAAAGAGGGGAGAACAAAAGACAGCGTTCGAAAACGAAATAAAAGAAAAGTCTATGGGTCAGAAAACCAAGAGAAACCACAAGAGAAACAGCTGTCAGGTGAGGTTAAAAACTTAAGGATTATAAGAAACTCAGACACACACATAACTCGCGAAGACAAGAAGTCAAAAATACCTGTAAAAATCATACAGAATATGCAAAGTACTGGACAAGAAAAGCTGTTCAGAGATTCATCTCAGATAGAAGATTATGATGATTAAAATGAGGGAACAGCAGGTTAAGTCGCATGACGTCGGTAAAAAAGTCAGAAGGGAGAGTGAAAACTCAGTTAAAAATAAAAAGTGCGAATTACAGAATTTATGCAAAACAGTAGAAAAGGATTTTAAACCCGGGAAACAAATACTAGATTTAGGAACAAACGGTCGACAAAATGAAACTGATAGTTGGGAGGACATTAAGAAAGGTAAAGAAAAAATAGCAAGGGTGGACGAACTTATAGAGATCCCCAAGAATAAAAAACAGACGAAAACAAAAAAAGCGAAACGTGCTAGAAAAATTAATACGAAAATGAAAAGAAATAAAGGATTAAAGGTCTGGAAAATTGCTGGTCAAGGAGAGAACACTCATCATTCCACGAATAGATCGAAAAGGCGAAAATAGAAAGGAATTGGCAACACGAAAACGGGACAAAAAAGCACGAACATAGATTTAGAAGCCAAAATCAGGGTAAAAATAAACAAAAATCCGAGAAAGCCAACGGTAGTTAAAATAACGGAGATCTGTCAAAATCTAAAAGGGAAACAGAAAACAGGAAAGGGTTAGATAAAAACAAGGAAATTGATCAAAAAGAAATCAGTGAAAGGCAAGAGGATCGGCAAAATTCAGAGAGGCATTACATAAGGCATTCGACAAATAAACGAAAGAATACGGGAAAAGATGGGACTACGAGAATAGTTGCCATAAAAAAATTAAAGAGCTGCACTGAAAAGAAGAGTTTAATAGAAACGGATAGCAGTGTGCTTTCATCTAGGAATAGCAAAAACAAAATGACTCGTAAACCGCTTCAAAGGACACATACTTTGCAACCTGACCAATATGTAAGAGTACAAAGGCCAGGGAAGGACATTGTCCAAATAGATTTTTTGAGTAGGGCAGAGTAATCTTGGGGAAAAAAAAGAAAAGAAAATTGTATATAGTATGTTATCATTCCTTTTAATGTTTGAAAATATAATATAATGTGAAGTATTTTGAAATAGAATAAAGTGTAAAATATCATACAGAATGTATAATGAATACGTTTTGTGGAGGGGCAGACAGGCAAATAAAGTTTTTTTCTTTTTTTGCATGTGAGCCATTCATATAAATATTGAGTCACCTTTCTATCTTCCAGAATATTTCGTCCTGCGGCCAAAATATTCTTTTAAAAGGAGGGGGAGTTTTTAAAGATCTGAACTATATCAGATTCGCCATATAGAAAGAACTAATGCATTTCTAAAACAGAGTAAAAATATGTTAAACTCCACTAAGACGCACGGCAAGATGAAGTAAAATACTCAGTCACCATCGCTCTTGGACATTTGACAATCGGTGACAGTTTGCTAATGCTAAGGAGCAGCCGGTATTCTTTTGATCTTTGAGCGTGGAAAGAGAACTCACATACTTTTTCACAAGATCATATGATCGCAGGATCCGCGTGCAAAAAAGAGGAGTTTCTTAAGGTGTCCATTCAGAGGATATCGGAAAAGATCCCTGGGAGGTTCTTGAAAAGAACGGACAGTTAGTGGCTGAGAAATTCACTATTGTTTTTAGAGGGAGATAATTGAGATATATATACGAGAGGAGGATGCAGAGGAGAGATTAGATTTTGGCTGGAGTTGGAAGAGCGACTTTTGGAGTGGAAGATTTTGCAGGCCGAAAGGGCCGGACTTTACGATCCCTAGTACCGGGGAATGATACCCGATTCAGCGGCGACAGGGCACCAGGGTGCCGTCGCGGAAAAGGAGATCTTAATCTCTGAGACTAGACAAGCGTTTTCCGTTCAAGTAATGCAATGCCTATGGACTTAATACGCTAGCTGCCACCTTCTCATAGACACTATTTCTGATACATAAACTTTGGTTCAACAAAATTTACATTGTTGTGTACATAGCGACTTATCATTACTCCAGAATATCTTTTATTGTATAAAATAAATTTCATGTTATCATATTCTAAGAGAATATAAATTGCTAAGCCTTCGAAGTTAACACCCTCGACCATCGCTAGCGCCTTCTTAGGACACGGCATAACACTTTAGCAAGGAATGGAAAACTGTATCCTGAACATTTTCCTCTATTTGAATTCCTCTCCTTATAAGATTAAAAGAACTAACTCATCATTTCACTGCGTGATTCTCTTGTTAAACGTTTTCGTTTTCAAGATATTGTCACTCTCACCAACATTGTTCATAACACTGCTTAAAATGTCACTGTCAGTGGGATACTCCGCAATAGTGACATTGTCATCCACTTCCAAAAAATCAGAGAGAGTAACATTTTCTTCGATATTTCTGCGTTCCTTAATTAATTCCCATTTCTCTTTTAAGTCTGCTAAAACCGCATCTTTTTTGTCCTCAGAATCCCAGTTTAGAAAAGTCGGCATTTTCGAAGCAATTGTAAATTATTTTTTTCAATTACATCAAATCTCCATGCTTTATAAAGTTCCGCAATACACTTTCTAAGACTAATGATGTCTTGGGTGGAATCAGTTTCAGTAGCTATGATCAGTTTTTTAAGAATTCTTTTCTTATAATGCGCCTTTAGATTTTATTTTTTATTATTCCCAAGTCCAAGGGCTGAAGTTTTGATGTGCAATTGGGTGGTAAAAAATAACTTCAACATTTTGCAGTTTTTTTTCCACAGTTTTGTGAGTGAGCTGAACAATTATCAATAAGCAAAGCAATTTTTCGGCGTTGCTTTCTCATTTGATTGTGAAGTTCTTTTAACCATTTGTCAAAAATTTCAGCGGTCATCCAGGACTTTTTATTAAAATCGTAGTCCACTTCTAAGGACTTCACGACTTTAAAACACTGAGGAGATTTACTTTTTCCAATGACAAGCATCTTTAATTTTTATTTCCCTGTTATGTTAGCACACAGCAGAATAGTTATTCTTTGTTTGCCGCAAAAACATTTATCTTCTTTAAACGCCAGAGTTTTGTTTGGGAAACAAGTGTAAAAGAGACCTGTTTCATCAGCATTGAAAATGTTCTCAGGAGCGAATTCTTTTAGAATTTCTACTACTTTAAGGCTCCAGTTCTCACATGCTGTCACAGGAGCATCCGCACTTTCACGGCAGATAATTTTCTGAAATAAACCATATCGCTTCTTGAACGTTTCTAGCCAACCAATGGAAGCTTAGAAGTCCCAAGAGATGAAGCATATTCTAGGGTCTTTTCTAAAATCATTGGCTCCGAAAGTGCTAGATTCCGGTCCCTTGTTCCTTTAACGCACTTAAACATTGCTTCGTCTTAAGTCCTCGTATTGGCACGTCCTCTTTCTTCTTCACACCGAACCAAGATCTTAATTCCGCTCAATGTTTGACTCCCTATTTTTTATGATTGTTGACAGAATGCTCGCAGGCTTCAATCCCTTATCGATTTCTTTTAAAATCTTCACTTTATCACACAGATTTAAGCAGTTCCTAGGAGACATTTTTTTGCAGAAGCAGTTAAAAAAACGCCCTCAAACAGATTAGTTTTTTTTATCTTTCCCACTAAAGAAAGCCTGAAACAAGAAACATCTACTCTAACTGTCAGGGTTGAGAGTTTTAGTTTTGATAGATGAAAATGTGCTCTAAATTGAGACAGTGCTCTCGCGGCTGCAGGTGTCGAGGGAGAAATTTCCATTCGACCAATAGCGTGATTGTGTCTTCTTTCCTGCCCGCTTTTTTGTGGAGCGCATCAGGTCATGTGTCATGCCAGTGGATCTCGGGAGCTTTCTGGCAGTGAATATTACGAATATCGACTTGGTGTGCTTGGTTAAAATGCTAATATTGCTAATTTAATTTTCTGAATAATTTTCGACCTAATTCACCTTAAACTTATATTACCTCTCTGGTTCCTCTCTTATATATGTAACAATCCAATTAACACTAAGAAGGATTTTGAAAGGGGTGTGGGAGGGGGCGGGATGAATTCGCTGGGCATAAAGAACAAGGAGATTCGGGTAGAAAAGTAAGATAAAAAAAAAAAAAACTCAGCACTGAACAATAAATAAGGAATCAGTGATGAAAAATTCATTACATGTGATTTGGAAGCTTTTTTAAAACTGAATAAATAAAGAACCTTTTATGAAATAATTCTTTATATGGAGATAGATATTTCGCTATATGGAGACTGTTTTTAATGAGATCAAATGAAAAGAGGACCGTTCCTACTAGAAATTCGTTATAAAGTGAAATTCAATGTATGGCATTTCGTTATAGAGAGATTCGACTGTAATGGTAAGAGCATAAAATTTATAAGTATCTGACATTATTTTGATACCATCCATTTTTACTCACAATTATGGATTAAGTGTAATGTCATAAAATAGTGAGAATTTGGTGGAAAAATTCTTTATTTAAATTTATAACGAATAGCGATATGTTTCTTTGTATTTACTTTCTTTCTTTTATTTACTTTCTTTCTTTTATTTACTTTCTTTCTTTTATTTACTTTCTTTCTTTTATTTACTTTCTTTCTTTTATTTATTTTCTTTCTGTTATTTTTTCTCTTTCCTTTGTTTTTCTTTTTTTATGTAGTAGAGAATTAATTTGATCTTATTTATAAGTTGAGTTCATTTTTATCTAAATACTAGGGGGTTCTGCCCCCTGCAAGCTACGCTCGCCAACCCCCGTTCAGACACCGCAGAATCTAAAAACACGCTAATCTGATCGGTTTAAAAAATATTATAGAAGACTGAATTATACTGAAAAAAGCTGTGCAGATCTCCCTGTAAACGGGTTTCCAATCAATTTCCTTTGATTTCAAACATTTAAGGCCGAATCAGTTGCTGTTAAGACATCCAATGGTTGTTTTCGTGTTTGGTTAAAGAGGATCAGTTAAACGTCTGAAAATAAGCTAAAAATAAATGGAGTTAAGTGTACAGAGTCTTTGTCTCTCGGTATTTTAAAACAATTTCTATAACAATAGCCTAAGTCATGTGACTATCATGAAGAGTTTCGGGCGAACAACTTCGCTTTTTATATTCCTGGTGCCATTTTGGTACTTTTAGTCAGGTACAGGTGATAAGTCGCCAAATATTATTATATCGCCATCATTTCATCTATATTATAATAGTCCAAGTCATGTAACTGCCATAAATAAATACGCTCTGATCCCTTCGCTTTTCATATGAAAGTTTGGCACAGATATCATATACGGCCCCATATTGGCGCGATTTTTTTCCGACGTAATTTTGGGGAAAAGATCAACAGCATAAACAACAACATCCGGCTTATCAAATCAAGCAAAATAACGATACTATGGCGCCAGTTAAGTACCCGTTGCGTATATGACATTGGCGTCAGAAAAAAATAGCGCCAATATGGGACCGTATGTGGCATCTGTGCCGAAAGTTTTCCATTTCGATTTAAAAAAATCACTTTTTTTTTAATAATACTACATAAAAGCATTGTCGCAAAGAATTCTTGGTACTGTTACGCTAGCCGGGTGCAAATCTCGCCAATAACTATTTTTTAACTCGCCAGTTAGCATTTTTTTTTTTCGAGTGGTAAATTAAAACATTGCTTTGAAGTTGAAATTAAATGTCATCGTTTGTTACATCATGTAATATTTGGCCAGATGCCATATACGCACCCGGTTTGGCGTGATTTTTTTTTACGAAAATTTCGCGAAATCCTCGTTTTCGAATGGCAGTTACACATGTATTTTTGGTACTACTTAGTTATCGCGTCGAACAAAAATCTATCACCAAACAATAAGATTAAATGCCAATAATGGTTGATAAATGTCACAATCACTTGACTTTAAGCAAGTTACACGTCTTTACGTCATCAAGTGATTTTTATTTCGACCTTTTATTTGTATATTTATTAATATTATACTATTTTCTTTATTCTTTCGTTATTTAAAATAAAAATTATGTCAATTTGTATAATTTGGCGAATGGTTTGGCGATTTATATAATTTGGCGAAATGGGTCGATGGAATAACTAAGTAGTACCGTTTTTTTAATTATTTTCTGTTATTTTTTATTTTTAAAGGAAAATAACCAAAAAATAATTAACTATAGAACAAAACAATTTATGTAATTTAAAAAAGGAAATAAAGTAAATAAACACTTATTATTAAATAAACAACAATAGCCGATTACCATGTCAACCAAAATAATGCCATTTTGGCCAATTAGGTACCCCGGTGCGTATATGACATCTGTGCCTAATATTTTTCTTTTCATTTCGTTTAAAAAAAAATAAAGAAGTGAAAGCCATTTATTTTAAATGTTTCTGTTTGTATTAAATAAAATGATAATTAAATACAAATTGAATTATGAATAAAAGTAACATGATACATTTCTTAGCATACATTTAAGGGAAGCCAAACTTCTCGCCAAATTAGTTTAAAATAGTAACCTTTTCTAAAATCTGAAATAAAAATATCTGTTTGATTAAAATTTGAGTTGCCATCATTAGAAAAATGTATATAAAATTAGAAAAAAAATTAATATTTCGAAAACTAATTCGAATTTAAAAATTCTAATACCAGTTTTGAAACCTGCGGATCAATATTGATTTTTGGTGTTAATTTCATCGCAAAGTATTCCATATTTTAGGAGAAATCGCCGTGTAACATAATCAGTTGTTTAATCAGTCGATTCAACGAATCGTTACATTTCAGCCGTTTCATATGTTCGTTTCATAAATTCGTTTCATTAGGATTTTATATATATAGGGTAGATATTAAAAATATATATATTTCAAAATAAATTAATCAAAAAGTACATGCTTGCTATTTCCTTTTTAAAATTAAATAGTCTTTCGATAACTTCCTTAATGCTGCACTTATTTTATTAATTACTTTTATGTAGCACACGAAGCCAGCATTATTTCATCTTATTTAAATACTACTTCGTAAATTTTATGATTTTATTTTCATGGATCTTGTAAATTAATTGCAAAATTTGCAATTAAACTCCATTATACCTGTAAGACCATAAGTTAATGCAGTAGTGAGTACCATTTTTAAACAAAAATTATACTGACATCAGTGAATCCTACATTAAAGGAATTGGATATTTTTTACATTATTTATATTTATACAATTTGTGATAAGTGATGTTACTTAAAAAATTAAATGAATAATAAGCCTTTATCGAAAGTAAGAGATTCAATTAAAGTATCACATTTTTAATAAATATATATAAAATAAGGATATCCTATATATTTATAAACAGGATGTTTCCGAATTCGACCGATAGATTTAGAGGGGTGATATTAGGTATCAAGACGTACGAAAATTGGAATAAAACATGGTGTCCCAAACCACGTATTTAATCAAAAATACAGAGTTACTTTAACTCTATTTGGGTTGCCTCTTATCAATTTAAGAAAGCTGGCGAAACATTTGTGTAACATTTAATAGACATGCTCACATTCTTTCTATATGCGATAATATAAAAATAAGTGGTATAAAATTCTATTATATGCTCCAACATCATGCACTTGACGATTCACATTTTGAACTGTGATTGGTAGTCTATACTTTATCATTGACTGCGTGAATACCCTGTTTTTCCAGTACTTTTTGTGATGTTATCACATTTCATACCAAACAAGGTACGTATCGTTACATTTTCATTGCCGTAATTTTATTTTTATTAACATTATTACCGTCAAACAGAATTCAGTTAGGGTGAAACACCCTGCATTTGTGATTAAATAATTGATTTGCTAACACATGTTCTATGGTAATTTTTCATTATCTCGATGCGTATCATCACCCTTCTGAATTTGTCAGTGAGATTCGGCAATGCCTTGTATACATTATATCATTCGATTTTACATGTAAGCACCCATGTAGAGTCAGAGGTCATTGTATATTTAGTATTAGATTTTGTAGATGAACACTTAAATTTGTAAGGATTGAAATTATTTTTTTTTCAGGTGCCTTATTAATTGCATAAATACGTAGCACCTATAGTCGTTGTCTGGTCCGTCCATCTGTTTGTCTATTCGCATACAACTGCGCAAAATCTAAACAACCGAATTGTTTGAAAATTGTTATATATATAAACGATGCAGAATTTTAACGAGTCATTTCACATTTTTTGCAAATCGAATCAAAACTTAAAGCGATATTAATAGAAGTTTCCTTCATTCTATTAAATCCTGTCATACATAATTAATTCAAAGATATTCCGTGATAGGTAATGATTCTAGGTTGTCATGCTGATTGCGTCCTATTTAAGGAGCTGTAATATTATTTCCTTTTTACTGAATTTAATATATACAATCGAAATAAATTTCGTATTCATGCATTTTTGCATAAGAGTACAACGACTATTGCACCAAGATCTGAATATTTAGAAAACTAGTAATGGCACTCCTTTGCCACGTTTCACATACAATTTTCGACTAGTTTAGTTTTTGAATGCCCTAAGAAGTATTTTGACATCACATAACATAAGAACTTGAGAACTAATACTATCTTAAAAAACATATATTCCAGGTTCAGAAAACTGATTAATATCACTATATAAATATTTCGGAATTTTTTCTAAAAATGAGTACCATATATACGCGTCCGTAAGTCGAAAAATTTTGGACAAAATTTGAAATTTGAAAACGGGGAGAGGTCGTCTTATACATGGGGTAGTAAAGAAAAAAAAATCGTAAATAATCAGCGAATTGGTAAGTTTTTAAGTAATCACATGAGAGATAAAAGAGGACAATACTCACTTCCCTGTCATTGACCAAAAAAAAAAAAAAAAAAAAAAAAAGCTGGTCAATAATGTCCCTGTAATTATTCTGCACTCATTTTCGGCAGAATTCCCTTCAATACAGGGTCATTCCTTTCAACATTTTAATCTCCTTTTTAAAAAGAGTTCAACTTAAAAATGCTTCTAGATATCCCTCTTAAAAATCCTACAATGCAAATAAGTACTATATTTTAATATTCTAAGAACTTGTCTACCCTTGTAAATAAGGTTTGAATAGATTTTTAAAAGATTTTTTCTTTTTAAGTATCATTGAGTTTATGTGAATAGGTTTCAAAAGAGTTTAAGCTTTTTTCAGTTTTGCATAATTATACCGTTTTAAAACGTTGAATTAAGAAAAATGCCTGATTAGAAACGTAAAAACGTTTACTTAGTTTAATAAAAATTTATAGTTTTTTTTTTTTTTTTTTTTTTTTTTTTTTTTATCCTTGATTACAAATTATTTTTCTACGTACTACCAGAAATTTGGTTCGACTTATACACGAAAATTTATTTTTTTTCTTAAAAATTTTGCTTATGAATTGGGGGGGGGGTGGGTGTCGACTTATTCACCTGTATATATACGGTATTCCATTCATAAAAGCAAATGTAACGTTGCTTTTATGAATAGTTATTTAAACCTCATTTTTTTTTGTCATGGGACATTCGCAAGAGGTTACTGTATGTTAACGTTGCTTTTATGAATGGTTATTTAAACCTCGAATATATATATATATATATATATATTAACATGGGACATTCGGAAGAGGTTACTGTATCTTATACAGTATATAATAGATTATAAATGCAATTTGTGGTTATATGATTCTTTCGTAGATGCAGATAAATTTGTCTTTATTTTATAGTGCACTCCACAGGGAGTGCCGTTGTGCTATTATTTGTATTCCCTTATTTTTTTTACTGCATGTTAAATTTAAAGAAACATATTATACGTCATATTCACAAATACTGGTTTGAGAATATTTGACCATAAGTGATATTTGACTACAAAATGATTAAAAGTTTCGTACCACTATCAACTTGGTAAGATTCAATAAATCAAAAGCCTCTTTACAAATCATAAAGATGTGTTATGTGTTAACAGTACAGAGATAAACACATACTTAAAGGGATCTACCTTTTTTTCTAAAGGAATATATATTATAAGAAATTTGAAATGTTTCATTTCCGTTTGAGTATCCTAAAGAAGAAATGCTTAGATGGAGTAAAATCTCTCCAACAAAATCTCTTGAATTTCAATAAATCGAATATTCAGCGAAAACCAGACGCATCACATAGAAAATAAAGGGAATTATGAAAAGATTTGTAAAACGTAATTTCCTTAAAAGAGAAAAAAAACTTTCCATATACAGCTTTAAGTTTTTCAAAGAGCTGTAAAATTGGGTACTGACTCATTTGCATATCTTTTGTAATGGTTTGAAGGGGAAGTCAATCACTTCGTTTTCAAATGATGGCATGAAATCTTCTCCTTACACAATGAACGTCTAACGACTTTTGAGAAAAAAACTTTAGATTTTTTTTCTCCTTCTCTATTGTTCGCTTAAATGGGTTATTATTTTTTTTTCCAACAGTAGATTCATTTTATAATGCATAATACGTTACATCCGACGCGTTAGTGTTCAGTGTGTGCCATCTTACAGTAGCCAATTCCTAAACCGATAGATTTAGACGTATAGTTCCAATTTCGGAAACGAGTTTAAATGTTGGTCTTAATCATACTGGAATTGATTTATGTCGTCATAAATCATTTTTTAAAAAGTTATGAAATTTAAATTTTTGTATCGTCTATGTGTTCTACAAATTATATTTAGAAAACCTTTTTCCGTTCTATAACAATTAAAATAGTAGAAATTTCAATTCTTCTAGGATTAAAACGTTACGCGATATGCTTCTTTAAGTGTCACGGAGTTTTAGCGTTTTCTGACACTGAAAACGAAAAAAAACGTATTTTTGACGTCCAAAAACGATGAAAATTCATAACGGTTAAAATAACACAATTCACTATGTTTTAGTCGTAGAAAATAAATGTCTTACTTAACAGGAGAGACGAAGGCAAATTACGCGAACACCTGCCACAAATTCTAAAATGTTATTTTTGTCATAATAAAACACAGTAGGACAAAATTCAGGAATTATTGACCTTTTCTATACTCCTAATCGCTTCGCCTAATACATTTTAGAGATAAAGAAGTATCCCTATATTTTTAGTTCAATCTTTATATATTTTTTTCTTTTAGAACATCTATAGTACTACCAGGGCTGCCACAGGCGACTATTTTTCTATTCTATTCGCACCACTATCTTTAAAATGTAAATTTTGTAGTATTTCTCTTGCAAATATTGTCAAACTGTATATGGTAGATTTTTGTTTTGAGTAAGTAGAGCGAGATAGAATTAAATAGTCCCTGTGCCAGTCCTGAACTACGGTTAAATTTAATTTTTATTGCTGCTCTGAGATGTGATACACAAATATTTATCCGCAGGGAGTGGAGTTGCATTGCAACTGCGTATCTCTCATCGCATCAAGTGTTTACCCGTTTAAAAGGACAAAGAGAACTTTTAAAAATTAGTTGCAGAAGTATGCCTGATTGTCTATATCGCCCCTTTGCAGTCGGCGCTTATGGAGGATCTTATATTATTTTTTTCTTTTAGGAATGCTGCATTTTTTAGACCAAGTTAATGAATATTTAAACATTTAGACGTAAAAGATTTACTCTTTAAGTAATAAGAATAATAGGGTAAAGTGCCCATATTTCGTTCTCTCTCCTAATTTCGCCACCACCTTAACTTCTCCCCTTATGTGAAAGTGGCGCCACTTATGACGCAAGGCACAGGAGACGGAAAGGTAAAGGGGGTCAGGATTGAAAGTTTCGTTCGCCAAGACGCATACATAAATTAAAAACGGCGAATTTCCTATTTTTAGAAGACCTGAGTTCTTATTACGTCGTTTGTAGAATGTTATTTACGGTACTGTAAGCATTTATTTATTTTTCATTGCATGTATTTTACATTGGTAAGATGCTGACAGTAGCATAAAGTGAGTTTTAGGGGGCTCAGTTCATCTTACAGGAACTGAAGCTCCGTCACATTGGGATGTAGCATGGTCCCGATGTGTCCTCCTTGGTCCTCCTTGTAGTTCTTATTTTCGTCCCGGGAACGAAATTAGGAATACTTTTCCATGACACTTTTTTAAATTTTCCCCCTCATGTTTGGGGGGCTAATGTTTGGTTATGTTATTCTTCCACTGATAATTAGTACATTTCTTTGTGCCTTACTTTAATGTAAATTAAATTACTTACTTATTTAGAAATAAATTTTGATTTAGTTATAAGTTAAACTTCGGTGTATTGGATTTTTTGGGGTGACTAAACTGGGACCATTTTTTCCTTTGAATATTTTAGATACTTTTGAAAAAACAATTTTTCGCATTGTTAAAATTTTTTGCGCGATATTTGCCTATGTTTCTATGTGCGTGGGTAATTCGTCTATCTAAAATATAAATTTGGTAGATTTTCTCTGAAAATTACAACTTCCAACGGCCTAAAAGTGACTGGGGGACGTAAACAGGCACCTAACCCTACATCAGAAGGGAAAATCGTGATATGAAAGTTACATGTGTAGGTATAACCTCCCCACTCCATCCCCCAAAAATGAGACCCACATGATTAGATTTGCTACTTCTTTTTCACAGAGTCTTTGGATATATTTTTTAACTGCACAGGTACCGTTTGGGATTAAGGAAATGATTAATATTGCTATAAGATGTAAATAACTATGAAAACAAAATCGATGAACTGTTATGTTATTTATATTAAAAAAATCTAATTACAGGCATTAAAGTAAGTACATCTACAATAGGGCGGAGCGTAAAAATCGTTTTTCCGAAATTATTTTCCCGCTAGCGCGGAAAAGTTGTGAAATGGTCTCAGAAATATACTCACAAAATTTTAAAATAATCAATAAATATCTTCCGGTTCCAGTTTAGGGTCTAAGTATGCAATTTTAGCCGAAAATGCTGTAAATTTTCACATTTCATTAATATTTTAGCTTCCAACTTTTTCTTTGTGCTAGCGCGGAAAAGTTGAAAGAATATATAATGAACACAAGTCCAAAATTTTAGAGCAGTTAATAAATATCTTCCGGTTCCAGTTTGGGGTCTAAATATGGAAAATTAGCCAAGAATGATGTAAATTTTCACATTTGTGTGATTTTTTATATTTCTGATTTTCTACTCCCGCTAGCACGGAAATGTTGGGAAAATATACAAGAATGATAAGTGCAAAATTTTAGAATAATCAATAAATATCTTCCGGTTCCTCTTTCGGGATCTAAATAGGAAAAATTATGGAAAAAAGAAGAAAATTTAGGGGTCGAAATATAGAAAAAAAATGCAAAACTTTTTTGCATAAAAATTTATTTATCGAAGCTTTAAACATTTCTTTTCAAAAAATTAGATATTCGTACATAATAATTAGGAACATTAAACAATAAATCTTATTATTCACGCAATACAGACTTTGTATAACTAAGTGTATATGGAGTTCCAGAATAAAAGTTGCAAATATGCATTAAATGCCTTTCATTCACTTGTTTCTATATTTTTCACTTTATAATGGACTTTTGGTTTTAAACGATGGCATAGCACGCCATGACTCCAATCTGGATATGATGTAGCCATCCCGCTTTTTCTCTCAGATTACTGCAAAGGAAGCTTCTGTTGTCGGATTTATTCCCCTTTCAACACATTAAGTGTGGCACGGAAAGTTTATGTTTCCCAATGGCAATACGAGATATTCGCCAGATTTTATCAGTTGCATTATATGTTCGTTCGACAAGTGAGTCGTATATGAGTCGTCCAGTAGTTGGCAATTCTTCCAGTCTATGAGATCCATGTAATATTTAGCTTTAAAGTTAAGTGCAAGAATTTGCAATATACGAACTCCTGCTCTCGATTTTCCCCTTGCTTTCAAAATCCTAAGTTCCCGCACATTCTGCTTTGGGTCAACAAGCATTGCAAGGATTATTGCTTCAGGATGACCAAAATAACCATTTCTCTGGGTGACGCGATCCACAACTAGCTTCAGATCATCTGTAAGATAACGTGAAGTTTGAATTGTTTTCCAAAAATTTCATGCTCCATCTGTGCAATTGGAGATTTGATTGTAAATCACGCATGATAAACTCAGTTAATGATAAACTCACAATCAAATCGCATGAAGCGCGAAATCTTTGGAAAACAATTCAAGATTCACGATATCTTGCAGATGATCTGGAACTAGTTGTGGACGCGTCACCCAGAGAAATGGTTATTTTAGTCATCCTGAATCAATAATAATCTTTGCAATGCTTGTCATTCTAAACTAGAATGTGTGAGAACTTGCGCTACATAGGAGTTTGAAAGCAAGGGAAAAAACAAGAGCAGAAGTTCGAGTGTTCCAAATTCCTGCGTTTAACTTTAAAGCTAAATCTTACGTAGATCTCATAGACTGTCAGAATTATCACTTACGGAACCTCCGATTACTACTCACTTGTCGAACGAACACATGAAGAAACGTATAAAACTTCCATAAATAAATTTGTATGCAAATGTTTTCCATTTTTTTCTACATTTCGACTCCTAAATTTTCTTCTCTTTTGCATAATTTTTCCTTTTAGATCCCGAAAGAGGAACCGGATGATATTTATTGATTATTCTAGAATTTTGCACTTATCATTCTTGTAAATTTTCCCAACTTTTCCGTGCTAGCGGGAATAGAAAATCGGAAATATAAAAAATCACTAAAATGTGAAAATTTATATCATTTTCGGCTAATTTTCCATATTTAGACCCCAAACTGGAACCAGAAGATATTTATTAACTGCTCTAAAATTTTGGACTTATGTTCCTCATATATTCTTTCAACTTTTCCGCGCTAGCGCGAAGAAAATGTTGGAAGTTAAAAATATTACTGAAATGTGAAAATTTACAACATTTTCGGCTAAAATTGCATACTTAGGCCCTAAACTGGAACCGGAAGATATTTATTGATTATTTTAAAATTTTGTGAGTATATTTCTGAGACCATTCCACAACTTTTCCGCGCTAGCGGGAAAAGAATTTCGAAAAAACGATTTTTACGCTCCGCCCTAATCTAAAAGTATACGGGCATAATGACCGCCTTATCGTTAATCAACAGGTAATTATTAAACAGTTAATTTTAATGGCATAGTTACAAATATGAAAATGATTTAAGCGTTCTTTTAACCAAATTCCACGCCAAAGGATAAAAATGTTTAAAAGTGAACCCTACTGACGGGAAATATGGTTAAAAGGAATGTAATTATAATAAACTGACTTCGAAAAGGTCTAGGTTTTACTAAACTGCACTCACTAAAATACGGTATGCAGTATGCAGTCAGATAACAGTTCATTACACAAGAATATTAAATAGAAATAGGGATAGATTTTCCAATCTTCTGTAATCGAGTCTACAGTCAAGATCAGCATTTAAAAAATATATTAGAAACAATAGGGTTTAATGTAAACGTGGGTGCCATTAAAGGGTTTTCACTGAAATCACATCATTTCACGAAAACGTATTAGTTAAATACTCCAATTGGCAGTGGGCTCAATAACAAAATACTAATTAATAAGTTTAAAAAAAAAGCGTGCATAAGGCAACGTATTGCATGTATGAACAAACGGGCACAAAACTTATATAACTAAATATGTGAGTTGAGCAGTTTTTGAAAAGTTTTATATCAGAAAGATGCATTATATAACAGCAAAAAATATTCCAAATACTCCCGTGACCGCAATGAGTTCTTGATATCTGTATTAGAATCGTCCGAATGGGCGAAGTTAATCTTTTGTCCGAATATTATTAAAAGTAATATATTGCAATTCTTAGAATACATTTAAGGGAGGTAAACTGGTCGCTAGAGACCGCTAGTAACTAAGTAGCAACACAATATAACTAATTAAAAATACATAGTGTTATGCATACATATTATAAACACATAGTACATAATATGCTAGTTTATAAAATATCAAGTGAGTTTGTCTAAATAGATAAAAACGTATCTGTTACTATAGTTATTAGTTTCAAGCATACACTGAAAATATTCCAATAATTCCTATTTTGTAACCATCTGAAATTCATAATAAATATCGTAATTTACTTCTTGCTCTTTCTATATTAAATTTTATAATTTACATATCCATTGTGTAGATTTTTTACTTATCAATCTATGCTAAACATGAAATCCTTAACACTTTGAATTTTATTTCATTAATTTTTTGTTTTAACTGGCGAGAACATTCTAATTGTTATAATAGTTTACTCTTAGATTATATTTATTTTTTTTTCTAATTTTGATGAATATAAAACTATGCATTTCAACTATTTTAAAAGTGTGCGATAATACTAACAAAAAATTCGGATAAACTACACTTGTAAGCGAATACTTGAAATTGTTTTCATTAAAATGTTCCTATAAAACACATTGCATGTTTCATTTTTCAATAGTAAGTTTCCGTGTGTGGTTTTTTTTTATATTAATATTTAAAACAGTATCCATTTATAAATAATAATAGTAAAATTTTCATTAATTTTAATTTAATAGTAAAATAGTCTAAAATTTTTTCGCTCCGAGTTCTTTTTAAAATAACCAAATTTTGTCCTTAATGCTTTAAAGTGCTGTGGGAATATTATATACCCTCTTAATTGTTATTCCCAAATGCCACGATGGCACCAGAATAATGGAAAAAGTTTTGCTTTTATAATGTACGTGAATAAATGTTTTTATATTTTTTCAAAGAAATTAATTTGCAAATCCTGGAGTCATTTAATCATTTCAACATTTTCCCAACGGAATCATTGTATCCTGGAATGATTAAAACCTTATGCCAGGAATTCAAAACATTATAATTTGCAAATATTTTAATTTACTGTTTTAATATGCATAAAATATATACCTCTGACTTTCTTCGTTTATCGAAAATTTTCCTTTTATGTTAAGCAAAACATACTTTTTGCTTGTCAGCATATTCGAAATTCGCTTCCTTAAATTATTTGGTTATTATATTAAACTGTTTATCTTTCTAGCTGGGAATGTTCACTGTAACAACTTTCCCCCAATCACAAAATGTTTAAAATACATCTAAGACAAATTTCCGATACGGATATTAATAAGAACCATGTAGAATATATTTATTGTTTTCGAACATATTTTAAGTTGCACAATGAATCAATAAGGTGTGTTCTCATATCTACATGGTTTAGAAATTAAATTTTTCCAATGAATAAAATATGTTATCCCACTTATGAATTTCCATATATGGATCTGTGAAATAATGAATCTTGGAAATTATATGTTAATTTATTTTTCTATTATCCAATTGCATGGTGTTGCATTTTTTAATACTACTTTAACATACCTCAAATTATGATGCTGTACTTATTTAAAATTTTTATTATGTATTAATGACTCTTAGATGTTTAGAATCGAAGAAAATAAAAAATAAATTTTGAATGATTTTTAGTCAATGAAGGATTTTGGATGAATTAAAAATTCGCAATAGGATCAGAGATGCAACAAAAACATTTTGAAATCTACTAGAGAGATAAGATATATTAATGTGTAATTTACACTCCATTTTCTAAAAACTGACATTTCATTCGCGATCTTGTAACCTGAGACGATACATTGAGTGCTCAAATTCCACATTTCCCTGCCTGTGCTGGAATTGCCCTAAAGCGTTCTATCAGCAAAATTAAATAAAGGTAATCCGTACGATAAAAAATAAATAAATAAATAAAAATACTATCATTGGATAAGCCTAAACTTTTCCATAGATGTGTTCCGTTTTATTAGCTATATAATGAGTTAATTATAGTTTTGAGATATTTAAACATTGTCTGTAATGATTTTTTTAAAATATCAATATTATTATCTCTTAGAAATTTATGTGAGTTTTTAAAGTGCTTTTTCAAACTTTTATCCCTAATAGATTTTCATTCAATAAAATACTGTTTTGGAATTCTTTTTATACAAGATGCATGTTAACAACTGCATACTTTAAAAAGTTATCCTAGAAATAGAGCTGCAACATACTTTTTAAATCACTTTTGTATATCATTTGTGCTATCATTGAATTTATATGCATAATTATTGTATATATTTTGCTCAGGCAGACGGAAATGTTTAATATAATTAATAAAACTATGCACAACATTTTATACCTAACTAGCAAACCCCGCGGCTTTGCTCGCGTAATATTTGAAATATGCCAAGTGATATTTATATGTCTAATTTTTATTAAAAGGTACTAACTAAATTTTTATTTTATTAAAAGGTAATATTTTAATTTATTCAAAGGTACTTATTACTTTTAGGAATAATTCAAAAATTACTATTTAAAACACAGCTTGATTAAACATCCTTATTACACTGCATTAGGCAGAAATGAGACTTAAATTAATAAAATGAAATAAAAATAAATAAACGATAATTTAGAAAACATTTTGAAAATTTTATGCTCAATTAATACGCTCATTTTATTATTCATTTGAAGTTTTTAATGTTTTAGAAACCATCTTCTTACATCTTAAAGTTAACCATCATGTCAAATTCCAAGTCCTAACACCTCTCTCAACATAAAGGGCTATGTTGAAACAGGAACTGTCGCCATTAATTTGCCAACATTAATTTTGAAATCGGTTTGTTATTTCCTAATATTCCACAGAAACGTAATTTAAAAAGCTTTTTTAAATTACGTTATTTAAATATTAAAAGCCTTTTTTAAAACGTTTGTTGTTCCTGTGAACCCCAGGTGGTAGAATCACCGGCATAAAATATAGACTGTGTAGGATCAGAGACTGTTACCATTGATTCGCAACTATTACTTTTATAATCGATTTATATTCCCTGAAATTGCATAGAATCGTAATTTAGAACATTTTTAGAATGCTTTTCACACCTCCCCTTCGCTTCACCCCTTTTTAATTCGAATTTATTTTCGACGTTCCTTCGAGGGCATTTATATTTTATAAGTAACTGCCATGTCATATTTAAAGTTTCTAGCCTTTTCAGTATCACAGAAATCGCAATTTAGAAAGTTTTTAGCTCCTGCAACCCTCTGGTGGTAGTGGAACAGACATAAAATATAGCTTATGTTTGAGCAGGTTCTATCACCAAAATTTGTCATCATTATTTTTTTAATCGGTTTGGTAATTTATAAGTTTGCTTAAAAATTGTAATTTATAACGCTTTTCACTCACTTCATTTTTTTAAATTTGGAATTTTTTTTTCGACTGTTCTTAGAAAGCAGTTGCATTTTGTAAGTAAATACCATGCCATACTTCAAAATGTTAGAGTCCATCAGTTGTGCAAAAAACGCAAATTAGAGCATGCTTTGCTTTTGCAACCCTCAGATGGTAGTGACAGCAACATAAAATATAACCTATGTTATAACAGGGACTGTCACCAT
The DNA here is from genome assembly GCA_963932465.1 of Maratus speciosus. Classification (NCBI taxonomy): domain Eukaryota; kingdom Metazoa; phylum Arthropoda; class Arachnida; order Araneae; family Salticidae; genus Maratus; species Maratus speciosus. The sequence continues at coordinate 195,547,715 of OZ010793.1, read as the reverse complement.
TGATTTGCAATCATTACTTTTGAAATGGCTTTGCTATTGCCTTAGATTGTGTAGAAATCGCAATTTAGAATGTTTTTAGGACGCTTTTCGCGCATTTTCAAAGCATGCACCCCTTTTTAAATTTCCAATTTTTTCGAAACTGTTCTTAAAGATCATTTATATCTAATAAATATGTACCTTGCCTAATTTTAAGTTGCTAGCCCCTACCGATCATAAAAATCGAAATTTAGAACGCTTTTTTGCTCCTGCAACGTCTTGGTGATAGTGATACCGACATAAAATAGCGTCTATGTTAGTGCAAGGGCTGTCAGCATCAATTTCCTACCATTACGTTTGAAATCAGATTCATTCTTCCTGAGATATTGCCGACAAATCGGCATTTAGAACGTTTTTAGAACGCTTTTCGCGCATTTTGCTCCTGCATCTCCTCTGGGGTAGTGGAAACAGATATAAAATATAGCCTATCTTGGAGCAAGATCTGTCACCATCATTTTTACACCATTATATTTGAAATCGGTTCAGTACTTCCTGAGATTGCATAGAAATCAAAATTTAGGAAGTTTTGACAACGCTTTTTGCGCATTTTGACCCCCTTTGAGATCATTGATATCTTATAACTAACTACCATTCCAAATTTCACGATTCTAGGCCCTTCCGTAACGGAAAAGCCGCAATTTAGAACGTTTTTCTCCTGCACTCCCTTTGGGTAGTGGCACCGACATAAAACATCGCCTATGTTGGAGCAAGGGTTATCACCATCATTTTGACACCATTATTTTTTAGATCGGTTTGGTATTTCCTGAGATTGTGTAGAAACCACCATTAGAACGTTTTTTAGAACGCTTTTCGCGCATTTTCACCCCTTTTAAATTTCGAATTGTTTAAGAACTGTTCTTAGAAATCCTTTATATCTAATAAGTAGCTAATATTTCAAATTTCATATTTCTAGGCCCATCAGTAACACGTAAATCGCATTTTTAAAAAGTTTTTTGCTCCTGCACCCCCTTTGGGGTAGTGACACCGACATAAAACATAGCCTATCTTGGAGCAAGCGTTATCACCATCATTTTGACACCAATATTTTAAAAATCGGTTTGGTATTTCCTGAGATTGTGTAGAAACTACCATTTAGAATGTTTTTTAGAACGCTTTTTGTGCATTTTCACCCCTTTTAAATTTCGAATTGTTTAAGAACTGTTCTTAGAAATCCTTTATATCTAATAAGTAGCTAATATTTCAAATTTCATCTTTCTAGGCCTTCAGTAACATGTAAATCGCATTTTTAGAACGTTTTTTGCTCCTGCACCCCCTTTGGGTTAGTGACACCGACATAAAACATAGCCTATCTTGGAGCAAGCGTTATCACCATCATTTTGACACCAATATTTTTTAAATCGGTTTGGTATTTCCTGAGATTGTGTAGAAACTACCATTTAGAATGTTTTTTAGAACGCTTTTTGTGCATTTTCACGCCTTTTAAATTTCGAATTGTTTAAGAACTGTTCTTAGACATCATTTATATCTTATAAGTAACTAATATTCGAAATTTCACATTTCTAGGCCCTTCAGTAACGCTAAAATCGCATTTTTAAAACTTTTTTGCTCCTACACCCCCTTTGGGGTAGTGGCACCGACATAAGATATAGCGTATGTTCTAAGTTGGACTAACACCATCATTTTGATACCATTACTTTTGGAATCGGTTCGGTAGTTCCAGAGCTTACCTCCTACAAATAAACAATTATTTCCTCTTTATAATAGGAGTATATATGATGCATGGATTGTGACGATAGTGGATTATTAAGAAATTTCAGAGCTTGTCTTCCGGTCTAATACAGTTTACAAGCATCAAGACTTATGTTTGCCACCACAAGAAGATGATAAGTATCGACCTCAGCAAAGTTTGCTTTGATGAATTAAATTATACTTAACAATAAATGTGGTCTTCTTAATTGTGTTACTGAAACGCAGGGTATTTCCTTTTTTGAAGTTGAATACTAGTATTTCTGAATAAAAATCGTCGCCTTATTTAAGCACCGAAAATTTGTAATAAATTAAATAAATATATTTAAAAAAAAAGTCGTTTCCCGATTTTCCAGGTTTTGTGAACATCCTGGAAGCATTAAGCTGTAGCGTTATTATTTTTTTCTGGATATTCCTGGGTCCTCTTAGTTGCAGCTTTTTTTGGAGGGGTTGGAGGAGTGCTTCTTTATATCTAACTTTTATTTTTCCACCCTTTAATCAATCGGCCAACGGATTTTGAACTTTTGATTTCCCTCTTCACAGTGAATGGAATTGTTACTCTTTCTTTCATGAGATTTTTTTTGTCCATTCAGCCAATGGGGCAGTAAACTCCAGAGCTGCATTTTAATGTAGTCTACATCCCTATGAATGGAGCATGGAAACAATCTTAAGGAAAATTGGAATATTTTTTTAACATTAGGAAAGTCCACTTTTTTTTTTAAATGATGATTTATTTCGTCTGCGTAGTAGCTTAAATACTAGATAAGAACTCAATTCGTTTGCATCCAAAAAAGTATAATTAATTTTTATATCTTTGCAGACTGAATTCCTGAAAGGAAAGAAACGGAAATCTTATAGGAACACTTTTTTCCGGCTATTCGACACGACCGTTTTCTAGGAACTGTTGAAGGTATCAACTGTAAATTAATATAAGGTAATAAAGTTCTTGGTGTTTAAAATATTGTTTTCTAAAAATTTAAATCTTCTAATTCATTGCAATAAAAAGATACGGTTTTAAACATTTTTTTTTCATACACACTCAATCGCAAAACCTATAGAGTATTTTCCTTTGACCTTGAATCTTTAAATTTTACACAAAGAAAAGGTCTTACAACACATGTAACGCGAGTCAAATTTAACTGTAACAGATTCTTCTGGTACAAAATGAAATGCAGTCGTAAAATTAAGCATGCATATTGGTATACATAGGAACTTCTTATTTTTGTATATATTAAATAAACTAGGTACCTGCTAATCATTACAAAAATAGTATGTGAAATAACAGTACGGAACCGCCAGGATGAGAATCCTACTCGTACTTGTCCTGTTTTTAATGTTGAAATTAAAGATTATTTTCTTATTAATTGGCTATAAAATTGAATATTTGTACTTATCTATATGCTATTTAACGAGTAGAAGAATTAAAAAAATATATACATTTTAATCAAAATAAAATGTACAGTTACAATGTAGAATTTTGTTTAGGAATAATCCCGGTTTGTATTAAAGAAAATACGTAACATTTCGAAATATCTTTTAAGATAAACACTAATGTAATTTAATAAAAACGTTTTTTTTTTCTTTCAGGGCTGTCATTGGCAACTATTTTTTTATTATTGTTTTCTACACAGTTATTTTTAATATATAATCGTCGTCTACTAATCTCCGTGAATATTTTTTATCGTTTCGAACTACTGGCAGATACAATTAAAAAAATCGATCATTTAGGTTTTAACTGCCGTAAATGCAACAAAAATTACCTAAATGCGACAATGGCATATTGTGGTTTTATACTACTGATAATTATTAAATTTATACAGAACAAGTTAGTTTTGAACTATAGCTACAGTATTCAGTCATTTTCTGATCAATAAATTATATATTTATATAATGTAATGCCAAATATACCCTAAATGCGACAAAACTGTGGGGAATCACGTCTCATTTAGGCACAATGACATTACACCTTTATTGTTCTTTTTTATTTTTTCACTAAAGTTTTGAGGCAACATTTGTTTGATTTTCCTAAATTTTTATCCTTGTTTTGTAAAGGAAAAAACCTTATGTGATAATGGAGAAACCCTAGAGTTGAGAAAAACATCACAAATACCTATTACAGCCGCAATAAAAATAAAATGCTGTAACAGCCCATTTTTACATTTTTTTTATTACCTCAATTTATGAAAAGAAAAAAAAACAATGTTTAAACGAGATTTTTTAAAATTAAATACTACAAATTATGCTTTTTGAAAATAACGGTATCAAAAAGTCGTAAAAGTTGGCAGCTATGAACTATTTTACTTTGCAGCCTGGCATAATCGAAAGAAAAATGCAAAAACTGCTTTGAATAGCTAATTGTTCTAATACCTAATACGTCTTTCAGAAAAAAAAATAGTCCGTCCGTCCTCACCATAAACAAATTAGATTTATTTTTTGCTTTGTCATTTTAATATCGAATATTAAGTTTCACGTGTTAAAATAATTACCAAATTGATCAATGTTATGTATAAATCTTTGCAATGCCGGATGAACCCGGATTGATTTTAACCATTTAAACGAAATTTAAAAATACTGTTTTTTTTTGTCCTCACAATTGTTTTTGTTGTTATCAGCATATATTAATGATAGTATATGTCTATCCATTCTTCATTATCATTTCATTTATGTTTTAGCATTTTAGCATTAAAACAAAAATAAAATGTTTGCTTAAAGTCTTTGCAGCGTTGGTGATTCTTTTATTTTAAACATATGCATCATCCATTAAATTTCAAATAGATTCTATTTTTAGAAACCATTAAGATGTGATAAAAAATATAAAACAATGGATAGTTGTTAAGACTATTGAATATGTTTGTAATTAACAATTTTCGAAATATCTTCAAACATTCCTTCTTGGCCTATTTTTCTATTAATCGATCAAAGCATTTCATTTTAAGGCATATTCGATAAATTTCTGAAAATTTACCAAGGTGTGATTTGGATAAGTACTTTTAATTTCATTAACTTAAAAAAAATTTTCCTACATAATTAGAAACAATTGATCCTGAAATCGTTAATTTGAAATTATTTTAATTTAATATTTGAGTTCAGGATTTTTAAATCAGCGATATTTGGACAAAATTTTATTAAGAATGAACAGCGCATAAATTAATCTGTGAGTCTATTACTGGGGTTTTTAGGTTTAGCGGCTTGCATTAAAAAATTAGCAGGAAAAAAATGCAAAATTCTAAAATGGTATAAAAAAATACTCAAATTTATCGATTTAACACGTTCACGCCGGCGCGGTGGGTCACACTCGACTGTCTCAGAGTTGTGAAGTGTCCGGCATTTTGCACACCACTATTATTTTAGAGAAAATGTTGTTCCTTTAAATCGACCAATTGTTCTAATTAAATAAAATAACATTTTCTGTATTAAAATACTGGTATCAAAAGAGCCGGGCACTTTTGCAGCTCCGAGACAGTCGAGTGTGACCCACCGCGCCGTCGTGAACGCGTTAAACTGTACGCATATTTACGCAGATACACACTGCAGATACATAATAATAAAACAACGCTCATGATAAAATCTAGGTATTCTTCATTTAAAGCGAGATTTGCTAACAGAAGGCCGAGAAAAAGGGTGTTTTTTAGATTTTTTTTTTCAGACTAGGAATGAAAATTTTAACTCCTAGTTCTTTACATGTTATTTATTATCGTTTGTAAAACATTCGAAACAATTTTAAGTAAAATAATGATGACATAACTCGAGTTGTGTAGGTGGATGTTCTACCAAGCTCCCCGGGCACTTCCAATTGTGCGGAATCGGATAGACTGACAGAGTCGTCTGTAATCAATTTTTGTTAAGTATTATAAAAGTAGATAACTGTGTCTAAAGCTTCAAGCATTTGAGGTCAAAAAGTTGAAAAATGACAAAGTGGTGTACATTTGAAAAAAAAAATGGCTATTTCGGGTCTCTTTTTTTCGTAATTTGGTGTGCTTCTAAAAATGTTTATAGTTATTATTTTTTTTAAGAATGTCTGAAAGTGAACCAAACTCTAATAAATTATATTGCTTTTATTTCAGGATCGACCGAAACAGGTTTTTAAGGCCGATACCGGAGCTGAGTTTCGGTAATCTTCCTATTTTCGGCCGAAAACGAAAACGAAAATGCCCAATAAAAATTTTAAATAGTTAATACATACATAAATATACCTATTTATTCATTAATTATACGTGTTTATTAAATATACATTATTAGATATACAATTTTTAGTACAAAATTAAGTACATAAATAAATAAATATATAAATAAATAAAAAATCAAAATAATTAGTTACATTTTTTATCCAGCATCTCGAAATTTCTAGATCACATTTATCATTTTCTGCGCCAAATGGGTTTTGGGATTCATTATATATACGAGAACGTGAGTTTCAAAACTCGTCTGATCCAAAAGTGAAAATGAAACTTCGTTATCGAGAATATCATATAGGAAATCGCGAAAAGCCTCTGGCTGTGTCCATTGGTTTTCATTGCAAACCAAGATTTTACAATGCCTTTACACTTTTATTTAAAGAGTGATTCTTTAAAGGGGCATCATCTTTTTAAGGTTAAAAAAAAATTATTTTCTTTCTTTTTTTTTTTTTACATTTTTGTATTCCCTATAGTCTGTAAATTATCCGTGTGAATTGATTTGGCCTAATTTGAAGTACTTTCGTAGTTATTTAGAGTTTTAAGATAACATGCCAGTAGGATTGAACCACTTTGAAGCACGAAAACAGCATTTTACGCAGTGTTGCCAGAATGGGCACTTTTTTGTCCCCAGATTGTTGATTGACACCGCTTTTTTGAAATAGAAATATTCGCCCTATTTAAAAATAGATTAAAAATTCTGAAAAATAAGCGAATTATGCTATTTTTAAAAAGTGGTGAAAGTCAAATAATCTGAATTAAAAAAGTCCTCAATCTGGCAACACTGATTTTACGCAAAATGACTTTTTGCAAACTGGGCGGGATCAGAACAGAAAAACTATTAAACTGATTTTGCTAAGGTTTTTTTTTTTTTTTTTTTTTTTTTTTTTTTTTTTTTTAATCAAAAGTACAGATTGACAGAAAATTCGTTTTCGTTTTCGGCCCAAAATCTGATTTTCGCCGAAAATTCGTTTTTGGCGAAAATGCTGCCAAAAACTTGGTCGGACAGTAACTATCTGTATTCCAAAAATATTGTTTCTTCCTTCGGAAATTTACTCCATTACTCATAGATTTAAGCTGTATCATTTGCTATTTAATGCAATGAACTTCCTCTTTTTAATTATCATTCATGACTGACTCAAGACGTGACTGTAAATTATAATGCAAGCAATGCAATATGACTAAACTTGGAAGACGCTTTAACATTTTTTAATTAGGTAAGATTTGTATAATTAAAAAATTATACTCTGTCGTTGATCAATTATTACATTTTATTTTACATGAAAATAAAAAGTTTCAGTCAGAGGCACAGAGAGCCAGCCAGCTTGAGCCACCAGCATAACTAATTATTAATTAATTACGAAATGCTTGATAAAAAATTTATAACTAATTATTTCGATTTTTTATTTATTTATATATTTATTTATTTATTTATTTAATTTTGTACTAAAAAAAATTTGTAAAATACCGATACCAGAAAAACAAAACGAGAAACGTCTAATAAAAGAAAAAAATTAAAAATTGACTAAAATATAGCAATGCTCCGTTTTACGATCGAGTTACCTAATCGTTCCTATGCGATTAGAAGCTGAATACCAAAGCATAATCAAGCGGACTGAAATGTTTTAAGATTTCATTTGGGTCCAAATTTAACATCTCCCATAATTTAACACCTGAGTCACAGCAAAATACTATACGAATTCTGTTCAGTTATGAAAAATAAAACCCCATACTACTTAAAGCAAAGTTTGGGTAAAAAAAAGGAGTGAATCGTTTGGAAAAAAAGTCTAATTTTAATAATAGCGCTGGACATAAACACCAAAAAAAAGTTTAATATTAACAGGAAATTAAAACATCACAAGTTTACTGAATGGTGTAAAGTTAAAGTACAAATTGTTGTAAAGTTAAAAACTAAACAAACATTAAAATGTAATTATAATAATCGACATTTTGTTTATCATCTATGACCATCTTCAGGAAAATTTTTACATTGCTTTTAAAGAACAAAGTCATGCCTTCTCGAATTTCAAAAGTTCGTTGATTCCTTCAATCAATCTTAAGGACAAAATATAAATACAGTGCATAAAACTGTCCTACTTAAGGGGTGTCTGGACTATTAAAGCTTCAAAACTTTCGAAATTTTATTTTTGTACATGCTAAACTCCAATCCTTTCTGATCATTTTGGTATAATTTTATCCTTGAAATTCCCACTAGAACAGAAGTTTTGACTTTTAGAATTATTCTCGCCAATAGCTGAAGCGGTGTTTCCGAAACTTTGAAATCATTTTTCTCCAAATGCAGTTTTTTGGGCATAACGAGACGGATATTTCAAAAGCTTCTACATATTTTTTCCTGGAATTTTTCCAAACACATGTTTCATGTTAGTCTATATAAACTGAACCTAAAATTTCCTTTCCATTGTTCAAAAAATTATTTTTTAGGTGATTATAGTGTTGAAATTTTCAAAATTTTGAATTAGCTAAATACAACTTTGTATTAAAAATCGAAAAATGCTTTAAATAAAAATTTATTTAGGTTCAAGGTGTTTATTATAATATCAAGTATAAGTAATCACAAAAAAATTCATTTTAGTCGCAAAATTTATTTTGTAATCCTGCGCATAACCTGTCATACCAATTTTTAGCTGGTCAAATGTCTGACTGTTTGGAGCCCCCTATAAATGCTAATTCTGCATATATATATTTTTTAAATACATGAAATGAAAGAACATACATATATCTTTCATCTCAATGAAAATTGTGTTTTAAAATTATATACATTTTGTGTTATTAAATGTTGAAAATGGCCTATTATTTCCTTTTTTCCAATTTTAAGAGTCCTGAGATCACTTAACGGGTAAACTCTATATGAACTGAGAAAAACATACTCTAAACGCTTTTGAAAAGTATGGTCACATTTTTGAAAACTGATTAATAGATTACAGAAAAAAACTACTTAAAAGTTTCTTCTGAACTTACAGACTGAAAAATATTTCTGAACTGTTTTTTTAATCTCAGAAATTTATTAGTTTCTGGAGTTTATTAAGATAAAAAAAAAGTTTGTAATATGAAAGAGGTTATACACTGCTCAAAACAATTAAAGGATATTGTAGTTTTAGGTGGATTTTGTATCTGGTAAACTGTTTAGCTGATTGATACATGGTCGACAGACATAGTAGGTTATGTGAGAATAAATTACACATGTTTGGCAGAAAAAAATGCATTTTATTGCGCATTTGTGTACTAAAGGAAAAAAACACAATTTGTGCATATGAGAAAAAAAGAATAAGAAAAGGTGTTTTCTTCAAAGAAAATCATTTTCAGTAGGGGGTATGGTTTCCACGGGCGGCCAGCAACGTTGAACACCTTTGAGGCATGGACTCAATGAGGCTATTAATGACGAGTTGGGGTATTCTGCCCCACTCTTCCAGAGGAGCACTTTCCAGTTCTTGGAGAGTTTGTGGGGGTTATTGGCGACCAGAAACCCGTCTTCCTAGAGCGTCCCAAACGTGCTCGATTGGATTCATGTCTGGAGAACACGCTGGCCATTCCATTCGAACGATTCCTTCCTCGAAAAGGAAATCCTCCACCAGGTTTGCACGATGTGGCCTGCAGTTATCGTCCATTAAAATGAAGATATCTCCGATTGCTGCAGCGTAAGGGACTACAATAGGTCTGAGGATCTCATCCCTATATCGGCGACCAGTCAGAGCTCCATCTCGAATAATGTAGATGTCAGTGCGCCCGTCAATGGAGATGCCACCATACACCAACACTCCTCCACCGCCAAATCTGACACTTTCGTGCACGAACGCAGGATTATTCCTACTGCCACGGTCCCTCCAGATGAAAATACGCCTATTATCCGGATGCACAGAAAAACGGGACTCGTCAGAAAACAGAATATTGCTCCATTCATTTCTCCTCCAGTTGACATGCTCGGTTGCCCACTCCCTGCGGTCGCGACGATGCCTTGATGTTAATCTAACACATACCATCGGTCGGCGAGCATACAGACCTACAGCATGGAGCCGGTTTCGGACAGTCTGAGTTGAAATCGTGGTGCCTGTAGCCGAGCGAATGTGTTGTTGGAGAAGAGTAGCGTTCATGTTTCGGTGTCTTCGAGCTGTTAACGCTAAATACCGATCTTCATTGGGCGTTGTTGCCCGTCTACGACCTTGCCCTGGTCTTCGGCCTGCACATCCACTCTCCAAAAAACCGTTCCAGATCCTGGAAATGACACTTTGTGACACTCCAATGGCTTGCGCTACTTCGGCTTGAGTTTGGCCGCCTTCTAACCTACCAACAATTCTCAAAGCTTCTGAATCTGTCAAATGACTTTGCTGAGACATTGTACTCATCGAAACAAAGCAATCACTGAATGCCGATCATCCTTCTCTTCATTCTCTTTTATCCAGTTGAAAGTCAAATTTCATTCGCTGCCGCTGAAGCGACGTTTTTGACGTCGAACTCAAAATTTGCATACTCCACAGTTTGAAAACCAGAAAAATTTGCATTTGTGATTCTCTTCTTCTATTTTCGGCAAAAAAAATTTCGTTTATATCTTTATTTTATATAAAACTTCAAATATCCTTTAATTGTTTTGAGCAGTGTATTATGTTTTCATGAGCATTCCTGGTAGATAAAGAGATATTTCGTCTTTTTTTTTTTTTTTTTTCAGTGCATTGTGCTTCGTATTAGAATATTTTTTTATGATGCCATTCCTTTTTAAATAATGTTTTAATTTATTTAAACTATTCAAAAATATCTGCACGTTTCAAAAAATATTGATGCTACATTTCTATTAGCCAAAAAGGTTTTGAAGTAATGAAGGATCGTTAAATTGTTTTTTGTTAATTATTGAAATAGTTTTGAAAATATTAGCTGTTCTTTTCGTTTAGTTAAAATTATCTTTAAATTACATAAATGATCGATAAGAAACTCTTATTTTACAATTGAATTAAAAAATCAAATTCCGTATCATCAGGCTCTCTTGTACAGAAATCTGTTGGAAAATCATGGGATTGGAAAATGTGTAGGGTTGCTTTCCCTAATCAAAGATCACACAGCTTTTGGTCTTTCTCCTATTTAGTTCTGTAATCGTATCAAGTTTACTTTGCGGTTATTCGAAGGTTATTTTACATAATTTAAATTTGTGCATTGCAATTTTAAGTATACAACGCTATATGTTTTTGATAGTTGAATCTAAAACAAATAAAAGTATTAAAGAAAATCACGACTTCACACATTAATTTCTTCAAGAATAACTTCAAGAGCTTCCACTGTTTACTTTTTGTTCTTTTTTTTAAAAATCATTGCATGTACCATAATTTTATTATGTATACATATACACATCAAAAGATTTAGAGATAAAAAAATATCTCAAAAGAGTAAAGTTTTAAACATATTATTTAGAGGGTCATTTATATTAGTCAGATAACGCAGTGGCATCACTATTGGATGGAAATAGAATAAAAGTTTAAACGAATTAACAATGGGGTATTAAATGGCGACATCTAACAGATGAAAACAGATATAAGAAAAATCAAACAAATGATATGGCATGCAGTGGCGACATCTAGTATAAAGTGATGAAAATAAATGCAGAACAGAAAAAAATATAATAAAGAGAGTTGAGCTTTGTTATATACATAAATAGCTGTACATTGTCAAACGTTAAAATCATACTATTAATGATGCCACTATATTTTATTCATACAATGATTTTAACTTTACAAAATTTTATTTCATCATTTTCTACTAGATGTCGCCATTGCATGCATATTGCTTATTCGATTTTTGTATGCCTGTTTTCATCTGATAGATGTCTCCATTGCATACTCCATCGTTAATACGTTTAAACTTTTATCTATTTTCGTCCTATGTAGCATACTAATGCATATTCTATCAAAATAATGGTTATTCGATAATGGCTTCACCAATAAACGTTGAAAGGATTATTAACGAAATTTTCGAATTGATGACGGCTTGGTCTTGTTCTTGTGCAATGTAACATCTATTTCCTGAAGATGGCCATAGATGGTGACCGACACGTCGATTTTAATAATTTGATTTTAATGGTTGTTTAGCTTTTAACTTTACAACATTTTGTATACACCATTTAGTAAATTGTGATTTTTTTTTCACGTTATTATTGAAGTCTAATTTTATTTGATAATTGTAAAACATTTTATGGAGCTATCTAAATATTACAATGAACACAAATATTAAAAATTTTAGCAACAACCCTCAACCCTAAATTTCATACTATAAATTATAAATTATCCTTCAATTAGTAAGCATGTTAATTTGCCCTCATTGTTAACATTAGTTTCAGATACATTACTATTCTATGCTCCAAAAATTTATCTTATAATTTATACGGGATATAAGAATATCGAATATCTGACATACACAATTCCCGAAGTAATACAGGCGTATGAATCGATTTTAGTAATTTTTTTTTGTATAATTCATATTTGTTTCGAATTTTAATTTAATAATTTATATTTAATGTTACAAAATGATAAAAAATATATAGCTAAGATTAAGCTATTTATTAAGTAGTTTAAAACATGATGAGTTTATAATTTCTAACAATTACGTAATGATCACAGCATCTGGTGTGATATCAGAATCAGCTCAACAGATTAAATCACAGGTTATTTTTGGAACTTCAGTAAATGCTGCATGCGTAATCATATTAGATTAATTTTTAACACAAGCATTCAATTGGTAAATAAATCATAACAGTTGGAAATTCCAGAGTGGGTGAACAAAATCGGAGCTAGGATTTGAACAAAGGATGTTTTGGCTGAAGCCGCCTATGCTCTACCAACTGAGCCACCCCGGACGAATCTGGAGGACAGATTCACACAACTAACTAATTATATAACTGAAAAATGAAAAAGAGAAAAAGTGATTTGGCTTTAACGGATGAAAAGTTTGTACAACTTTGGGTAATTTAAAATCATTTATTATTATTTTTTTTTATATAGGACACAAATTGAAAGGAAATTTAAAATATTTTGTATTGGTTGTTGCTAATAAAAATTCAAAAATTGTTTAAAATTTCAATATGTGACTTTCGAAACTAAATTAATGAAAATTAAATTATAGTAGTTATCGTTCACTACCGATTGGTACATTTCCCATTTACTTTAGAGTGTGCTCAAAATTGCATAAGTCTGTGTCCCCCCTCCGCAGAAAATCATCCTTAATCTGGAATACGATTTCTAATTTGTACGTAAATCATTCTACTCTTCTAATTTAATTGCATTAAATACTGATTTTATATAGGGTGCAATATGAACTGTCTTCAGGAGTTGAAATTTGAGCGCCCCCACCTCCTGAATGCAATTCAGTTTGCGCTACTTAACCACCCCCAACGATTCAGATTTTGAGCTGAGAATTTAAGTTTATGTCTAAGCTTTTTAAAGCATTTAATGAGATAAAAAAATAACTGTAAAAATAATTGTTCGTTCCTCCAAAGTCTAAAGCGCCCTCTATCGGTATTTTTTGAACTTTATCTTTAAAATTTATTTTCAAGAAAATACTGACATAAAGAATAGTTTTAGTGAAAACCGCAAAAGAATCGACCATTTTTTCCGTTTTCTATAATAATTTGAAATTTTGGACCCTAAACTTTAATGGCGCCTATCTGCTTCGGAAGACGTTTCGGACCCCTAGTTTCCTATTTAATATTGTTTGTCTTGATGTGTACAATCAAACCTTAAAGTTTTTCTCAAGAGTTTAGATACACCCTGTATTTATATATTTCTCTTCAGAGACAATTTTATAAATTCTGTAGAAATAACATATATTATTTCCAATTACTTAACACGCAACTGAGTTTAGACAAACTTTTATTTATTTAATGTAAAATGTTGTTATATTTTGGCACATATAAATTTTCGTAGTCACTTTAATTACATTTAAAACAAAGCAAAAATTCTTAATTTGTGAATGCATTGAACACGCTGAACGACACAAATTGAGAAGAAATTGTTTTTTTCGCAGACATTTACGACGCTACTCTTAGTGTTAGATGTAAATTTCCAACTGGGCGAAGAATGTCCGGACCAGGATTCGAACCAGGGATCTCCTGGCTGAAGCCGCCAGTGCTCTGCCATCTGAGCTATACTGGACGAATCTGGTGGAACTTTTTCACCCAGATAACCTTTCGCCCAGTTGGAAATTTACATCTAATATGATTTATTTACTAATTGGAATAATTGCGTTAGAATTAATCTAGTGTAATTTCGTTTCTAGCGATTTCTGGATTTCCATTACTTGAGATTTATTCTGTTGAGCTGAACCAGGTTTCAGACCAGATGCTATAATCATTAAGATTATCTGGGTGAAAATGTTCCACCAGATTCGTCCGGGATAGCTCAGATGGCAGAGCACTGGCGGCTTCAGCCAGGAGATCCTTGGTTCAAATCCTGGTCCGGGCATTCTTCGCACAGTTGGAAATTTACATCTGATATGATTTATTTACCAATTGGAATAATTGTGTTAAAATTAATCTAGAGTATTCTTAGTGTTTTTACAGTCGGCTTTTAATTCCTTGAGGGGCAGTGGGATACATTATATCCCACCTAATTAAAACAACATTCGCATCAGAAACTTTTAACTAAATTTTATATTTTTAACCTTTGGGGCAATATGTTAAAAAATTGCTTTTTCTTATTTTAAAATAATTTTTTTTCATTATTCCGGTGAGAATTCACTATTACAGAGACATTATTGCTTACCCCTCAAAGGGTTAAGACGATTTTGACGTAATGCACAGACATTTTGTCAAAGCACGCTGTTGAATTAAAAAAATGTAGTTCAAAAAATTAATGGGAAAAATTATCACCAATTAATACCAATCGGAGTGCGAAAGTCTTGCACGGCTTTTTTGGTTTTTAAATTTTCTGCTTATAATCATTTTACATACATTTTTAATGCGTTATAAATATTCTCCTATTCATAAAAAAATATTTTTTGAAAGAAATAAAAAATGTAAAGATTATTTCCTCTTTGTCTAAATATTCTTCAATAATTAAATAAATAAATAATAAAACTTTGTATAAATCACCTAAAAAATATTACAACGCACAAGGCGCATTTAGAGCTCGATATATTAACAGCCCGTCCACATCTGTAGTAAAAACGGTCCTTAACGGGACAAGCTCACAAATGAACTGACTGTTGACGGTCTGTTAATACACTATTGAAAACAATTTCAGGGACAAATGGTTTATTTGCAATTAAAGAAAAACTAACAATTCAAATAAAACCAAACTTGGCCAAAACATCATTCGATATAAGACCTATATATGTGAGAAAAAAAATGGGCACAACCTGCACTCTAAATAAGGAAACTGGTCACGTGTCCTGCACAACAGCTGACCGACACCTGTCAGTCAGTGAAAAAACATGGCTAATAGGGTGCAGGATCGCCTTTAACAGCTACACAACTCTCGCATCGGCGTTTCATACTGTTTGAGAGGGTCCTTACCAATCCCTGTGGCAACAGCACCCACTCATGCATCAAGGCACCCTTGAGCTCATCGATTGTCGTTGGACCTGGTCTTCGAGCTGCAATTGATCGTCCAAGAGCGTCCCATGCGTGTTTGATAGGATTAAGGTCAGGGGACATCGCAGGCCACTCCATTTGATGAATATCCTCGGATTCGAGGTATTTGTACACCAACTGAGCCCTATGTGGACGGTCGTTATCGTCCATAAAGTCGAGATTTGGTCCATATGCTCCGCGAAAAAGTCTCACATAAGGTGCAAGAATCTCGTCCCTGTACCGCTGACCTGTCAGAGTACCCCTATCAAACACATGAAGGTCGGTACGCCCGTCTGGCAAAATGCCTGCCCAGAACATCAGACCACCTCCACCATAGTGGTCCTTTTCGACAATGTTAGAGAACCGATAACCGACTCCTGGGCTCTCTCCAGATGAGAACACGTCTCGAGTCGCTGTCCAGACTAAATCGCGACTCAAGAGAATCCGCCCCCAACTAACATCTGTACAAGATAGGTGTTGTCGATGGCAAGGTAGACCGGCCTTTTTGTGGTTCACAGTCAAAGGGATGCAGACTACAGGGCGCCTGACATACAGACCACCTGCATTAAGTCTCTGGGTGGCTGTTATCCGTGAAATGGATGGTCCTGTTACATTATACAGATGACGAAACAGTTGTTTCGCTGTCGCGGACCTATCCCTTTCACCTAGAATTCTCGAATAACTGTCTTCAGCCTCCGTTGTTGCCCTTTTGCGGCCTTGACCAGGTCGGAGGGCCACTGTTCCTGTTCCTGTCTCTGTGAACTGTTCCACAGTGTGGACAACACATTTCTCGGAAGCCCGTGGTCCTTACAACAGGTAGCCTGTGATTGGCCGGCCTCGAGTCTTCCAACTATTCACCATCTTGTGGCATCATCTAGACGATGACGACTAGGCATACTAACGATGGGTAAACAAAGAAATTAAAAAAAATGGATTGGGTTATGCTACGATGTTTCAAAACGTCCTTACGCTATAAGCTTCGGCGGTCAAATGAAGTACTTCTGCACAAACGCGATTACAGCGCCACTACCTTATGACGACACAGACCACTGCGTGGCAGGTGTGTCCGCAAGGAGCTTGCCTATCATCTGATATGCGTATAAGGAACACTTTTTTTTTTTTTTTTTTTACGTTTGCCCCTTTAATATTTCGAGGTCGACACGCGTCCTGTGTGTTTTTATATTTTTATGGAGATTTATATAAAGTTTTATTATTTAATTGTGATTTATCGCCTGTTTTTTCGGTGCTGTTTCATCTAGTATTCTTCAATAGCAAAAACTATTTCCAGCAGAGATTTTGTAGCAATATAGCTCAACTTTACGGATATAATAAAATGTAGTTGAAAGTCCGACATAAAAGATTTTTCATTCCTTTAAACCTTTATGTACTGAATTATGAATTCATGAAAATTTTTATCTTCTAAAGCATTTCTCGGGAATTTATGAAACTACATTAGAAGATATACATAATTTAATAAATTTTAGAAGGATTTTAGTAGGATTGAAGGATTTAGAAGGATTAATTAAATTTGAATGTATGGGGATTTTGTGCAATATTTATAACCTCACTCAAATCTTTTATTTTAAATATTTTTCTTAATATTTTGTAGAGCTAGGAAAGTTTACAATTATAATGTTTTTACAATAGAAATATAGAAATATTTTTGAATCGAAAAATCCCCCCCCCCCCTGCCAACGCCAAGAAAGCTGAAAAGATGCAAAAGGAAATAAATACCCTTTTAAAAAATGTTGTGTAACCAAAATTTTTTGAGGGACAAGATAAAGTATTGCATCTATAACTCATTCTAAACTGTATTACTACTAATCGATGTATTAAATGCATTTTATTACAAGTTATTTTAATGGTACTTAAGTACCCTCAGTAGATAAAGGTGTTAATCTATGGAAATTTGCTTCCATTAAGATAAAATTATGACTATATGCATAATGATTAAGGAATGTAATAAAGCAAATTTGGTATTGTTTCCTCTGTTTCCTCTTTTTAATTGTTTCCTCTAAGATATTCATCTACTAGACCCCTTTTCCTTTAAAATTATTTTACACTTTAAGAATACCCAACCTTAATTTCGAATCTGATTTAAAGGATAGAAAATAAAATAGTCATTTGAAATTAATCACAAAAGATCCGGAAAGACAATTTAAGATTAAAAGATAATACTTTAAAATATTAGTACCTGTAAGGAACCTGAAAAATATGACTTTAAACGTTATAGAACAATGAACGGAAGCAAGTAACTTTTATGGACTTTCCATCACTCTTATCTTGTTAATGTCTTCTAATTGTTCCTAACTAGATTCAAGTTTCTAATTGTCTTGTCAATTATATTACAATGCAATTTCCATTACCCAATGAAAACTGCTTTAGTGCCATTGATTCTGTTTGGTGATTTTGAAAGGTGTATAGTTATTCTACATTTCTATTATTATTGTAGAAGCTTCTGACTTTAATGGATGCCTAATATACCTACTTAAAATTGGCAAAAATATGTTTTTTTGGAAATTTGGCATAAAATTTAGGAATGCATTAAAGTCCTCCCATGGTGGGGCCTGCTTTTCTGTGTTTCATTTCATCATAGGGAAGCATTCAGCAGTTAAAAATGATGGGATGATTTCAATGCAAAGAGCATGTGTCAAAACTATAGTCAAATTTCGAAAAAAATTCAGTTTTAGAAACCTCCTGGCTCACCACATTACACATATCCCATTATTTATATTCGTGAATAGGGAAGGGCGAACCTTGCATAATACAGACATGCAATTTGTTTTGTGGGATAACTTTAATGCATATTATTAGAAGTACTAAGCAAAACATAAAAATTCAATTTTTCAAGCGGTGCTCTGACCTTTGAAACCCCTCCCCCACCAAATGAAAAACAATGGTCCCACGGCATTAATATTCTGGATTTCTTTCTTTCTGATGGTCATCTCTCTGAGGAAAAAAAAAATCACATTAATTGGTTTAACATTTAATCACAGACCCCCGATTCTGGGTGATTCTTATATGGAATTACTCTTAATTTTATGGAAAATTTATTGTATCAAGGAAAGGGAAAGATTCATTGAAAAATCAGTAAGAAAAAATTGAAATTGTCAATAAAAGTATAAAAAAATATGCTTTATATTTATTAATGATAAAAACCTTTAAAATGCATTGCGTAAATGACATTTATAGTACTAAATTTATTTTTTTAAATAAACCTTTTATTAAAAATTATAAAATAATGATCAACCGAATGATGAAAAATGATAATCTTATTTCCGTTTGTACTGATAGAAAGTTTCTGATTTACCAGACAAATTATTGACCACCCTTATATTATCGAAATTAGCGTTAAAAAATCATAATAAACAGGTCTGTTTCATTTCTTATAAAATTTATACAATACATTAGAGAACTGACAAATTAGAATTATAATTATAGTCAGAATTTCCGTTTCCTCATTAATGAATGTGCAGTAAAAGGAAACACTTTATTAAGTTTAGTTGCCCAAGTGTATCATTAGAACGTTGTGAATGTCACTCATCCAAGTTATTAGTTTGAGATATTAACGTAGATCAACATAAACGGGGAATGGCGAATATTGTACATCAACTCAAAAGCTGGTTGATAATTAAATTTACATGGAGATCAGACATTTAAAAATGCAAATGCAACATTAAATTTCATTAATTTTGACAGCTGATGGTAAAAACTCAGCGGGGCGTTATTATGAAAATAATGTGTACTTTGTTAATTTATTTTAAAATTAAATTAAAGGAATATATTTCAGAAACTGGGAGGACACGGAAAATAGTTATATTGGTATGCTAATACTTTGAATATTATTGAAATATTATTATAGCTTTATATCATTTATGCAATTGGAATGCCTACTGAACAAAATAGAGGTTAATTTTAGTAAAAACAGAAAAAAAAACTTGATTTTAGTTCTTGCAAATGGTAATAATTTCAATCTGACATAGGTCGATTGAGGGATAAATTAAGCACAAGGATTTTATGTTTTTAACCTTGAAAAGCGGTTGTTCATTTTTGAACCACATAATATTAAGTATTAAATGCCACATTGGAACCAGAATCTTAGAAATGAAAATTTTCCTTTTGTAACGTTCGTGATGAAAAGCTTTGAAAATTTGCTTGTAAATTCTGATGTCAAACAATTATTTCAGTATTTTAAGATTAGTACTTTGCGTAAATGTTAAAAGGTTTTTTAATGTTTTATATCTAAAATATTTTTATTTTCAAATAATGAAAAATCCTGTTTTATTTGTGATATAAAATTCTCCAGTGAACTCCTATTACTTCGGACTTCAAAAGGAGACCACTTTTTGTCTGCAACAACCGAAGTAAGCATTAAATGTAGTAAACGTTTAAATGGTGTAAAATCAAGACCCCGTGGCAGAATGTGCGCGACACCGCGACGAGCGTCGCAATCGTTTTAGGGCTTCTGCAGACTAAAAACATATAATACACAGCGGGGGAAAAAAAAACGATGGGAAAGCGATGTTTTTATGAAAAGCCAAACAGAATTCGCTAAGTGAGAAGTGGTCTATGGCAGGGACACTTCGTCTCTGAATTTTCTGAAAATTTTAAAAAGTTGGCCATCAGCCCGAACATTCGGAAATAAAAAAAAAATCACTGAAAAATATCGTGAATTATGACAACTAATTGAAAAAAAAAGCCTTTTTCGTCAATCATTCGCAGAAAAAATCGTCAATTTCGCCAAAGGATTGCGGGGAAAAAGCAAATTTCGGATTGCAGAAAAAAACGCAGATTTCGCCATATGACTGCGGAAGAACGCAGATTGCAGCAAACCATAGCGAGAAAACGTAGATTTTGGCAAAGGATCGTGGAAAAATCACGAATTTTGTCAAATGATTGCAAAAAAATTGCACATTTCTTCAAAGAATTGCATAAAAAGGGGCAATTTCGTGAAATGCAAATTTCGTCAAATGATCACAGAAAAATGCAGATTTCGTCAAATAATTGCAAAAAAAAAACACGGATTTTGTCAAATAATCTCGAAAAATTGAGGAATTTGTCAAATAGCGAAGTAATTACAGTGCAAATAGCGAAGTAATTACAGTGATTCTTTTTTTTAAGTTAAAGATATAATACACTTAAGTATTTAAATCATCTACATTAAGTTTAATAAATTGCATCAAATTGCTTTTGTGTGTTACAATTGCTTATGTTGGATAAATTGCAGCTTATGAAAAACAACCCCTTACCATTCACAGGGGTGCCAGCGCTGCGCCAGAAATGGTCGATTGCTACCACTAAATTTTATTAGCATTCTTGTCCTTATTTAAATGTCATAAATTCTGTCATTAAATAAGTCAAAAAATACTATTAAAATTTAGTGGTAGCAATCGGCCATTTCTGGCGCAGCGCTGGCACCCCTGCATTCAAATTATATATATTTTTTTGTTAATTTTGGGATCAACACATTAAAAGCAAAATGAATGAGCAACAAATTATAAAAAAAAGCATTCTGTAATATATGTTTAATGCGTAATATGTTTTTTTTACTTTATCGGTAAAAATCATAAAAACTAATATACTATTGGTAAAATTACTATTTTTGTATAATATTTTAAAGACATAAGTTAAGAAACCACAACAATTGCGTATCGCATGTAAAACAACGAACATTCTTTTCCTTTTTATTTCCCTGCAGTTACTGAAGCTATATAAATATTCATTTCGTAAGAGTTCAGCTAAACTATAAATTAATCATTCTGAAAAAAAAGAAAAATAATAATAGTTATGTTCAAATTAAAATAAAAAGTTAATTTCTCAAGCAAGAAAATTAGAGCTTTATAAATCTTAATATAACTATTGAATTTTTAATTTTTCGTCAGCTGTTTTAGATGCGATTTCTTCGTTTTTAAAATCGCATACATCATGTAATATTTATTTTTTATTTATTACTAAATGATTGATTTAAATTTTAGTTAGTTTCAAAACCATTAAAAAGATATTGAAATCGCTTCAATAGATCTTGAGATAAAGTTACAACAAAGTCAGCTGTTTTACATGTGATTTTTGTGTCTGAGAAATTGCTTACCTTATTAAATTATTGTTTTTATTTCTTGCCATAATGGTAAACCTATAGTTCAATGACTAGCAAAACTATAAAAAAATGAATTGAAATACATTCAGTATTTTCCGAGAAAATCTATATGGTATGTGTTTTCAAGTCTCCGGTTTTTGTATCTTAGTATTTTCTTTGAGAAAATTGAAGTATGCACACATTACATAAAACAACATTTTCAGTATTAAAATACTAGTCTCCAAAGAACCGGTAACTTGGCACCTCTGCGAACATTATGATATACTTGTCAAAATGCAAAGAAAATATTATATTTGAATTTGATCACAATACACTGAAAATAGCGATGTGATAAGAGCAATTCTGAAAATATATTTTAGCTGTGTATGCACAACAGAAAATATTTTGATTTTTAATGATTTGGTAGCAAATACCAGATATATTATCAAGAGTTCTAATTATATATTGATAAAATAGCGAAAGCTATCGGAGGTAAAAGGGTCATCTATTCTGTATTTTTCAAAAAGGAAATGAATGATAAAGGGATTTCTGTAAAGTGTGATTATTGATCATAAATAATATGATAAGTACAGTGAATTATATAAAAGATACAAATATAATTTATTTTAGGTAAATTATAATCTATAAATTTCATCGAATTGCTTTTCGTGTTTTATAATAACTTACGTTGTCTAAATCGCAGCTTTTGAAAAACCCTTACAAATCAAATTATCAAATAATTTTTGTCAGTGAATAAAGGAAAAGAAATAAGTAGGTAGCACATTTTAAATAAAAATTTAATGAACATTGTGTAAATCATGTTTAATTAATATAATTTTTCGTTTTTTTAATATGTTTCTTTTACTTTCTCTGTAACAGTAATAAATCATGTTGTAAACATTTGTAAAACTGTATTGTTTAAATATTATTTTTAAACTTAAATTAAAAGGGCAACAATAGTTGCGACATCACATATAAAAGAGCATCACATCGAAAGATTATTGAACTTTTTTTCTTTCTCAAGAACTACTGAAGGAGCCTTAAATCTGTTATTCATTAATTTGGCTAAATTATAAATTGACTTTTCTGCAAAAGATACAAAATAAAAATTCAACAGCTACATTAAAGTAGAAACGAAAAGATCATTTCCCAAACAAATCAAATTTAGATTTAAAAAAATAATAATACAAGTATTTCCGTCTTTAGTTTTTGTCCAAAAATCAATTTATAGCTCAACTACTTCCAAAACTATAAAATATATTGAAATAGCTTCAGTAGATCTTGAGAAAGTTGTACACCAGTGTCAGCAGTTTTACATTTCATTTTTTGGTTGAGAAACCATGTAACCATTGTAATTTCCATTATTATTGCTAGCCAAATGATTAATTTACAGATTAGCTTTTGCCAAAACTATGTAAAAAAGTATTGAAATCTCTTCAAACATTACCGAGAGAAAGATATGTCAACGTCAGCTGTGTCAATATGGTTTTTGCTTTTTTTTTCGTAATTGCGTAAATTGTTGTAATATTTATTTTTATTTCTTGCCGAAAGATACATTTTATAGTTTATTTCTGCCGAACTAATTTAAAATATATAGAAATAACTTCAGTAGTTCCTGACAAAAATATAAATTACTATCAGCTATTTTAAATGGTATTTCTCAATTATTATCGCTCACCTTAAGAGTTATAAACAATGCAAACAGTTAACGAACAACGTTTTTAATACTACAGACAGCAAACTATAAAAATATATTAAAATAATTATTTTCACATTTTATTGTAAACATAAAAATTTTAATCTTTGACAGCTTGTAAAAATTTATTTGAGCTCGTTTTGTGAAATAAAATGTCAAATTGATCCTCTGTTTGAATTTAATTTACAAGTAAAAAAATATAAATCTTTCCAACCTCTATAAAGAAATTAAATTTATTCGAAAAAAGCGTATAAATTAAGTTCAAGAAAAGAACAAATCCCTTTTAAATTTTCTCTCCACTTTCCGAAAACATCTGGAAATAGATGATTTTCTGAATATTTTATGCCGACTTAAATAGGTAATCGAATCGCTAGAAAATTAACTGTGAAATATTTTCCCTATCTCAAAATCATGGTGCATGATTTTCTTAATCTCTTATCCCGCCACTTCTGGTAAAGTAATTGTGTTTAAAAATAGACTGGTACTACTATTAATTTTTACATTCATTGATTCTACCAGCCTCGTTTCATGAATGTCAAAATACAATTTTGTAATCCATTTTACGCTGTCACTGAAATGTGCTAGAGGTTACAACTGGATACGCATTACAAGAACAACAGAGTTAATTATGCGAGAAAACAAATTTGACAACTGACTTTGAAACTGACACAAATATATACTTAAAAAAACTAAAAAGTTGAAAATAAATCTTTTTTAAAAAACAATTTCACATTATTTAATTCAATATTAATCTGTATTTCATTTAAGTTGCCAAATCTATATTTTTAAAAATAAATTCAGTAGCCAGAGTTTCCTACCAAGCGTAAACCAAAGTGGTGAATTTTCCATTATTGGGGCTTATGCCAAATTAAATTATTGTAAAGATTTTTTTTTAGAGCAACATGGATTTCTCTCATGAAATTAGGGATAATTCTTAATATAAATATCGAATGCTTTGAAGAAAAAATATGCTATTATTACTTTTATACTTATTAATTTCTTGTATTTATTATTTTTATGAACTATGCAGGGAACATAAAGAATATCTTAATAATGAAGTAGTTTATAGATATCAAATTATGAATTTATTAAGAAAACAATCACTGTACCATACGGATGTCAGCAAAATGTAAACATTTATGGCAAAGAATATAGTAAATTAATTTTTAATGAGATAATTTAAATTGATTACAGGGACGCAAAAATAAATAAATAAATAAATTTCTCACGCTAATTTTTTTATTAACTTTTTCATACACATAAGTTTATCTTCACTTTTATATACGTTTAAGTAGGAAGTAGAATTTCATGAAATAAATCCCATTTGAATTTTTAAAACATGTATTTTTATTTTTATTTATTTATTTATTTTTTACACATATCTTTCTATATATATATATATAAAGTTTTGATTTGGAAATGGACCAATGAAAATCTGCGTAGATCATCCGGGTATACTCCTACTAGATCGGTATCCATATTTTTTATGACCGGGGGTCTTTCTTCGTTAATATTAAGAAAACTGTTTCATACAAAAACATGAAAATCGGTGGTATTATAGAGACATGTTCAATAAGCACGCTGATGCATACAGTTTTTAAATCGAATAATTATTTTAAGAGATATATAATGTTAAAGATGGTAAAAACCGTTCCATCAAAAAAGTTTTATAGGAGAAAAACTATACATAGGAACTTAAACATTTTTAGATCATTTTATACATTGGAAGTTTCAGATGTGCAGACTGCAATTATCTTTTTAATTTGACTCATTTTTTGAGGATTTATTTCCATTTTAAATTCAAATTTTCAGCATTACGAGAGATATTTTTGACACATTTTAGAAAAGAGCAATTATTTTAAACTGATGCCAATTTTAAAAACAGCGCAACGAATAATATTTCCTTCAAATAAAAAATTTATTTACACGTGGCTATTATAAACAGAAAAAAAAAATTTCAAATTAGAATTAAGTGATTACGTGTTAAAAATCAGGAAAATATAGAAAATTACATCATAAAAACTATAGTTACACGTGAATTTTAAAAGGGAAAGAAAATTTTTAAATACTAAATTCATTATTATGCGTTAAAAGTCACAAATGAAGGAAATTACGTCACATTTAAAAATATATTTCCACGACTATTTCCTATTCTGAGATAATCTTTTCAACTATTATCGTGAATTCTCAGACAGCGCAAATAATATTTCCTTTCTAACAATAAAATAATTTTCATGTGAATATTAAAAAGAAAAAGAAAACTTTGGTGAAAATTACGTCAGATTTAAAACGATACATTTCAAAGAACTTTCTCATAGCGGTGTTAAAAATTACCGAGAGACAAAGACTCTGTGTACTTAATTCATTTTACATTAGCTTCTTTCAAATTTTTAACACTTTCCAACAAAGTTGAAAAGTGTTATTGATTTCGGTTTGTCTGTTCGAGCTCTAACTCTCGTAAATATACTCGGATCGCACTGAAATTTTTGGTTATTGACGTTTAGCCTAGCACGAACCCTATTTCAAATTAAGTTTGTAACATGTTTAGTTCATTTACAGGGACAGTCAAAAGTATTCTGTTACATTACGGCCAATGGGAAAGAATCATTTCAAATGAATTTTAAAGATGTTACACCCTTTCAAACATAATAAAAAATATATGCATTTACGAAGTGCACTAAAATATGCAGAATATTCTGTAGCATATGCGGTGCAACGAATAGTTACTATTCATTTACAGGGCGTATTTTAATTATACAAATTCATATATAATAAAATTGATATACGTCGGGGAGGCTTACTTAAGTTATTTCATGTATAATACGAAGTGCATAGCATTTACAGGATCATACAAAACATTTCAGACAAGTATTTTCTATCCGAAATACTGTATATTATCGGCGATGGTAGGGAATGCATTTTTAATTATGATATGCGCTTTTAAGTTTCACTATATTTATGCATACTATATGGTGTGTGTAAATGTTATAGTTGATATACAGGGCTACGCAAAAGAATTCGTAAAGGTTACTGAGTATGATTGTAAATTGCTCAAAGTTGGGTTTAAAATGTGTTATGCTGAATTCCATGTAGCGTTCTATGAAATGTTTGTAGAATATAGATAAAATGATATACAGGGCCACGCAAAGAATTGGATACATGGCCGCCTATAGAGGATAAATTCTGAAAATGCGATTTCAGTAGTTTTAAGAGTGATTTAGTTTGAATTAAAGTTTAGCTAAATAGTGGCGTGTAATAAAGGCACTAGGTAAACAACAGGGATGTACAAAAGTATTGAAATATGTTTCCATCTATTAGTCTAAATTGCTGAAATTTCTACCTGTTATGCGTTTCCTCGATAAACTGAATTTTCTATTATATAGTATATATATCAGCCTACAGATCAAATATAACGGCTGTTCGGAAGAATTGGAATAAATATTTGGTTGTGGATGGTAACTGCTGAAATCAGTTTTTTAAATGATTTTATTTACCTTATTTCCCTAAATAACGAAGTTTTTTTAAAGCTTTCAGGGAGTGATGGAAAGTGTTTCATAATCTATGCCGTACGCATGATTTTTCTTTCTTGTTTTTAATCAAAGACGAAAACAGCCATTGTATCCCTTAGCAGCGGCTGATTTCGTCTTAAAAATCTCCAATCAAAGGAAAATGAATGAAAACCCGTTTACATGGGAACCGTCACTGTTTTTTTTAAAATTATAATTCAAACTTTTTAAAGGCCGATGAAATTGCCATACTTTTAGAATCTGGGGTGTCTGAAAGGGGGTTGGCGAGCGTAGCTCGTAGGGGGCAGAGCCCCCTTGTAACTTAAAACAATTGTGTTTGAAATAAAAATGGAATTTAATAACACATATATGTACCGCATTTACTCGTGTATAACGCACAGCCCGTACTTTACCAAAAAGAATGGCAATTTTTTATATAACGCGCACCATAAATTTAACATGCAAGTGAATGAATGTTCAAATGAATTTCAGTAAAGAAAGTCGAAACAAATGTCACGTCAGGCCAGGAAAGAAGGCAAAAATCTTTTTTTAGACTTCGGGTAGAGTGTGAGTGTGTGAAGAAGTGAATGAACTGTCATACTGTGATGACGTCACTCGCTTAACGATATACTTGAGAGCATCTTCCGATAATGTGCGAGTAAGATGGAGAATCGATGTAGTTATACTGCAACATTTAATTTAAAAATAGCTGAGTATGCAAAAAAAAAAAATGGTAACCGGTCTTCAAGTCGGCTGTTCGGCGTTGGGGGTCAAGTGTGCGAGAGCGGCGGAATATGGAAGGAAACTGAATAAAGCACCATCGAAAAAGCGTTCTTTTTTTTTGGGGGGGGGGAGAGGGGAACGGTGTAAATATCTGGAAGTGAAGCCACAGCTTTTGACTCATGTAATGTATTTGCTTTGCTTGGGGTACTCGTTATCGACGGAAATGTCGATGTTCGAGGTCTGTAAAATAGCTAGGAAAATGAATATTACAAGAAAAAATTTCAAGGGATGTTATGGCTTTGTGTGACGCATTACGAAGCGTAACAGTCTCTCTATCAGGAGAAAAACAACGCTATCGCAGAAACTGCCAGAAGAATACGAAGAACAGCGTACCGAGCTTTTCCAGTACGTTATAAGGCTATACGAAAACAAAATGAATATCAGCTATCGCAAATTGGCAATGCAGATTAAACTCCATTGTGGTTTAATATGCCGAAAGCCAAAACCGTTCGTCGCGTTGGAGATAGAAGTGTTCAAGTGCGGACAAAAGGAGCAGATAAGCAACGGTTTACCGTTTTGCTGGCCATTACTGCTGACGGCCGCAAGTTGTGACCATATGTGATTTCTGAACGTAAAACTATCCGAAACGAATCTTTTCCAGTCGTCATAATTGTAAGAGAACAGGAAAGAGAGTGGATAACGGATAAGCTCATGAAAGATTGGTTTAACGTTGGATGGGAATGTCTGGTAGGTGCTTTACGCTAGCCATCGATTGTGGTCCTGCACAGTGTCAGTGAACGCACAACGCCTGGAGTAAAAGCGAAAATTCATCGCTCAAGTGATTTGGTTGTAGTACCATATGGAATGACGAAAGTTCTACAGCCTGTAGTTGTTGTCATCAACTAACTATTTAAGTTTTCATTTCGGTATACTTGCAGTCGGTGAATGACAACAACATACCACAACTTCACTCCAAGCGGGAGAATGAAGCGTGCGTCACTCCCAACTGTATGTGAGTGGATATGTGAATCTTGGAATTTCTTCTCAGTTGAGATGATAATAAAGATCTTCAAACTGGAATTTCCAATCAGATGGATGGAACTGAAGACGATATGATTTACGATGATGTTGACTGTGCCAGTGATGGCGAACACAACAGCAGTAGCAGATATGATGATTTCTATGTAGCGTATAAATAATGTTACTAGCGCTTTTGTATAAAGAAATTGCAAGGAGTGAAATAAGGATTGAGCAATACTTCTATTAATCAAAATCTTCCAGTTTTAATTTCTAATTTGAATACGTTTCTTGATTCATATATATATATATCGTGTAATTACATCCAGAAGTAAAAAAAAATATTCCGGGTATAACGCGCACCTACGGTTTTTGCCCTAAATTTTCGAAAAAAGTGCGCGTTATGTACGAGTAAATACGGTATATATAATTTTTTTTGTTTACTCTAAAAATAATAGTTATAAAAGTTTATCTGAACTTAGTTCGAGTAAACTTATTTCCAGTATAAACTTACAAATCGAATCTTTATTTCATTTTAAAACACAGAGAAAAGAAAAGAATTTACATCTGTTCAACCTTTATAAAAGAAGCTTGTTTATTCGAAGAAAGCATATAAATTGAGACCAGGAGAAAAAAAAATTCAATCTCCTCTCAACTTTCTGAAAACATCTGGAAATAGAAGTTTATCTTCATATTTTATGTCAGTTGAAATAGGAAAATAGAATCAGTAAGAAGTGACTCTGAGAAAATTCCGAATTTCAAAAGCTTGGTGTATCACTTATTTCATAAACTTCTATTTATCTAAATGTGGTAAAATAATTATGTTTAAAAATACATTGTACATTCTTTTTTTTTCATATTATAAAATTTAGAAATTTTATGAATTATGCTTATGATGAAAAATATTTTTATGTGTGAGAAAATAATTTTTATGCATGCTCTGAAGCAGTGAATTTTATAGCGAAAAAAATCCTTCATAAAAAGGTAAGCTAATGTAAGCTCGTATTACTGCAACTGCATCATATCAACGTAATCAAAGAATACACATACAGGGGGAGTCCGAGATACTTGCCAGGGAGAAGACATTAAAACTAAAAAGACCGTGAGGAGTCATTATGACCTCTACCGTAATGAATATATTTCGGTTCGAACAAAAAATTTCTTTGTAAAATAACTTTTAAAAGATATAAAGAAGAAAAATGTTTTATAAATATGTTAAACACATTTAAATAAAAATTCCGGTGCAAAATATTTTTATAAAACTTGAGTAAATTTTCCGGTTGTTTTGTTGTTAAACATGGAAATATTTTTTACCTGATTTTCTGCTATTTGATCGAAGGTTGTTTCACAATATCTATGATTGAGCCATAAACTCACCTGAGAGGCAATGTCGTGTTCCGAAATAACGTTTTATTTGTAACGACTGAAGCATAATTTGACGTTATCGAAGTATTATAATTTTTACATATTTGTTACCAGTTTTCAAAGTATAATCTCCGTGGTGGATTTCTTTAATATTTGCAATATAAATCTATCACGAAGATTACAATTTTAAAACAGTCGTAGTTAATATATAAAAATATAGTCTGTTGTCATCCTATATCTAAAAGTATGAACGCCCTATTACGTCAGTATAATAGGCCTCTAATGACTATTCAGTCATTGAATTTTGTCTACTCTTATTAAATGAAAAATATTTATTTAAGTTATACCTTTTCCTTATCGAAATATAAAAGAACATGCTACCTTATGTTTTGAGTTGTGGCAATTGCAAGTAAAAATGCTGATCACCTATTTCAATTTCATAATCTTATTCACCTCCTTTCAGATACAAACCGAGGCAATCAACTTGAAACTACGATCCTTAATCAACGTGAATCATCTCCGAGGGAAATTTAAATTTTACTCCGATGGAAATTAAATTCCCAGAAAATACATCTGATGTGCTTCGAATTCGGATAGGTAATTTATTTTTAATTACAGTTAATAAACAATACCTTGCAGCTGATAAAAGCAGATGGAATTTTTGTTTCGTAGTTATTGCTGAAATATAAAAATATTCTCTAAACTTAGATACGAATAATAGTGATTTTTATTTAGACATAAATATATTTTGTTTTAAAGGAAAGAGGATTTTGAAAAATGATTTAAGGTTTCATTTTATATTTCAGTTTATAATCAACACCTGCACATTGGCAAAAAATGACTTTCACTTTCATAATTGCTGTTAAATATTTATTTAATTTAGATATCAGTAATTGTGTTTCGCATCTAAAGACTAATGCATAACTCTACGAAGATAAAATAATTTCATAAAGCAATGTAATCTTTTATAAATAAATAAGTTTTGAATTAAAATAGGTAAATTATTCCGTATTAGTGGAATGGTTGACTTAGAAGATTTTTTTATGTAATTAAAATGTACAAGAAAATATAAATGTGTAATTAATTTTATTCTTTGATAAATTACTAGTGGGATTCATCATGAACTAAGAGTGATTTACATTCGGTGAAGTTTTTAATTAGTTTAATGCAGTTTTAAGATCTCACAAGTAATTAATCGTTAAAATGCACCATACGAAGTATTTTTCTCCCTAACACCTTCAAATTTTTCTGTTACGTTAATAGTTTTATTTTTTATATAAATAGGCATCCGTATGTAAGAAAAAACAGAATAATTATAATTTATAATTAACAATATTAAGATAAAAATCTAAAAACTTTGTCCAATATTCGGTAATAATGTCTATAATTTTAGAAATAAAAGATTCATATAAAACGATACATAAAAACGAGTATAAGCGAA
Source organism: Maratus speciosus (assembly GCA_963932465.1). NCBI lineage: Eukaryota > Metazoa > Arthropoda > Arachnida > Araneae > Salticidae > Maratus > Maratus speciosus. Next base: position 195,516,414 of record OZ010793.1, on the reverse strand, counting down.
AATTAAATAAAATTGATAATTAAATGGAGCACTTTTAAATATGTAATAATTACATATGCATTAATGCGTTCACAAAGTCCCGTATTATCCGAACACAACAATTATATAGAAGAATTTCGGGTATTATGGGGTACCAATTACATTTTTATTTGTAAGTCAACGAAAAAAAATTATATACATACAAAGATTTTAAAGAACAGGCTTTGACTATTTCAAACAGTTGAAACAGATCTGCAACAAAATTCAAGCCATATTAGCCGCCAAAATAAAAGAAGACACCGAGATGAACACGATAGAGAATATAAAAGGAAAAGCGCGAGATAAAGAATGGCCGGCTCAAAGAAACTTGCGAAACAATGCAATAAAATTACAAGGATTTTAAAAACACAATACTTTACAAGCTTAGCTGTAAAAATGCATAGTATAAGTTGAAAGGTGAATGAATTATTATAAAAAAATGTTTTACATCTGTTTTATAATATCAGATTTTTGCAATTCTTCGACATTTTAAATATTTAAAAAATTGTGATTTACGAAAATTATGACGCCATAGTAAAAATGAAGATCATTCTCGGATTTAACACAAAAAATGCATAAGAATCAATTAAACATCAGTTCTATTTTCTAGTATCAGACGTTGGATATTTTTTTTTACTTTTTAACTTTGAAATTTACGATTTAAAAAAATCACCTAACGTGATGGTTAAAAATGAATTTCATTTAGGGATTCAGCGCTAAAACATACGCAAGAATCATTTATCAAAAGCTAAAAAACATGACATAACCCCAATTTTGCAGGTTAATGTTAAACTGTTTTAAGAATTTTATGTTTTTTATATCTGCAATATCAGGGTCTCGGCAAATAAGAGCAAACCATCTGTTCATTTCAAGTTGCATTCGGCTAAAGAGAAAAACAATCCCTACAATATACAACATTTTTCTTTCTTTAAGATAATATTTTTACATTACAACAATCAACCAAAATGCAGCAACACTGGTTTCCCTGGCAGAATTTCAATCTTCAAGGATCCTTTCCTTTTTTCATAAACACCCATGAAAATACAAAGTAATTACATATAACCCATTTATAAAATTTACAACTGAGCAATGGAATGGAAAGCCCTCAGAAAAATATCTTACATGTTTATTTCTTAAATAGTAATTCTCTGATCCCTATTTAACAACATTTCCATGCCTCTTATTGCAGTGTTTAAAAAAAGCACATGTGAAATCAGTAGCTCGAAAACTGCAGTGACTGCAGTACTGTTTTCAAAATAGTTTCGAAAAAACTATGATATTATGTTAATTTTAACATTCAGATAATTAGAGTAATTAATAGTTGTAATTGTATTATTATTTTTTAAAGATTTGTATTAATTTCACAAGTATTATGATTACGTTGAATCCGAGGACTTCTAGAATACCCTTTCTTCTCATATTATCTGAGTTTCACTTATTTTGTTGTTTTCTTTGGTAAAGTTGAAATATCTCGAATTTAGATTCATGTTAATTCTCTTGTTTCATACTCGAGCTCTTCATTTATTTAGATAGCAATATCTGGGTGTTTCCTTTTTAAAAATACGAGTCGAAACTAGTCGAATGAAAATCGTTAAATGATTTGATTGACTGAATTTATAAAAAGTAACAAACATAATTAAAATAATTAATCACTATTATATTGGTTACTCTAACTCTTAAAACAAACAATATTTTTAACTAAAGCTTAAATTCAACTTTTCAAATTATTGAAAAAATTAAACTCTACTTCGACACATAATCAGTAACATGCAATTAAGATAATGAAATTATGAAGTTATTAATTGAGGCTTTGAACTTTGGTATTACGCAATGAAAAGTAAGCGAAAATTGCGCCGCTATAGCAAAATTATAATTTTCGTTTTCAACGCAATCTAAAAATAACACCCTTTTTCACCATCGCAAAATTTACATGCATACTTTTCATATTCATATTCACTATTTTAAAAATATTTGAACGTGCATAAATATACTCCCAAACTTGATGTCACAATTATCAGCTATAATTCTGCATGTGAACAATCGCACTATTGACTTTACGTTCCATTCTGAGTGCCGGCGAAATCCAGAAATGTGTCTTTCGACGCATTCGAAATGAAATATTTAGTTTTATCAAAGGACTATCATTTATCATTTTTACTATGACATCATTTTACTCACTGAAGGCCTCTGAAATTAGATTATCAATTTGAGTGTCGGTGGACTGGAAAAAAATATTGAAATGCGGCAGCCTTATGAGTTAAAATGCGTTTATTTAAATCGTAACGTTATTTCCTTTTCATTTTGTTAAAGCTATTTTTAACTGTAATGCGAAAATCGCATCCAAAATATGGTAGTTCTAATATTCCTCTGTAAAATTCGGTTTAAATTAAACAGGTGAAATTTTTGACGACAGTTTCCCGAAAAACTTTTGCTGTACGTTTACCCCCTCATTATAAGTTCAGTCGTCCCCTACATCAAAAACTTGCAGCTTTTAATACTCTTGTTTTCCGTGCACGTAAAATTTGTTCAAATTCTGATTTATTTAATAGTGAAATTAACTATAGAAAAGCAGTTGCCATCGATCGGGTGTTTAGTTTGAATATCATTAACCGCATTTTATCTAAACCTGAGATAATCACCGGTTCTATTCCAGCAAATAAAGATTTAAAAAATATTATTGTCTTACCTTATTTTCCTAAAATCAGTACCCACATTTCTCGTATTCTCAATAGATTTAGTTTTAAAGTTGTTTTCTCTCCAGCCAATAAAATTATTTCTCCAATCTTAAAGATCCTATTGACGATCATAATACAAGGAGCATTTACAGAATTTTTTGTGAGCGCGGCCTCTCTTACATTAAGCAGATGAAGCGTGCACTTAGAACTAGGCTGAAAGAACACCAGATTTACGTTAGAAAGCAGGAAATTGAAATATCTACAATAGCGAAACATTGTTGTAATTCCAACCACCAGTTTAATTATCCAGAGGCAAAAATTATTCAAAAATGCAAATCAGTTTTTGATCTAGACTTTTAAGAAGCTCACTATATTCATAAACATACTTCCACCTTAGTAAATGATATGATCAGAACCCTTTTTCATTCACCAGTGTGGAGAGAGCCTACGCAGTGACCCCTTTTTCAGTTAGTTTTGTTCAATTACGTCATTTCTTTGCGATATATAAACTCTCGCTTCTGCCTTTTCAATCAATCCATAAGCCATTTCTCGGGCTATAACCGAGCGGTTTTCGAACCCATTTTAATTCCTTTTTTTTCCTTACTGATGAAGGGGATCCAGGAATCCTAGAAACGATCATATGGGTATTTTTTAACATTCTGTATGTTATTTGTGCGTAAAACCGTTCTTTAAGATTTTAGCTTTTTATTAAAATTCGCAAAAAGTTTAATCTATGTTTATCAGGTGAAATTGGTTTAGAAACAGAAAAATGTTTTTAGAAAAACAGAACTGAAATACGTTCAGTGTTTAAAAGCTTAATACAAAAAATAAATAATATATATATTTATATATCTTGATTGAAATGTTGTCAAATTAAGTGACAATTTAAGGAAGAATAGATGGATGTTGGCATGTACAAAAACACACATCTAGTTTATTGCTAAATTTTAATTTCCCCTAGTATATTAAGAAAATACCCAAGTGTTATTTATGTTAGAAAAGCCGCCAGAAAGTTTCATGTATTTCAGCATAATTTCTCTTCTGCAGCGTGTCTTTATTTTAGCAGCAGTAAAGTAAAACAAGCGGGTAAGTGTGATCACAGATCACACAGAGTTTCGTTTAATATTCCTTTCAAAACAATTTATCCATTTGCAAAATCTGTTAGTTCCACATTTCGCAACCAGGGGGTGCACTCTATTCTAAGCAAACCTCTATCCGAACGAAACTCCGTTTTACAAACTATCAGTAGATATATAATTCGAGCCCATAACACCGAAGATAGGTAGACACCACCTGGCGGTAAAAATTGCAACTAAAATATGTACGGCTGTGGTACATAACATGAAAGAATGGTCAAAGGAGCGTCGTAAAAGTTAGAAAAGTGCACCTGGGGTGAAAAGTCTGGAGTTTAGAAAAATTGCTAAAAATACAGAAGTTAGAGCCCGGAGGGTTAAATAATATAAGGCTTTATGATTCTTCGTGTGATCGCAAGTATTCTGCTATAAGTATACAAAATTTACCATCTCCAACTTAATTAGGGGCTGAGTTAGAAAAATTGCTTAAAATACACAAGTTAGAGCTCAGAGGAGTAAATTTAAGACTTTTTCAAAATTTTATGATTTTTCTTTTCGTGTGAGGTGTTCAGCTATAAGTATCCAAAATTTCAAATCTTCAACTTAATTAGGGGCTCAGTTAAAAAATAAAAAATAAAAGCTTAAAATACACAAGTTAGAGCCCATAAGGGAAAATAAAATTTTTTTTTCAAAATTTTATGATTTGTCTTTTGATGTGAGGTGTTCAGCTATAAAATCCAAAATTTCAAGTCTTCAACTTAATTAGGGGCTCAGTTAGAAAGAAAAAGCTTAAAATACACAAGTTAGAGGCCAGCGGGGATAAATATAACACTTTTGCAAAATTTTATGATTTGTTGTTTGATATGAGGTATTCAGCTACAAGTATCCAAAATTTCAAGTCTCCATCATGAATAGTTTCTGTGAACGGGCTCTATGACAGACAGGCAGGCAGACAGAGGAGTGAGACGATTAGGCTTCGTCAGATGAATGAAAACCTAACTAGCAAAGGCAAAAGCATTGTAATCAAATCCCTTGAGCTAATTCATAAAGTAAGAATTTGAACATTCTGTAATTTTAGGCGGCGGGAAAAATATGTTTTTCTTCTCATTTTACTTTTTATTTGTTATTGCATTTTCGGTGTAACGATTGTGTTTTAAAATAAAATATGAGATCTTATAGAGGATATGCTGTATGAATTTTCCCATGAAAATTGAGATTTCGAAAGGAAGCAAGCGTGTAAAAGAGCTCAAAATACGACTGTACTTTTATTCTAAACCTTCTTTGAAACGCAAGGTTTTCAATAAAAATGTAGTTCATTACATCGACTTATGATTTGACAGCTTTCGTATTTCATGTGTGCAGTTTCGTTTGTTTTCAGGCCGAAAGAATGGCATTTATAATTGTTATAAAAAGCAGTTAATCTGATAAAATTATAATTGACTGTGATAGCACATGTATGCACCCTGTTTATTGTCTCTCATGCAAACGTCCGTCTTTTTATTCCTTACTACCACTTAATAGTACTGTGAGTGTTACCACTTTTACTGTACTCGCCTTTGACGTAAATTGTTACCCCCTTTCACGATCAGCTCGGGAGAATATGAAATGCACGAATATGTCTACGGTCCAGCTCTAATAAACGTTATAGATAATAGAATATGCAGTCTGAGTTATTTTGTTTTTTTGTAAATTGCTAATCGTAAATATTGTATGTTTTATATGATTGAACTAGACAAATTCTTGGCTCACTGCAGATTATATTCTACACGAAAGAGTATAAATTATGGAAATTTCTTTCAAAGGCAAAAAGTAATTTAACAGAAGATTCAATGGTGATTGTAAACTCAAACCTGTGAGTAAGCCTGCCTAAAATATGTATGTATTTTATTTCGTTATTACAGAAATTCTAACGGCTTCTTAGGCGTTGTTAGATTACTTGATTGCTTTGATGTCGAAGCTCCATGGCATACTTCTCAGCATTATTATTTTCTGAAATTAATTTTTAATTTTTTTCATTAAAAATGGCAAATTGCACTTGTGGAATTGTTTTACTGTTTCTTATTGTTTTCGCATAATGTTTTGTTCTGTGTTTTTATCTGTCTATTATTCTGTGCTAAATATATAATTTCTTTAATTTCCTTTTTACATTTACAGTCATGGAAATTTGCTTTTTGACATTTCTTAGTATTTTCGTCAGAACACAGAGGAATGTCAGATTACAAGAATTGAGATAAAAGAAATGACACATTTTATAAGAGGTTTAAGATAAGCTAATAATCAGAATGAAAAACATGTAATTCTAGGGGCGCAAAACTAACCGATTTTTCCTTCTTGGACATTAGTGATTCGATGTAAGACTATCTATTTGATACAGTTCAATGTACTCCGAATTCTGTAATCGATTTATTTGTATTTCTTAGTTTGTACTTCTTCTTCTTTTGATTTTCTGTTTCGACCTTCAGAATGTTTTAAAGGCGCTGATTCAGCTTAATAAATTTTACTGTGAGTTTCTTATGTTCGGATGTATATTCATGATCATTTGCACTGTAATGTGTTTAGAAAATGTACAGAAATAGAATGTTTAGATTAATTGTTAATGCGTAACGATTGCTTATAATTAGAAAATTTCTTACCGTAGTTTTTCAATTTCTGTTTAAGAAAATTTGTACAGTTTCAATCATATGGACATTGAAGGACTTTTCTAAAATTTAATATTCTGTAAATTTCAGTAACTCAAGAAAAATGTATCACTTACGTCACTACTTTTGCATGAAATTTTTTTTAACAATGTGCTTGGTTCCGCCTGAGAAAAAAATGAAGAATTCTTGACCGGATTTTTTTTATTCGCCTTTAAGGTTTTCTGGAGAATTTTGACTGCGGACGTACTAACGCGATCACTTATAAAATTAGATGATTTACTTCTTTGAGAATTTCATAAAATTACAGTCAGTCAGGGTAACTTTGAACCACGGGGTGTAACTATGCACCACCTCCTATTTTTCAATATTTTTATTCTAAAAGACTAAATAAATTCCAGTACTGTGCTCTGTTGGCAATGTTCTAAACTGGGATTTCTACCCTTTATTTTAGAAAATAAATTAGCAACATTATGCGCAATTTATTGCATCATCTACCTATTTTTTTGAAGTACTGTTTTCAAGTTAATTTTGAATGCTGTTTTGAAGTTGTTGTAATCCAATTAAATTTACATAGTAAGTAACAATATACTCATACTCATTTATCATACATATTATTATCTAAATGTTGTAAATGTGTTAATATTTTGTGGTTATTTATTTATTAATAGTTAATAAAATGTAAAATAAGAAGGCCCTAGCATTTTACCGCATTTTCAGGGTAACTTTGAGCCGGCACAAAGTTACACTGATGCTTATAATTTACTGATTATAGGTGCTACTGTCGAAAATGTCCCATATTTGCATGTATATTTTATATAAATGCCGAAAGTGTGCATTAGATATGACATGTAAATATTTTTACAAATATGTGTAAAATACATAACATTCATTTAGAGGCGTGATTAGGGGCGGAGCTACTCAAATTTGATATTTCATATGTTCGACGTTTTTTATTCTTGTTTGAATAATACTAGTACTTGTATGTATTACTGTAACTATGGATATATTATAGAGTTAAAACATTGAAAATTGTTTTTCACTGTATTTTTATGTTTTATATGAACAACAAACAGGCTTTTTTTATTTCTAAATGTTCATGGTTCTCTTCTTCCACTTTTCTTATGCCTGATATTTGTTGTAATATCATAAATTATACAAATCTTGTGATGTTGGGAAATGTAAATTCGCAGTCTTTACATATCTGAAAACATTTTTTGGTGTTTAAAGTTGTCCTGACTACAATACTTTTTTTATAATTAATTATTTTATATAAAAAAATTATCATATTGTGCAAAGTTACCCTAAATGGCTGGGTAACTTTGAACCTGGCTAAAAATCCATTTTTTATTGATTTTATCCTTATTATTCCTTAATTTTTTATAGTCAAACAATAATTTAGGATGATTTCTTCTCTTTTATGCCCATAGTTGCAACAATATTCTTCAAATAAGAGTTTGGCATATGAAAATAGAGAAAATGCAGATCAAAGTTACACTGATTGACTGTACTTATTTTTCTATTTCCTTTTACTAGTTATTGCCTTAAATGAAATGCAAGAAAAATAGAAGATTTGTTTTACAAATTAGTTTGAAATATGTTTCTCGCTTTTCATATTTTTAGTCCAAGTTATATCAGACTAACATATCATACTAGCACTAACATTGTAAAGAAAGATTAACAAAGTCTAATGAGGTAATTTTTTATCTCCCCGTCCCCACCTTCGTTGTTATCCATTTTATGTTTTCCTTCTAATACGTTTTGAATGTTTTAATACAAGTTTATTACACGTAAGCATTTTTAACTAATAATAATGCAAAAGGTATGCGCTATTGAAGTTGCTCTGCTATTCGTGATGTTTTTTCCCAACAGATTTCATTTCATTAGGATTAGGTTCTATAGCTAGAATACAAAATCTCTCTCTTATGAATATATGTAACTAGTTTTAAAAATGCATGTAAGAAGCACTGTAAAATGTATATGAACTTCGAAAATAAGCATATTTAACTGTCTTCAAAATCTAAACAGATTTTTGAAACGATTTGTTTCTGTAGATTTTATTTGAAGCAATTTTATATAAAAACTGGAAAATAAAATATCGGCTACCGAACTCGGTTGAGAATACACTAACTTTTAGATTTTTTGTTAGTGCAATATATTTAACGAGGTGGAACCAGTGACGCCATTTTATGGAGGCTAAGACTACGTTGCTAATTTCCCATCCATGAAGATTTTAATTTTTTGGAAAGTGTATTTATCCATGTATGTCAAACTAAAAAAAAATTTCAGAAATTTTCTCAATACCTAAAATAAATTGTCGTAATTGGCTAAAACAAAAACTTTAGCATTAATAATCAGTGCCAGCAGAAATCAATAATTTACTGTAAAATCTTGCTGCTACACAGTTTCAAATAAAGACACGATTATGGGCATTTTGGCAATTTTTTTTAAATTTTGATGAAAAAGCATGATAAAAAAAATACTGTTTAAAGACTATTTTTTTTATTTTAAAATAATATAGAAACCCAAATAAGAAAGTTGAGATTTTCTGAAATTTTAAGACATTAAAAAATTAAGGCATTTGGAAAATGCCGTATTACAACAGAATTAAACTGATTCAATAACTTTGTAGTATGTTTGAAATAAAAGAACCACCAATAGTGCACAGGAATTCATGCAAAAGTTTTTTGTTTGTTTTATTACTAAATTTTGAAACTTAAATAAAATAATAAAAGTACACGTGTAGTAACTGTAACACGTGTGTAACTGTGTGCACATGTCAAAGTACACTGACTATAATACTGTATTTCATACATCTTTTCAATGATAAGCAATTTTTTTTTTAAAGCGGTATCCAAACGCACGTTTCTTTAATTGTCTCATTTATACTCTTTTTCTTTTGATGGTATTTTTTTACATAAATTATATTAAATAAAACAGTTATGTTGTAAGAAATTATGCAACAACAGTTTGAAAACTTAAACAAAAATCTATTTTCTTAGAAATAAGTTATTACTCTTTTCTTATATAAAAATAGCAAATAAAGCCTCTGTGCAAGAATATTAAAAGGAAGAAAACGAACATTTAAAAATGCACAAATAATCTACAAAAAAGCAGCACATAGCTGTTTCGAATCAACCATTCTTCGTCAGTGTGACAGAGAGCAATGTACAGCGTGCTATAAAAGCAAAACTTGGCATAATGACAGAGAAACGGGCGCTTTTTTGTGTAGTATTTGTGTATTTTCAAACGTTGGTTTTCTGTCTTTTCTTACATGTTTTAAATCCGAATTGCGCTCTTCCTAAAAGTGTACTCAGACAGCTGTATTTTCATTTTAACAAAGTTTTATAAAATCACTGAACATGTAAAAAAGTTTTAGTCTAATTCGTTTGCAGGATTATTTGTGACCAATAAAAGGAAAAACAATCAATATTTGTGTTTTTCTACGTATAATACGCATGAACTTGTTACAGGAGTACTTCACCTTGAAATTTAGAAAATCAATCACTATGTATCAGTCTAAATGAATTTAAAAAAAGTGATAGCATTAAAGATGCGGATCATTCAAACAAACCACTGGTGACACTAGATACTGTTCAAGTAATCCGAAAATCTGTTACTTTTATACGGAAATCATTAACTCTAAGAATTTGTTGTTAACTCGCCATTTTCCATTCTACTATTTAGAAAATTCTACGTTATTATTTAAACAATCGTCTGTATCACATTCAACTGTCATAGACTAGAAATTTACAACGATTCTGTTCTGTTCAGTAAGGCATGTGTTACGATTTGCTGAAAAATGAAAATTAATGCGAGTGAAATCCTACTGCAACTGTTTTAATACAAATAGACGATCACAAATAATGATTTTGTTTTGCATCTGTAGAAATCCTCCTATAAGCATAAGGTCACCTGAACACAAGGTATTTTGACTTCTTTCTCAGCTATATACAGAGATTTTAGTATCTTGTACATTAGGGCTGTCCAACTGGCGGCCCGCCAACTTCTTATTCAGCATATTTCTTTTTTCAAACCGAGGTCTCCAAAGTTTCCTCTTGATCGCTCTTTCACTCCTTTCATTGTATTGGGAGAAAAAGGTACATGACATCTGCAGGTCAAGGTCAAGCAGTCCTACCCTGCACGCTGGTGTTCAAACAAATTCCTAGAAATATACTCTGTTTAAAGTTACTGATTTTTGCACACACATTAATTTTTTCCGCCAAAAAGGCGCTTTTCCTTGATTAGTAAACCCTGTATCCAGCTATCCCTGGTTGCTACGCAACGGCTGCAATTCGGCTGACGTAGCTGGGGAGACAGGGAGGGAAGAGAGAAACATCTCAGAAGCAAAACCTGCCCGCAGTTGGTTAAACGCTGACACTGCGGCCTTTGTTGATTTCGGAAAACAAATTGAGAGCTTGCGCTCGTCAACTCTCCGCTCCTTTTAATTGATGATCTTGATCTGACTGGTTGCGACGAATATTAGGTTTTCAGATAAGGTTGCAGATTTTGGATATGAAGTAAACCTCTCTTGTACCGTAGCTATATTTTATGGGAACGTGTGAAAACTAATTTTATTATTGATTGTGAATATTTCATCTTTCAACGATGAGTAAGAAACGGAAGATAGACAGTGAGAATTGAGTGTTCCAGGACTGCTGGGAAACGCAGTATTTCATCACGAATAGAAACGGCAAACTCCAGTGCTTGATTTGTTTGCAAGTTGTGGCTATGCGCAAAGAATATAATGTCAAAAGGCATTACGCGAGTCTTCACGAAGGGAGCCACAATAAATATCAAGGGGAAGCAAGATCTCTGATAGTTTCAGAACTGAAATCATAACTGCAAAAACAAACTGGGATGATTACTGAAGTAAAATATGATCAGTACAATGCTTTACATGCTTCGTATGCAATTTCACTTGAGCTTGCTAAAGCGAAAAAAACCTTGCACTGATGGCGTCGTTGTTAGAAAGTGTGCTGTAGAAATGGCAAAAGCATTTGGTGATAGCAAAATGGCTAAGCATTTTCATTCAGTTCCAGCTTCTCATCAGACCGTCCAACGAAAAGTTGCCGAACTGGTTGACCATATACAACAGAAATTGTCCTGCGAGATTGAAAAATGCTGCTATTTATCCTTATGTATCGACGAGAGTACAGATAAGTCGGACGTTAGTCAACTCTTGATTTTCATTCGCATTGCTAACGAAGACTTTGAGATCAAAGAGGAGCTCCTTACCATGTGTTCTCTTCACTCCACAACAAAGGGTATGGACATATTTGAAGAAGTGATGAAAGCGGTCAACAGTGTCGGAGGTTTTGAAAAGTGTTCCGTCCTAGCTACAGACGGTGCAAAGGCAAAGGTAGGCCCAAAGATAGGATTGATTGAATGTTTGAGAGAAAATGGAATGAAATGCCCAGCACTTCAATGCATCATTCACCAGCATGCTTTATGCGGGAAATCGGTGAAGCAAACTGAAACCCTCCATAAAGTTGTGAAAGTCATCAACATGATCAGAGGCGGCAACAGGGCTCTTATGCATCGGCAGTTCCGTAACTTTTTGGATGAAATTGAAGCAGAATACGGAGACCTGCTTATGTACAATCAAGTTAGGTGACTTAGTGCCGGAAACTGCCTCAAGAGATTTTTCGAGTTGAGGAAAGATATCCCTCTTTTCCTTCACCAGTTTTCTCCATCAGAAAACATTGAACAAGAACTTTTAAGCATGGATTTTTCACGTCACCTGGCATTTATAACTGATATTACTGGCCACCTCAACAATGTGAACTTAAAACTACAAGGAAGAGGCCAAATGGTGTCTGACCTAATGACACACATCAATGGATTTAGAAAGAAGCTGGAAATTTTCCATGCAAATTTGGGAATCGCTTCGCCAGCTGCAGTCGTTTGGCGTCAGAGTGTGAGGAAGTGCTGGATTTTTCTGAATTTTGCCCAGATTTGCAGACTATTATTGATGAATTCAACACGAGATTTTCAGATTTTGAGAGCATCAAGCATGACGTGGCTCTGTTTAGTAATCCAGTCACAGCAAGCATTGAAGAACAACCGGCCAACCTACAATTAGAACTCTGTGATCTCCAGGCTGACCCATTCTTTGAAACAAGAACCGAAAGGAGGCTCGAGTTCTTCAAGTTGCTTCCAACTGAACGGTTTCCAAATCTGCGTGACTTAGGACTGAAAATAACTTCCATGTTTGGGAGCACATATTTATGCGAAAGTGCATTTTCGGCTATGAAATTTATCAAGAATCGTCATAGGAACTCTCTCTCCGACAGTTCATTGTTAGACTCTCTTCGGCTGGCAATGACAAACATAGATGCTGAGATTCCTGCCCTTGTAAAGAAGGCTGATCGGCCTCAGTTTTCCCATTAATATGCAAGCAAATTGTCTTATAATCCTTTTGTTCTATTGTTTTATAATTAATAATTAAATTATTAATTGTTATTGTAAAAGAGGTAAGAAGTTATTGTTCAACTTTTTTCAAACTGCGGCCCGCCAGGTGATCAGTGACCGGAATTATGGACCGTGGGCTTTTTGCAGTTGGACAGCCCTGCTGTACATCATTCAAAGTCAAACATTCGTTTTATCCAGTTTTGCACTAATTATAATTCTTGCATTTAGTTTGATCAAATTCGTTACTCTGACCGTTACGACAAATTCATAATGACAAAATCTCCCAGTGATTTTTTCAACAATTAATCTATTCATTAATCATTTTTACAGAAGCTAATTTATTACAACGAACAACGATGACTAAAATTTTATGGAAGTATTCTGGTTAGAATAAATGGGTTGACTTCTTTCAAACAAAACTTTCATTTGATAGATAAATGCGTTTACTCGGGAGTAAACGATCGTTTAATGTTTGAGGTACCTCATCAGTTTCCTTTATCCAGTGAATAAAAGTCAAAATGTTGTATCAAGGAAAATAATCTTCTACAGAAATAACTTTAAATTATCGGTAGGAAATATTGATTGAGAGGTATATGTTTTTAAATTGTAAGCTGCACGTAAGAGGTTTCAGAAATTGAATGTTAGTTAGTACGTGCACTTTTATGCTTTCATGATAATTAAACATGTATTGCAAAAATTACAACGACAATATGTGCAAATTTGACGTAATTATAATTTTGTTGTAATATTACTACCAAATGCTTTTGAATACTGCCATTAATATTCTATATATTTTAAACCATCTATGTAGCTTAATCTGCTGAAATACATATATTATGTTTGTGTATTGGAACAAGAAGATATTGTATTTAATGTACTGTTAAAGACACCAATAAAAGTTTCTTGTTATGTAAACATATTTACAATAAATTTATGTTAAAATGTGTTTTCTTAAAATTTAAAAGACAGGGAATATTTTTTTTTTGAGATTTAGAAACCCCTTGAGGAAGAACTAAGCAAATATAAATAAATAAGTAAATAAATTAGAAATAAGTACATAAATTATAAGAAGAAAATTATATAAATAAAAATAAATCTCTCTAGGTTTCAAGAACTGTTTCTAGAGTGATTTTCGAATTTGGAACAAAATGTATTTACGTTAATTTTATGATTTCAAAGAAACTCTGGTTCGAGGTGGCACAAATTTGGAAATCAACAAAACTAATAAAGTAAATAGTTAACCACTACTCGCTTATACAATTTTTGCCACTTCAGATAACTGGCATAACGATACGATGGAGTTTTGCATATTTTTTCTCTTTATTAAAAAGACAGGCTTTGTCATCAATGCTTCATCAAAATTGCATTTTTAAACCAGTAAAATTAGCTCAAAACAGGACCGTTTTATACAATAATTAGCGGAAAACTGGAAATCGTTTTAATCACTTCCTTTTACATCCAAATGAAGGGATTTGAAGTTTATCCCATTTGTTTCTAGTGAGCTTCAGACGTGGCACCACAAAAACCTAAAAATTTGCGGACTTTTTCCTGTATTTCGTAAATAACTCAAAAACCGTTCACTCTACAGAAGCAGTCTTAGTTTTATAAATTGAAGAGCACAACATTCTGCGTCGATTAAGTACCACAGACTAAAAATTACACCAAGCGAGATATGATAGATCAAAAAAGTGCTTTTTTCTTATTTTTTCTTAAAAACGTATAAAATTGGTTTTTTGCTGAACAATTATCGGTTAAATAAATCAATTCACTTACAAAACCGTAGACGTGCATAAATTGTCGAACTGTACTGTTTGATTAATAACTTCAAAATTTAATTACATCAATATGGGAATTCCATCAACATTTCTAACAGATGATTACACTTGAAATGCAACCGATGTCCCCAAATTAATTTTAATTCTGTCCTTCGTAAGGAAATTATTTTTTGAGGAGCATAAATGATTATGTTTGGAAAATTCTATGAAATGATGAATTTAAGGGTTAGGTAATTTAAAAATGAAAGAATTGAATGTGTACTTAAAAAAATTATGTATTTTATAAAATATTAGAGCACAATATAATAATAACAGAAAATCAAGAATATCAATTTATTTAAAAAAATAGTAGGTAAGCAATGGTAATAAAATTAACGCAAGTAACTTGAAGGAAATACAGGAAAATCGAGCGTAGAGAGTTTTTTTTTTTGCAGGACCTTGATCTACCCATTCTTCTTCCAACTGTACATGTAATGCTTCCCCGTCCATATCTACGTTTTCATCATATCCGATTTGTGAGTCTTCTCCTTCTACGGTATTTGTGCACGACGTACCTTTACAGTAGTAACATATGATTGAAACTTAAACCCCGTTATTTCTACAAGAACATAAACCGCCTTTTCAATCCTTTGCCCATTTGCATGACAGAGTGTTTAGGAGCTCTGGTTGTGCAGCTACATCGTTTGTGGTGACTGGAAGTATACCATGCCTGAATGTCTTCCAACCACAATCACTGGGATTCATCACCCTTCCATTCCTGCTGTTGATCTAAAGAAAAGCCCTGTATGAATATTGTTTGGCTGCATATTCAGTTGACGGCAGAGAAGTGAGATTAAATTTGGCCTTCATAAGGTGTTTTTCAAATGTGTTGTATCGCAATTTGTGCAGGGTTGTGGATTCGTCGTACTGGGGATTGTAAAATGTGGCAATAAATTTATTCCCCGCAAAATTTACCTCCTGAGGAGTAGCATATTGATTATTAAAGACAGTTGGAACATCCTGTAGGTGGGCATGATTTTCCAAAAGCATAACGAATTTCAGTTTGCCCTGCCTGAAGAAGGCCGATGTACAATCACAGCCACTAAAAGCATGTAGGAATAGGATGCTATTCTTCACAATCGGCGAGTACTTGAAACTTAATGATGAATAGAAAACATTGCCTGACTGTCCTTTCCCAGGTTTGAAGAAGTATATCATGGATGAGTTGGGAGCAAATGCAGTCAAAATCACAAGCAGATCAATATCTTCCTCAACTATTATGACACGTTCTGACTGCTGATCAAGTTGAATGGCTTCCATCACGATTCTAGTATTTACATCCTCAACAGTTGGTTTTTCTGTAAAATTGTGTTGCTCCAGTTTTTCAATGAGCATTGTTATTAAACGACGTTTATTACCTTCATTTGCATGGCTCTTTTTGCATTGTGAGAGTTGTATTTTCGTCAAAGTCAACACTTGCTGCAATGTATTTATTTTTTTGTTTGACGGAAGCGCTCAGCAGACTTGGTGCCACGTTCTGGCTATTTTTCTGGATAATCGTCAAATACAACGATTGCAGTTTTACCGTAGTTGTTTTTTTCAAATATCCAATGTACTTTGAAATAATTGACGAGAACTTTCCTTTTAACTCCCAACTCACTCGATGAAGGAGGATGCCGCCATCAATCGCATGGAGAATTTGTATGGTTTTTTCTAAATTATCAAGAGGAGTGAACAAATTATAAAATACCAACTTTCGCGTTTTCCTCATCCCAAAGTTACCAACCAGAGAAATATAATCACTCATGCACCTCAAAAAATAATTTACTTACAAAGAATAGAATTAAAATTAATTTGGGGACGTCGGTTGCATTTCAAGTGTAATCATGTGTTGGAAATGTTGGTGAAATACCCATATTGATGTAATTAAATTTTGAAATTGTTGTTAAAACCGTACAATTCGGCAATGTATGCAGTTATACTGTTTTGTAAGGGAAATGATTCATTTAACCGATAATTGGTACGTAAAAAAACAATTTTATGAGTATTTTAATAAAATTAGGAAAAATGCACTTTTTGGATCTATCATATATCACTTATTATTGGTATAATTTTTAGTCTGTGGTTCTTAATCGACGCAGAATTTTGTGCTCTATAATTTATAAACTTGGAGTGTTTCAGTATAGTAAACAGTTTTTGAGTTATTTACGAAATACTGAAAAATGTCCGAAAATTTTGTGGGTTTTGTGTTCTAAAGGTCACCAGGTAAAATGGGACAAACTTCAAATCCCTTCATTTGGATGGAAAACAAAGTGATTAAAACAATTTCTTGGTTTCCGAGAATTTTCGGTCAGTAAAATCCTATTTTTACTGGCCTAATTTGCAAATTTTAAAAATTTGTCATTGAAACAAATTCGCTTTGAAAGAATGTTTTATTTATACAATGTCTTTATCAACATCTTCGCGACGAGCGTCTTTTAAAGAAATTTTAATATTTTATCACTGATTTTTTAAAACAGAAATTTTTGCCTAATTGAATCAAAGAAATACTCTGATTGAGTAGCGCAAAATTTACAAAATAAAATAACTGATGGAAATAATAAACGATTCTGAGCACCTTATTCGCCCCGTATACGTGAACGCTCGTCCCGAAGTGGTTAATCATTTTTAAATGAAGCCAATTCATCACAAAGAATAATAATTACTAAAGCCTCCTGGAAATGCTCTTCTTAAAATAAATGGGTTCTCGGTTTTTCTTCGAAAAAAACTTTCATTTTATAGATAAATGTGTTTACTCAAGAATATTAGACCATCGAACATATTCGATACCTGCGAAATCACTTTTATGCAACGAATAAAAGCCAAAATTTTGTATCAATGAAAATATTCATTCAAAATTATTTTAGATTTTTTTTTTTTTTTTTGAGGGGGCGGGAATAGTCCTATGTTTAAAAACTATATGTAACTATTCAAATCACAAAGTTAAGAATTATTGAAAACAACAGACGTGTCATTTACTGAAATATAACAAATATACTTATTTTCCGAACTATTAATATGTCAGTAGGAAAAGAAAAATATTTGAAAGCGTTTGAAAAACTTCGTATTACAGTTGGATGAAATAAAATGTAGAACTTCCTAATGATTTTTATTGTTTGTTTTAACTTATTGTAAAATTAACTTATTATCATTTAAATAAGAAAATATATATGTGCTAAAAGTTGCATTAAAATTCTTATAAATTGCATATAAATGCATACTAAAGAATACCTTTTAATAAACAGGCTTACTAGTTTCATAAACTATTTCGATAAATTAAATAATAACTATGCTAGAAGTGATTATATTACACATTAAGACTTTAATAACTATACCTGCTAGTTTTGTACACACAATCGTTGACGTTCTTAAGATCAGTAATTATATAATAAACCACAAGGCTGGCCATTAAAATTGCAACATTACGAAAGAAAGGTAATACAAAAAATACATTTAATGTACATAAACAGTAGGGCATGAAAACAATATGATTAAATTTGTAAGCAGTTTGGGGGTTTATAAGGGAGCGAAATTAGTAGAGACAGCTGCTCCTCCTATCAGGTAAAACGACCCTTACCCGGTTAAGTACGGAGTCGATCTGCGCTTGGATGCATTGTCAAGGGAAACTGCTGTAATGGTCGCCGTGCTGACAGTCCACGCTACTGCAAACGTCGTCGCACCGTACGAACGCATACTGGGCGCGCTGCAAACATGCCCATTTCCTAACTAATGGTCCGTGATGTGGTTGTACGGTTTTGTAGCGCCGACCTCATAATATATCTGTCCTCTCGGGCGTTCGTCATGGGAGGACGTTGAGATTCTGCATACTGCTCATTATGACCCTTAGCAACCTATTGATTTCATATTCGCATGACAGTGGTTCAATTTCAACCAGTGCGACGGGCGATATCACGGAACGATAACAGACACTCTGGATAGGCAACGACTCTGCCTCTATCGAATTCTGACACTTGTTGTTAAGCATTTTTTCTTCTTATTTGAGGCATAACACGATATTCTGAGCAAACGCCGACCTTACAAAGCGCTTTTCGAATGAGAAACCCACTACGCAACTTTTTTTTATGCTGTGTGTCAGATATCGTTTCTCCCGCTTGCTTTGTCTAAATCCGCTGAAATACGTATTATTTGCATGTTCCAACCTCTTCTTCCTTTCATCTGATTTTGAAGTTCATCAGATGAATCCTTCCTGGTGTTGCAATTTTAATGGCCAGCAGTGTATTTTAGAAATCAATTTGAAAAATGAATTTGAATTACACTCCTAGCTATCACATGATCAATATAGGCTGGTTTCTACCATTTGCCGATCTACCATGTGATCAAGGTAGGAATATAAGTAAACGAGTTGATGCAGTCCCGCAATCAGTCTGATACGTTGCCTGCGATTAATGTAAACATAGATGCAAATGTTTATGTTTAAACGTAATGTCAATAAGTTTCAAGAGAAACATTACAACACTTTTTTAAAAAATAGTTTATTTAATTGGAACTGTTCTTGAGAAAGTGATGAAACTAGTAGGTCTATTTATTAAACCCTTTATGGGTAATGTAATCACTTACAGCATACTTATTCTTATTTAATTTATAATTTATAGGTTCAGAAAAGTAGTAATTACATATTTATCAGTTAAAGAATGGAATACATGTTTAAAATAAAACAAATTAACTAACTGGCAAAGTATTTTACGCAAACATCTGTTTTTTATTTTATTACCATAAATGTTGAATCATACATGAAGTGATAATGGTAAATATGTGAAAATATACTACTGTTACTGCAGGCAGATATTAACAAAATATAATTTTTTGAGACAAAATATTTGTCAGTTTAAATCATAAAATATCATAGAAGATAGGACAATTACAGGCAAAACTGTAATGGAAGGAATACTAGCGTCTCTACTGACAAGTGGAAAATGTAACAAGATTCCGAAATTAAAATTATGTATAATGCTAGTAAGTACAGAACTTGTGTGGAAATATAAATTATTTGAAAACAACGTTTAAACACACAATAAAATAAGTTTATTCGATCAGACGTATACCTTTCGTGAGTACTAGGATTTTTAAAGTTTTTTACACTGAGGATGTGAGTCCTAGTACTCACGAAACGTATACGTCTGATCAAATCAACTTATTTTATTGTGTGTTTAAACGTTGTTTTCAAATAATTTATGTATAATGCTGTCTATGCACTATTCTTTTCTCTTTGAGACGGACGATTCTCTTTAAATTGACCACTGATGTGTTCCTTTAGTTCTTTTGTAAACGACTTTATTTTTATTCTTTCGTTTCTTTATTATTATCAACATTTTTTTTTTCAGAATTTGTTTTTTTAGTATGCCTATATATTAACATATGTCGGGCAGAATCTTGACTGCATGTAAATCGGAATAGAAAACTTTTGTTTTCCGCTTTTCCTACAAAACTGAAAACGCACACATGAAGCATTTAACCCTTAACTGGTGAGTTGGGTGTTTTGCATCCGAGGGAAATTGCATATGGGCTCTTTTATGTTTATATTAACACCCGTTATCCCCATGGTCGGAAAATGTAATTAAAAACATTCAGATATTAAGAAGTGATGTGAAAATGTAAAATAAAAATCGGACATTTTAGTTTTTATAAGGAAAAGAATCCAAGAATTATTTTAATCTCTATTTAATGTTGAAATTACTGGGATGTTCGAATGTATATAAAAAAAAATAAGTATTAAAAAATATTGGCTATAAGGTATCTTTTTTTATGTTTGCAATAAACAGAAAATTACAAACTTATCACAATACTGTCAATTTTTCAGACACGAAATTGTATTACGAAAATGTGATTTTAACCAGACAGTTTTAAAAAGGAAAACAAATGCGATTATAATGCAATTTAAGTGAATGATATTAACTATCTGATTAAAATCGTTGACATATTGTGATTTAATTCAACAAAATAAACATTAAATTTATTGAATTTATTAAGTTTATTGATCTGGTAAAATTATGTTGATGTCATTTATTTCTTTTGTAACACGTTTTTTTTAAAAGAAAAACTACAATCGTTATAAAAGAAAGCAGCAAAATTTTTTTTACTTATTTCTTATCATCCTATATCTATATTCGTCGTGTCGATATTCCACATCGTGCTCTATTAATCCATTTCGATGATAGGGAAATTTTTTCGAAGAATTATGTCCGAATCCAGTACAATGACATTGGCGAGCTTAGAGTAACTAACCTCACTGGCATTGCAATTTTCGGACTGATACTGTATGTAAAACATCTCCTGGTCGCAATCCAGTATAAATTTTGTAAAATTATAAAATCCCGTACCAACTGTAGACATTCATATCACAGACAACTATTCTCCAGCTGCCACCTCGATTTGAAATAATAAATACACTGTGTTTCCTCTTCGGGACGCTGCAGACGATAATTTCGGAGCAGATGTTTTATTTTATTTGTCCCCGTAGATTTGTAAGTCGAATGCGTAATACATTTATGAGAATATCTCTAATTAAACTTTTCTGCTTGAATATATTTTTTGTGCATTTCCTTTTTGCTTTCAATCAGTTTCAAAATAATTCAAGATAAAAATAGTTGTAAAGGTTCTTTTTTATAAATTATAAAAATGATATTTGTCATACTTAAGGAATATGAAATAAAACATTATATAATTTTTTAGAGTATATAAAATCAAATTAATGGACAATAATGCAAGGCCTTTTTAAAATGTTATAGTTTGTATCACGTGTAATAAATACAAAATGTGTTCCTACAAAAAAGAAAAAAAATAATAAAGGTTATCGGGGAAAGAAAGGCTTTTCTTTATAATCATTTATTTTTATAATTTCCTGTACATAAAACACCTCACAAAATAGTAATTTTTTTTTAAATATTTCTGGGAAAAATGAACGTATGAATAAATATGGCATGCGTTTTGCTTATTTGTACATTTTATTATATATTCAGAAACTGTTAAATTTATTTTAAAAAATCAGAAACAAATAACAACATTTATTTTAAACGAGTCATTTAAATTAGTTAAACATTAACAGAAAAGGAAAATATTAATGAAAGTATAAAAGTGACTTTATTTATTATAATAAAGTATAGTACAAAATTAATCCGATCCAAGCTCCTAAATGCACTAAGACGACCTGTTTAAAATATTTATCTTCATTTTCAAAGAATTTTGTAATTCACACTGTGACTATACAATATGGATGTGTTTCTCATATATGTGACGTGACGTGCGTTACATGCAGTCACATAACAGAGACGTCATATTTATTGTTTTACTTACACTGCAAAAAAAAAGATTATTACTACGCTGAATTTAGTTTTAAGAAATAGCAAAAGAAGTTTAAATAAGCACTATTTTTATTGTCAGTCCCAAATTAATTTCATCATAAACAGATTAGGATAAGATTAAAAAAAGATATATAGTGAATAGCAATATTATATATTATTTGGGCTTTATATCTCTTTGAACTTTTATGGTATACACATTCCTACTTTTCTATTATATACAGCTATACACAACAAAGCCCTACCTTGTATAGTTTTTTACAAAGTCTTGCTATTCTTTAAACAACGATTTTTTAATAATACATTTAACAATTCATATATTTATTGTACAGAACCCCCTGAGCGCGAGTAATTCTCGCACTTGTCGGGTTTTTTTTTCAGATAAGATGTTTCCAAGTTATCCTGTCCATCGCATACTACTTCCGTGAGAGATGCTCTAAGAACCGGCCATAGCTCCATCATTTTTCATTATTTGTGTACACCAAATTTTTAAATAAACTTTAAGACTGAAGTGTTCAAACGTACTGTTGTAGAAAAAAATGAAAAATGTCCTCTGATCGGAGGTCGTGACTGGAGGTAATCTTTTAAATTGAGATTTACTTATTTCCTCCAACGGCATAAAAAACGTTGAAACATTTACATGGAAGCACCATGGTCGTGAACAAATTTGTCGTGAACAGAAAAGATTTATTAGGAGTGTAGAACATTTTTCATTAGTCAATATAATTTTTATTTTATAAAATTGTTATATCTGTTCTGTGTATTGAAAATTGTTGTATAATATTAACTGATATATAATTTAAAATGTATATTGCTATATAACATGCATGTAAGTACAGGGTGATTATAATTAAAGTTTAAGTTTCAAAACGCTCTAAAAAACGAACCACTGATTAGAATGACGTAAAATTCAACGGCGTATTATTGAAGAAGGGAGAATGAATATGAACCAAAAGAATAAAATAGTTCCACATTTTAGTGACAGATGGCGCTGTAAGCGTCAGAATATGTAAATTAAAATACCTGACATGCGCACGGCCATTTCAGGTGTTATAAAAGCTTTGGGTAAACGGCGTTTCCTCATTTCCTGTCTCAGACGTTTGCCATGAGTGTCTCAATGAAGGACCGCGCTCTGCTTGTCAAATTTTCTTACGAGAACGGTTATTCTGCACCAGGAGCTCAGCAGAAGTTCTGGACCCTCAAGTGTATGAAAAAAGGCATTGGACCGATGACTGTCATGGGTCTGGTGAAAATGATGAAAAATTTCGAAAATACAGGTTCGTTTGATGTACGGTCTGGTGGAGGAAGGAAAAGATGTGATTCGGCGGTATTTAAAGTGCCTACAGCAGTTCAGGAGGAGTCGAGCGGTGGTGTGTAACCATGCAGCGCACGGAGAATTGCCTGAACATTCGAAGGCCTGTGAGCACGGTGCGTAACATTCTATGAAACATCCTGCAATGCTATCCGTGCAAAATTTGCCATGCGCAGGAGTTGTTTCCTTCTGACTTGCCGCCAAGGGAGGGTTTTGCTTTGGAATTTCTTGCTCGCATGGAAGTGGACAATGTTTGGCCGTGGAAAATTCTGTGGACAGACGAAGCCCATTTCCATCTGACGGGATATGTCAATAGACAGAAAATCCACTCGCATCGAACCCAGTACCACTTCATCCTGCAAAGGGCATTGTGTGGTGAGGATTTACGGCATCATTTATCGTAGGGCCATATTTTTTCGAGGAGACGGGTGTTTTCCGTCCTGTTACCGTTACTGTCAAGGGTCAGCGCTATGAGTCTCTTTTGCGTAATGACGTCATTCCAGCTCTGCAACAGCGTGGATGTCGGATAGTATCAGTTTTATGCATGATGGCGTTCTCCGCACATTGAAAATCGAGTGAAGCATTTCGGAAATGCTATAATTATCAGTCGTTATTTTCCTACAGCCTGGCTGGCCCGATCACCTGATATTAATCCGTGTGATTTCTGGCTGTGGGGTTATCTGAAAGATATTGTGTTCAGTTCTCCGATTGCCGACGTAGCTGAATTGAAGACACGCATTGCGCAACACACCCGGTGACCCCGATGACACTTTGATCGGTTGTGAAACATGCTGTTTCCCGATTTAATCTTGTTGCACACAACGGTGGACAGCATATTGAACATGTTTTGCGCCAGTCTCGCAAAACTTAAAAACCTATTGGGTGGATGCTTTTTATGCGGTTTTGGGTCTTAGGACAGTTAAAAACCAATTTGATGGATGCTTTGTATGCGGTTTTTGGCCTCAGGACAATTAAAAACCGATTGGATGGATGCTTTTTATGCGTATTTTGGCCTCAGGACAATTAAAACCTGATTTTTCCCATCTGATGTGATACGACCTTGCCGTGGTGGATGGGCTTTCATGACCAACAGTATCACACCTGTACAGTCATGGACATTGGACAGTACAGTTGTTTAGCCTTAGCCGTTGTTTTACGATATGTCAATTCTAGTCGAAATTCTGACGCGTACAGCGCCATCTGTCATTAAAAATTTGAACTTTTTTTCTTTCGGTTCATGTTCTTTCCTCCTTCTTCAATAATGGCCCCACCAGTGGCTGAGAGGTTCTGCTCTCGAAGCTGGTAGATGGGAGGTGCTGGGTTCGAACCCAATCGCGCCCGTCGGCCTAATCGTTTGGAGTTTTCGTGGTTTTCTTCGAACCTTGGATTTCCAAGCGTTAATACGGATTAGGTTCCCTTAGAAAGACCCCCACGAAGGGCCTATATCCCTCGTGCAGATAATTGGCCGTCATAAATACAACCAACCAACCTTCTTCAATAATACGCCATTCAATTTTGACGTCATTCTAATCAGTGGTTCGTTTTTAGAACGTTTTGAAACTTAAAATTTAGTTATAATCACCCTGCATATTACGTGAGTAGTGTAAGTTTATATAGTAATATTCCTCAGGAAGATAATTTTCAATATCAAAAGATATATTAGTCTTAACTACTCAAATAATTTACCAATAAGGCTATTCGTACGTAAAGTCATTCGTGATTTAAGAATAGAAAAAACTGTTATCGCATCCCCTAGAATCTATAAAATTATCCAAATCCTAATTTTAATAAATGGCAGTTAAAATTCTAGTGCTCAATTCACCTTGAGTTAAATAATTAAATACCTATAAACAGTACAAATACCTTTACAAGAATTACTTTCAAGTGCATAGATGTACTTTATATTTAAAATACATTAGAAAAAAAACCCAGAACGTTTTCAACCTTCACAAGGCCGTTGTCAGTGGGATTTAAGTGTTATTTTCTTTTCGGTTATTCGAGAATTGTCTAAAATAAACTTATTTCAATTTAAAAGTTGTACGTCAGGTGAGATGTCAGATAAAGTTATTCAATTTTTCAACAAAACGAGCTTTCATTTTTTATGCAGCAAATTTCTCCATACTCAATGGATATCGTACGATAATGCATCGTTACAAGCTCTATCGTTATTGGTGATTATTTCAATTGATTCTCTTACAATTGCTTCCTCATAATTATTTGTACGGAATATAATTTTCGATCTATTAAAATCTGTTTTTATAGGTTGAGTTTGAGCTAATCTTGATAATGCAGTATTCAATCTGATGTCTGCTTCATCATAATTTTATTCAAAATCTTTCGAAATCGGCGTCTGAAGCATTTATTGCAACCCAGCAAATTTAATAAGATAAGACGATTTCTCTGTGGAGTTCTTAATATTTATTGTTCTGCTTAAGTATATCGCAGATAAGACTAACCATCATTTTCTTTTGCATATCAATGAACTTTTCATTAAGATTTGCTGAGAGAAACAACAGGTAAGTGGCAGTAAAATTATTTTTAAGTTAAATTTTTCTACAAATTGCCGTTCTACGACATGAAGAAATATAATTTTAATAACTTTTTGCTGTAATTAAATTTTATGTATTGCTTTCGGTAATAGCGAGTGGTTTTTATATTACAAAAAGAATGTTCCAGATGTAAAATTGCACTTAAAAAGCTGATGTTTTTTAAATAAAGTTATTCAGATAATGGGACAATTTCGCCAACAGGTGAGTTTATAAAGAACAAACTGTTAGTTATACATTAATAAAATATTTTCGCTACAATAGATTTCTTACGTTATTTGTTGTTCATGCCAATTTAAAAACAGCATGATTGCCGGAACGCCATTAAATTTGATGACAGATGATGCTTATCATTTTAATGCGAATATTTTATTTACATTGCCTCATTTATTTTTCTGGTATAAAATTTTAAATTAAATGTTCAAATAAAAGTCTGAATTACATACTTGCTAACATTTAGCTAAACAAATGTAAAATGTGAGTTAAGTTGGCCCAGGTTATACGCGTTACTAACCATAAAATGTATTTGATGTATCATTGTATATTTAAAATCATGTTTCTCTATGAAGTCTATCTGAATTAATTTCTTTAGCAAATTTCTGGTTAGAAACGTGTTTAACCTGGGTCAATTTAACTCACATTTTACGGAAATTTAAGGGAAAGTTGGTGAGTATGGCATTAATGTTTTTTTTTAATCCCATAAAAGAATTAGATTACTAAAATGAACTTAATTTAAATGATACAAATATTGTCTATATTTTAAAGAGTAAACGTGTCCGCCCTTAACGCTTGAATCATTTTGAGTTTCGCAAAGGCTGACAATTAAATTTCGCTATTTTCAAATTTTACTACTGCAAGTTTTTAATTTCTAAACAGCGCACATTTTCAATTTTACACCGTCTTATAAGTGAAAAATCCTAATTTCAAATGCAAGGTATTTGAACATTATACCTTAATTGACTAGCATATTCTGTTTTTTTTTTTTTCAAGCATGAAACATTTTAGCTATCTCCCTAAGGCACGGGTTCTATACGAAATAATCGATTTGCATTTAAAACAGCATAAATCATTTAGAATTTATATTATTCTAATTTTCCATAATGAAATGTACTTTACCAATATATTACATCAATAACTTACTGTCCTTTTGTATTTCACAGCTATCCCTCCTAGATTATAAAACTTTGGGAGATTAAATTAACACCAGTTTTCCGCATGCATCCGACGATGTCAAAAGTGATCTTGTAGAATTCTGAAATTTGATTTCCTGAAATTGATAAAAGAGTACTCAGCACAGACCAGAAATACCTGCTAGACAATTGCAAAGTTATTTCATCAAGATATTGCTCTGTAGAACTAGCGAATAGGAATCTAAGATACTTGTCGTACGCAAGATGGCTCACAAAAACGAATAAAATTTTTCTCCTCTATATAAGCACTGATTGACCATCAGAGTCTGAAGGTTCACTCACAAAGTATGTAATCCAAGTTTATGCCACAGGATGGTTTACATCAAATGTAGTCCACATCTAAAAAATGGATCTAAAAACTTATGGGAAATTACGCGGCAGCTAAACATCACAAAAACGGCATAAAACAAATTCTAAAATAAAATTATTTAGGACAATACTTGCTTTGCACATCGAGAGCAAATTCTTACTGCAATGCTATCTGATGATCGCCATCACATTACACAGCAAACTTTTCAGCATATAAAAATTGCAAGAGGTAATCTCTGCTTGCCTTATCATACACAAGCAGTAGAAATATACGTGAAAGAGTGTTACAGCAGCATCATCCAACATCTGTAGATATAAAGAAGAGATGAACTAGGTTGACACTTAGAAAACTTATGCCAGTCTTTGATAAAAATGACAATTCAATGTATAAATAACACATTGTGGTCATATGGCAGGGTGGTAGAGATATACACTGTTGTGATATGAAATGCAGCCATCTCCACGTGGTACCGCCTGTGTAGTTTTCAAATCAACTTGGCAAGAACTGTATTCTAAACAATTAGTTGTATGACACAACATAGTGGCAACGCCTTTTTTTCCAAAAGCTGTCTGTTAAGCTTCAGTTATATTGAGTAAAGATATCGTTTTATAGTTTAAATATGTTAAGTCATTAGTAATAAAGGTTTAAATAACACATTTAAATAACAACCATCTCCATAGGAATTCTTTAATTTTTTTGAAGAAATGTCACATTTTACACAAAATTTCGACTTTTGGACCAAAAGCGCAGAGTCAAGCCTTTTTTTTAGCGGTAAAATTTTACGCAGTTGATGTACTAGTATAAAGATAACTTTTGGCACCTACCTGTTTTAGATTTTAAAAAAATATTTTTTTTTGGATCCACCCTACTTTCCAAACTGTCACATATATAGGCTGATTAGTTGTGGGATACCGTGTTGGACAAGATGTAATTTCACGCGGTTATCTATGAGCAGCCTCTATAGGGAAATGCTGCTCAGATGCAGGGATGAGGGGTTCCTTAATGATAATTTATATCGAGTTTGTGGGTTTTTTTTTTTTAAATTTTAAGTGGTATCTTTTTATTGCTATTTCATCTTAACACCTCTGGGAAGTGTCCAAAATACATTACGTGACTTCTTTATTTATATAAGTTATTGTTTAAACGACAGAGAAATAGATATGGTGTTTTTTAATAGAATCCGTACCTGACCTTTCCGTAAAAACATAAATGACGCCGGTTCTGCTTCTTCACATCAGTTGGGTATGGAGGGCACCTTATCCAATGCTTTGGTGTAGGTTGACGAAAATATTTTGGTGTAAAATGTCGGTCATTTTCCGTTTTTCTGGTTGTTTATCTTTCTTCCTTGTTTTAACTTATTCTCGGGTTTTAGGTAATACAAAGGTTACGAAACGGTGTTCCGCCTAAACTTTCAGGGTCTCCGCCGTGCTATAGGAAAATAAAGAAAATTTGAACGAAGCCAACGCATTTCAAGCTGGGGATTTTTCCAAATAAAGTGAACAGATTATTTTGTTACAAAAACATTTAGAGGTTAATAACCTCCTTCAATAAAGTGAATCATTTTAATAAACTAAATATTATTTTCTGTAGCATATTTCCGGCGCAAACTTTAATTTGTATTACTAGTTTTGTATTTTCCGTTCATGAAATGCAATAAAATGAAACACGAAATGTATATTTAATTAACGAAAATTTGGAAATTTAAATTTCTCTATCCTCTTAATGTATTTCACAGTCAAATGTTAACCAATAACTCCATATTTCATTATCCAATGCGGCATCATTTCGAAGGAAACTATTCTGACTTGGTAGATCAACCATCTAATTTTTTTCAATAGAAAATTCAACGTAATCTATGCTTCAAGTATAAAAGTATTATACCCATTCATTATTTGTGAAAACAAATAATGAAATATCCTGTGAGTAGGAGACGACTTTACGTGAGTGAAATAGGCCTTTTCCTTACTTTTCTTGATTTTCTCTTCAATCCTCCCCTCTCTTCCATCAAATTTCGCCAACGGCTGTCTATAGTTGAATGAGTGATATCGTCCCATATATTTTAATTTTCTAAATTAATTTTGATTGATTCTCTCATTATTGTATTGTGAACGCTGTCATAATTGGCAATTTTTTCTATTTTAATTGAGTCTGTTTGTAAAGGTCTCTTATATTAGATCTTTCAAGAGTTGTTGTTAACTAATTTTCCTTTTCGTCACACCTGTAAAAGTTAATTCTTCATTTTCAATATTTAAACCTTTAATTCTATAAACCCGCGCTGTTACAACGATTTCATCTATTGAACTGAAGAAGCTTCGGTATAATAACGTAATTGTTTCTCAAAGAGAGAAGCCGTCGGTACAGGTACATCAATATACCTAAACAGAAAAATATATAGATTTTCAAGAAGATAAAGAGAAAGATAAAAGACAAGATAAGAACGACTAAGGAAGTTGTATAATATTTGTATGTAATATACCTTTAAATTATCAAACTATATGGTTTTTTTTTTATTATTTAACTAAATATATTTTTAATGTAAGTTCTTACAGACGATATAGACGAATTTTTTAAAGAAAACAGTGTGTATTTTTAATAACCAAAAATGAAATATAACGAAGGGTCTGTACTGATGTTGCTGTCCACAATAATAATGATGATAGCATGGTATATCAATTAATACAAATTATTTCTGCAATTACAACTTATTCTGCTTTTTGTTCAATATTTTCTTTTCATTTTTTATTCTCTTAACCCCTTCGGGACGGGAGCCTGTTACGAAATTTTTAATCTATTGTCACCGTTTTTTAAAAACAGAAATTTGTGTCTTCTTGAATCGAGAAAATACGCTGATTAAATAAGGCAAATTTTACAGTAAAATTTTACTGGTGAAGGAAAACAAGAATTCTGAGCGCTTCATGCGGCACGTATACGTGTCGCTCGTCCCCAAGGGGTTAAGAAGAACATTTAGCTGTTGTGTGATACGAAACTAAATTCTGTGGCTACACAATCTCTGAAGGATATGGGCCGACAGTGCCTTTTCCTGCTTTCTTCACCTTGGGTCCGGAGATTCTATTCAGCGTACGTCCCGGCCATGTGGTCAGTCTAACGCGGGACACTTGGTATTAGTTCTGAAGCAAACTTGGTAATCGTTTTATTCACCCCGAAGCGATGAAAGGCTGAGTGAACCTTTCCTAGCCAGGAGGTTATCGTTTTATAAAACTTGGTAATTGTTTTATTCACCCCGAAGAGATGAAAGACTGAGTGAACCTTGCCTAGCCAGGAGTTGAACTCTCGACCTACAGCACAGCTGTTAGATGCCCTGACCACTACGACACGCTTGTTGATGATAATTTCGCTAAATTTCATACACACAGGTTAATATGGTTTGATTCCGTTACAAATATTCTATTCAAACTAGTTTTATTATTGTTTTAATTGTATTTTAGTTCATTTTGAAAATGTATATTGTTTAACCCTTCACTGCACGGTTTGCCATATGTGGCACATACCAATAAAACCCTTCTATTTTCGTATGGATTTTAAATATAGGTTATCTAAGCTTTGTGCCATATCTAGAACTTTTAAACAATGAGTTTTGTACCTGTTTCTCTCACTAGGTAGCAGTACCTCAGGTAGCAGTATCTAATAGATTTTCATTTAAAAAAATATTTTTCAGTCAGCATCGTAAACAACAGTAGAATTTGATTCAACTTTTTCACCAAAAAATCCTCAAAGTATCGCGAGATAAAATTTTAGACATTAAAGTATATCACATATTTCTTGCTTAGGCTGCTTAAAACTATAATATTTCAGTACATCAGCTTGAAATCTTGTTTTTGTGTCTGTGCCAGATATGGAACATAGAGCATAAAGCTCATAGTTAATTCAAATGAAAAATGGCGCGCAAAGGGCTAACGCAAGACGAAATGAATACAATATTATTTGCATCTGATACTGTAGATGAAATTTTTGGACTTTCTGATGATAGTTGTGAAGATTCAACATATAACCCAGCTAAAAATAGAACTGAAAATGCTATTTCTTCATCTGAATCAGACGTTGACTGCATGATAACAACAAATGTGATCCAAGAAATTGATTCAGTTGCAACAGAAGGTAAGTTTTTATTCTAAACGATAAAAAATTTCAAATTATCTGTGGAGTACATCTGAATGTTCTTGTCGAATGCTCCCCCCCACCTCTTCGGACCACCCCTGAATTCAACACTGAACGTGTAGATTGAGAAACATCTATTTAGAGAAAGATTGTTTTATTATTCCAGATGCTGCGGATATTCCTTCTGAACCCAGAGTTGATGTCACTTATACATTTACTTTCTGCAAGAGATTACTGGAGTGATATTTTAGGTAACTAAACAATAAAAAGAAAATGTCTGTAGATGAAAAGAATTTGAAAAAAAAATCTTACAATTTTTACTATTTAATTACAGTACTAAAGAAATTGCTAGAGGCATGAAGGGCCTTGATAGACTATTCGAAGTAAGACCTCTAATAGAGTGTATCAGAAAACGCTTTATGCAAGTTGCTATGGAAGAGTGTTTGCAATACATGAACAAATTTGCGCAACAAAGCCTCGAAGCATTTTGAAACAGTATTTTCCCAATAAACCACATAAATGGGGCTTTAAATTCTTCGTTTTATGTGGTATAAGTGGATTTGCCTATGATTTTGAATTATATAGCGTCCAGGAAAATGTTGCCATACAACCGCCAAATGAGCCTGATTTAGGGTCTGAATCAAATGTTGCTGTGTGTCTCAGTAGGTTAATTCCGCGAAATCAAAACCAAAAGTAGTTTTTTGATAATTACTTCAATTTATTACAATTACTTGAATTTTTATCACAGAACGGAATGCTTTCATTGGCCACAGTGAGACGGAATAGAATTCCTAATTGTAAGCTCTCTTCGGAATCGGAGATAAAAAAAAAAAAAAGAGGATATAGTTTAGAACAAGTAGCATACATTAACAGTTCACAAATATCATGTGTTACATGGTTGAAAAATAAGCCAGTTAATTCCTTTTATATTTCTCGATTCGATAAAAATATAAATCAAAAGACTGATATTGGTTGTCCTTTTGTGGTAAAACAATACAATGAACACATGGGTGGGGTAGACTTAATAGACAGCCATTTAGGAAAATATAGAAATAAAATGAGATCTAAAAAGTTTGAGTTTTCTACCATATGCTGGATGCTGTTATGATAAATTCATGGATCTTATATAAAAATGTGAACGAAAATAATTCCTTAATAAAAATGACTTTGATTAAATTCAGGGAAGAGGTTGCAATCTGCCTTTGTAAGATTAGAAGCCAAACACCAAATGCTAAAAGAGGACGCCCAAGAATGTCTGAAGTAAAAAGGGGAATTATAGCCAAGAAACATAAATGTCCTGTATCTGCAATGCCAGTCAAAGATATAAGATTAGATTGAGTATGCCATTGGCCGGATTACATGGAATTCCAAACTGCACTCGCAAAACTTTCATAAAGTGTTCAAAATGTGGAGTAGCCTTATGTATAAATCGAGATACAAATTGTTACTCTGTGTTTAATCTGAAATGAACATTTGGAACTTTTTTGCTCTTAAAGCTCTTTTTTAGACGCCCTTTTTCTTTTGATTTGCTTTCTGATGATACTTTATTCTATTGTAAAATAATTTTCTATAAATTGTTTCCTTTCATGTCTTTTTACAATCTGTATTTTGAAATTTGTAAATTATTTTTTACTTTTTTGCGCATTTTAACCCCTTGAGGAGCGGTGGGAAATATTATATCGCGCTAATTTTAACAGAGATTTGCAGCAGAAACTTTTAATTAAATTTTATATTTCTAACTGTGGAAGGAAAAAGTTGCAAAATTGCTTTTCCTGATTTTAAAATATTTTTTTTCGAATATTCCGGTGTGAATTCAACATTACAGAGACACAATTGCTTGCTCCTAAAAGGGTTAAATATCTGCTATAAAATTTTATTGCATATTATACTCTTTTTGTACATCTAATACAGAAGTATTGTGGGTTTTGTGTCACATTTAGTACAAAACAGTAAATATCTAATTGTGTGCTTTGTGACACATATGGCACATACCACAAAAATCCATATTTAAAAAATATATATGAAGTCTGATTTTTTTTATCATTTTTCCTGTATTTGTGACTAACTAAAATAGTCAAATTATTTTTTTCATAAAGAGAAGAAAAATCGTGCAGTGAAGGGTTAATTTCATTTTTATGTTTTTGTATGGTATTCAAATATTGGTATCGTGACATTCAATTTGTAAACTAATAACGAAACAGCTAGCGTTACTGAGAATTGAAACAACTGCGCTGACCTTTAAAATATTCTATGTTCTGGTTCTCAGGCAATATATCTCAGAACAATATCAACAACATCAGATTATATATAGTGGTGGCCAAAATTGTGGGCACTTTTAGATAGAGTTCATTACAAAAAGTAAAAAGCTACCTATTGCAGTCGTCCGAAGGAACACACTTACTGAAATTTGCTATATTTTCGCCGATCATGACCCCCAAGTACCAAAACTACCCTCCGTTGAAATGCTGACTTACATATATATATTTATATCTGAATTTTGCCATGCTGTAACTTTCGAATTTTCGAACCGATTTGGATGAATTTTATCATACGCAGAGTGAATACGACTGTCTCGACCGAACTCGTTGGCCAGCGTCATCCACCATCTTGTTTAAAAATGGCGGCCATTTGAATTTTGTGGACACTTTTGGAAATTTTTAGTTTTCATAACTTTCTCTTTAAAATGAGCTATGTTGTTAACTTACACTGTGTGAATCTTTAAAATATCTTTTAATGTTTCTAATATTCTGTTTAAAATGATACATAAGATTTTACATTTTGTAAAATGTAACCATTTCTAAAATAATACAATTTTAGAATACAAAAAAAAATAATAAAATTCAATTTGAGAGTTACAGCATGACAAAATTCATATATACAGTGGCGGTCAAAAGTTTCCGGCCAGCATAAAAATTTTGGTTAAGCCCATACGAAAGGGATCCATACGAAGAGGAATCTCAAAGTGATATTTATTATTGACATAACAGTTAAGAAATTATTTATGGAATAAAAATTAAATATTAATAAATTTATTTGACAAAATTAATTGCAAAAGAAAACGCATGTTCTCAAAAGTTTCCGGCCACCTTGGAAAGTTTGAAAAAAAATGGTGTTATAACAGAAAATAACAGTGATCAACAACATTTACAATTAGTATTTTGTATTCATACATTTAGCAATAAGTACTGCGGCGCACCAACGTGGCATCGATTCAATGAACAGTTGTAGATCATCAATGTTAAGTTTTGTCCACGGTTCTTGCAATTTTTTTCTAAAAATGCTGCTAAATAGGAATATTTATAATTCCACACACGTTTTCAAGTTAGTTTCAAAGATTTTCTATTATATTCGGATCGGATGATTGGGCTGTCCCTTTCAAAAGCGAAGTTTTTTTGTGCGAGAGCCACTGCTTGATAAACATACTTGTATGATTTTGGTCGTTATCATGATGAAACAAATAGTTGCGACCGCAATTTTTCCTTCAATAAGGCAGCAAATGATCTTGCAAGATATCCTTATGCATTGCACTATTCATCTTGCCGCGGATTTCAAATAACGGACAGGCGCATTTTCCAGAAAATGCTCCCCACAGCATAACGTGTCCTCCGCCTTGCTTCATTGTATGAATAACATATCTCGCATCTTATCTTTTGTTTTCAGGTCGTCGGTTGTAAAGTTTTTATCACTCACAATAAGATTGAACGTCGATTTATCTGAAAATAGTACTTTTTCATGTTTTCACTTGACCAGTCTTTGTATTCTTTGGCAAACGCCAATCGGGCCCTCTGAATTTTTTTACTTATGAAAGGTTTTTTAACGCCGACTGTTCCATAAAGTTCTATGTCACATAAGCGTCTTGACACTGTAGATAGACTTGTTTCAGCAATAAATATAATACCATAAATCGCTTTTAACACCATAAATGGCGTGGAATTTCAGCGGCATTTTTACGCGTGTCATCAACTGCTTTTCTTCTAATAATTCTGTCCACAAGAATAGTCGTTTTCCGGGGTTCCCCGTACCGTGGAAAGTTCCGAAAGCCATTACCATCTGTAAATATTTTTTTAAATATCGTTTACAGCAAATTTTCCGATCGACAACATTGCAGCAATCTCACGAGAGGATTGTCCCTTTAGCGACAAACAAATCACTCATTTAGGAAAAATAAATTGTTAAACTTTCCATTTTTTAATTTAATATACATTATTCACCTTGATTAATTAACAATTATGGCCAAAAAAATACACTTTAGCGATAGCAAAAACTAATGAATGATGAATGGCCGGAAACTTTTGCACGCGCGAATTTTGAATTCCTCCCTTTTGCATCAAGTATCTTAAGTAACCAATCAACATGATCACGTTGTCAGAGGTAATTTGCTTATTCCTAACTTTTGGAGCAATTGAACTTCTTCTTCGCTAAAACGTTCTGTCAAACAAATCAAAAAACTAACTGGCCGGAAACTTTTGACTGCCACTGTATATATATACAAGTCAACATTTCAACGGAGGGTGAGTTTGTGATCTGAGTGTCATGATCGGTGAAAATATAGCAAAATTTCCCGAAGTGCTTTCCTTCGGATGGTTGCAACAGGTAGCTTTTTATTTTTTGTAATGAAAGCTACCTAAAAAAAGTCCACAATTTTGGCCACCACTGTATATATATATATATCCAGTCATCTCCGGTTTGCTGGCTACATTTTAATTTTCAGTAATAGCCCTGAAGAATTTAAAATATGTTAAAAGATTTTGCAGAAGCTAGCATTAATGTGGGATTAAAAATTCATTTGGAAAAGACTAACGTGATATTCAATTCATTTCAATGAAAAATTCCTTCCAGCCAGTGCCGGGAGGAAGAGGTAGCTTTCATATTTCTTATTTTTTAAAAGCCAGCTTATATTATTCAAAAAATTAATTAAACTCACTCAAAATTACTCAAATTAGTGGAACCCGATTGTAGAAGATTAAATACTAATTTTTGTCAATACTGAATATGAATGAGTATTTCACAAAATTAGTCAGCGTTATGAAAGCTGGTTTTATTTAAAGTAATTTATATTTGGTCGTCAAATTCTGCGATATCTTGAAGTGCCCGCCATTATAAAACAATATAATAAATGCAACAGAGCTAATCAATGAATTTGGTCGAGACCTTAGTAATTCCTGCGCGCATGCTCACTCACATCTAAATCGGTTGATATATACAAGTGCTGTCGCAGGCAAAAAAAAAAAAAAAAAAAAAAAAAAAAAAAAAAAAAACAGATTTTTAAAAATATCATCCACATTAGAAATTCAAACTGCTACATCTAAGACATTTTTTAAGATATAGACAAAACGGAAAATGCTTTGAAATCTTTGTATCAAGGTAAAACAAATAAGAAAAAAAATGTTTTTCATTTTCTAATTTTTTGTACCTCATTTTAAATTAAAATTAAAAGCAAATTAAATGGCTGTCATTTAGAAACAAGATGGCGGATGAAGTTGGCCAACGTACTCGGTCGACACATTGGTATGTACTATGTATATACCAAGTTATATCAAAATCCGTTCATAGTACGCGTGTTATCGCGTGACAAAAATCAGATCGTTTCAAAATGTCAGCCACGATAGGGTTTAAAAATGCTATAACTCAACAGTTTTTTAAGATATAGAAAAAACAAAAAATGCTCTTGAATCTTTGTATCAATCTCAAACATATAAGAAACAAATCTTTTTCAATTTCTAATTTTTTTATACCTCATTTTAAATAAAAATAAATTTAAATTTTTAAATGGCCGCCATTTTTAAACAAGATGGCGTATGAAGCTGACCAACGAACTCGGTCGAGACATTGCTATGTACTATGCACATGCCTTGTCACATCCAAATCAATTCATAAATACGCGTATTAACGCGTGACAGAAATCAGATCGTTTCAAAATGTCAGCCATGCTAGAAATTCAAAGTGCTATAACTCAGCCATTTTTAAAGGAATAGACGAAAAAAAAAATGCTGGGGAATCTTTGTATCAAGCTCAAACACGTAAGAAAAAAAAATCTTTTTCAATTTCTATTTTTTTTTTTTTTTGTACCTCATTCTAAATTTTAATATTTTTAATATTTTTTTAAATGGCCGCCATTTTGCAACAAGTCGGAGGATGAAGCTGGCCAACGAACTCGGTCGAGACATTGGTATATACTATGTACACACCAAATTATATCCAAATCGGCTCATAAATACGAGAGTTACAGTATGACAAAGATCATATATATATATACATATAGATACAGGGTTATTCATAAATATCGAAACAATAGGCTATTTCCTTAAATATTGCCCCTTGACCCATTCTTCCAATTACAAAGTTTCATAAAAAAGGTGCAAAATTTAATGGCATAAGTTGCAACTCCATAGGGGGTCTATTTGAAAAAATACGAAAATTAAATTTTTATATGGCCCCCGTAGTGTAAAAATTCCAATCAAGAAAACTTCCTTTATCCATTCCTGAATTAAGCACAAAAAAATTGCATCTTCATATCTGAAAAACTCGCAGAGTTATGGCCGTTTAAATAATTCATCAGGTTATAAGTGATTAGACACAAATTGAAGTGCGTGAAATCGAAGAAACAATGTTAATTTAAGAGTTCTAGGAAACATGTAAAAAATATATTTGTTGAGCTAGAATTTTGATTTTTTTCTCTTCTTTTGTGATGGTTAACAGTATAATTTGCAAACAAAATCACATCCTAATATTTCGCATAAAGTTTTATAAAAATTTAAATGTTTAGTATTTTTTAAGCGGATTTAATTTAAAATCTTTATAACTCGAAACATTATTCATCGGATTTCATATTTATTTTTTCAATTAATTAAAGAGGAAAGTATAATTTTAGTTTTGTTTCGGGAATTTTTTTTATTTTAATTTTAAAAATATTAAAAATATTTGTTAAAAAAAATATGTAACTTATTTTTAAAAAAAGTCATATATTCAAAAAAAATTTTTTTTTCAATTTGCCGAAACAAAATTAATGTAAAATAATCAAAAAAAGACATGTTCCAAGTTTGCAACTTTTTAATTTTCAATTAAAAAAGCATCATGCAGAAAAACTCATTTAAAGTTTTAAACATTGATTGACTTCTAATAAAATATTTAAACGCATTTTAAAAACTGCATGTGAAAAAGTCACTTCTTTCGGTAGCTTAAACATCCGATTCAGTTTAAATTTTGCCGTTTCCACCACCTTTTTGTACTACTTAAATGTCCAAAAATAAATGTTTAATGTAGAATTTGAAACAATGCTTTTTCAAACATGCCGATTAAGTGTTTTTCATAATTTTAGCTCTTACAAATTCAGGCTTTTTATCACCCCGGCGAGGCCGATAAAAAAGTCTGTATACTGGGGCCAGGCCAGACCCGGGATTTGCGACTTTTTTCTGAAGACTCTGCCAGGCCGGGCCGATCGTATTTTTTCATATCGAAGCGGGTGTTAGTGTGATTTATGACGGCCAATCTATCTATACTCATATTATAAAGAGGAAAAAATTGTCTATTTGTAGGAGGTATGCTCAGGAACTACCGAACCGATTCCAAAAGTAATGGTATCAAAATGATGGTGTTCGCCCAACTTAGAACATAGCCTATATCTTATGTCGGTGCCACAACCCCAAAGAGGGTGCAGGAGCAAAAAACGTTCTAAAAATGCGATTTTTGCGTTACTGAAGGGCCTAGAGATATGAAATTTGGAATATTAGTTATTTATAAGATATAAATGATGTCTAAGAACAGTTCTTAAATAATTCGAAATTTAAAAGGGGTGAGAATGCACAAAAAGCGTTCTAAAAAACGTTCTAAATGGTAGTTTCTACATAATCTCAGGAAATACAAAACCGATTTCAAAAGTAAAGGTATCAAAATGATGGTGTTAGTCCAACTTAGAACACACGCTATATTTTATGTCGGTGCCACTATCCCAAAGGGGGTGCAGGAGCAAAAAACGTTCTAAAAATGCGATTTTTGCGTTACTGAAGTACCTAGAAATTTGAAATTTGGAATATTAGTTACTTATAAGATATAAATGGTGTCTAAGAACAGTTCTTAAACAATTCGAAATTTAAAAGGGGTGAAAATGCACAAAAAGCGTTCTAAAAAACGTTCTAAATGGTATTTTCTACATAATCTCAGGAAATACCAAAGCGATTTAAAAAATATTGGTGTCAAAATGATGGTGACAACGTTTTCTCCAAGATAGGCTATGTTTTATTCGGTGCCACTACCCCAAAGGGAGTGTAGGAGCAAAAAACCTTCTAAAAATGCGATTTATGTGTTACTGAAGGGCCTAGAAATATGAAATTTGAAGTATCAGCTAATTATTAGATATAAAGGATTTCTAAGAACTGTTCTTAAACAATTCGAAATTTAAAAGGGGGGGAAATGCGCGAAAAGCGTTCTAAAAACGTTCTAAATGGTGATTTCTACACAATCTCAGGAAATACCAAACAGATTTAAAAAATAATGGCGTCAAATGATGGTGACAACGTTTGCTCCAACATAGGCTATGTTTTATGCAGGTGCCACTACCCCAAAGGGGTGCAGGAGAAAAACGTTCTAAATTGCGGTTTTTGCGTGACGGAAGGGCCTTGAATCGTGAAATTTAGAATGGTAGTTAATCATAAGATATCAATGAGCTCTAAGGACATTTCCTAAAAAAATCGAAATTTAAAAGGGGGGGGGGCGGTCAACATGCGCAAAAAGCGTTGTAAAAAACGTTCTAAATTGCAATTTCTATGCCATTTCAGGAAATACTGAACCGATTTCAAATATAATGGTGTTAAAATGATGGTGACAGATCTTGCTCCAAGATAGGCTATATTTTATATCTGTTTCCACTAACCCAGAGGAGATGCAGGAGCAAAATGAGCGAAAAGCGTTCTAAAAACGTTTTAAATGCCGATTTGTCACCAATATCTCAGGAAGAATCAAACTGATTTCAAAAGTGATGGTAAGAAACTGATGCGGACAGCCTCTGCTCTAACATAGACGCTATTTTAAGTCGGTATCACTATCACCTAGACGTTGCAGGAGCAAAAAAGCGTTCCAAATTTCGATTTTTGTGATTGGTAGGGGATAGCAACTTAAAATTAGGCAAGGTACATATGAATTTCATATAAATGATCTTTAAGAACAGTTTTGAAAAAAAAATGGAAATTTAAAAAGGGGTGAAAATGCTCGAAAAGCGTTCTAAAAACTTTCTAAATTACGATTTCTACTCAATCTCTTGAAATTCCAAAGCTATTTCAAAAGTAATGGTTGCAAATCAATGGTGACAGTCCCTGATATAACATAGGTTATATTTTATGTTGCTGTCACTACCATCTGAGGGTTGCAAAAGCAAAACATGTTCTAATTTGCGTTTTTTGCATAACTGAAGGGTCTAACAGTTTGAAGTATGGCATGTTATTTACTTACAAGATGCAACTGCTTTCTATGAGCTATCGAAAGAAAATTTCAAATTTAAAAAGATGAAGTGAGCGAAAAGCGTTATAAATTACAATTTTTATGTAATCTTATCAAATACCAAACCGATTAAACACATAATGATAACAAATTGTTGGTGATTGAACCTGCTCAAACATAAGCTGTGACACTACTACCAGAGGGTTGCAGTAGCTAAAAACTTTCTAAATTACGATTTCTGTGATACTGAAAAGGCTAGAAACTTTAAATATGGCTTGGTAGTTACTTATAAAATATAAATGCCCTCGAAGGACTGTCGAAAATAAATTCGAATTAAAAAGGGGTGAAGTGAAGGGGAAGTGCGAAAAG
This sequence comes from Maratus speciosus, assembly GCA_963932465.1. NCBI lineage: Eukaryota > Metazoa > Arthropoda > Arachnida > Araneae > Salticidae > Maratus > Maratus speciosus. The sequence goes on along the minus strand of OZ010793.1, from coordinate 195,475,214 downwards.
CATTCAAAAAAGTCCTAAATTACGATTTCTACGCAATTTCAGGGAATATAAACCAAATATAAAAGTAATAGTTGCGAATCAATGGTAACAGTCTCTGATCCTACACAGGCTATATTTTATGACGATGATTCTACCACCTGGGATTCACAGGAATAACAAACGCTCTAAAAAAGGCCTTTAAAACTTTCTAAATTACGTTTCTGTGGAATATTAGGAAATAACAAACCAATTTCAAAATTAATGTTGGCAAATTAATGGTGACAGTTCCTATTTCAACATAGCCCTTTATGTTGAGAGAGGTGGTAGGACTTGGAATTTGACATGATGGTTAATTTTAAGATGTAAGAAGATGGTTTCTAAAAAATTCAAAACTTCAAATGAATACTGAAATGAGCGTATTATTTGAGCATAAAAGTTTCAAAATATTTTCTAAATTATTATTTATTTATTTTTATTTCGTTTTATTAATTTAAGTCTCATTTCTGCCTTATGCAGTGTAACAATGATGTTTAATCAAACTGTGTTTTACATAGTAATTTTTTAAATTATTCCTAAAAGTAATAAGTACCTTTTAATAAAATAAAATATTACCTTTTAATAAAATAAAAATTTAGTTAGTACCTTTTAATAAAAATTAAACATATAAATATCCCTTGGCATATTTCAAATATTACGCTAGCAAAGCCGCGGGGTTTGCAAGTTATCTATATATGGGATGTGGGCCCGAAACGGGGGAGGGGGTGCCTTCCGTGGAGGTTTTTCTAAGGGAACCTAATCCGTATTTACGTAAGGATATCCAAGGTTCGAAGAAAACCACTGAAATCGCCAAACGATTGGGCCGAAGGACACGATTGGGTTCGAACCCAGCTGAGAGCAGAACCTCTCGGCCACTGGTTATACCGAACCGGGACTGGCTTCCTTATTCCTAGGTCTCCTCTAGGCGAAATTTTCAGTCCCGGTCTCGAGACAACCCATTTTAAAATCATTATCTCTGACTGACCTAACCCGTGCAAAAATAACTAAAATTTCTCTCAGCCCAAAAACCTTTACAACAAATGTGTATATTTTTTAACGGCCATTATTTTACAATAAAATTTTAAAATTCATATTTTTAAAGGATAGTAGATTTTAAGGCAAAAAATTTAAAATACAGTAAAACTAGTGAAAAAAACCTGCCTATGGCGGAATCCTTTCTTTAACGGAAAAATCTGTAGATCCATGGAAAATGAATATAATAATACCTGAAAAAATATAGACTACATTTACAACTCCTACGACGGGAACTTGTCTATAATGATTTTTTTTTCTTTCCTCTATGATTCCATTTTAAAAGATTTTACTTTATAGCATTTTTCGTTGTCTGTAACACATGGAATATGGATTAACGTTATTAAAGGAGAAGTGAATCATTTACATATAAATTCAATTATAAAACAAATAATCACAGCTTCTGGCACTTCTTTAAAAATAATAATTATAGACATGAAAAAAGAAAAGATATAATAAGTATTTTTGGTCAGAACTCCTCGATACGAAACAACTTTGAACCATATCGATGTAAAAAATTATGTAGAAATTCAGTCAGGTCGCGCCAGGTTACGATTTGAAGTTTTTTCCAGGCAGGGCCGAACTTTTTTTCTATGAGTCGGTTCGGGACCGGCCCTAGATATTTCGACCAGTGCAGACCCCTAGTGCAGACCACCAGCACACTTTGAAAACAAGTTTAACGTAAAATCTATACGCTGCCTATTTTATGTCCGGAGAAGAGGCACTGTCTTATATCGACTTTTAATAATGTACAATTTGTGGCAGATCCCTATCTTGCATTCAAAATGCGTCAAAAACTCGTCGCTCAGAGGCATGGATAAATGGTGTAAGTCACGAATTTTGGATTTTGATATCTCTGCGAATTTTGAAGATATCGAGATGATTTTTTTTTTTTGTGTTTAATTCAGAAATGGATGAGGAAAAATTTCCTGATTGGGAATTTTACTCTTCGGGGACCGTATAAAAATTTATTTTTTGTATTTTCTCATATAGAACCCCCATGGAGTTTAAACTTATCAAATTTTGCACTTTTTTTTGTGAAACTTTGCAATTGGAAGTATGTACCTTGGGGCAATATTTAAGGAGATAGCCTATTGTTTCGATATTTATGAATCACCCTGTATATACATTTGAACAGACGGTGGTTTAATTATCTGGGGTTCATGATCGTAAAATTATACCAAAATTTTTCGCAATCTTTTTCCTCCGAACGGCTGCAATAGGTAGATTTTTGTAATGAAAGCTACCTAAAAGAAAATCGTCTACAGCAACAGTGAGCTTAAAATTATGTCTACCTTGGACAGGAAATATCCCCGGACAACAGTGTCACGAATGGAATCAATAGAAGAATAAGAAACGATAGAGTGCTTTTGGGGAGAACAATATTATTTCGAAGAGCAACATGCCTCGTTGTTTGGAAAGAAATGTGTTTACACAAAGCGTTTTCCCTGCAATAACTTATGAAGCAGAAACATGGATACTAACAAAACGGATTATACAATAATTACAAACAACACAGCGAAGTATGGAAATATATATGATAGGGATAACTAGAAGAGACTGAAAGGCGATAACATGGATAAGAAGTCGGACGAAAGTTTTTGAAATTATTGATAGAATTAAAAGCCTAAAATGGAAATGGCCTGGGCACATTGCATCAAAACCATAGATGGGGGACAAACACTCTACGGTGGTATCCCAGAGATGTAAAACGACAAAGAAGACAACCTCAAGTAAGATGGAGCGACGAAATCGGAAAAATGGCTGTCGTTAATTGAATGACTGAAGCACTGGTCAGGAAAGAATGAAAAAAAAAATCTGAGGAAGACCTACATCCAACAGTAAATTGATAACGGTTCATGATGAGGATGATGTATATATATATATATATGCATTTATATATACGTGCATATTTTTGTTACATTGTTACATTTAACTTTAACTTTCATTTCATTAAGTTATCATGGATTGTGTTTGAAATATATTTTTAAATCTACTTATAATTTCAGACTTATCAAAAGAGCAAGCTGCATCACTGCACCCGCCTGAAATGTATTCCAGTAGAAAAATGTGGTAGTTTCGGCAGCAAATAATCCAGAGACAACCTGAAGAGATATATATTTTGAATACGGATGACACGGCACTCAAGTAAGTCAAGCAGTTAAACCGGGATGACTGAACTTTGTACCGATATATTAAGAAATAAATAGACAACGTAAAAATAGCACAAACTGTATTTATTTTTTATCACATATTTACAATGTGTGCTATTTTCACGTTGACCTTTTGTTTCTTAATAAGTGAGACAGCACAATGAGGTAAATTAACAGATCCTCCGCTCACCAATGAATGCCGATGTGCCAGCCAATTCCTGCAAGAACATCACAAACAAGAATTTTAAGAAAAAAAATATTGGTATTTTATCGGTTAGCCGTGCGTTAATGTTATATATACATACATGTATATATACTTACATATGTGTATACAAATATTGCATATGTACAAACATATATATATATATATATATATATATAAGGTAATTCCGGGATTTATGCCGCGCATTTTTTTTAATTTGTGTATAAAGTTCCATGGTGGACATAAAATAAAAATAATCATGCTGTGCTATTTAATGTTAAATATACAACGCGTGTACTGCGACAAACAAATTCAAAACAAATTATTAATATTTTTTAGCAATTTTTTTCTAAAACATTACGCTGCGGCGCGTCACCCGTACATTCAGGCTCAGACGCCGCACTTGTGCGGTAGTTATGCCGCGCTTGTAATAAGAACAGAATGGAGTTATAAATAAACATATTTTTAAAAAATATATTCATATCTTTACTATAATTATGGATGTAATAGCAAAAATGAAACTGAATGAGTACAATTAAACGTATTAGTAGATTCATATTAATAATTGTTGCCTACTTCGTAACATCAATATTTTACAAAGGGAAAAGAAAAAAAGTAAAATTGTGTTTACATAATTTATTTGTTAACCCTTTTCGGGGCTGGTGGCTTTTACACAAATTGTATTCTGTGGTACCATTTTTTTTTTAAAAGATGTTACCTTTACTTAAATAATAATGAAAATGCTCTAATTAAACAAAGCAAATATTACTTTTCTTTTTTACTGGTGCCAGAAAAAAAATTTTGTAAGCTCTTTATGAAGGTGCTTATATGCATCTATTGTCACGAATGGGTTAAGAAATCGACTTCAATCTACAGAAAAAGTGTCGAAAAAGTACAGTCTTTATGTAACTACCTTTAAACACATGATGCAACGAAACCAATTACACTTCCTCTTTTTTGGAGTAGATTGCAAAGAACGTCTGCGTTACGTGTAATCCAATTTTCCATTATTATCATCTTGACTTGCATCTTTCTTGCCCTTCTTGCTTTTTATTTTCCCCCTTTTCTCGTTTGGTTTTGGTAAACTCGATAACACGCCTAACATGGTTAGTCTGGATTCACGTTGTACACTGGTTAAAATAATCTCATTGCGCACCTATACTGTGCGTTTGACGACCATCTATCAATAATTACAAGAAATAGAAGGGGTGCGGCATCTATCCCGTATGCGGCGACTCTCCCGGAGATACCATATATGTATACATACATACATGTATATATACTTATGTATGTGTATACAAATATTGCATATATACAAACATATATATATATATATGTATACATATATATATATATATATATATATATGCCTATATGTATGTATATATAACACTGGCGCCCGGTTAACCAAAAAGTACCAAATTATTTTTAGATGCTAATTTTAAACAAAAGAAAATTCATGTATAAGACATAGATTATAAAAAAAAAACTGTGAACAGAATATTATTAAGAAAGTTCATTTTCTCTTAAAAATAGTATATCTAAATGAAAAATTAAAAAAACACAAAACGTGGTAAAAATCCTTATAATCTCCGAAATACCAGTTGTTCTCCAGGCCACGTAATGTATGCGAATACTTTCGTGCAGCCCTCTATATTATTTATAAAATTTGTACACACCAATTAAAACACCAAAATTTAGAAAAGTTTAAAAAGAGGAATTCGAAAACGTACTTGCAGGGATTATCAACCATATTCATCCTGTATCCAAAATATTTTGTGGATATCTAACGACTATTTGGATGTGCCAATCCTAAAACTTTCTCCCATCTCATATATTTTAATTTTTCAAACTGTTGTTACAAATGTCAATATTTCAATTTTATTAGTTTAATACTATATCAAGTTTGACTTTCATCTTAAATTTTTGCTTCATTCAATAAATCGGAGTAAAATAGACTTAATCTCTATCATGACATTTATTGAAATCAATAGTTTTTTCTTATTCTGTTGTATATCAGCTGTTCGCGAATAGTCGGTTTATCAGGAAGGGAAACTTCCGCCGATGCACTAGCCGCGCTGTACAATAGAACTACGAAAAATGCAAGAGAATTTTACTAAAATCGCTATTATAGTTCCCCCTGTCGGCGGAATATTTGCAAATTCAGGGAAGTCCTTCTTGCCATGGCCAAAAACATACACACAAAATTTGGTTCAGTTCTATGTGTAACTTCCTACACTTTTCAATGGTACAGTATTCAAAATGCACAAAAATCGCGCAAAATTCGCTGTTACAGCGCCTCCTACCGGCGGAATTTTTCCAAATTCAGGGAGGACTTTCTTGCCATTGCCAAAAACATACGCAAGAAATTTATTTGAATTCTATGCATAACTTCATACACGTTTCGATGATTTAATATTCAGAATGCACAAAGATCGCTATTACAGCGCCCCCTAGCGGTGGATCTTTTCCAAATTCAGGCAGGAACTTCTTGTCATGGCCAAAAATATACACAAAAAATTAACTTCATACACTTTTTGATGGTAAAATATTCAAAATGCACAAAAAGCACACAAAAATCGTTATTACAGTGACCCTTACCGGCGATTTTTTTTTCCAAATTAAGGGAGGACCTACTTGCTATAGCCAAAAACTTAAAAAAAATTGGTTCAATTATATGCATAACTTCATATACTTTTTGATGGTACAATGGCGACATACGGACACACGGACAGACAGACATTTTCTACAAATATGTTTTTTGGATATCTGACCCCTAAAACGTGTAAATCCATCGAAAACCGGAAGTCGAAAAAAATCTCGATTACAATACTTTCCTCTATTAAAGATAGAATAAAGTAATAAAGATAAATAGCCAGTTTTATAAATATTCAGATATTGGTGTAATAGCTGTTGCACTGTTATGTAAAAATTTATTACGATTATATATATTAAATTCAGTAATATGGAAATAACATGACAACATCATAAATAGAACGTAATCACCACGACAACTTAGAATTATTGCCCATTTTGGGATGCCATTGAATTAATTGCGTTTGATAGGATTTAATAGAAAGAGTGAAAACTTATATTAATATCTTTTTTAGTTTTGATTCATTTTTCATAAAATTTGAAATATATCGTCAAAATTGTGCAACGACTATATATATTAAATTTCAAACTATTCGGTTGGTTAGTTTATAAGCTGTTATATGCGGACAGACAGACAGAAGGACCAGACGACGACTATAGGTGTTACGTATTTTTATAATTAGAACATTTCGCCATAGACCATAATGTAATGGAATACTTTTGATTGTCGCTGTAAATAAACTTTGAACGCTACATACTTCATGCTCAATACCGAACATGGCATTGTGCCTCTCAATAACATATGTCAATTACAGAGCGATTATCTATATTAACAGACAGACAGACAGATGGCCACACAATCCGAATTCATAAACTTTTTTCAACTATGCTAGAAAGTGTTAAAAACGCATAACAGGTTGGAATTTCACTTTCATCAATTTATACAATAAATGCATGAAGCATGTCTGAATAATTTTTTACAGCCCTGTATTTTACCTTCTATCTTTATATACACGCCACTATTTCGCTAAAAATTAATTACGACACAAAACTACTGAAATCGCATTTCCAGAGATTCTCATCCAAAGACGATCATGTATCCAATTCTTTGCGTGGCCCTGTATATAATTTTATCTACATTCTACAAACATATGTTAGTATACTAAATGTAGTTCAGCGAAAAATGAATAACTCAATTAAAAACCACCTTTTATCTATTTTAGTTCACTTCAGTAACTTTACGAATTCTTTTGTGCAGATCTGTATATGATCTACAGAAATTTTACACACAACGTAATATGCAAAAATTTAGTTAAAAACTCATAACGCAACTGAAATTGCATTTCCAGCAATCATCGCTAATATACAGTACTTCAGTGTGGTATTCGAAATCTTTTTGTGTGTCCTTTTAACTATTGTGCACTTTCTTTCATACAGGAAGTAACTTGTAGTAAACATCAGTAACATATATAAATTTCATTACAGGTGAAATAATTTAACATAATTAAAACACGCTGAAAACATTGTTCAACGGAATTCTTTTGTATGGCGTAAATGTGTAATATAAATGTATGATGTATGCTATAACTTAATGTACATGTATAATAAAAATTCTTTGCACCGCAAGTTCTACAGAATGTATATTTTAGTGCTCTTCATAAATGCATTTCAATTGAATGTGAAACGGTTTTTTCCCATTGGCCGTAATGTAACGGAATACTTTTTACTGTCCCTGAAATTGAACTATACATCTGATTTTCATAAACTTTGAAATAACTCTACACAATTCTACAACAATTATATATTTAATATTTGAAACATTTCGGTTGGACAGTTTTGTGCTGTTATATGTGGAAAGACGGAAAGACAGACAGATAGACAAACAGACGGACGGACCAGATGACGACTATAGGTGCTATGTATTTATGTATTTACGAACGCATCTAAAAATGTTGTAGTGCATCTCAGTGATATTTGTTTTTTTTATTTCTTTATGTTTAAATCATCATAACATCATTAAAATGTACCGCACGCGATTTTTCTCCATATATCATAATGTAATGAAATTATTTTATGCCTCCCTGGAAACGAACTATAGATGCTACTTGCTCCCTCCTTAGAAATTATTTTGCTGTGCACCTCAGTGTTTAATTATATTTTAAATGTGGAAAAATTAATAAAATGCACCGCACCAAATGCAATGCACCAACTTCCTTTCCTGTAAACCACAATGTAACGAAGTATTGTTTAATCAACTTAAACTATAAATGCTACACATTTGCACTGCAAAACCTTCTATAATAAACTTTAATACCTTACAAATATTAATCTACAATTATGATAGTTAGAGCACGTCCAGGCTTCCAGACAGGCAAAGAGAATCCCTAAAAATGTTTCAACTATTTTGAGAATTATAAAAAGGGAATTTTTTATCAATCAAATGAAATTTATGAAGATACTACTTAATTTCGAAATCAAAGGAAATTCGATGCTGTTAATGTATAGTAAGAGCTACCTGCTTAAACGAAAGATATAAGAAATATAAATTCGAAAATTAGTTTATATTTTCTGTTGAAGAGTATATAGTCAGAAAAGACATTTTTGGGGACATGGATTTTCTTGTAGTTCCCTACACATTTTACTGAAAAATAAAGGAGAACTTTTACACCTTATAGACAGTCACTGACATGCATAAAATTTACTTAACACCACGACTGAAAATGACTTTTATATTTAAATATACGAATCTTCCCAGCATCTTCACTTGTGAAAATTTTAATGCGCCTCTTGAAATTCAGAAATAATATCCTAATCTTTCTAAATAAAAATGACTCCACTTTTGGATAGCTAGGTAATTATTTTTTTTTATCCTTTACCCGTTATATTTTAAAAGTTAATGATTAATTTCAGTACAATGAAAGGTGTTACATTCTAATGATAAACTGAAAGGGATAAACACATTGCTGAGTCATTCAAAAATAAACATCATGATGTACCAATGAAGATTATATTTAGAGAAGAAGATAAACAATACATTCATACAAACAACCTAAGGAAGTGGGTAGTTCGTCTGTTAAATTCAATTAATATATTAAATTTATTTTCTAAAAGACTGCAATAATGCATTAAGGGAAATGTTTGAAAATACATTTTTTGCTCTCTGACATTACAGAAATATGAATTCCTTCTTTACATAACATTAGATTGCATATTATTAGAAGTAAAATTTGATACTAACCGATCAGTCTCAAGTTTTTGGTATATGCTAGTGATGAGTTATTTATTTATATATATATATATATATAAATGACTCAACATGTTCTTCCCCTTCGCAATTACCTATATATACGAAACGAGATCTTCAGTATTCTAATAAATAAGATGCATATTGTGTCCTAATGCAAGATATTCAGCTGCAAGTGTCGTACAAATTAAAACAGTCTCATCCGATTTTCCGTTTTTAACGAAACTATGTTAAACCTTGGAACGAATATAGGAAAGGTTAACATTTCATGATTATGTGTGTTTCAAATTGTGGATCTGGAATATTTGCTCTAATTTTGAAAACATTTGTTTACAGTTAATGTTTCGATTGTTTCCTTATTTTATTATTCTTTCGCGTCTGCAGTGTGAAAATGGCGGTAAGATATATATATATATATATATATATAGATATATATATATATATATATATATATATATATATATATATATATATATATATATATATATATATATATATATAAACATATAATATAATATATTGCATACTAAAATTGTGAAACTGGTTTACCAATATTATTGTAATTTTGTTTAAGTACAGTATGCATATGACAGACAGAACTGAGCGCTTTGTACTAAATCTTAAGCTTTTGAATTTTTCAGGGAATGAAAACAAATATACAGTGTGTCCACGTATAACTTGACCGACCTTTATTTTCGGAACCGTTGGTCCTAGATGCATACTTCCAATAACAAAAATGGTTTAAATAAGGTAAAGAATAATTTTCAAAGCGATTTGGGTCAAGAAAAACATTTATTAAAGAAATATGAACTTAAAATTTTTATACGGTCCCCCAGTCCTATAAGTGATATTTACTAAACGTTTACTGTGACACTAACAAGTAAGACAAAAAAAGTCCCATTCGTCTAACATTAAAATTGACCGAGTTATGAAACTTTGAAATGCATGACTTATACCACTTTTTTGCATGTCAAAACACATGATTTCGACCATTCTTTCAAGGGTCGTGTATGAAGTAGTTAAACTTATTTCAAGGTATCTACGCTTTGAAAGAAATAGTACAAATATTACGATTAACTTTTATTAGTTAAGTTTCAGATTAATTAAAATAATTGTATTTTTACATATGTTTTATTTTGGATTTTAGGCTATGATTTCTTTTAACTAAAATTATGTTATTTTCATAAGGCTTTATTTAACTAGGACTTCCCTCAGAGGGATTAGTCTGAGCGATATTACTGAGAACATAGATTTTATGATAACATGTGGAAGCAAAGAAAATGAGATGTTATCTTTAATTGTCCATATACTGCGAAAAATTGAAATGATTAAAATAAACGAAATGTAGAATTACAAAATCTTATATATAAATTCGTATACACTGTTTAAAAAAATGGGAAATCAAACCATTCAAGACAGTCATGCATGGTATAAAATTGAAAGTACGCAATATATTAAAAATAAAATAGAAAATGAAACACTAATTTACTTATATCGGAATTTAACTGTATAAAATTATATCAAGAGCATAATCAGACGCTCCGCACCAATTTGAGTAACTGTAAATGACAAATATATGATGTTTAAAAAAAATGGACTATACTTTATATGGTGTGTGCTCCCCTGGAATAGTTAATATTGTACAATATCTGTTTTCCACGGATGCAATGAGGTTGTCGATAACATTTAAGGAATTCTCTTCTCAAAATCTAATATAGCATCAAAGTACCGAATACATCAAAAGTGGCATGCAATGCTTCGTTAGAGTGTGTTTTAGATACGCTCGATCGGATTTAAATGATGAGTGTATGCTGGCCACTACATACGCTGTATTGTTTTGTTTTCAAACATATTCTGCACAAGTTGAGCTGTATTTAGCATGTATTAAATAAAAGAAATCGGGAATGATTACAACATAAAGTATGACACAAGATCTGAATATATCGTCTGCATAACTTTTGAGCTGTCAAAGTGTCATTTGAAGTAATTTACAAATCCATACATATTTATTCAGCAAATCATGCAAGCTAACATACGCCAATATGAACCCGATTACAAATTTTCAGCAGAATAAGTTAATATATAAAAAATCTACTAATGATAATTGAGAATATGACCTTATGATAAAATGTCTAGAAAAACGAATCGGATAAAAAATTCATATCACGTTTAAAACGGCACTTCCCTCTGTTAGTGGCCTTGGCGAGAGAGAGAAAAGCCTAGAGAAGGAACACTTTAACAAGTACTTTCGGGCAACCTACTCACTATTTCATACAGGTCTTTATTCAATATTTACACAATTTATTTAATGCTAGGTGGGTATCTATCAGTTTTGTTGCATTTAAATCACATGTTTTGCGGAGGAAATGCAGCATTATGAAATATTTAAAGTTGCTGTACCTAATAATTCCAAATTAATGGTAATTGAGATCGCTTTCCGTTAATTTCATCTTTTTAAATTTTAAATTTTTTAGAAACCATTCATAGAGACAATTGTATATTTTAAAACTAACCCGAAGCAAAATATCAAGATTTGGGGCTCAGCAGTAACAGAGAAATAGAAAATTTTTGAAAGTTTTTTGTTTCTGCACTGTTTTATATAGCGACATTTTTAGAAATTGTTCTATTGCGAGAATTTACGTCATGATAAATACAGACATGTCAATTTTCATGTTTATATTCCTAACAGTTCCATTTTCTTCGTTACTTAGATCATCTTTAGATCTTTTTCCGCTTTGTTTAGTCTTTCTATTTTTTAGAATTCGTTCTACAACGAGCATTTACATCTTATTAATTACTACCATGCCAAAGTTCTAGTTTCTAACCCCAACAGTATCCCAAAAATTTCAGTATTCCAAATAAATCATAGTTTAGAACATTTCTAGAAATTTTTACGTTTATCCGTCAAATTGAACCTTTTAGAGAGCGTTCATTACGAGTATTTACATCTTAAAAGTAACTACCGCACCAAATTTAAAGTTTCTAACCCAATCAATATCGCAGAAATCACAATTTTAGAACTTTTTTGCTCCTGCAGCGATGTAGGTTCTTGCACTGACATAAAATAGTCTTTTTTTCGGAGCAGAGATGGCCACCAACATTTTTTTTTAAGTTGGCTATGTAGTTTCAGAGATAACACCTCACAAACGCACAAGCATTAATAATATTATATACTTTATAATATTATAACGCTTTATAATATTAGCATTAGATGTACAGATACAAAAGCCATTTATCTGTTACAAACTAAAGTACCGGCGTTGCCCAGAATTTGAAGGATGTTTGTTCTGAAAAATCAATTTCAAAATTTAACATACAACACAAAACAAACATTAAAAAAAGCGTTCGAAATGTTGTTGAATGAATCATATGAAAACGCTATATAAAAATATATAAATGTATATAACAGACGCAAAAGAATACAGCTATAAATGAACTTATTTCAATTTATAATTGGAGCAATAATGTTAAAATACGCCAATATTTCCCTAATTGGATTTTTATCATACTTCAATACATTTTTCACACTCATATGACGTTATACTATATCCACCATGCCCTTTATATTTCCAATATGACGTAATATTTTCCTCTTTCACGTGGAAACCTTGAAATAGAAAAGTTATGAAGTTATATTCACTTTCATTTAAATTCGTCAAACCATTTATTTCATTTTTATGTTTCACGTGAATATCTTGCAATAGAAAAGTTATGACGTAATATTCACCTTTTTTGGAAATTCGGCAAACTATTTATTTCATTTTCATTTTTCACGTGGAAATAATGCAGTAGAAAATTAATTGTTGTAGTAATAATTTTATTGTGTTTTTTAATTGTTGGCAACTGCTATAACGAAAAATGTTTAAATTTGATAAGAAATTGCTGTTAAATTGGTGGTTTTTTATTAATTAAAAATTAAGTATAAGTTATTTCGATTCCGGATTACTTTAGTTGTCTCGACCATGTTTTTATACACATGTACGTATCTCTTCACAATTTTGGCTTCCAAATTGTGGATTTTTTTTTATAGAATTACAAACAGACAGATAGACAAGTTTTCAGATTTATATATCTCTCAATTCTATAAAAAGTAACTAACGCTGTCACCGCCGTCGCCGCCGGTTTTGAATTTTTTGTGACCGGAGGACTTTCTTCCTTAATATTAAGAAAACTATTGCATACAAATATATGAAAACCGGTGGTATTATAGCGAAATGTTTGATCAACACACTAATGCATACAGTTTTCAAATCGAAGAATTATTTTAAGAGATATTTAATGCTAAAGTTGGACAAAATCGTTCCATTAAAAAAAATTATAAGAGCAAAAGCTATACATGAGAATTTAATCATTTTTAGATAATTTTATTCAATAGAAGATCCCGGTCTGCAGATTTCATTAATTTTTTTAATTTTACTCATTTTTGAGGTTTTATTGCTATTTTAAATTCAAATATTCAGCATTTTGACAGATAATTTTTACATATTTTAGAAAATGGTATTAATTTAAACTGTTGCCAACTGTATAAACAGCGCAAACAATAATGTTTGCTTCAAATAAAAAAAATATTTACACGTTACTATTATAAACAGAAAAAAACCTTCAAATTAGAATTAAATAATTAGGTATAAAAAGCAGGCACTTATTGGAGATTACGCCATAAAAACTATATTTACATGTGAATTTTAAAAGAGAGAGGATAAGGTAAAATAAATTCCTTAACATGCGTTAGAAATCTGAAATAGAACAAATTACGTCACATTACACTTATTATGCAAAATGAACAAAAAATAGTATTGCAAAACAGTTTAAATTTAAAAATTGCGCGAGACAAAATATTAGAGGTTAAATATTAGATTTTTTCAAAATTTTATTATTTGTCGTTTGATGTGAGGTGTTCAGCTATAAGTATGCAAATTTTTATGTTTCCAACATAATTAGGGGCTGAGTTAGAAAAATTGCTTTAAATACACAAGTTAGAGACCAGAGGGTTAAATATTAGACTTTTTCAAAATTTTATTATTTGCTGTTTGATGTGAGGTGTTCAGCTATAAGTATGCAAAATTTCATGTCTCCAACTTAATTAGGGGCTGAGTTAGAAAAATTGCTTAAAATATACAAGTTAGAGCCCAGAGGGTTAAATAACAGACTTTTTCAAAATTTTATTATTTGTCGTTTGATGTGAGGTGTTCAGCTATAAGTATACAAAATGTCATGTCTCCAACTTAATTAGGGGCTGAGTTAGAAAAATTGCTTAAAATACACAAGTTAGAGCCCAAAGGGTTAAATAATAGACTTTTTCAAAATTTTATTATTTGTCGTTTGATGTGAGGTGTTCAGCTATAAGTATGCAAAATGTCATGTCTCCAACTTAATTAGGGGCTGAGTTAGAAAAATTGCTTAAAATACAGAAGTTAGAGACCGGAGGGTTAAATATGACTTTTTCAAAATTTTATGATTTATCGTGTTATCGCAAGTGTTCAGCTATAAGTATGCAAACTTTCATGACTCCAACTTAATTAGGGGCTGAGTTAGAAAAATTGCTTAAAATACACAAGTTAGAGCCCAGGGGGTTAAATATTAGACCTTTTTCAAAATTTATTATTTGTCGTTTGATGTGAGGATTTCAGCTATAAGTATGCAAAATGTCATGTCTCCAACTTAATTAGGGGCTGAGTTAGAAAAATTGCTTAAAATACATAAGTTAGAGACCGGATGGTTAAATATGATTTTTTCAAAATTTTATGATTTATCGTGTTATCGCAAGTGTTCAGCTATAAGTATGCAAACTTTCATGTATCCAACTTAATTAGGGGCTGAGTTAGAAAAATTGCTTTAAGTACACAAGTTAGAGCCCAAAGGGTTAAATATTAAGCCTTTTTCAAAATTTTATTATTTGTCGTTTGATGTGAGATGTTCAGCTATAAGTATGCAAACTTTCATGTCTCCAACTTAATTAAATTAGGGACTGAGTTAGAAAAATTGCTTAAAATACACAAGTTAGAGCCCAGAGGGTTAAATATTAGACTTTTTCAAAATTTATTATTTGCCGTTTGATGTGTGGTGTTCAGCTATAAGTATGCAAATTTTCAGGTCTCCGACATATATAGTTTCTGAGAACGGGCTCTGTGACAGACGGACAAACAGACAGACAAAGGAGTGAGACAGGTAGGGTTTCGTTAGATGAACGAAACTCTAAAAACATGCTGCGGATGACTGTAACAACATCCTAAAATTACATTACCGTCAGCGATCTACCAATCCCGAATTTAGTTTATATTCTTTTCATATATTCTTATTCTTTTGTGCAGCCCTGTAAAATAATTATCAATATTATATACAGTAAAACCTCTGAATAGCGGACACCCCGAGAATGCAGAATTTGTCCTCTATTTAGAGGTGACCGCTACTGAGAGTAAAACATGTACAGTTATTTAAGAGTTGGTAATCGAAAAAATGTCCGCTAAATAGAGGTATCCGCTATTCGGGTGTGTCCGCTATGGAGGTTTGACCAGTAAAACTTCTGAACAGCGAACACTTCGGGAGGGCAGAATTTGTCTTCTATTTGGAGGTGCCCGCTACTGAGAGTAAAGAATGTACAGTTATTTAAAGGTTGGTAATCAAAAAAATGCCTGCTAAATTGAGGTGTCCACTAATCGGGTGTGTCCGTTATGGAGGTTTTACTGCATAATAATATCATCCTTTACAAGAAAATTGCATGCTGTATGATAGACAGACAGACATCCAGAGAAAGATAACCTCCCGGATTAATAAACACTCATGTCTTTTGTTTTAATCATCCACAATTGTATGTCAAACAACATGCCAGATTTTATACAACAGGCTAAAAACGGTCACCGTGGTACGGAATACTATATTATTATTTGTTTGCCCACCAAAACTGGTTGCCACGGGTTGTTGCAAGGTTTGTGATCACGTGGTTGAAACTGATCTATTCAATATTACTGTGTGCGTATATTTTTTTATTTGCTCCATGTGTTCAAACCAGTTGTCTACGAAAACATCAACCGGTGAAAGTGACGCACACCAAATTTCTGTGACGTGTGCAGATAAATTGTGCTTTTTTAAGAGTTTTTTTCTATATAATTTTTAAACGGTTTGGAACTTATTTTTCATACTAGGTGCATTCAGTAGGCGACCCTCATAGGTACCTTCTGGTGCAATCAGAAACGAAATCCGACAAATATTTTTTGAGTTATGCTTGACGAAAGGTTTTTATTAGGCCTTTTTTTTAGTAGGACATGGCGTTAATATCCATCGTAGTAGTAAAGTGACCGGGCAGTAATATTTCGCTGAGTATTAGCCTTCGCTTCGCTCAGACAACTAGCAATGATAGTTTTTCCAGTTTAAAATTTGTACTCGAACTTAAACTTACTTTCAAATGTCCGATCGAAGTTAAATTTTACATACTGTCTTAAATTCGATGACAATGCAATATTATTATGATTTTTGACTCTTACCATCTTATACTTACTTATATTAGAGGATAACACAAAAAATTTGGATAGATTACCGTCAAGAAGTTTAAGAAAGAGTTTTAGATTAGATAACATAAAACTGCGATGGTTGTGTCTTTTAACTTTCATAATTACATTTTATGTATTTTTTAACGCTGAATAAAAAAAAATACCTTCACTTTTAACCATCATGTCAAGATTTTTCGCAAATCGTAAATTTCAAGGTTAAAAAATAGCGAAAAATCTGATACTATAAAATAGATGTAAGACTTTTTTATTCAGTTTAATTTTATTTAATTCAATAATTTATTAGATTTTTTGGCTTATACTGGGTTTCTTACAGCTAAACAGCTCGGGAGTCAGACGAAGTTGGGAGGGGAGGGGGAGATCAATTTTAACTTTTAGCCTTTTAACTTTGAAATTTGCGATTTGAGAAAATTCCAGACGTGATGGTTTAAAATGACGGTCATTTTCGGATTCAGTGCTAAAAAATGCATAAGAATCAATATCAAAAGCTAAAAAACAGGCCACAACCCAAAATTTGAAAGTGTAATCTAACAGCATTTTAAAATATGTATCATTTTGTAAAGAATTGAGGCTGTTGTTTTTCATCCTTTTATTTAACAAAAAATCTGTTATTTTTATCCTCTTATAATGTTAATTCAGTACAAATTGTACATTTTGCAGAAATATGTCAGAATGATTAAAGATTTCAAATTTGTTTTGCAATGCTAATTTTACTCTCAACCTGGCGAGATTATATTTCTACTAAATTTGTGAATGACCCCTAATACGCAGCAAAAAATATACTTTAACTTTAAACAGCTATTACTCAGTCAACTTTAATCGTAGAATAACGGGACTTTTTTTGCCTTACTTGCCAGTGTAACAGGGGAAATTTTACTAAATATAACTTATTGGACCGGGGGACCGTATAAAAAGTTAGATTCTGTAATTCTTCATTAAATTATTTTTTCGGTTCAAACTTTTTTTTAACTTAACCCTGCACCTAATTTTGGCCATTTTTGTAATTGGAAGTGTGCATCTAGGACTAACGGTTGCGAAAATAAAGGTAGGTCAGGTTATAGTGGACACACTGTATATTAATAAAGCCTAAAGCATCCTCTCCATCCATTGTCAATCAATAAGTTAAAAAATAGACCAACGTTATTCAGTTATGTATTTGAGAAATTTAAGATATTATATTTGTTATTGGCTATTTAAAATAAATACGATTGTATACATATGTATAAAGCAAAATTTTTCTACTGCCTATTCAGATTTCGTGCTGTTTCAATTCCTTCAAAATATGAAACGAAAGTTAATTTTATTTCATATATCTTTCAAAAATATAAGCAAACCTGAAGTTAAAATGATCAATATTTTATTAAACACTTTTACTATAGCTTCCTTTAACCAGAATAGAATGTTATCTGTCGTACGAAATTTTATAGTCCAAAGATATTTTAACTATTACATTTTTATATTCAGTTTTATTTAAAGTAAATAATGTATCCAATAAAAGAATCTATGTAATCAAAGAAGCATTAATTCTTAAAATTATTATGCATTTTAAATAGAAGCGACAATTTTTTGTTTAGTTAAAAAATATATAAAAGTAAAGTGCATTGTTATTTCTTAAAAATTTTGAAAGCCGTAAACGTACATGAGTAACATTGTGCAACATTTATATTTTGCCAAACTATTTTACTGTACCCTTAAGCTTAGAGACCTCTGTATATTTTACAGTCCACTTTATAAACTAATTTTCGCCATAAAGCACTTTCATTAGTTTAATGTTTAAAGAAAAATAAAGTTTTCCAATGGTGCTTTATAATGCCCCTCGCTTACAGTTCATTTTGTATTCATTTTACAGCTTAAATATGACGTTTAACACACTTTTCTATATTCAATGTTTTTTTTCGATAAATAACTATTCTGCCTGTAGCATTTATTTAAATCTCGTTGCTTACTATTCATTATTTTGTCCGCCAATATTTTTCTAAATTTCTCCCTCAACTAATTGAGGTGCATTTATGATAACTTAAAGAACTTTGCATAGTCTTTCTTGACTATTTAAAAAAAAATATTATATGAGGACGTGCGTTTCAAAACTAGCCTTATCCAAAATTAAAAATATCAATTATTTTCTATCAATTTTTTTTTTTTTATTGGTGAAACTGCTTCGCAGAAAGGCGATAGTTCGCAAAAACATTAGTTTTATCGTGTATTTCTAACATTGTAAAATCTTAATTTGCAATGAAAACCAACGGATGCAGTCAGAGGTATTTCGCGATTTCCCAAATTTGACTTTTTCGATAAGAGGAGTTTTGGCACTGAAGCCCTCATACATAATTTTACTATATATGATTCTTTAAATTTAACATTTGTGCTTTAAAAATTAAAATAATTCGTTCGTAAAATTGTGTAAGATTAAAATACGAATGAGTTATTTTGAAATATCACATATTAATTGAAAAAGATTTTTTACTTTTCTTTTTATAAATGCAAGAGCATTTGTTTATTCCACAAATATTCTACGAATAATTTAATTTTCAAAATAAGCATTTTGTTTGCGTAATAGTAAAGAATTTCAGTTTTATAATTATAACTATAAAATCAAATTGTTTTCCATTTTTAGTTTATAAAATTGTTGAAATGGAAAAATGTATATTAAGAATAATGGTATAACATTTTATTTCCTTAAAATTGTCTTACAATAGTTTCCAGCTATCAGAATAACTTCCCGGACTTAAATATATTTAAAAGTGAAAACAACTTTAGTTGAGAAACATTTCTCTTCACTTTATATTTAAAGTAAAGAGAGTTGATTCCATTTCAATGTTCAAAACGATTTCCTTATGGACAGTTTTAGGCGCATTTTTTATGGTAAATATGCATTTGGCATTCTTTTCAATGTTCTATTTTCGCCAATATAAAAATTAACTGCCTAAAGCATTTCAGCTTGTTCAATTGATTTATATGTAAATAATTTTCTTAAAATTTTGCCCTGTGTTATCCAGTCGAATGATTACAAAAAAGTAACATTTCTTATATGATTTTATTGGCTATTGACGATGAAAAATAATGTATTAAATATTTTAAGTAATAAGTTGCAACTGTATACAGTTCCTTGGAGTGTGATATTCGTGAAGTGATTAATGCTCTGTACACATGAATGGAGAATTAAATTCGATTTTATACTTTCTTCTATCTTTACAAGAAGAAAGTATTGGATTCATGAATTTTTTGGTGCATATTGCTCAATAGGTGGCGCTGCTATGCTACATTTTTTCACAATTTCCGCTATAGCTCTATCTCAAGAAGTAATGCCCGAATTTTCATCAAACTTCAAATTCACATATAATTTGATATGAATGGTGCTAAATTGACTTAATTTCTTGTATTATTTAAATGATTTAATTGACGTGATTTATATAGAAGAAAGTTTCGTGATTGCCACAACATACTAGTTTTCTTTTGTATATGTGGGTATAAAGTAGGATAATTACTTTCTTTTATATTTTTTTGTCTTTAAAAAATTTGTTTTTTATTAACATCTACAACTTTTCAATATATGATAATTACAGTTAGAGAAAATATATTTTTTTATGGCTGTTAAGTTTAAAATACTGTCTTAACAGCTTTGTGATGAGCTTCAGACGTTCATGAGGTATAGAATGCTCAACCTCATTGATTATTGAGACTCGTAATTTAGAATGGAAAATTTTACCTTATTTAATTACAGATTTTGGGGATTCAAGTATGCAAAAATTTCCATTTCAGAATACTTGTGACAAATGTCTAAATTCTTTGAGAAGGACATTTGACATGAAAGGTTTAACATTCTTTGTATCAGAAGAAAATGTCTTATCTTTATTATTTCGTTAAAATTGGGTGACACGTTTTGGATACATAGTATTTTTTTCTTTTTTTTAATTTATGAATATAAGTATAGATAGAGAAATGTTTTTGAAGTTCTCTGCATAGCCCAGACATTTTCTTGTTTTATTTTAATTCTGTAAAAATTGTCTGAAGCTCTTTTTGTTACAAAATTTTACTCGCAATTTTGGGTTAAAAAAATATTTATAGGTTTTAATAGCAAAAAGCTAGGATTGAAATAAGTTATAATTACATCATGTAGACGCATATATTACAAAATGCTTTCCCTTGTGAATCAAAATGATCATTTTCTTTTAAAAGTGTTACTATTTATGCCAGAAAAAAGCAGATAATTAAATTTAAAAGTCAATCAAATATCTGAAAAATTTCCACTCGATTCAATCTCAGAATTTACAACATTTTTGGAGTCTCAAACCCAGAGATAATGGAATGAAACGTAAGTGAAAATGTCTCAATTTTATAGTAATGGCTTAACCAGTTCTTTGATTTTATGGTATTTTTAAAATGTTCCGTTTGATCTTATCGTATCGCACCAGCTGATTGCATTATCAAGTCATACTATTAATCGTTCCAAGTGCATATTTGTTGCAAAACTAACACATGTAAGGTAAAATGTATTTTAATAACGATTTCCACATCAGTATGCACAATTCGTCCACACGATTCATTAAGGTATGCATGCCAGTTCATGTGTATTGCTGTCAATATGGAAACATTGACCATTCATAACTTGATTTTTTTACTAAAGTGAACTTTACCTTGCTTATATGTAGCTGTTTTATTTGTAAATATTCAACTGAACTAAAATTTAAGTCATTTAATACTGTGGTGTATGTCGGCGTATGTATGATTGGTGACGTATTTAAGCCAGTGATTCATTACTAAAATATAGCGTTTAAGGTTTTCTAATAAAGCTATTTTTGCATATAAAGACATAGTTTCATTTTTAATGAAGAGGATGTACAATTTTATGGCTGATATTTTTTTCACATTTTCATATAATTTTCGAGACAGTTTGATATTTTCTAAATTTTGCCACAATAGTACTGAATTATCATATTATAGTGCAAAGTCATTTTAATATTGACAGATACTTGTTCTACAATTCCACATTTAACCGTTCAAATGTTATTTCAGGATGAAGAAACTATACTATGCAGCCTTTATAAAGCTGAGAATATTTTGTTTTATTCAAAATGTTTTCCTATAGCAATGAACAATCAGTATTTTATGTCTATCTTCCAGAAAAATTTATTGTTATTATAGCTTGAATTATTTACTTTTTTCAAAGGGACATTCTTTTCAACGCTTTTAAACCTTGTAAGCCATCAGCGAAGAAGGATTTCTTAGTAAAACGAACCTATACGTCCATGTTTACTAATATAATATTATTATATAGTATTTCGATCCAATACACAGGATCGTATCATGAATTTAGTACAGTCCATGAAAAAAAAAAAATTACGTTTTAATACCACATGGTATATATTTACAAATTATCTGTAGATTGTTTCTGGTTTTTGTAATTTATAAATTTTTCTTTAATAAAAGACGGCGGCTTGGTGCATTAACGACAATTATCCAATATTGCAAAATTTCAGACAACTAATAAGTAGTAACTTTTAATTTGAAGATATTTTAGATTATAAAAAACTGCTTATAAATTTTAAAATAACTACTTTTGAATGAAAACATTTTTCAGTACTTCCTTTTCTTTTTTAAAAAGGTCTTCATTTTTTTCCAGACATATAAATGGGGTTTCGCGCCAATCACTAACGCTCTCACGTCTCACTTAAGAAAAAAAAAATGATATCTCTCCAAATTTGTGTATGTCTGATAAAAGACGTGATGAGATTAGTTTTGTATGTCATAATACTAATGTTTACAAATTTCGTAACGACATTTATTATAAATTTTAATAATATTACATCCCTTTTTTTTTTTTTTTTTTTTTATCAGAAAAGACTTAAAATAAAAAATAAAATAATTAAAAGCAAAAAAAGTCAGACTAATTGCTTTATTAACGTAAAATATAACTTTAAATAATCAATCAACATAAAATTAAATTAAGAAAAAAAGTTGAAAATCGTGAAAATTATCTTTATAGAGGACTAAACAATTGAATTACACTACATTGATAAGTTACAGAAAATTTACTCATGATCATAGTTCTCGGGAGAAAATTTTTATTATAATAAGCATCTTTGTCACCATATAAAAATCGCTAAGCGTTCCTATTTTCTTCTATCTATAATAGCATTACTAAACCGAAAATGTTTTCGCATTCCAGTTTTGGACGAATTGACAAGTATTAGAGATGAGAGATCCCAAGAAACGCGTGTATACAAAGCATCCGAGTATGTGTGCTCTTGTGAAAGTGTGTACTCTTGCATCATCGAAAGTGTCTGCAGTTATGCACAAAATTGAACGAAACTTAATATGTATGGTTTTGGCTACGGCCAGCTAGCTCCAGTTGTAATTGGCGATATTCAGTCAGAAGGGGATGCCGTAATAGCAATCTTTTGTGGCGTTTTCTTTATTGTATTATCATAAAGTGTATAACGTTGTGTTTCCAACTGAATGCTAAGAACCCAAACGTATGTAAACATGACGGACTGGGAGCAAGAAAACACAATGGTAAACCTACGAGTCAACCGCTAAAATCGGTTTTACAGGTGTTTTCCAACAAGATATGACTTGGCAGACCGATTGCATTTTAATATGCAAATCGAAATTTAATTAATTCTAGAATTTCATCCATGAACACGATGAGGTGATTGTCTGTACTGCCGGCTTCCGGTCTATTTGTATCGGGGTCAATCCATATCAAGTGGTCCAGAAAATCATTTATTCGTTGCTCGACCATTTTTAAAAAATCTGAAGTTTTTTGTACAACACTCCTAACATGATAGAAGTTCAAAATGACTATTATTTTAATTATATTATTTTTTGTTTGTGCATGGCGGCCATCTTTGTTTCATCGTCTGCAGCAATTTTCTCACAAAAAGGGTTTACTAAATTGTAAATAATTCATCATTTATTTCTCCAATTCAAGTGCAAATTAAGGCAATTTGTACAGAATAGATTAAGCTAAAAATGTGGTAATAGAGTAGTTTCCGAAGCTAACTGCTTATTGGGGAAATTTAAGCATAAAATTTCAGTTTTTTTCCCAAAATTTGTCCGTTTACAAGAGGAACTTTTTCTATCAAGGAAAACTGTCAACATGACATTTTTTTTTTTTTTACAAATAGGCCGAAAGTACTTGTACTTACAGGCCGAATTCCAGATCTGGGACTAGCTTTCTCTTTGCTAAAAAAATCACAATTATTTCAAAAATGTCAAAAATCGCACTTTTGAGGCTTTGATATCTCTGGTGGGGCACGAGATAAAAATCCGAAATTCTGGTTTCTGAAAGTATTGTATTGTAGTCTAATGCGCACAAGAAATTTCAGGATGGAGATTTGACTACAAGCTGAGACATGGCAAGGGGAACATGCCAAAACAATACTGCCAAACTATTGTTTTGTTGTAGTCACAGCATGTATGGTTTCAGTAATTTTTGTTGTAAGTAATTTTAGTAACTAAAAGAAACCTCAGCAGTTTTACGTAAAGAAAAAAAAAATATTTTTATGCAAGACCTGAGACAAAAACAGAATACGGAAAGGGAAAAGCTATTAATCTTGTCATAATAGTTGAGACATGATCTAACGTATCAAAACACTTTCTTGCTTGTTGGTTTAAAAACCACAATTTTGATCTTTCTCAAAATTTTATTTGTAGGAACCAAGTCTTGTCATCTCTTGATAACTTGATTGAAGATCTTGGCCCTGCCGGCTCATAGAAATGAACTTTGAAATCACTATTTGCAAGTCCCACTTCATTAATAATTCCTAGCTTACTTCTTACGCAAAAATGTCATTTTTCTGCAGTATAAAGTTTGAAACGGCTTTGGATATCTTTACTTTCTGAAAATTACTTGAGGCTGATGCGTGGTAACATCGTATAATGTTTCATTTACAGGAACATACTCATGGTAGGAACAAGTTTCAGTGACTGGCAAGCAGCATTAAAATTGTGGTTTTTAAACAGACAAGCAGGAATGTGTTTTGACACGTTTCATCATGTCTCAACAAGTATGCCAATATTAACAGCTTTTCTCTTTCCCCATTCTGTTTTTGTCTCAGTTCTTGTATAAAATTATTTTTCTTCTTTATGTAAAAGTGCTGAAGTTTCTTTTAGTTACTAAAATTACAACAAAATTTACTGAAATCATACAAAATGTAGGCCTTCTGCATAATTATTTTTTTAATTAATTGCTTAGCTTTGCAAAAGGCTTTATTTTCTGTTACTATTATTTAAAGATAATCGAAAAATGAATTTAAATGACACTCTAAGATAAATACTTAGATGTGACTACAAAAAAACAATAGTTTGACAGCATTGTTTTGACATGTTCCCCTTGCCAAATCTCAGCTTGTAGTCAAATCTCCATCCTGAAATTTCTTGTGCATTACACTACCATACAATACTCACAGAAACCAGAACTTCAAATTTTTATCTCGTGCCCCACCAGAGATATCAAAGCCTCAAAAGTGCGATTTTTAACATTTTTGAAAAATTTGGGATTTTTTTTAGCGAAGAGAAATCAAGTCCCGGATCTGGAACTCAGCCTGTGAGTACAAGTACTTTCGACCTATTTGTAAAAAAAAAAAAAAATATGTCATGTTGACAGTTTTCCTTGATATAAAAATTTCCTCTTGTAAACGGACAAATTTTGGGAAAAAACTGAAACTTTATGCTTAAATTTCACCAATAAGCTGTTAGTTTCGGAAACTACGCTATTACCAAATTTTTAGCCCAATGCATTGGGTACAAATTGCTTTAATTCGCACTTGAATTGGAGAAATAAACGATGAATTATTTACAATTTCGTAAACACTTCTTGTGAGAAAATTGCTGCTGCTGCTGAAACAAAGATGGCCACCATGCACAAAAAAAAAAAAAAAAAAAAAAAAAAAAAAAAATAATAAATTTAAAATAACAGTCATTTTGAACTTTTATCATGTTAGGGTTGTTGTACAAAAAATTTTAGATTTTTTAAAAATGGTCGAGCAGCCAGTGCTGGACCACTTGAAATGCATTGACGCATTATCAGAAAGTGTATGGATAGCATTAAACCGAGCTTCATACACCTATACATTTTTGACTATGTACGTCACAGTTTCAGTTGAAAATGGGAATATTGCTCTAAAAGGGGCCGTTGTGTTAGCGATTTTTGTATGATTTCTTAATTTTTTCGCAGTTTAAATGAAGAATTTATCAATATCTTTTAACGAAATTGTATAGTTAGGTGTAATGTTATAGACCGATGTTTCTATAAAATTTTGGAGAAAATTGGTTTGAAGACGGCGCTATTATAGCTAATTTAGATGGCTTGTTTCTTTCATATGATCGGAAAGTCATGAAAATTATTGATAGTATTGAACCAAATTGCATACATCACTTTTTGATTATATACGTAAAGTCCCAGTTGAAAATGGGGATATGTTCAATGCAGGGGTCGTTGTGGTAACGAAGTTTGTGCGATTTTTCTTGATTTTTTGCATTTTAAGTGCAGAATTTATGATTATTTCGCTGAAATGTTATATTTGCATGTAATCTGCCGAGGTTTTTATAGAATTTTGGAGAATGACGACCTGAATATGACGCTGTGATAGCGAATTTTGTTTAATTTTCCGGACTGCCATGGTAGCTGCTGAACAAAAAAATGATATTGACTCACCCGAATGTCCAATCTAGGTTTAATTTTTATGTTTGTAACTAGAATCTTTTTTTCAAAAATACGTAATAAAAAATGAGCATTTTGAAGTTTTAACATGCACCGGATAAAAGTAATTTTTGGGATTGCTACGTAGAATAATTTAAATGTCCTTCATAACACATGCAAATGTAGTCGCCATGTGACAGAGATGAACGCTTCTTTTCATTATATAGTTTGCGATCCCTGCCAGTAGAGTTCCTTGTTTAAACTTTATTATTAGTTGCTCCTTTGATTTTTTTAATGCGATCGATTTTTTGCAAAGCTCCAAGTAAGTCTTTTGAAAATAAAGCCGAATAAGCATATGTGTTTGACACTTTCAGGTGTAAAGTAATTTTGTGACTGAGAGGTTAACATGAATAAATGTTTCCACAATTTACGAATAAATGTATTTGAAAACAAGAAAAAGAAAGAGATACCTCACGTACGTGATAAACGGGAAAATATGTATTCAATAATGCTGATACAATTGTAACATTTTGGGAATAAATTTACATTGTAAATATACCACCACCCTTAAATCCTTCTACATATATAAAAAAGTTTTGATTTGGAAATGGACCAATGAAAATCTGCGTAGATATTCCGGGTAGATCGACATCCAATTTGAATGCTTAAGCATGGCCTTTCATCGATAATATTAAAAAAACTGTTGCATACAAAAATATGAAAATCGGTGGTCTTATAGAGAAATGTTTGATAAACACGCTGATGGAGACAGTTTTCAAATCGAAGAATTATTTTAAGAGATATTTAATGCTAAAGTTAGACAAAATCGTCCCATTAAAAACGTTTTATTGGAGCAAAAACTATACATGAGAATTTAATCATTTTTAGATCATTTTATACGTTATAAGTTTCCAGTGTGCAGATTGCATTTATTTTTCTTATTTGGCTCATTTTTTGAGGTTTTATTTCAAATTTTCAGCATTTCGAGAGATATTTTTACAAATTTTAGAAAAAGTTATTAATTTAAACTGTTGCCAGTTGTATAAACAGCGCAAACAATAATGCTTACTTCAAATTAAAAATTTATTTTACACGTGAGTATTATAAACAGAAAAGATAAAAAGCAGGAACTCATTGAAAATTACATCATAAAAACTATAATTACACGTGAATTTTAAAAGATAGAGAATATTGTAAAATAATAAATTCATAAACATGCGTTAGAAGTCTTAAATAGGAGAATTTACGTCACATTACACTTATTAATAAAATGAACAAAAAATAATATTGCAAAACAGTTTAAATTTAAAAATTGCTCGAGACATTTATTTGATATTTTAAGATGATCATAATATTTCATTTCTAACAAAAGTATTTTGAATATATAAAAGAAAAAGAAAAGTTTGGTGAAAATTACGTCAGATTATAATTCTCTGATTCAAATTATAATTCAATCTTCCAAAATCTTTTTAAAGCCGATCAAATTATCGTGCTATTAGAGTCTGCGGTGTCTGAACGGGGGTTGGTGAGCGTAGCTCGTACGGGGCAGAGCCCCCTAGTGGATAAAAAAAAACTATTTGAAAGACGGGCAAGAGTAAGAATTTAAAGGAGTGCGAAGCTGCGTGGAAGCTTTTTTTTCTGATTAGTAACAAAAACATAGGTGTTTATTTGTTTTTACAAAGTAGCTAATATTCAAAATTCCTGTATGGGCTTGAGCCCTCAAGACCACACATATGCGGCGCATTGATATGAATCAAATTATTTATTTATTTATTTATGGAAAGATGTTTATTTTCATAACGATTTATTTTCAACATTTGTAGTTAACAAATGATTTCGAATGACGTTAATATATTAATCTATGAATCATTGAGCTGATACAGCAGTCAGAGTCTTCCAGATGCCGCTGTGTGCTTTTTTTTACCAGGCCTGCTTCATGTATCAGTGACGTCACAAAGTAAATATCCTCCGAGCAATGTATCCAAGCTCAAAGCTTTAATAAAGAGGGCTATTTTGAATTTTTGCTCTCCTAATTTATGATTACATAAATAATAGTATTAAATTTTACAGTCGGGAAGTAAAAGTAATTCATAGACTTGTTTTATAAAAGAAAATTAAAAACCTTAAATTAAAAAAATATATAACACATTAACTTACCTTTTCCATTGACTTACATTTTTTGTTCGGCTTGGCTCAATTCGAACTTTTGAAATTTAGATTTCTGCCAAATAATAGACGAGAAGGTCCAAATACCGGCTACTTCTTTTGTTTTCAATCTAGATCACACAATTTTCAAAATTATCAAAAGAAAAAGTGACCGCATGGTTCCTTGATTTGTTTTACATATGTTTAGAGAAAAGAAAATCAGTTTAAGAAATGTTTTCTGTTTATAAAAAGCAAAATTTCAAAAGTCTCCAAATTTTGAGTTTTGAAAATAGTGTCTAAATACCCACTACCTAAGTATTTTTTTTTTCCACATGATCACACAAATAGAGCTGGTGGCAATTAATAAGCAATTAGAATATTATTTTAGTAAATTTTATTGATTAATAATAATTCTTATGCATAGAAAAAAATACGCAATATTTAATAAACAAGCATTTTTATCAAATTTATAAAATTCTTAACGACTATTTCTCATAGTCTTCTTTCCATTACGTTTCTAGTTTTGTTTTTTAACGTGTAAAAAAAAGCTTACTTATTGAAATGAGAATTATTTTATCTGAAAAAAATCACAAACATATTATCACTCTCTGCGTCAGTGCAGTCGCTATGAGCCCATATATCGCATTCTTTACTTTGAACTCAGAATCCCCTCCCCCATTCTTGTCGCAAATAAAGCATCCATGCAGAAGGCACAGATTGCATCATCTTCCTCTGTTGGATATCTTCCTTTTTCACTTTTTAAAAATCCAATATCTGCCCCTTTCGCAAGTTTTCCTCCGTCATTTTTTATCTTTCTCTTCACATTTATTGCAGGCAATTTTGGAGTGTCCAACAGCGCTTTCTTTTGTGAAGTGTTCCGCTAACCAGTGTCGCTCCTGAAGAATTATGGCCGCAGTTGCTTTTTTTTTTCATTTTGCGAATTGGGCCTGGAGCTATATTTGAACCATTTAAATAAATTTATTAATTATGGAATTATTTAAATTATTTTTTCCTCCCCTTCAAGCAGAGCAACCGAGAGAGGTCCAAATACCGGCTATCCGGTATTTATACCACTCTAGGTAGCCGGTATTCGGACCACTGCTATGTTTAATTTCAAACCGGTATTACTCATTCATATAATAAAATACCAATAACGTGCGCGCGGTTATTGAAAGCTAAATATGTCTAGAAAATAACTTCATCTTCAATTCAAGCCAATGTACGATCAGAATATTTTTAAAAAATCAGAAACACGTATCTGAAAAACTTTTGATGTTCCAGATTACGTAGTTTCGACACTTTTGTATTTGCTGTTTGTAAATTAGACACACTTCAGCGATGTACTAGTAGTCGAGTGATGTACTACTGCGCTGCGCTTAGTTCTCAGAACACCTAGTAGCCGGTATTTGGACCTTCTCCCTATAAACAGACACGAGAACTAATCTAATGAAGATTGATGTTTGCTTTATAGGTGAATTTATATATATGATACATATATGTGTATACACACATATATACATATATATATATATATATATATATATATATGTATATATTTGAATGCTTTTATATATAATTTACATATAAAAACATAAATGGATTCCTTATGTTAATAAAATTGTATAGATTTTGGAAACATTACTTGTGTATATGAAACAGAGATTAGGTTGATAGAAAATATTTTGCCAAATTTCCCTTTTACCCCAAACACTATTTCTATATTCGGTTTCATGATTATTGAAAGTTAAAGCCTTATTTGAGAGATAGGATTTTAAACTTTCGCATGAACTTGTTCCATTATTAACAAAATTAGTTAATTTTCAACAATAAGATGGAGAAGTTGATGTCAAAACATTACTGTTACGAATTAAAATGTATGCAGCATGAAACCTAAAATCATTTTTAAACACGACAGAATAAATTTACATGGATATCTTAGCCGTTTCATGGACAATATTAAATATTGTACCTCAATAAATTTTAGTTTTAAATATTTATCATCATTATGGTCATAGTTTGGCATTTTCAGCTGATTGTTGCCAGATTGGGGACTTTTTTGTCCCCAGATTGTTGATTGTCACCGCTTTTTTGAAATAGAAATATTCGGCCTATATAGAAATAGATTAAAATTGCTGAAAAATAAGGCGAATTATACTATTTTAAAAAAGTGGTGACAATCAAATAATCTGAATTAAAAGAGTCCCCAATCTGGCAACACTGTTTCAGCTATGCATTGTATTATTTTTTCCAATGTTTTCCTGCTTTCATAACTTGATACTTTATTTAAAATACTTTCAGAAATTGCCCATTTCTTACTTTTGCGTTCAGCACCTAATAATCGCTCAAAGGAACTCATGTCAACAGATTCATTTCCACACTATACACAGTCCAGTCATATTAATGCGACCACCATCTAATTTCGACGTGAACGTGAAATAACTAATCACAGAAGACAGATGGCAGCACATTGCAGTGGAGCGTATATAAAAGGTGTTCGAGGGAATCGGAAATCATTGCAATCTGGTTGGCGTAATGCAGAAACGAATTAATTTTCCGACGACCAAAAAAGTATGATCATTCGCTTTCGAGACAAGGGTGTAAGCATTTCCGAAACGGCTATTTTTATAAATTGTTCGCGTGTCGCAATGGTAAAAGTATACCATGGATGGCAAAATGACACTATCGAAAATCAGCAACTTGTCAAATGTGGTGTACCAGGGGCTATAGATGGCACAGGTGAACGGCGGCTGCGTAGATGCGTTTGGACGAATAGACGTGCAAATGTTGCAATATTCAAAAGATGTTATATTGTCATTTTGCACTATTTTTTTAAACCGCTTGTTGTCTGATTCTTTTATTTTTTCCAACAATCATTTAGGTTTTCTCCTTTTTTGAGGAAAAAGTTCATTAAAATATACCTGAATATTTTCATAAATTGCGTTTTTTTTTTTTTTTTTTTTTTTTTTGTTGTTTGTTTATCTTAGATGCCAGAAATCGACAGTTAGATATCTTCATGTTAAGAGTTAGGACATGACATAATTGCTTCCTTTCGTTTTATTTATTTTTAAAAATAAAATAATTAAGAAATTTTTCCGGTATGAAAATTTTATGATTTTACTAATGTCAATTTAAGTTTTCTAATTTCTTTTTCACATAGTAGAAATGAAATGACCCATAATAGGGTTTTTAGGTTTATAAAAATCGTTTATGAAACTTTAAAGCTGTTGTTAAAAATCTTTTCAGCATCAGAATGGAAAATCTGGATTCGAAAATTTTAAGGTTGGAATTATGTTAAAAGAAGAAAAATGGACATTTAGCCAGTCTAAAATCGATAGAATAATTCTTTGTTAAAATAAAAGTAAATTAGCTTTTACGAATGTATTATTGTTGGAAAATATATGGAGTGTAAAGAAAAATCTGCATACATTCTATAAAATTTTTAGCAGATAAAACTTGAATTGTAGAGAAACGTACAACAATAGTAAAATTACCATGCTCTAAATATGAAAGTAGTTCGAGTGCCCCTATTGCGAAATTTCAAAAAAATTGATTCCATCTTGAAAACTGTGAGAAATGAAAAAAAAATCAATTGCAAAAATCTAGAGGGACATTGATATAGCATAAAATGATGTTTTACATATAAAAATAACTTTATTAGAAGCTTTTCTTTATTCAAACACCACTAATATGTTATTAATAGTATACAAGACATTTTAAAGTTTTAATATCATTAAATTCACGTAGATTATGATTGCACAAAAATGTCAGAATTTTGTATTATATAACATTTCGCAGTCACTGAGATTAAGTGTCTCTATCTTGTTTAAACCCTTCAAGGGCGGTGGTTCATTTTAATTCCTAAATGCCTAATTGGTACCAGAATGTTGAAATGAATATTTTTCTTTTCTTAAATATGTAAAAAAAAGCTTATGCTTATTTTATAATAAATTTGTTTTTAAATTCTGGTGTCGTTCACTCATTTTAGAATTTTAGGAATGGAAGTACCTTGGTCCTGAAGGGGTTAACACTGTCCTTGTGAAAATCGTTACCTAAATATAAAACATGCATTTACATTTTTAAAGTTCAAACAAACATAAAAAAAATATTTTTTTTTAATTTTATTAATCACATTTGTTGAAAGATTTTTAAATTTGATTTTAAAATTATTATATAAACGAAATATATATCGTTTATAATGAATTAGTAGAAATTTAGATTATGATTTATATTTTTCAAATTAACTATTTTGACCAAATAGTGTATTTTTAAAATAGCATTTTGTTGGGGGGGGGGGGGGTGAGGATTTATTATGAACATTCTGAAATGCGGACTATTGATTAATTTCTGATCTCCATGTAAAATCTGATATACAGCGCTCAACAAAAGTTTAGATAATGATCGATTTTGCTTCTGTACTGAGAAGTATGTAACGAATTGTTGTACCTCAACTGTCATATATTACTGGCGATTTATCTTTCATACACAAAAAATAAATTTTAATTTATACACTTTACATAATATATAATGACAAAAAAAACAAATTTAACTTTGTGGAAAAAGTATAGACAATTTGTCTGTTAACAGAAAAATATCTATAAATTAAAATCGAACTGCACCTACATTGTCTGCTATTAATATAAAAATGTGAGTTCCCATCGAAGAAACTAAATCCTGCATCACTTGGGGGTCTAATTCGTACCAACACGTTCAACGGCGGATGGAAGTTCATTTACAGAGGGGTATTGTCAAAAAATTGTATAAACCATATGAGATATGATGCCAGAAAAGTTTTCGATTGGGTTCAGATCAGGGATACACGCGGTCAAGTATAGAACAGTAATATTTTGAGAGTTAAACTAATTTTTTGATTTGTATGCAACATAAATAGACGCCTTATTTTGCTCAAATACATACTTTGGAAGAGCTGAAAGTTCACCAAATGGCTGTAAATTGTTTTCCATTGTATGTATGTAGTCTTACGCTGCTTGGCGACCATTGAGAAACTCCAGAGATACTTGAAAATTAAAACAAAGTGAGGCCCAAATCATTAACTCTTTCGAGGGCGGTGTCCTTACAACGGACACCTAATTTTAATTCCAAAACTGATAGACGGCACCGAGAAGATTTAATTAAAATTTTCCTTTTTATAATGTACGTGCTGAACAGTAAAGCAGCGGTTGAGGGGTTACCTAGTTGGAAATCAATTTAACACCCAGTCTGTTGAATGTGGTGTCTTTTATTATAATTAAGAGCCATTGGGAAAAGAAAAGGTGTAGTTTTTTAAAACTACTAAAAAAATTAAGAATAACTAAAAGATAGTTGCAAGCATATGAGCTGTTAAAAGTTAGAAAAATAAAGTAAAGTTAAGTTAAAGTACTTGAAAAGATAAAATTTAAATAATTTATTATAAGTATAGCTGTAGTTAAAAACTACTATAAAGAGAAAAAAGAAGTGAAAATAAAAATAAAAGTTAGCACTAGTTCAAGTAACTCTCACCAAGCAAGGGCAGGAAAAGTGGTTAAGAAGGGCGGCAAGTCTTCCTACATAAAAAAGGCACTAGTCAGAGCAATATATATATATATATATATATATATTATATATATAATATATAGAGGTTGTTATTTTTTTAAGAAAAATAAAAAAGAATGAGAATAAAATTGGGAAATTGACAATAGCAATCTGGTGCACACGTTCACGCCACACAAAGCTCACGGGGAATCCATTATAGAGGAATATTTTGGGCACTTTTGATGTTGGGGCTCGAAGGCGTCGTAGTCAGGTATCTCTGCCACGATATCATTGGGAAGGTCGTATAATGCTGAGTAAAATTTTTTCGCAAGGTCTTTTATTCTTTTTCTAAGGGTGACTGTATTGAGGTCCCTACGTACGGTGGAATTGTGCAGGTATCTTGAGGCGCCACGGACGATTCGAATATTTTTATTATGCAGTGAGCTAAGATTGTCCATAGTGGATTTGCAGGTGAAGCCCCAGAGCGGACTGGCATAAGTGATGATTGGGAGTATGCAAGAATTATAAAGAAGGAGTTTGTTACAGACAGATAGCGCTTTACTATTAATGAGAGTTTTAAGTGCAAGAGAAGCTCAAGCGACTTTCCCCCTGATGGAGAGAATATGTTTTCTCCATGTGAGCCTACGTTCAAGGATGACTCCCAGTTACTTGGCTTCATCGGACCATGGAATAGTTGTGTTATTAATTGTTAGTCTAGGAGGATAGATAAATTTACGAGAGAAGTAGACAGCAAAAGTTTTATTTTCATTGATAAGGACGCGCCACAGGGTGCACCAGCCCAGGAAGTCTTCAAAATGAGTCTGCAGGTACCTGTACAGGCTATATGGGTGGTGTGCAGAGGCGTAGATACATGTATCGTCCGCATACAAAGCTAGATAAGTAAATAATGAGCGTGGGATGCCATTGAAGAATATGTTAAATAACATTGGGCCCAACACGCTCCCCTGAAGGATGCCCGCTAGGATGAAAGAAATTATGGATAGGATGTTGTTGATGCGGACGCGGAATGTACGGCCACAAAGGTATGAGTATATTAAGTGTATTACTCTGACTCGAAATTTTAGCTTAATCAATTTGTGTATAAGGCCTTCGTGCCAGACTTTGTCAAAAGCCTTTGCGACGTCAAGGAATATGGCAGCAGCTGCGATCTTCGCGTTGAGCTTTTCGCTGAGAAACTCAACAACGCGAAGGAGCTGGTGTTGGGTAGAATGTTTTGGGCGAAAATCAAACTGTTCAGGCATAAGGATGTTGTTTTGCTGAGTCCTGCAACTGGGTCCTAATGACACGTTCGATGACTTTACTGAGAGAAGGAAGGGGTGAGATGGGTCTATAGTTAGTGGGATCAGAGAGATCAGTTCCAGGTTTGGGTATGGGTGATATTATAGAGAATTTCCATGGTTTAGGGAAATAATGTATAATGTATGTGAACATCAGCAAGTTCGTATTTTCTAATAAATTCGTTTATAAATTCCTGTTTCAGTCCATTATTTCATCAGTTTTATAAACAGAATTACTCCGCGACGGAAAGCGTGAGATTTCAATTCTGGTTTTTTTATCGTTTTCATGTAAACTAATGTAAATCTTTCTATAATTCATCTACGAAAGTATCCGTTGACACAGAAACCTCTGACTCACTTTTAATGCGATTAGCAGTCATCAATTGTCTAGATACCAGTTTATAGATCGTTCTATAATCTCGGTTTCTGGCCACACGAGGCCTTTCAGAATTATGTTTTGCTTTGAACACAGTACTTAATAGACAGACTTCTTTGGACGATTCAAAGTAGCTGAAATTTTTGAAACAGTCTTCTCTTTCGATTACAGCTTTCGTGCTTTAATTAGTTCATCTGAGTGAAATTTTCTAGCTCGCGGCATCTTCACTAACAGATACTATCGCAAGGTGCACTTAAATACATCATGCATGTGACGTCATAAGTTTGAAATTTGCGTTTTTTTCGTGAACAGTTGCCTAAAAATAAAAAAAATGTCTAAACTTCTGAAATATGCAAATTTCACTTTTTTCAGTTGAATTGGGTAATATCCAACATTAAAACCGTTATTTGTGTCCTAAAACGTTTAAACTATATTTAAAAATAAGTACAGCCATTTGTATAACCCAAGTGTTCGTATTTTTTATTTAAATGTTAAAAATCACCAGTGTCTAAACTTTTTCTGAGGACTGTATCAAGCATTTTAGCACTGCTGGCAGCTGATTGGGAACATAATTTGAACATAAAACCAATATTTCAGGAATATTGTAATTTCAGTGTAAATATTTCTCACATAAAACCAATATTTCACATTTATTAACATTACATTGGAAATATTTCTAATGA
Organism: Maratus speciosus; assembly: GCA_963932465.1. Taxonomy (NCBI): domain Eukaryota; kingdom Metazoa; phylum Arthropoda; class Arachnida; order Araneae; family Salticidae; genus Maratus; species Maratus speciosus. The sequence continues at coordinate 195,438,815 of OZ010793.1, read as the reverse complement.
ATAGCAATTGTAACACATATTAGTGTGCTCCTGGTATTTAAGAATTACGAATTGCTATTCTCTTTTAGCATTATATAATTTGCTTATATAAGAGATAACTCTAAACTATGGATATAATGACAGTGATATACAAAGATATTCAAGATCCTGTGGATAAATGTCTGTCTTCTTCGAGAATGAAAATATACCCTATTATACTTACGTAAGATTATATGTATTACATTTCTGTCACCTATCAATTTACAAAAGCTATTTCAACCATTCTATATTCATTAGAAACTTTTTTGATATAGAAATAAAATAATGTAACTAAAAATTTGCAATTTATATTAATTTTGTATTTGCTGTTCGTTAGTTCTTTCACGATTTTCAAAAACATCTTTATTTTCATAGGTAAATTGCATAAATTAAAAAAAAAAACTAATTTCATTTTCTAATTTAATTTTCTTTATGTTATAGAAGTCATTTTTGTACGGTAAAATAGAAAAGTAAATGTGTTATTAATGTTATAATAATTATTTAACAGAAATTGTATAATAGCAAATGTAAAATTATAAGTTTTTGAACATATCTATTAAAAATGCATTTATCGGAATATTTTGAAATTTAAATCGGTTATTAAATGAAAAATGAAATTGTTTATTATTATTTATTAGATTTTCTAGGAAAAACATTTAACCTTCCTTTTTGTAAACAATTTTCTCTTTTATGTATATCAAAGAATCTACATAGATACTTTTTACTCCATGCACCATACTCCACTGCACCATACTCCATGGTGCATTTAAAAAACACACTGATAAATTTAATCAGAAATATCTGTTTTCAGTCGTCGACAAACTAAAGCTGCCGACCAAATATTGAATAACATTGTTTTATGCATTTTAGAAAAAGTTTTAAAAATTTATTTGTATATCGTTATTTTCTCAGATATACTTATAACTATTTCAGTGATTTTTAAATTTAATTATCTATTTATCATTGATATTTTTATTCTGTTTTAACAGTAATATCACTATCATATATAGTAGTCCTCTATCGTGTTTGTAACCCGACGTGATCGAAGGCTTTGGGCTCATTTCAACTTTGGTCATTTCCTGAACATTGTTAAAAGTAGATTATTATTATTATTATTATTTTTTGGAGTTGAGTTAATTTCAGGTTCAGGTGCAGTTTATTTTTCAAGGGAAGAGTGAAAGATTGTTTCAAACGAAAAAACAATATATTTTACAATGAATGAGTAAAACATTAAAGTTGGATTTATGGTAGTAGGCAAATATTACACAGTTGAATAAATTATTAGATGAGATTTTTGTGTATCGGGCACGATTTTGCATTAATTTAACATTATAACTTACCGGAAATGTACTGTAGTGTAATTTCAATATAGTACTGCAGATAACTAAAGTTGAAAATATTCTTCAGTTTAAATGGACACCATTAAAAACGGAATTTATATTGCAATTTATAGCATAGAACATAATATTTAATACGGAATTTTTGTGAACTTTAAAAAAAAATAAAGATACATTTTAAAAGTATTTAATATTAGCACGCAGTATAAATATTTGATGGATTTTTAGTTGAACATATTCCATATATGTTCAAGATTTATTTTATCAATTATATATATATTTCTAGCAAGATGCAGACTATACAAAACTTGCACGTTGGTCTCCAAAATGTACAAACATAGACCACGTTTTCTCAAGATGCAAAACAATATTTATTCTGCACATATACGTAAATTTCTCTCTGTCGATGTAATATGTGCTTTCAGTTTCAAACGGAAATGTGAAATCAGATGGCTAAAAGAGAAGGGTAGGGGAGATATCGAAGAGCATCAATTAGGCAAGAAAATTAAAAAAATAAGCCTTTTTTCTAGGATCAAAAAGTCGAAATGTTAAGAGTTTTGAAATTTAGGATTTTTTTAAAGGGGGGGGGGGGAGTGGGTTGTGAAGTGTAATTTTATGATGTATTATTTTCTTGTAAGACATTATTCGATTTAAAATTTTGAAGCTAGAAATGGAGTAAGGGTATAATACAATAGAGTAATTTGCAATCTTTTTTTTTTTCAGCATTTTTTTTACAAAAATGTATATCTTAAGATGCAGTAAATAATAAAATAAAGATTCATATATATATATATATATATATATTATTTATTATTATTATTATTATTATAATTATATATATATGTATATATATATATATATATAATTAAACTTTGTGTGCTAGAATACCATTGAAGGATAATGAAAATGTTCAATAACATAAAAATTATAGTACCATGTACTATCTATTTTGTTTAAAATAGAAGAAAAAAGAGAAATATGGATACAGATAAAAATAAATAAATGAAATGCTTATATATTGAATTACTTTTTCAAGGGTACAGAATCCAAATATATAAGCAAGGCAGTCGTTTTCTGTAGAGAGTATAGCTGAACGCTGAATAAATTTACTCTCTCTACACCCGAACGACCACATGACCAAAATAATAGAAGAAAATGGATACTGAATTATATGAAAGGCCTTGAAATGAGAAAAGATAAAGAAAACATATAACTATTTAAATAATATATATTATTATTTATAAATGAAAATAAGTATTGTTACTCAGCTTAACCTTATCTAATTTTGCAAAGTTTAATAAAAATTCCCTGCTTCGCATGTAGTATTTTACCGCTAAAAGTATAACGTTATTTTTACAGTTAAGTTAAAAGAAATATTTTATCCAATGTTTGCCGTTAATCTTGTTAAAGTACCTTGATAAATGCATTTAATTAATAAAAATAGGAAATCATTACAATATTAAAATATAAGTTACCTATTAACATATTTAAATTTATATAAGTAATTAAAAAAATTCCCAAATCACTTAATTTACAATATTATAGCTAGTAATTGACTAATAACTGCCACCTAATGGTGAAAGAAGAAAATAAAAGATATATGTATGTTAAATGCTCTAATATATATAGATATAGATATAGATATAGATATATAGATATATATGTATGTATGTATGTATGTATATGGCCATCAATCACCGGAAACTTTCAGTTTCAGTCATTTTGTCGAATATTTAAAAATATACTTCTCGGATTTTTCTGAAACTTCAGGATTATAAAAAATACGTTTCGTATCATATCTATCAACGTCAATTTGATAAGGAGGACAAATTCGCAAAATGTATAAGAAACAATGTAGTGTAATTCGTATATCTATATATGAAATATTTGATAAAATAATAGGAGTTGTATTGAATATTTGCGCGTGAGCAAACTATAACAATTTTTTTTCATGATTTTAATCATAGTCAACACTATTGAGCAACTCATATAAAAAATCCTAGTGAACTATCATGAAGATTCAGAAAGATATCTGCCAAATAGTGTGCTGATTTTTAGTTGCTCTCTAAAAGCAGCTGAATGATAATGGTTTTTCACAAATTATCATATTTATTTATTTTTTTTTTAATTTTTTATCGATGCTCTAGTTCTTCTTTGAGAACCACTTGAACTAGAACTAGCCAAGAAAGAAAGAAGTATCAATGAAAAAAAGAAAATCGAAGCATTTGTTCCAAATCTACTAGTTGGCATTAATTGAATACTTACTCCTTTGCTGAAAGTCAGTTAATAAAAAATTAAAATTTGAGGAAAATCCCTTATCATTCAGCAGCTTTTAGAGAGCAACTAAAAAATCAGATCACTCTTTCCCCGATACTTTTTTGAATTTTCGCGGTATTTGACTGGATTTTGCATATTTGTTGCTCCATAATGTACACTGTTAAATCATGACATCAAATTCTTTGTTATCTTTCGCGCATGCGCAGATAAAAATATTTCATACAACTGTCCGTATTCCATCAAAATTTAAATGTATTTATATTTCAATCGCAATCTTTTTCTTCTAGATTTAGCCAACTTTACCAAAACTGACGTTAAATTTATTTGAAAATCCTGCATGATATAAGCAACAAACATGCAAGGGTTTTTTTTTCTTTATTTAAAAGAAATCAATATACCTCCATGAATATAGTGCTATTCTTACAAAAAAAAAAAAAAAAAAAAGATTACACATCACATTTTTTTCAGATCCAAAATATATTATTTTTCTTTGATTTTTTGTTGGCTCCCTAATTGTACTCCTTATCAATTCGCCGTTGATAAATATGATATCAAACATATTCTTTACAATCCTGAAGTTCCAGAAGCATCTGACAAGTGTATCTTTAAATATTCGACAAAATGTCTAAAATTGAAAGTTTTTCGTGATTATTGGCCATATAATGTATAATACATATATCACAAAGTTGTTTTAGATTATGTGTAATTACGGTTTTTTTTTTCATAATTGGTGATAAATATGGCAATTAAAAATGTATGCATTTTTGAAAAATTTTCCATTTTTTATAAATTAAAGCTGCTTTGTTACATTTTTTATAAATTTTATTTTATATGTTAGTGCTTTCATACATTTGTGCTGTAGTAGAATTAGTGATCACTTTCCATATGTAGTTATTTTAATAAATAAAATAATGATTTTATCAGAGACAGTTGCTAGACATTATTATTTATACCTTAAAATAGAAAAGAGATATTACAGACATTTGAGCAGACAAGTATCTTTGAAATGTCGAAAAATATGTTTCATTTTTGGTAATTTGGAGTTTTATGTAGACGCATAATTTATTGCTTGCAAGAGAACACTTACAAGACATGCGCACACACACATTCGTTTCCCATTTTCTTCATTAAATGCACAAGTTTTATAAAACATTTCGTTTTTAATTTTTCGTTGGTGCAAACTTGCGTTCGTAGGAATTCTTCTATTAGCCTTTTCAATGTAACATTTTTTTGACAGAAATAATACATTTTTAATGAAAGATTTTAATGAATCCTATTTTAAGAATATGTATTGCTTTTTTTTTTTTTTTTTTTTTTTTTTGTAAGTGGGATAATTTTATAGCCTTCATTTAGTGGTAAATTTGAACTGCCGAAACATTTCTAAATTATCCTCATTATTTCATTGCTTATTCATTTATTTTCAATTTCTTTAATCTGAATCAGTTTGAAATAATTATGTAAAATAAAAATGAAAAATGAATCTTTAGAAACATTTTTATCATAAACGTTTTCAAAGTTATGATAGTGTAAAACAGAAAAAAATATACAATCCCCCCTCCCCTCTTTCTCAGAAAACTCTGTGCGCGAAAGTGTATAATAATTTGACCTCGAAACACTAGCCGACATAGCCATAAAGTTTTATTATTCCCAGAACGCTATAGACATCGTAAACTTAGCATTCTATCGTAAGATATTTCGATGATTTTTAAAGCTAAGTCCGAAATGTATGACGCCTCAAGCTGGTGCCACTTCGAGCAACAAAATATTGTTTACAAGTTGTTCAAATCAAACGATATAAACGTAGAGAATGCTTCCTCAAAAAGATTGCAAAACTAATGTAAGCTTGAAAAAGTATTCTTCTTCTTTTACTTTTCGTAAGAAGTATCGTAATAAACTTGTGACCGAAGAAAAGTTTTAGTCACTAAGATATTAAAGAATATTAAGATATTTAGAAAATTTTAAGATATTTTAAAATTTTTAAAAGCTAATATAGCTTGGTTATTTTTCAGTTTAGTAATGTAATAAAATGATAATTTTAGTCTTTATTTGTTGAACGTTTTTATTAATAACAAGAAATTAAAGAGACTCTTTTTTATTAAATTTCATCGATTTATATATATATATATATATAAAATACAAGCTTGCGTGCATATGTTTGATTTTACAGAAGATATATATATATTTATTCAAAAACTGTAAAACTTTCTTTTTTTTCCAGTTACAAGGGAAAAAATACATCAATTTTGAACTTTTTGTATTATATTTATTGATATTATTTGTATTTAATGCACTATATTACATATTTAATCTTTTGTGTAAAAACATAAATAAATATGTATAAATCTGGTGAACGTTTTCTACCGGTAACAATCATCACAAACAAATTTAGTCACCAAATTGTGAAAGAGACTTAAATTCTCTGGAGCATATACGAACATTTATTTTATAAAATTGATTTTAGACAAAATGGTTGCAAATTGAGCAAAAAAGTTCAATGTATGCCTTTTTTTATATTTTGCATTCTCAAAGAAATATTTATGAAATAAATGAAAATTATACTTTTCAGCATTATAGGATCTAGTAAAAACGACTAGCTTTATTTTGAATAAAAACGGAGGAAATCGGTTAAACAGTTAGTTCTCGAGAAAAAATAGTCGTCCAGTTTGAAAAACCAGGATTCGAGAAAAACAAATTTAACTATATCTCACTGAAAAAAAAATTCTACCACTGGAATCTAGAAAATAAATTGTGGCTCTAAAAAACGTTTCATGTCATCCTAGTTCCCTTTGCTACAGAGTTCTAGTTATCCCTATTAAAATTCAAGGGCGTTTTCGTGGTCAAACTTAATATCGTGATCAAACCTATTTAAAAATCTCTGCAAATAAATGAGAACACAAGAAGTGAGTTTTAGTAACTATAATTTTGTTTTATACATTAATTCTAGAAATTAAGTGATAATTTCATGCAATTCAAACGATTCATATTGTAATGTATAGTTTCATCACTTAGAAAACTATAGGCTAGAAATTCTCGATCATTTCGTCTATTCAGTTTACCTTGATCGCATAGCTCGGAAATCGATATTTCTAGTTTACTGATTTAGAAAATGACTACCTATTCGTTCTAGATGAAGACGGTATAAATATATATTTTTTCTTTCAAAGCTTTTCATTGAACGAGTGGCGTTACATTACATGAGCTAAATTACTGTAAGTGAATAAAATCATCACGAAACAGTTTTAAAGAAACAACCAACACACTGAAAAGATGCAAAAAATGAAAAAAAAATCTAAAATTTTTAAATAGTTGAAAGTCGCCTTGCGGTATAGAATAAGATAAATCTTATGAAAGTTTTAACTACTCTATATCATTAGGTGATAGATGAATCCTACACCTTTAAACGAATCTTTTTTTACTATGCTAAACCCTTTGATTTTAGGTTTAGATTAAATGAATACTTCGAAAATGGGAACCTGCCGTATGTTAAAGTATCACAAATTGCATATATTGTTGAAAAATGGCAGTTAAGTATGCGAAACAGGGAGGCACAGTATGTAAAGGCGCACAAAAAGAGAAGCTGCTGTATTGAAAACAATAACTAACAAAGTTCACACGATTAATTTCTGTTGCTTGCAGGTCTTTTTATTTTTCTTAGGAAATATTTAGATTTAATGAAGTAGAATACTGTTAAATTTCGCAAGATTAAAGAAACACATCGGTCCTAAAACATAGCACAACAAACACGGATTTTCTTGGTCTCTACGAGAATACAATACCTCACAAAATAAGCACCATAGAATCAAAACAACATTATGGAAACTTTGCTGGACCACACTCGAAAATAATCTTTGTAGTCTTAACTTGTCTTCGTGTTAGCATTTGTTATACTACCTTAAATGTTAGAAAGAAAAAGATTTTCATTAGATTTTAGATGAAGGATTTATTTTTAAAATGCCTTTATCTACGTCCCAATTATTTCTACGATACATAAATATAAATGCTCCTATTACGTCCTAAAAAATCATATAGATATTGAAGAAAGTTATGTAGATAATACTTTTGGTGTAATATTGATAAGTAATACAGCAAAATCTTCTAAGACGGAATCGCAAGATGATGAAAAACTTTCCGTTTAAAACAGTTTTTTGTCTTAGAAGATATGTTTCGGGAGTTCTCTTTTTGGTGGTGCCATGAAACTTTCCATTTTAAGCAGGATTTTGTTATATACCGAATCTGTTTTCGCACGCTTTAGGTTATTGGAAAAATCATATAGCCCTTTCAGAGGCAAAGCATTTTCAATGCTAAAGTGTTGAAATAAATTAATGGCACCGAAATTTGCCAACAAATTTAATTGGAAATCATAAAAATACTATATTTCTCTTTCATATTAAATTGAAAATATTTTACCAAAATCATGGTGTCATTGAGGCGTTTGATAATTAAAATTATGTGGTTTCATAAACATAACACCATCCCCGAAAGGTTAAAGTAGTCTTCTTTGTATTAAATTCAACATATCATACTACTTTTGTGGTATAGTTTGTATGAATACCATGAAAAGAGAGTAACAAGGCATATAGTAACAGGTAATAAAGTTAACTTTTTATATATTTCTCAAGTTTGTTTTTATCTTCATTTCGTATATATTTTTATCTTCTTTTTTATTTAAACCATCCTGTAAATATATATGTATATCTACTTCTGTGCGGTATTTAATTGGTTCATGTTGAAAATATGAAATTAATGAACAGTTGAAAAGTTGATTTGTAGCAGATGGCATTTCAGAGTGAAAAAAAAAAAACATCCTATCTATCTATCAAGGTTGAATCAAAAATTTATGTGACACCTTATTTATATCTGTAATCATGCTCGAATTCAAGATCGTAAATAATATATCAAAGCATTCTAAAACAATTATCTGGTCTGGAAATAAACAAGAAGAAACAGCGTATCAGTGTCAAATCAAAACTTAATGAAGCTTGGCGCTTTCATTTCTTTTTTCAACTAAACATTTAATTGATAATGAAACTATTTACTATTATGGTACATATTTACACAACTTTAAATCATAATACTGGGAGGCGCAATGCTCCACTTTCAGATTCATATGTTGACAATAAAGTCAGATTTTTAAATCGAAACTAAATCATTCCATCTTAAAACAACGTTCGTGACGTTCTGTTTATAAAAAACAAGGCATTTTGGGAGTGTTCTATGAGTAAAAGTAGAAATAGAAGTAGAAATCCCGTAGCGCGCGGCGCCAGTCTAACTGCAATTCTGTTTTCTACACACTCCTCACCTCAACTATTACAGAGTTCATCAATCAGAAAATGCTATCATGAAAATTTAAATTCTCATATCAGTGGTTCAGTGATCTACGATAACATAATTTCAAAATTCAAGTATCAAATTCAAATAAAAAATATCAAATTCAAATACAAAATCTCAAATTCAAACTATCAATTAATTCTAAACATAAAAGTATAAAATTTAAACAATATAGTAAAATGAAAAATATTACCTGCAAATTAACACAATAAAATGACATTATTTTTCTTCGAACAATTAATATATACTTACCTATCCTAAACTCAAATAATACTGCATTTAAAGTAAGTTGAATTTAAAAAAAAAAATCCCTGCCGGCCCGGCCTACCGGCGGAGGAAGATTTCAAAGTTAAGTGCACTAATATGACCAACAACAACTAAATCATGATTAGAGATAAACTCACTTTAACAATTATTTTCTGGCCGCTTTTGACGAGTTTTTATTTCGTTTTTATATAATAGCTGGTTTTATCAGAATCATGTTAAGGAGGTATTAAAAAAAAATAATTTTCCATGCTCAACAAGTCAAAATTTTCTGGCACATTTTCGGATTCATTTTTAATAGAAAAAATATGAAACTTGCTGACGTGATTTTTGAAGAGATTTATAAGCAACCTGTGTTTTTATTTTTAGTTTAATTAGTTAAAACTTGGTTCGTAAATAAATATTTTCTCAGTAGGACAATATTTTTCGTTTCTAAGACAATCGCTTCGTGAAATTCTGTTCAAAATGCCCACTTTGACATACTTTTTTGAAATATATTATTCCTCTATCAAAAAATAGATCATTACGGTACATTATATAGTTTCTGAATAAGAGAATCTACCAATTGGATGCGTTTGAGAGCAAAAATGAATTTCAAAATGAGTCAGAAAATAAGCAGGTTGGATTTGAATACACCCTTAATAAGATGATTTTTTTTCTTCAACCGCTTTGTATTTTTAATTTGTTTTTGCTATAAGAATTGGTCCTATCAAACACTTGTCTATATAAATGTTGTAGACATTATTAAGAAGATATATGATAAATTCATGGAGATTTTATATCTTGTGAATTGACGGAGTTATGGATTTTTTTCTTCTTCACACCCCCCTTTTTGTTTTCGTTTTTAATTTTTTTGCGGTACGAATTGGTCCTATCAAAAACTTGTGAATATAAAAGTTGTAGATAAAATTAAGGACATTTATAATAAAATTAATTGGATTTGATGTCTCGAGAATTGACGAAGTTATGGATTTTTTTCTCCCAAAAACCCTAATTTTGCGTCCCTTGAGCCCATTTTTAAATTTATCAAAATTCTGTGATACGCAAATTTTTGTCCCTATTTTTGGAAGTAATAAAAACTTTAAACTGATTTGATATGTACAAAAATTAAGAAGTTATGGGTTTTTTTCGGTTTTCACAAAACCCCTCCCTATTTCCATCCCCTTGGTCCGATTTTGCCCATTAACGAACTTGATCGAGATTTTATGCCTATTGTTTTTTGTATCAGTTTGGAAAATATTTGTGCAGAATTGTGGAAGTTATCGTGTCCAGAAGAAAGTGATATATATATATATATATATATATCGATAGATAGATAGGTAAATAGATATAAAGTTTTTTGGTGAGGGTGGTTTTTGGTTCTAGGGGTCATGATCGGTCTAGATATGCAAAAATGTTTCAGAAATTCCAATGTAGGAGAGAATGTAATTAATAGTATTTCATACGAAATCTCTACCTAAAAAAGGGAAAAAAAACTTTTAGAGTTCTAAAAGAGATAAAAAGAGAAGAAATCTAATAATGTTCATCCGTCTAAAGTTTCTAAAGGATATATGTACTGAATGGATCTTTTTAGCATTCCATTCGTAGTTTTTATTTCAGATGAGCGAATGTTTTTATCGCTTCCTAAAAATTGTTCTATTAATTCAGCCAAGTTCCCAGAGAAGTTTATTTTTCACATCATCTTAGATCAATACAACATAACCCACTTTTAGTGGCATATGTGAAATGGGATTTATCAACGAATGGAATGTCCTCAAATCTAACAAATATAGCTTTTTACATTTCGACCAAAGTTGTTTTAACAGTAATGATTTGTACCTTTTCCTTTTGAGAAGCGAAGATCGCCTCGAACCATCTTCGATTACATCGAAAAAGTTAATAGGAAGTGCAGGCTCTTTACCAAAATTTAAAACATTTATTGGAGTAAGTGGTTTTGGTTCATCGTTCTCGTTATAAACCTATGTCAAGGGACGCAAGTTGAGCATAGCTTCTACTTCAACAAGTAGTGTCGACATTTCTGCATAGCTCAAAAGATCTTTTCCAATAATCTTTCGCAGACAATCTTTCACCGATTTTACAATCTTTCGTGAAAGCCTCCCCACCATGCAGCTCTTTCAATGATATTTTTCCAAACGATTCTTTCTCTTGCAGGAAATTTGAAAAACAGGTTGTTGGAAATTGCGTCATATGAATTAGCAATTTCTTGTTTAGCTTTTTTAAAGGTCTTGGCGTTATCTGAATAAATGATTTTACAATTTCCTCTTCGAGATAAGAATCGTCTAAAAGCAAGGAGGAAAGAATGTGTTGTCATATCGGTAACAAGTTCTAAATGTAAAGCTCTAGTATCAACAGCAGGTGAACAAAAAAATATAGGATTTTTTAGTTTTACCGAGGTTTTTACGTAAATAGGCCCCGCAAAATCTAAACCACGAATCGTAAACTGTGGAGCTTCATTCACTCTATCTTTGGGCAGAGGTGCTGTGATTTGGTCCGCAGGTTTAGAGAGATAATTTTAACAAACAAGACTTTTTTTAATGATGCTTTTCACCAGCTGTCTCCCATTCAGAATCCAATATCGGGATCGAATTTTTGTCAAAGTATGTGCAGTTTCTGCGTGCATCATTTTTTCATGATCTTGACGCACAATCAACAACGTTAACAAGGAATGTCTAGGCAGAAGGATTGGATGTATTTCTTCTGTAGAAAGATCACCAAATTCTAGTCTTCCTCCTAAATGCATAATTGCTGCTTCATCCATAAATGGAACAAAATTGAATAGGGGTGAATTCTTCTCTACTGAATTATCACTTCTAAGAGACTCAAATTCTACTTTATAAAATTGCTTCTGTTCTCTTCGTATTAAGTATTTTTCTGATTCTAATAATTCTTCAGCTGTTAGTGGGCAGCAAACTTCAGTAGACTTTTTCAGCTTCAATATAAATCTTTTTACCCAAGCAGTTATTCTTATTAGTTTCTGCAAATTACTAAATTTTGTTATATCAATAGGATTTTTAAGCTCTTTGATTATGCACTCGCATTGCAATATGCCTTTACGTTTCTTTTTGTATTCTAATTCATCTTCATCAATTATTTCTTTATCTTCAGATCTTGGCCAAAATTCTGGTGGGGAGCTAAGCCACTTTGGCCCAAATAACCAAGTCGGGTCATTGATGAGCTTGGAAACTTTTGCTCTTCTTTAGGCGAGCTCCGCGGGATTCTCTGCCTCTGAGCAATTATGCCAATAAGAAGGGGAACTCAGATTACGAATTTCTTCAACACCATTTCCCACGAAGTGTTTAAATTTTTCAGGTGATCCTTTAATCCAAAAATATGTTAATTTAGTTTCGGGCTAGTAAATGCATGGAATTTCCAGATGTAGCACCTTCAAAATGCTGCAGCTTAATCTTACAGAACATAATGCAGCGATCAATGCCAGTCTCGATAGAGTGAGGTATTTTAAAGGAGCTATTCTGTTTTTAGAAGCTACGAAGACCGTTCGAATGTCTTTTTCAGAGGTTGATGTACGTAAATAAGCAATAGTGCCAAAAGCTATTGTATTTGCATCTGAAAATAAGTGCAATTGCAAATTGGTAATCTTCTCAGCTGGAATTTCAAAAAAATAATATCGAGGAACAGGAAATTTAGATACCTGAGGAATTTCATTACACCTGTCTTTTTAAAGAGAAATTAGAACTTTTGGGATAACATCGTCCCTGTCTATGTCTAACGACGAGATTTTTTGCATCAAATATATTATTCTTAATGTGAAAGGTCCTAAGAATCCAGTAGGATCAAATACTCAACCCAAAACTTGCAAAATATACCTCATGGTATCAATTCTTTTAGAAGCAAATGTTGCTAATTCACGAGTGTCAAAATACAAAAAATACACTAGACTGTTACATGCTATACCTAAAACTTGTAAGGAATATTTTCTGTTTCAAATGTTTCCAAATTATCACTAGAAATTACATCATTATTTTTTTCACAATTTTTTAAGGGATTTTTAATTAATATGCCACTTGTGAAACTGCATACTAGCTTCTTTGAAAATGTCAATAGAATCTAACTTAGCGGACAAGGCTTGCTCGACAGAGGATTGACATCCAATGACATCATCTACATAAATATTTTCATTCAAAAAATCTACAGTTTCTTGATTCTTTTTCATATATTTCTTCAAGTGGTGTTTTATTGTAGCTGCAAACAGGAATGGACTACAATTAACCCCAAATAAAACACTAGTAAATCTATACATTTGTGGGAGGTTGGATTCATCAAAAGGGTCTTCCGAAAACAAAAAAACGAGAGAAGTCTCTGTCTTCTTCGTCTACCAATATTTGTAAAAATGCCTGTTTCATGTGAATAGTAAAGACAACTGAATGAAATCGAAATCGTAACGAAATATCAAAAATTTCCGGGTATAAATTAGGTCCTAGGTGAAGACATTTATTGAGAGAACGAGAGTTTAAACCATGACCAGATGAATGAAAAGCATTCCTCAATTTACTCATTACACGGACTCTATTTATTACTTCTCTGAGAGGTAAATAAAATTCAACATTCCATTTATCTACTGACTTAGGAACTAATTCTATGATTCCCTGATTTAAATAATCGTTCATCACTTCCTTATATTCTAGGAATAATTGGGGTTTTCTAACAAATCTTCTATTTAATTAAACTAGTTGAGATTCTGCGATTTTTCTATTATCACCCAAACACCCTTTATCCAGTTTACATGGCAATCTTATTTTATATAGCTTGTTTTCATATTTAATATCTGATTCAAATTGTTTCAGAAAGGTCAGACTCTCGATTAATATTAATGAGTCCCGAAGTTTCAAAATCCCAAATTTTTTTTTATTTGATCAGAAATTTAATGTTCTTCAACAGTTACATTAAAAATCAATGAATATTGGTTTACGCTTTTTTTTTTTATCTTGGAGGCACCAACCAATGATGGTTTCAACAGCAACAAGATTTTCGTTCCTATGTTTTATACAGTAGACGCTCGTTTTTACGAACCTCCTTTTTGCGAACACTTGCGATTTTACGAACTAGAGAGTGGTCCCGAATACATTCCCATAGACGCAATGTAATTTTTCGCTCCCATTTACGAACTACAGATTATGAAAATCTCTTTTTTGCGAATTCAGTTTTCATACTTTTTTTTTTTTTTTTTTTTTTTTTTTAAATATCGGAACGAAGTGCCAACGTAATTAAACTCTCTACAGGTGCAAAAGACAGCAGGTGCATTCAAGAATGTGTTGTTTCCCCCACCCTCTTTTGGGGGTGAGGCAGCATAGCAACAAGTTCATGTAGCGTCACGTGGTTGCTTATCACTGATTTTAAAGGCACGTGGGTGGAAGGCTTCCGATTTGCGAGTGAAGCTCGGGCGACTTTCTGGACCCGCCTATCCCCATTTAACAAGCAGGTGCCATTACTGAATGGGAAAAGGAAAGATTTTAAAAGATTTTGTTCTGTAATCGACTATTTTCTCATATCAGCTGGACTACCCAATCTGTGAAGTCTCGTAAGTCGAGAGGGAGATTGGGCCAGAGACGTTAGATAATTTCAGTATGTCGCAGTTGAAGAAACGCACGTGTTTATCTGTTGAGGTAAAAAAGAAAATTTTAAAAGAAGTAGACGAGAGAATCTTAACCAAGACAGAAATTTCAAAAAAGTATGGAATTCCAAAGAATAGCCTCTCGACAATTCTAAAATCTCGAGAAAAAATCGCTGGAAATAGAAACACCGATAAAAACCCCTCTCGTAAATATTTCAGAGAAGCAAAATACCCCCAGTTGGAGAAAGTTTTGATTTCTTGGATGAGGAAAATGAGAGGAATGAACATTCCTATAGATAGTAATCTCCTTAAAGAACAATCGACCTTTTTTGCTTTAAAACTGAAAAACAAAGACTTCAAGGCCTCAGACGGTTGGTTACAAAAATTTAAGTCCAGGCACGGTTTGAGCTTCAGAAAGTTGTGTGGTGAAAGTGGAACAGCGAATACGACATTATCAAATGAATGGAAAGAACGCGATTTAAAAGCATTACTAACTGAGTATGCTCCAGCGGATGTATTTAACGCCGACGAAACCGGTTTGTTTTTTAAGATGTTGCCTGAAAAAACACTTACCTTCAAAGGTGAAAAGTGTAGCGGAGGCAAAAAGGGTAAGCAGAGAATCTCAATCTTACTCGCAGCCAACATGAATGGAACACAAAAACTACCCCTGCTTTTCATCGGAAAAAATTTGAAGCCTAGATGTTTCAAAAATGTTAACAAACTACCAGCTGCATACCATGCAAATAAAAATGCGTGGATGACTGGGCACATTTATGAAAAATGGTTAAGAGACTTGGACCGTCACTTTCTATCAGAAAAACGTAAAGTTCTGTTAATTGTCGATAACTGTTCAGCTCACGTTGAAGTCTCAGATCTTAAAGCCATCCGTGTGGAGTTTCTTCCACCGAATGTAACATCTATTTTGCAGCCCATGGATCAAGGTGTGATTCACAGTTTCAAGCGCATATATCGAAGGGTGCTTTTGCAAAGAGTAGTCATGGGTTTTGAGTTGGAGAAGCCTTACGAAATTGATGTTCTAGGCGCGATGCATTTGTCAGTACGTGCTTGGAATGATGTTCAAGGGACCACAATATCTAAAGCATTTCAACACGCAGGCTTTACTACTGTACTTGAAGAAAATAAAAAAAATGTACCTGACGACATGAGTGAAGATGAGTTACTCATGAATGAACTCCGCAAAAGAAACCCACTGTTGCCTGAAATTTCATTCCAGGACTTTTTGAATGTGGATTCAGATGTGAGTTGTACGGAAGAAATATCAGATGAACAAATTATTGCTGACGTAATGAATGAAAAGGAAGAAGAACTTTCAGATTTTGAGAAAGAAGAAAATGAAACTACACAACGACTGACTGTCAAACAAGCAGCTGAATGGTTATCAGGACTAAGGCACTTTTTTGAAGAGAACAATAACTGTGAAATGATTTCAAGCATAGATAAAATGGAAACATGTATTTTCCAAAATGTGATTTTAAAACAAAAAAAGATAAGTGATTATTTTCATTCCTAAATTTTTATAAATATTTTCATCTATGTATTTTCATCTACAAATACAGTCTATGTTTTCATATGTAATGTTTCAAGCATGATAACGTATTTTTATGTGTACTAAAAATATTTTTTGTGCATAAATTTGCATTTATTTCTTGTATTAAAATATTATAAATTTATTTCAGTATAAGTCTTAGCATAGTCCTTTATCTATAAAGAGGGGGTAGCTTGAAAAAAATAGACATAAATAATGTAGGTATTCATATCATATTGGGGGTTTTTCTATTTTACGAACTTTCTATTTCACGAACTATTTGAGTGTTCCCTACGAGTTCGTAAAAACGAGCGTCGACTGTATTACCTGTTACTATTTTATAGTAATAGTCTGCTCCTATGAGAAGAGAAATAGGGCACTGACATTGTGGTGAGTCTGCAAGGGTTGAATTCTGCAAAGTGCTCACCTCTCTGAATTCAATTACTTGTGGGGCAGGGATGCCAGATTCAGAAATTCCGTCTGTTACTAATGCTTCTATTTCTAAAGTTGACTTCGAAATATGTTTATTTTCCAATTTAAGCTTAACAACATCATAATTTTTTTGAATTGGGGATTTACTTCCAAATGTGAATATTGATAGTTTTTATTTTCTGAATATTTTAAGTTGTAATTTGTCAGCAATTTCCCGTATTAAAAAGGTTCGCATTGCAGCTGTATCCAATAATAATCGAACGACAATTTCTTTATTTTTATTTTTATTTTCGTGCTGCAAGTCTGTAAGAAAACTCTATTTTTTCCAATACACGAGGTAGCAGAAATAATTTCGTTACTTGTTTCATTTTCTGCATTCGCTGCTTCCAAACTTTTATTCGGATAATTTTGTATTATTTGATGAATTAGAATGTTTACAAATAGCTCGACTATGTCTTCTACAACACGTACAGCGTATTTCAGAAAAACAATCTCTAATTCGATGTTTTGGCATAAGGCATAAAAAACATCCACCTTGAGATTTCAAAATATTTTGCTTTTTTAGGTAGCTTTCATTAGAAAAAGCTACCGCAGCCGTTCGGAGGAAAGCGATTTCAAAAAATTTTGGTATATTTTCATCGATCATGACCCCCAGACCCCGAAACCACCCTCCATTCAAAATTGATATATATATATACCGGGTGTCCCAAAAAGGACTGACTGATTTTAAAATTCAATAACTTCCAAACGGTGACAGATATTAAAAAAATTCTTGCAGGAGGGTTATGCATAAAGTCAAAAGTTTTATTATAGTGATTTTCTATTTTAGTTCGAATTACAAACAATAGATGGCGCTGTAAGCAATAGTCGCTAAATACAGGCTCGATTTTTGGTCCTTTCTGTTGTTCCATGCAGAAAAAGGAGATGGAAATGTATTACCCGGGCCACGAAGTACCAAAAATCGAGCCTGAATTTAGCCTCTATTGATCGCAGCGCCATCTATTGTTTCTAATTCGAACTAAAATCGAAAATCACTGTAAAAAAAAAAAAAAAAAACTTTTGACTTTATGCATAACACTCCTGCAAGAATTTTTTTAATATCTGTCACCGTTTGGAAGTTATTGAATTTTAAAATCAGTCAGTCCTTTTTGGGACACCCGGTATATATAGATATATATATATATATAACTGACCTTTGTCACACTGTAACTCTCGTATTTATGAACCGATTTGGATGTAATTCGGTGTGTACGTAGTACATACCAATGTCTCGACCGAGGTCGTTGGCCAGCTTCATCCGCCATTTTGTTTCAAAATGGCGGCCATTTAAAATTTAAAAAAAAATAAAAATTTGAAATGTGGTACCAAAAAATTGAAAATAGAAAAATATTTTTATCTTATGTATTTGACTTTTATACAAAGATTCCGGAGCAGTTTTTGTTTCATCTATATCTTAAAAAATGGCTGAGTTATAGCATTTTGAATTTCAAGCGTGGCTGACATTTTGAAACGTCCTGAATTTTGTCACGCGATAAAAGGCGTATTTATGAACCGATTTGGATGTAACTTCGTTTATAGATTCTACATACCAATGTCTCGACCGAGTTCGTTGGCCAGCTTCATCCGACATCTTGTTTCAAAATGGCGGCCATTTAAATTTTTAAGAAAAATTTAAATTTGAAATGTGGAACCAAAAAATTGAAAATTGAAAGAATATTTTTTTCTTATTTGTTTGACTTTGATACAAAGATTCGAGAGCAGTTTTTGTTTCGTCTATATCTTAAAAAATGGCTGAGTTATAGCATTTTGAATTTCTAGCATGGCTGACATTTTGAAACGTCCTGAATTTTGTCCCGTGATAACAGGCGTATTTTAGAACCGATTTGGATGTACCTTGGTGTGTACATAGTACATACAAATATATCGACCGAGTTCGTTGGCCAGCTTCATCCGCCATCTTGTTTCAAAATGGCGGCCATTTAAAAAAAAATTAAATTTAAAATTTAAAATGAGGTACCAAAAAATTGGAAAATGAAAAAGATTTCGTATGTGTTTGACCTTAATACAAAGATTTCGGAACAGTTTTTATTTCGTCTATATCTAAAAAAAATGACTGAGTTATAGCATTTTGAATTTCTATTGTGGCTGACATTTTAAAACGACCTCATTTTTGACATGCAATAACAGGCGTATTTATGAACCGATTTGGATGCAACTTGGTCTGTACATAGTATATACTAATGTCTCGGCCGAGTTCGCTGGCCAGCTTCATTCGCCATCATTTTTCAAAAGGGTTGCCAAAAAAATTAAATTTAAAATTTAAAATGAGGTATTAAAAAATTGGAAAATGAAAAAGATTTTTTCATGTGTTTGGCCTTGATACAAAGATTTCGGAGCAGTGTTTGTTTCTGAAAATTTGTTCTTTTGTTTATATCTTAAAAAATGGTTGAATTATAGCACTTTGAATTTCTAGCATGGCTAACATTTTGAAACGATCTTGTATTTGTCACGCCATAACACACGTATTCGCCTATTTCGATATAAGAAGGCATGCGGATAGTATACCTCAATATCTCGACCAAGTTCGCTGCCAGCTTCATCAGCCATCTTGTTTCAAAATGGTGGCCATTAAATTAAAAAAAATTATATTTAAAGTGAGGTGCAAAAATATTAGAAATTGAAAAAGGTTTCTTTCTTAAGTATTTGACCTTGATATAAGGATTCGGGAACATTTTTTGTTTGTCTTTATCTTAAAAAATGGCTCAGATATTGCAGTTTCAATTTCTAATGTGGGTGACTTTTTGAAAAATCTGACTTTTTGCCCCTGACAGCACTCGTATATATTCCGTATATATTCCGTATATATTCCGTATATATCAACGGTTTCCTATGTGAATGAGCATGTGCACAGCAATTACTAAGGTCTCGACCAAGTTCACTCGTTAGCCTCATCCACCATGTTGTCTTAAAATGGCAGGCACTTTAAGAAATCACCGAATTTGGCAGCCAAATTGAAGTTACTTTAAATAAAAGCAGCTTCGAAAAAGCTGCCTAATTTCGCGAAATTCTCATTCATAATGATTTAGTATTGATAAAAATTAGTTTTGAATCTCCTATATTCGGTTTCCACTAAATTGAGGTTCGTGTGTTTGAATAATATAAGTTGGCTTTTTTAAAATAAGGAGTATGGAAGCTACCTCTTCCTCCCGGCACTGGCCGGAAGGACTTTTTCAACATGAAACGCATTGCACAGTTCTGGCAAATGATTATTCTTAGAAAAATACAATATTATTTATCTGTATTTTTTTTTCGTCTGAGACTGTAGTCATTAGTTTATGCTTGGATGAAAAGTCAAATTCTTGTTTGGGAGGTTTTGTAAAATCCAGTCTGTTTACTTCTAACTTATTTGATTTTGAAAATGAAAAAGACAACTCTCGACTGTGATGAGACATTTCGGGATTATTGAAGGTAAAAGTACTTCTTTCGAATTTTCCGGTTTGAATTTGGAATTTCAAAATAAAAAAGGAGACTATATGGAGACTGAGAAAAAATGGTTTTGGACCAAAATAGACACTATATTTTGCATCTGGCAATTTTTTATATTATCCCTCCAACTTTGCCAAACACCACCAACACGCCGCGTAAGTACATTTTAATTTAAAGAGATAAGCAAATTATTGTGACTGTATATTAAAAAGTAAATTCTACTCATAGGGCAACCCAAGCTAAGAACAGAGAATTAATTTAACACTCACGTTAATTAGGGCTTATTATTCCCGTTAATTACAAATAATTAAAAAAAGAATATGCGTAGTGATTTTTACGAAGGCCCCATCATTTTATGAATTTTCTGCCAAATTTAATTATAAAATAATTTTGTCATCAAATATCCACTGAAAAGATTAGTAATAAAATTTACAATCTATTTGTAAATCAAACGTACCTAAAGAAATTAATAAATTAAAATAGATTAGACCTAGAAGAAATTACACACATCAACTTTTACTAAAATAAATCAGACTGGGATTAAATCTCTATCAAATGAATTTATTTACAAATTAAAAAAACCCCTCATGTCTACAAAACTAAGAAAATTAAAATAAAATAAAATAATTTTAACAAAAGCTTATGCTTCCACAACATGGAATATTGCTTTTACAATTGTGCAGTATTTATAAATTTGTTAAGAAATTCTGAAGTAATAACATTCAGATAATTTTAATCGGCCTTCTGCAAGTTTGTTGTCTTTCACCAACGCTATTTAAAATAGACATTGTTGTCTGAATGGAGGAAGAAATGTCAAAAAATGGGTCTGAAACAGAATGATGATAAATATAGCTATCATTTATTGTTTACGGATGATCAAGTCATCATTGCAGAACATAAAGAAGATGCCACATACATGCTTCGTAAATTAAAGGACACTTATGAAGAGTAGGGTTTAAATATAAATATGATTAAAACAGAAAATTTAACTATAGGTCAGAAAAATGACATGTTATTGAATGATACTAATATTAAAACTGTAGAGGAATTCAAGTACCTTGGATCTATCATTCAGGAAGATGGATCAAGCCAGAGAGATGTTGAAAGGAGAATTTGTGAAGGTAGAAAAGCAATAGCAATGTTGAATTCTGTTCTGTGGAGTAGTAACGTTCTATCTAAAAATAAGCGATTAATTTATAATGCTATTGTGTAAAGCATCTTACTCTATCGCGAAGAGACATGGACATTAAATCTTCAGCTAAAAAAGAAACTCCTCTCTACCGAAATGGACTTCTGTCGAAGATCAGCGAGAAAGTCTAGGCTGGATAAAGTTAGAAACTCAAGAATACATGAAATGATGCAAGTTAAAGAAAAAGTTAAGAATGCATTCGAGTATAACAAGCTTAGATGGTATGGCCATGCCCGCAGAAGGAAAGAGGAACGCCTTCTGAAAATTATCTTTGAAAGGTGTTCGGGTGGCAAACGTAAGGGGGACAGACCGAGGATTACATGGCAAAGTTCTATTCGGGAGACAATGAATATATATAAAGGTTAAATAATGAGATTACTCTGAACAAAGATGAAAAGGATCTATCAGAAGAATTTTTATGGGGTCGAGGAAACCCACTGTTTAGTGGAAACTCCTGAAAAGAAGAAGACTTTTTATTAAAACTTATTAAATATTCTTTATTTTCTGTTCTCATATTTTTTTCTTAATAGCGCTATCTTTTTATGATATTTAATTTTTTGTGTTACATTATTATTAATTTTTGGATACTTTTCGATAGCTTGGATCCCAGGCGACGAAATACCATAATTACTCAATATTCTAGATAAGTTGCTATTTTTTAAAATTATTATGTGGTAAAATACCTGTTTAGCCCTTCATTGAGAGAAATAGAAGGGGACTCATTGTTGGTCTGACCAGGCTGGCTCATCATAGGGAATTTAATTACAGGTGCGGCAAGGTCATATTCTGTGTCCTGGGGAGCGGATTCCATCGGGAGAGAACTTTCACTCTCCGCCGAGCATCTGACGTAGGATCGGCATTCCGCCGGGCTCGTCGTTGCTGCCATGAGATGAAATATAGTTATATTTTGTTGCTACTGGTCAAGAATCTTATGCTATATTATAAAAAATATTTCTTTTCAGCAAGCCCTTCCAATTTCAGTGGGCGGGGCTACACACACAATCGACCTCATTGGCTGTAGCATCTCCAGTTGCGTGATCGCTTATCTTAAATTCGGCCAGCATAATTTTCACATATACGTCTCTTTAACCAAATTAACATCCCTTCTTGAGGTTAAAGGTTAGATGCCATAAAAATAAATGAGGATAATTTTGTATAACAGTTGTTATTTGTCTGTGATTAAATATGTAGCTTTGCGTAAAATTCTTATTATAAGACACATACTAATTTTATTTCTACACTGGTTATCAAAAATTAAGGAAAAATCACAAAATGCTAATTTTCAAATACGCGAAAACTCAAAAGGAAATAATATAATTCAAGTAATTACTATCTCTACAACACAGCTAGTCCATATACCATATCATTCATGTCACACATGGTCACAAATGTCACAGTCACTACGGTGAAGCAAAAAAATAGGAAATTCCATACATCTCATTATGAGTCTCAAATGATTCCTATATGTGACTCCACTGAGACGTCACTGTGACTGCTGCTTTGGGACGAGTCACCATGTGACTTTACAATGTAGTTACATTGTGACTCTCATGTGACTGTCATTTGTAGACTCAATTTCAAAGTCATCGTGAACGCTGCATTGTGATAAGTTACCAAATAATTTCACATTAAAGTCACATGATGACTTTCAGGTGACAGAGAGACCTCTGCGAAGTCACCATTGAGCTCTTTTGGGAAAAGTCTCCATGTGACTATAATATGATATTATTTGGTGACGTATCATAATGCAACGTTCATGATGACTATGATATTGAGTCTCAAAATGACAGTCACATGAGAGTCACAATTTATCTGCATTGTAAATTCACCTGGTGACTCGTCACAAAGCAGTAGTCACAGTGACGTCTCAGTGGAGTCACATATAGTGATCATTTGAGACTCATAATGAGATGTATAGAATTTCCTATTTTTTTACTCGAATTATATTATTTTCTTTTGAGTGTTTGCGTATTTGAAAATTAGCATTTTGTGACTTTCCTTAATTTTTGATAACCAGTGTATATACAATATATACTATAATTGCATGTAAAAGGTTTTTTTATGAATATATAGATCTTTGTAAATTATAAAAACCAAGATTATATTTTCATATGATATCTAGAGTGTTTTATAAATACATATATATACCTAAGGAAAATATAAAAATACGGAAAATGTTCATCTGCGAGTGGAATAGATGTTGAAGCAAGTCCTCACCAGGAAATTTCAACTAGGGATGGCAGAAGATTTCTTTTTTAACCCCTTGAGGGGCGGTGGGATAAAATATATCCCACCTAATTTAAACAAGTTTCTCACCACAAAATTTTAACTAAATTTTATATTTTTAACTTTGGAGGAAAATTATTAAATAATTGTTTTTCCTTATGTAAAAATAATTTCTTTTCTATTATTCCGGTGACAATTCAATATTTAGAGGCACATTTGTTTGCCCCTCAAGGGGTTAAGACTCAATTTCATGGAAAATGAGATTATGTTACAGAATAAGAAATAAATACGTTAAAGAAATTGATTTTTTAAAGATTTAACTCTTAAATTTTATCCCACATTTAAAAACGAAAACGGTCAATTGGAAAATACGCATAGAATACTAAGTTTCAATACATAGATAACTAAGTTTCTTTATATTATAAAAGCATTATCATAATCTCTGCATTTTCGAGATTCACATCTGAATATTTGACGTTTGATTAAATGATTTATATATTTTTTAATTTTTAGGAATGTTCATTGACTTACAACATCCATACAGGTTTTTGTAATTGAATTTTCCAAATGTTCCAAGACATCAATTTCTTATAGTATATGCAAAATGTACTTTTTTTAAAAATCTGACCAATCTCATCTCATCAGCGAAATGTTAAAAGTAGTCAAAAGTCACACTCAGTAAGATCAGTAAGATCCCACCACTGTGATTTTTTTAAATTCAAAACATTCGACTGGACGAATGAGAAAATGAATTATACTGGTGAAGCATGAGTCAACTAAAATTAGTATCTTGTACAACTTCTAAAATACACGTAATGGTATATAATGGTATAATGGCAATTAGCTGTAACTGTCTTCTGCCCCTCTAGCTTTTTACTAGTTCTGTATATCTGAATAAAACTGCAGGTAACAATTATTTATCACTATGTAGAAGTTATTTATCGCCATTTATAAAAAAATGTTAATAAAAGAATAATAACACAGTTAAAGAAACATAAAAAAACAAACCTGTGGCTGCACAATCCATGTAGAATCAGAGCCTACAGTGCCCAACTCTGTTTACTTGACCCTGGGCCCCGAGTTACTATGCAGCAAGAGCACCGGCCGGGTGGTCAGCCCAACGCGAGACCCTCAGTGTTTAGTTCCCAAGCAAGCTTGATACCCATTTTATCAACCCCGAAGCGATAAAAGGTTGATTGAACCTTACCCAGCTGGGAGTCGAACACGCGACCTGTAGCCTGGCAGACAGGCGTCCTGACCACTACGCTACTTGGTTTCAATTTATTGATAACATCACATAATTTGTAGGTGATTAGGGATACATAAATTTAATCATGAGTTTTGGCGATTCACATCACAATATTATTTTTAACAATGAAATTACGATATATTGCTGAGGCGTGCTGACCACTACACTACTGGGCTTGTTAAAGAAACATATTACAGTAAAAATTAGGTATGAAACATCCAATCGTATAGTCCTAATTATTTACATAATTTGACTATGTTTATAAAAAGTGGAGTATTTGTGCTTTTCTTTCGTTTAACTTTTATTCAATTTGAAGTAAGGTTATTTTTTGCCGCGTTTTCTTTTATTAATAATAAATTTAAACTTTTACCTATAGAAAATTCAGACGCATATTGCATGATTTTATTTTCCCCCCGTCTCCGGTTAATATTATCTTTTCACAAAGTTTTTCCTAAGAGAGTTTCTGTTGCATGATTATAATACCTTCTTTAAAAAAGTATTTGTAAGAAAAGCATGTTTAAAATGTATTTTGACAACCGATATAATAACTTATGGGCATAAATTTATTCGTCATTTACCAACTAGCTTAAAACGACTTGTAAACAATATTTCTCGATAAAAGTGGCAACAGCTGGACTAGTGATAAATTCTTTCAATGTCTTGAATAACAGGTGTGTCAAAATCTTTTTTAGTATTACATAAGTTTACAACGACGATCATGTTTTTGAGAATGATAAATTTTTATGACAATGTCTACAAGTATATTTCGAATTTAGGTAAATGTACATTTTTGCGCTATAAGTTGTCTAATAAGGTGAAAAAAAAATATATCGATTGATTTAGTGGTTCAGAAATTCGTAATTTTTTAGAATGAAATTTTCTAAAACATATAAAAATAAAACAGTCTAAATAAGCAGTCCAATGTTTTTCTGAAAAATCACGTCTAATATCACGACTATAATTTAAGGTTTTTCCAAAAAGTTTGTAAAATAATAGTCGCATCGTGTATAGTTTCTTTAAAGGAACATTTCACGAATTATGATACTTTATCGTCTAATCAGCGTCAAAATGCTACATCGAGACTACAACACGATTTTATCCGACCACAACCGAACTCACAGGTCTAGTCGACGCTATATGTTTATGCCCATAGTGGGGTTTAGGTCAGGTTGACACTTATTGTTTCGGGTTTCATTTATATTCCAGTGGATCAGGTTTGCTAGTTCATTTTTCGAAAGGTAGTTTCACAACATAGTTCCATGTGAAAAAAACTATATATTTGAATGTAAATGATTATATATGAGTGCATTTTAATACAAAAATGATACAATTGTAAATGTAAGAGTCTCATTCCACAAGTTGAAATGTATATAATAGCGTAACATAATAGTTGTGTTACGTTCAAAAATATTTAAATTGCGGTACTACAATTGTATCACACCAATAGTTTTTATTTTTATATACGAAAAATACGCATTATCTGCGCAAAATGACCTCAATGTCTTATTCTAAAATATAGCGAGTGAGTGTGAATTTTTGTGGACTTCAACAAATGGTTATCATTTTTTAAAGAAATCTTGTGACGGTTTTTCAGATTTGAAAATAGGAAAAAAATGCTTCAAATAATTTTAAAAAGGCGATTTCTATAATGATGAACTGTGGGATACGGTTGAAACAAAAAGGTAAATTTTTACTCTGATATATATTTTAAATTGACTCTAATTTTAACCATGTTCTACAACGTATGTATATCAATCGTGGAAATTGGTCAACAATTGAGGATTTTTATTAGGAATACACAAACCAACAAAGATTTAAATATATTTAGACGATAGATTATTTTTTATTTTTTTTTCTGAAGATAAAACAACCATATAATGCTTAAAAGTTATGCTTAAAAAATAATTAATTAAAATAACGTATTTGTCCCGTTTTCAACATTACGACGATATAAGCTTATCTGCAATGAAATTACTGAAAACGTAATTGAATTAAAATTAGAATCTTTGAAAGAAATTTTTGGAGCATGTGGTCCTAGGTTCAACTTCATAAAAACTCAAAGAGACTTGGTAAAATTTGAACTTACATTTTTATTTCAGTATTTTATAAAACTGTTTTACACATTGTTAAATGGCTTTAATAATAAAATAACTTTAAAAAAATAATAAAAACGTAACTATGTAAAAAATTAAGAAAATTTTAAAACCACTTTTCTTAAAAATTTCAACTGTTTGGAATACACTTTTTACATATTTTTCTTACTAGTACACTTTATAACTGTAAGGACCACATTAAAAAAAGTTATAATTAGTTTTAGTAAAAATAAATATTGAATATCACGACATTTAAAAAAATGCAGTTTCAATGTCTAGTCACTTTACTTAAAAAAAAAAAAAAGTTAACTACTTAAAATATACCAAAATTTCGATTCTTAATTTTATGAATTAAACATATGGATAGGCCATTTAAAAAGTCGAATAAATTGAGAACAAAAGAAGTACTGGTTTTAGCATTTTTATTATACTGTTATCTTATACAAACACAAACTGTGAAAAGTTAATTTATAAATTGAAATTCTGAATCAAAAGGAAATAGAGGCAGTAAAAATTCCTTTTTGTAGATTTTTAAGTGTTAGATTTTTATCGCACTAGGGGGATGTCGAAATTCATTTTAAGAAAAATTACAAAATAAATATTTTCGTCATTTTTAAGCTTCCGTACTTAAAAAAGTAAAAAAAGAACATTAAATGTATATATTTTTTCCGATCTACTGTCACATCCGTTTTTCTCGCAACGTGGAAAGCTCCAAACTTGTCAGAATTCTAAAGCTATTGACCTACATATGTATAGATTATTAGCCATTAACAAATATTTTTAAGAAAACAATAGGGGCTAATTAAGTTAGTCGTGGATAAATAAATATATATCGTGTAGGTGTCCAAATTATGAAGTGCAATTTTTTCTTCACATTTAGAAAAATGCTTATTTATGAATTTTGCCGTGTGTTTAATATTTATCTTTATTTCCCCAAAATCGCAAGCTGTTCTTACCACATGAAAACCATTGCTTATAATACTTAAAAAAGAAAAGTAAATATACAGGATTAGCACAAATGAAAAACCGGAATTTAAAATTTTATATTTTCGAAACTATTAGGCATATTGTAATAAGTGATATATGAAAATAAAGAAGACCATTCATATTTCTTTTTCAGTTGCAATGGTTCGATGTGCAAAACATTCGTAACATGACAAACACCAAACTTATAACCAAGTTCATTCCAAACTTTTGACAGTTTTGCACAGTCAGCGATCCTCAGCACTGAATCATTAAAACAATAAATAACGCAGCACAGACGCACCAGAAAATACACCCGGTGCACAAGTGCTGCACTTATATACAAGAAATATTTAGAATGTAAAAGACTGAAAATACAGATGCAACCAGATGATCAAACACTAATTGTTATTCTTAACTATCTATATCATTAAGGACAAAAGTGTCCGTGCGTAATGCCGATGTTATTTAGAGGTTCACAGTACCTCACGATAAAATTTTGTTTTTACAGTTTTCACTACAGCAAAAATTTTTAACTTCTAAACAACGCACATTTCAATTTTTACACCATCATTTCGGGAAAAATGTAAATTAAACTGCAATTTGTTTAAAAGCTGCATCGAAATTTACTCATTTATTATAGTTATAAAATTAATTTTCAATTAAAAAAAAATTATCTCGATCGCGGGTGAAGCTCCAATACCGAAGAATAGTAACCAATTTGTATTTAAAACCATATAAATACATCAGCATTTGTCTTCAGCTAAAGATTAATCCGTTTGTACCTAAAACAAGTAATATAAAAATTTAGTTTTTAAAGTCAATTCCTATTTAGGTCATCAAAGAAAAATTTAATATAATCCCTTAAGCTAATATTAGTTTTTGTTGCATTAAAATATCTCAATTTGTTGATTTTCTATAAGCAATTAGGTTTACAATAAAACTCTATGGGAATTTGGCGAAATATTAGAGATATCGCCAAGTTGGCGTCACATTTGGGGACTCATTTTGGCCGCCAAATTTGGAGATATATCGCCAAGTTGGCGACAAACTTGGCAGTTTTGGCGACAGAACAGGGTCCCCCCTATGGTAACCCTTTATTGAAAATACTTTCATTGATCTTCAATAACAAATGGCCGCCATTTTGTTTCCCTTGCAAAACTAAAATTAATTAATTAAAATTTAATTAATTAATTAATATTTGAAAAAAACTTTATTAACATCAAGTGTCATCCAGTACAATTTTTAAAAAAATTATTTCAACTTGATAGGATGGATAATGAGTATTTTATTAACGATTGAAAATTTGAACAAGATGAATTTATAAATAAATATAGGGAGAGTATGAAGTAATAGTAGGAATTGAAAAATATAAATAGTTTAGCATTTATCTGTGTATAATATTCCAGAAAGGAAACTTCATCTATAAATAAAGACAATATTACAATATAAATAGACTGCAAATTTAATAGAAGTAATCGAGCTATGCGCTTAATTTGCTGAAATTATCAGAATGAAAAAAATACAGGGATAAGTAACAAAATCTTTGGCGATTTCTTCGTCTGTTAACTCCTGGTATGCGGCTAACACAAAAATATCACTTTTAGTAAATTTCAAAACCTTATTTGAAAACAATTCTTCATTTTCTTATGTAAAAATGTTTTTTGACATTGTTAATGGGCAATGAAAAAAAATAACACATTAAGAGTAAAATTTTCTTTTGTAACCCGGGAGCCCCTGTTGTGTCCCTAATTTTTTTAAATTATCCAGCTGTCTACATTATTATGATCATATTTAATTCAAATGCATAGCAAATTCTGTCTACTCCGTGTAAACTTAATTATTATAATTAATGTTCATTATTTTTTTTTGTTGTTGTTTGTTTAAATATGTCTTAATGAACTTTCCATTTACTATTCTAGTCCGCTGTAAAAAAGACATTTATTTCTTATTTTACTTAAATATAATGTAACCGTTTATGAAAACATGTAATAACTTCTTCCCAGTTACCCAGGATTACGAAATACATTCTTCATATTTAGAAACATAAAAAATAATATGTTTTAGAGGTTTAAAGAAGTATTTTTTAAAAAAAAAGTTTGTTTTGCTTATTAATTAGTTTTCTCAAAGGAAAACCTCTCTCGGGTTTTACGATGCTATTAATTCTAAAGTAAACATATATTTAGCTGCGTAATTAAATTTATACATGGAAGAGTAACAAAATAATCTTAATTGTAATTATAATATTGCTAATTTTAATTTATCATGTTTGTTTTTTAAATATGTGTGTTGAACGTGAAAAGGTTTACTTGTGAATTGATAGCACCCAAAGTACATACATTAAAATCTCAGAAACTGATAGTACTCTAGAAACATTAATCGAAATCGGAGGCAGCAGGAGAAACTTTGTCTTTACTCACGCTTCTTTAAATCTTGTAGATACTAAGTTGAGCAAAAAGTTCTGGGAAATTTGTGAAAGTTGCGTTTTTATGTGCAAATTAACAACAAAAGCAAAAAGGAATACTCTTCAAAGTAGAGACCATCATAGTCCACGACTTTCTGCCATCTTTCTGCCAGATTCCGGATCTGTTGGAAGTACCATGGCGGCTCCTTGGAATCGAAAAACTCTTGACATGATTCGTAAACATCATTCAAGGATTAAAATCGACGGCCCTTGAAGTGTTGCATTGATCGTAAGAGGCCATAATTGGAAGGAGCCACCTCTGTAATGTACTACTAGAGTACTCCTATATATGATACAAATTCTGGTAGCTACTACATTAAAAATTTCCAGAACTTTTTGCTCAAAGTAATATTTTAGTTTCTGTGATTTCAGAAGACACAGTGTGTTACTCGGAATCATGGGTTACTCAAATGAGGTTATTGTATATTTGCATTGGTGCTTATATTATATTTTCTTAGTTTTAGAAATAACTGTCTTTCTTCACGGTGCAGTGTATGAAATTATTTGCATGTAGCTGCTATTGCTCTACTTGTTTGAATCAGACAAGAAGATTCGCCATTGTATCGATACATTCTTTTTATATTTTTCATAAATTTCATTTTAATTCCCATGTTGATTTATATTGATATAAAAACGACACATCTAAAATCTTTATGTTTCGAAACAGCCTGGTTTTCTTTAAATTAGTGTATGTGAAAAGGGTTAACTTAATTTAATTTCTGTTTTTATTTTCGTACACCTAACTTGCTTTGCACCAAAATGAATTTTATAATAAGCTAATAATCAAGTGCTGATTTGAATATAATCCATTTTTTTCAAAATGCGTCTAAATCCTTAATACGAGTATAATTAAATGTTCTTTTCAATGTTATTACTCAATATTAAAGTTTTTTAAATTGATTTGCTTTTATTTATTATGAATAAATATTAGATGGAAAAGAGTAAACTATAAATGAATATATATTTATTATAAAATATACTAAGGTACTGCTTAAATAATAAATATTATTCTTCAGAATCACATAGTGATATCCCACGGAAGAATTTTACTGAGAAAATATTGTAATGAATCATTTGATCATTTTTTTTTTGCTCCTTTTATATCACACATCTATATCTATATAACAGACTAAAAAACTTTTACAACTTAATTCCTTAAATTAATTTTTTTACTTATACGGCCAATTAAAAAAAAATATATAAATTAAGTGTCAAACAATATATATATATATATATATATATATATATAATATTCAGCTCCTTGTGCTGTATTTAGAAATGCGTCTGTGATTACTTAAAGTCATCGATACTCACAAAAATTCCTATACTAATCCCAAAATGTAGTAGAGAAGTGATGCCGAGGACCGTATTTACATTTTTGTAGTCTTAAATAGCGGTCGGTGGCAGACTCCTTGGAAACGTGGATTCATTTACACTCCATATTGTAAATGAATAAATTTTCTGCAATGTAAAGTAATACATTCCCAGAAAGCCACATTGGGGCTGTCTTTCTAACTGGAACACTGGACAACCAATCAAAAGCTACCAAACTAGGAACCAATATTAAATTATATTTAACCAGTTTCTACATATTTACTGGTAGCAATTACATGGTTTTGTTATTTAAAAAGAAATAATAATAATATAAAGGAAACAGTTCAGTTTGTATTTATTTTATCTAAACCAATTTCGAATTCCTTTTGCATGTACTGTCGTAAGTTTATAAATTTAATTTTCGAAATCTTGTGTTTATCATTGTTAAAAGGATTATTCAACGAGAAATGTTTATTTGAAATGTTATTCAACTAGAAATGTTTTAATTATTTTTCTACTAATTCTAACAGATACTCTTATTCACTGTACAAAATTTTTAAAAACATATATTATTCAGTTTTTGCAGATACCTCTAAGAAAAACCCCTGGTAAATGTCCGCGAAAGGTGTATAAAAATTGTAGGCAGTATGCAATAAAAAAATTCAAATATGAGTATTTTATTCAATACTGTAATATTTATGAGGAATGTTCAAGTGTTAAAGAATTTTATTTTAAATTAAAGTTCAAATTAAAGACCTGAGATTCCAGACAAAAGAATAATTTCAGAAAGAATAAATTACAGAATAATTTCTTCTACAATTTGGTTTTAGAAGAGTTTTAATATTTTTTCATATTTTCTAAAGGTAGACGTCGAAACATATCAATCTGACAATGAGATTGCAATTATGTTCGAATATCATTTACCCGGCAGTAGTCGCGTGTCGGTCTTTTTGTTGCGCACATCAATTATCGCGCTCAGATTCCCTTATAAATCAATTTATTATACATTCCCCGTGAAAAATGAAGGAAAGTGAATAATAAATCTTCAAAACAATAGTTTAAAAAATATTTTTCTGACTTAAAAAAAATGATGCGTCATGAATCTTGTTAATCAAAAAGTATTTATCTTTGATTTTTTATGATTAGAACAATGTAATTATGTAAACTACAATTTAGTTACCAGCGATTAAACGCGCCATTTCCAGCTACACATTCCATGATGAAAATGCTTGTTTAGGTTTCCTCTACATTAAAAACTTTTTGTTTAGCGTGACTTTTTTGTTCGCTAAAACTATGTTAAAATTCATATTTTTATCTGCAAGATAATTAAAATATATTGTACAGATAAGAAATATTAATTTTATTTGCAATGTCTTCAAATGTGATAAAATGCATTGTAAAAAAAAGTGCGATTACAACAGAAAGTTGACGCTAAAAGATTTAGAAGATACATAAACTTCTAATTTTTTGGGAATAAAAACGGCCTACAGAGTCGCGGCTCGCAGGCTTCGGTACAGAAAAAAATGCCCCTTAAATTTCCCTTTAAATAATGCTAAAGTGCCATTGAAATAATTCTTTATTGTAAAAGCATTTGAAAGTTTTAGATATTCAAATTAGGATAATGTCTTATTTGTCATATAAGGCAGAAAACAAATGTCACAGGAAATCTGAAATTGTGCAAAGGAATAATCATTCTGAATAAATTAAAAATACATGCATTGCAGAGTGCTTCCAAGGACCATCCTATAGCGAAAGTTATACTTTTTTTCCACCAGATTGCGAACGTTATCCATTATTTTTCATTCAGAACTTCTTGTTGTTGTTGATCTGGCCTTTAAATTTAGAATTAGTTGGATAATTTTTGAAGGTTTTAAACAAAGTTAAAATGTTTAAAGGTTTTAATAATAAGACCTATCGGCGTTAACCTACATCTTTTTTATTAATGAAGCGTTCAAAGAGTCATTCATTTGTTTGTAGATTTACTGGAATTTGCTTCTGAATGGCAACAGTATCGTTTGTTTAGATTTGATTTCTATGTTTATATTAGCTTTAATTTAGAACTTAATACATTATAAATGGGTATGATACACATGTTTTACGTGAAAATATGCTTAACATACATGCTTTCAAGTAGAAAAATGTACCATTTAGCTATCATATGTTAGGATATGTTTTTCATTAATCCTAACATGGCGTTTAGCTACGGTTGATTCGCAGACCAGAGTGGTTCGTACCGACAGCTTCCTGCACTCAGATTTTATTATAAGTAGATAGCGAGATTTACTATAGCTTAAATTAAATGTTTCACCATTACCTTACTAAAGTTCCATAACATTCTATCATTTTTGCCGAATTATACATTGACAAGAGAAGTTAGATTTTTTTTCTTAAGACTCCGACATAATCATTAATGAGAGTTTATATTCCCGTTTTCCAAATATTTCATAGCTCGTGAGATAATCGACTCATTTCTAACTTTATTGAAAGAAAAAAATAATTAATGAAAACTGTCGCCTATTTTATTTTCACCAGAGCAAGAACCGATGACACAAAGACCGAATACGACCATAGCGTTCCCAATAAGTCGGAAATTATGAGGCAGAACTGGCAAATAACTAATCGTACGATAAGTAGCTTTATAAATATTCAGATTTTGGTACAATAGCTCTTGCACTCTTATGCAAAAATACATTACAAAAAAAATTATTACGATTATATATATTAAATTTATTGTGTCGTCTAGTTGCAAAACCGGCCAACGCCTCAAAAATTGAAAATGTGTTTTTTCAGTTTTTTTAGTTCTAAGTAAAGGTTTCTATCATCTGGAAACGCTAAACCATGCTAAAACCTGTCAATCCCTGTGCTATATGCGTTTGAAAATCATGATGCGGTGCAAAAGCGGCCAAATCCTTCAGCCGATGAGTTTCAAAAGCGGCCATCTCCATATCCGCTAGCTGACGCTTCTGCTCGACCCCACAATAACTTCTCACTTGTTGATTTGATTAACGTTATCGTGTTTTCTCTTACCTGTGACTGCCTTCCCTTGGTGCATACAAATTTTCTAATAATTTAGCTTCGTGTTTTCTCTGACTATCTCTGTTTTCTCTCTAAGTGTTTCTGGAAGAAGTGTCTACTAATCAACCAAGGAAGCGGCAAAGTGGATCTACTGCGTGGTAAAGGAGAAAACCCAAAATTCAAAGGTAATGAAAACCTTTTGATATCCAGGGGTGATTTATAATTTTTTGACGCCCTAGGCCAAAATAATTTTCCGCGCCCTCCCACCCCCCCCCCCCCTTTATAAAACTGTAAGTGAATTTTCTTTCAAATTTAAGAATTTTTTAATCTATTTAAATAATTAATAATACATTTAAATTTTGCTGTATAAATTTTAGTATTTTGAGGATTGTACATTGGAAATGAATGGTCTTTTGTTACATTTAAAATCTGAGAGAATTTTGTGTTGGTTTATCGAGAAATAGAAAAATTGTTTTAAATGTAATGATCACAAATTCATTTTTTATTTAACACTTTTCGTTAAAATTTTAAATTGTTCTTATTTCATTAAGTTAAAAAACTTTAAAGTTCTTAATTTTGCGAACCCTACCTAACGTACGCCCCTTCGCCATAGCCTAAGTTACCTTATAGGTAATCCACCCTGGGGATAATATAAAACACAATTAATTGATGACATAATAACATCATAGTTAGCATATTTTCATTAATTAATTATCATGATGCCATAATATTTTATTAATCTAATAACTTGCTTACGTTGATTCAGTATTCTTTTATCCCTCCAACGGTGTTTCAGCTCAAATTGAAAGGAAATTGAAGAAAGTCGAGTCCCTCATTCAGTCTGCAAAGTATGAAGAAATTTTATCTGAATATGGAACAGTTTTCAAGTCGGGAAGAGACCGACCATGTTTGGAAGAAGTCCAGCAATTTCTTCCCCAAACCACCTGCACTGTGACATTTCAAATTTGCTCCTACGGAAAAAAATTCACAACAGAGTATAAAAATAAGCTGTTGGTGCAATGGGAGGTCTTCTACAAATCTGAGGTAGAAGCCAGTGAGTCTGTTGTCAAGAGTAAGAGAAGTATTATGAACAGCAAGCTCGAGGACGTGGCTCCGGATATCGTAGTGAAGCCTCTAAAACTTCGGGATGTCCAAAACTTACTGAAGAAACATTTTGGACCAAATTGGGATGATGGCAAGCGGTTATTTCTTTTACAAAAATATATTGGCATCAGCTGCTTAAAAAGAAGAAAGCAAAGACGATGAAGAAAAATACGTATGGATGGACCATCATGACGAAATTTGTGAGACTATCAAAAACGATGAGACAACTAATGTTTGAAATTGTATGCATATGTACATAGTATGATTTTGTTTAAGTTTTTAAAATTTAATGTTATTTAAAATAATATCATGGTATTTAAATCATTTGTTTAGTGTCATTCAAATCAGTTTTAACAGCTAGTCAGTTAGTTTTAACTGTTAGTCAGTTTTAACAATCAGTAACTGTGTAAAAGTCGTTTTACGTTAATAACTTTCCTAAAGTTCTTTTTGTTACATAACATTAAGCTGAACAAAACATTTTTGTATATTTGCAACACCTAAAAACCCAATGTCAGATTAAATTTAGCAAAAATTAATTTCTGGTTTGTTGCAAAACCGGCCAACTCCAAAGTAAGTTGCAAAGGCGGCCAAAACAAAGACCTAAATAACCCCTTCCCTTCATGTGCCCTTCCACCTTATTTCGTGTTTTCAAATATACTGCCCTAATGACTATAAAACTGAAGAGTTTTGGTTCCAAACTTTATTTGGCTAAGTGTGGTAAAAAATCAGCTTTATCTCAAAATTTTATTTTTTGGAGATGGCCGGTTTTGCAACTAGACGACACAAGTAAAACTGAAATAATATAACTCCTTATTAGGTACGACGTAAATACCATGGTAACTTAAAATCATTACTTATTATGGAATATCATTGAATAAATTACGTAAGATAGGATTTAATAGAATAATCATCATGTCAACCTAAAATCATTATCTATCATGGGATATCATTGAATTAATTACGCATGATAGGATTTAGTAGAATAACCCCCATGGCAGCCTAGAATATACCCTTCATAGAATATCATTAAATTACTTACGTATGATATGATTTAAAAGAATGAAAAAAACTTTTATTAATATAATTTTAAGTTTCTATTCGATTTTCTTAAAATTTGAAATGACTCAACAAAATTTTGAAATGATTATATAAATTAAATTTCTAACCTCTTCATTTGGACAGTTTTCGCTGTGTTATATCCCGACAGGCGTGCAAAACGACGATTATATGTGATGTGTATTTATATAATTACGAACACACCTAAAAATCACAACTCTAGTTTAATAAAACGAGGAAGAACGAAGTCCCATATATATGGATGTTTGGAACGAAGAAGTTAAGGAATTAGTTAATTTCTGCTCCTTCAGAACAAGTAAAGAAGTAAAATGTTTTGATAAGTCCTTTGAACAGAATATTTTTTCCCCAAATAATAATGGTTTTTTGTTTACTATTTCGTATGCTTTATTACTATTGATTTTCTGCTTGCTTTTTAAAACCTTTTCGCCCAAATTGTCTAAATAAATCTTTTATTTACTAAAAACTTTTTTAATCTTTTCGCGACTCAGTATTAATGAAATATATAAGTCATTATTAGTGAGTTATTTCTTCTCCAATTTAAGTTCACAGAAAGAATTTCTAGCTATTTGCATTTTTTCGAATGTTGAACATAGAAGTACATCATTCTGAGATCAAAATCGCAATTATGTTCGAATAACATTAATAAAACTTGAAAAAAGACCAACATACGTAGAACTAGGAAATTACGTGGTTAAGAACGTGGTTCATTTCTGTATCATTAGAACAATTAAAGTAGTAAAACGTTTTGATAAGCTCTTTGCAAACCAAACATATATATATATATATATATATATTTAGAAATAATAACGCCTTTTTCGTTTACTATTTCGTATAATTTATTACTATTGACTTTCTGTTTTCTTTTTTAAAACCTTTTTTTCCAAATTGTTTAACTAAATTTTGTATTTACTGGCAAAATTTTCTTAACCTCTTCGCTACTCAGTATTAAAGAAATATATAAACCATTATTACTGAATTATGAATTCTCTAATTTAACTTCACAGAAAGAGTTTTAATAAATTTGAATTATTTCGAATCTTAGACATCTAAACAAATTATTCTGAGATCGAAATTGCAATTATGTTCGAGTAACCTTAATTAAACGTCAGAAAATGAGGATTCACATGCGTCGAACTAGGAAGTGAAGTGGTTAAGAAAGTAGTTATTTTATTTATTTATTTATTTATTTTTTTTAACCATTAGAACAATTAAAATAGTAAAACGAATAATGTATGTCTACGGCCAATCATTGTATGAAATATATTCTTAAATTCACAAAACCTTAGTGAATTTCAAAATATATTACATACTGATCGGCCGTTCCCATACTTTGTTCTTTTAAATACAATGAAATAAGTCCTTTTATAAGTAATTAGTAAAATGTTTTTATAAGAAATTTGCACCGAATATTTTTTCCCACATAATAAAAATTTTTTTGTTTACTATTTCGTGTGCTTATTACTATTGACTTTCTGTTTATATTTCTCTTTTTAAACTTTTATACCGAAATCGCCTAACTATATCGTTTATTTTTTGACAGTAAGTATTATTAATTTTCTAGTCAAAAATCATGTAACACAGCCCCCCCCCCCCCCCCAAAAAAAAAATGTATTTTATAAAAAAGAAAGAAATTCAAATAACACTCTTTGTAAATACACATACTTCGATATTTCGGCATTATTTGACTTCTCAACTTCATAATCTCCACTTGAAACGTCTCCATTTCATTTAACTCAACTTGTTTTTTGTATGTTAAAGATGGAATTTTGTAATCGAATTTCAGCACTTTTCCTTATATAATAGAATTATATAACATTATTGTACAAATTACGTTCACGGGTGTGTTTCCAATGACAATGTTATTATACAAATTACGTTCACAGGTGTGTTTCTAAAGACAACGTTATTATACAAATTACATTCACAGGTATATTTTCCAATGTCAACGTTATTATTCAAATTAAGTTCACAGGTGTGTTTCCAATGACAACGTTATTATACAAATTACGTTCACATGTGTGCTTTCAATGACATAACAACATTTTATTACTTTTTTAACTTAATTATAAATGATTGCATTAATTTTATGGCATTTTTTAGTTAGCCCGCCGCATGTGATAAAACAACAAATATTCTCTGTAACTCGTACAATGTATAAGAAACAAAAAAATAATGTATTTAATGATGCGCCAAAAAACGCATGTCAAATTTTATGTACACGTGAAATTACAACAATGAAACATTGTAAAGGCTTAGTAGTGGTAAATAAATTATAGATAAAAAATGAGAAATCTAACGTTTAAAAAAAATACCTTTTTATGAATTAAAAGTTCCATATTAATTAATTTGCGATTATAATTTGAGAAATCAAATTTAAAACCCCTAAATGTTTCATTTTCTTCTTTCCTGTTAAACTATCTTAAAAAAGAAAGAGATAAAAAAATTATATATATATATATATTTAAATAAATTTAGCTTCTTGCACTCTCTACAAGGCGTAAAAAAACAGTGAAT
This sequence comes from Maratus speciosus, assembly GCA_963932465.1. Lineage (NCBI taxonomy): Eukaryota > Metazoa > Arthropoda > Arachnida > Araneae > Salticidae > Maratus > Maratus speciosus. The sequence goes on along the minus strand of OZ010793.1, from coordinate 195,399,350 downwards.
TTTTCATAATCTCGTTCAGTGCCCATGCCATATTAATTTATTGTAATGAAATTTTTTTGAGAAAAACATGAATTGCAGTCAAACTACAGTCCGGCTACATGTAGGGACGGTAACACTGTTTATTTGGTTCTGCCCTTTGACAGCTCACTACCGTGCACAGACCAGCCATGCACAGGTGACTCCACAATACATGAGCAATGGTTCCATACCAAAGCTACACTCCTGAGACACCTTGAGGAATATCATGGTGTCAAAAGAAAAGGTGTTAATCTCGTCAAATGGTGTCGTGATTGCAATTCAGAAATCATGCAGTCCCTACATTTTCAAGATGAATATTGACTTTTTATAAAATAATGGTTTTTTTAAACTATTTTTAATCTTACTTGCATCCGGACACTTTCATGCATTTAACAATGTGATTGATATATTGCATTGATGTCTTCTATAGCATGTTCTCAATTGCAACTGAAGTGTATAGCATTTAAAGTTCGTTTAAAAAAGACACACAAAATAATTTGGATACGTTATGGCCTACGGAGGATAATTGTTTGAAGTATATTTCAATGATGATCCAAAACATCAAACGTTAAAAAAATGATTAGGTTACTGAAGCGTACTATAGCATACTTACTATGGAACATGGTTCGTAGCAATCCTAGTATTTCTGATATTCGGGGGGGATACATATAATGCATTTTTAAATAAATCTATAAAAATCTACAAATTCAATAATTTAAATATATCTTGAAAATATTGGTCTTAAACATTATTCTACAATTCGGATCATTTTCTGTATCTTTTAATCAATGCAAGTTAATTTAGCTCGGCAGTAGTCACACTTCAGTTTTTTTGCCGCCTAAATTAATAATCTGCTCCTAACACCTCTCCCCTTAAAAATAAAATAGGGAAATTCCATGAGGCTGTTTCGCATCCCAAAAACCTGTAATAAGTCTTTTTTCAGATACATTTCTTCAAGCAACGTTGATATTCGTGGAGACGTCTGAGAAAATCGCTAGTGTCAGTTTGTTTTAAACATCTCCGAATATTTCATAGCTCTTGACAAAAATGTGTAATATAAGTAAAATGCAAATTTATAACTTTAATGAAATGCAATTTTCGAATATTGAATTTAAATGTTTCTTTGTTTTTCTTTTCTGTATGCATGGAGAGAGGGAACACAGACAGAACGCGATAAATAACGTTCTGAACAGAGAAAGGACTACATTTCATCAAATATTAAATTTATGTTTAACAAAAAATTAAGATATGTCTTTTTGTTAACTTATTTCATTTTAGTGCCAAAATGTGGTCTTATGGTTAAAAATCTTCTGTTTATTCTGTTTGATATTTTCTGCTTAATTTGCAATAGAAAACTCATTGGCAATTATGGTATCTTTAACACTAGCTAAAGTACGAGGTAATGTATTGAAATAGTAGTCGATAAAGTAAAAACATAGCCACCAGTGGCAGCTGTGATTTTCGTAGTAAATCGTTCCTTACTGAAAATGTTATTTTAAAAAAAAAAACATATTTTTGAAAATTATTTAAAAATACAAAATAATTGCTAAATTAATCTTTCGTTATCTAACAGTTATATTTGAATGCACATATTTTTCTTTTCATTGACGTGAAATTTGAAACTTTGTGTTATTTGTATGACGTATGAGCGATAAAAAAAAATATAAAATCAGTTTGTCTCTAATAAATATTTATTATAATGGCCATTTCTCTTAAATTAGTCTTATGTATTTTTTAAAACTCATTTTTTCCATAAAATTTACCATAAATTTAATTATGGTAGTTCAATATAAGTATTTAAGTTTTGCTAAAGTCACTAAACTTTTTTTTTAAATATAATATATTTAAATAACTATATAAACATTTTGGAATATTGGTATTTAATTTTTACTTTCCTCTATCTTTACAAGAAGAAAGTATTGGATTCGTGAAAATTTTCGAATTCCAGTTTTCAACGGATTTATACGTTTTAGGGGTCAGAAATCACGAAAAGCATGTTTTTACAAAACGTCTGTCTGTGAGTGTGTCTGTCAATTTTGTGACCGCTCTATATCAAGAACTCGGGATAGGTATTTAATAAAACTTTATTCGGTTAGTCCCTGAAATAAATTGATGCTGATTATTTTTTGTTGTAAATCGCCCAGCAGGTGGCGCTGCTATGCTGCATTATTTCGGATTTCCACATCAGCTATATTTCAAGAACTAAAGCATGGATTTTCAGAAAACTTCACATTCAGTTAGTCCTTAATATAATTTGGTGCTGCTAACATTTTGGTGTATATGCTCAATAGTTTGTGATGTTATGCTGCATTATTCAAGATTATCGCAATAGCTCTTTCTCAGGGACTAATGCACGAAATTTTCATCAAACTTCAGATTAAGTTAGTGCCTAATATAAAATTTTGCTGTTTAGTTTTTGGTGTAAATCGTCCAAAAGGTGGCGCTACTCTGCATTTTTCACGATTTCCGGAATAGCTCTATCTGAAAAACTAAAGAAGGATTTTCATCAAACTTCAATTTCAACTAGAAATTCACGTAAGTTATGGCTGATTAGATTTTTGTTTAAATCACCTAACCGGTGGCGTTGCTGTGCTGCATTTATCAGAAAGTATTAACATGTATGAGATAGAAGAAAGTTTTGGGATTGCCACTTCCGACTAGTTATTTAGGTGTAGTAGAAGCTTATCTGTTATTTGCAAATTTTTCTGTTACACATAAATTTCCCTTTGCGGGCACTCAGCAAGGGAGTTGATGGGCACTCGAGGTAACTATCGTCACGGAAGTATGAAAGGATTGTTAATAAGAATTTTCGAAAAACGTTGTCGGTTGTTACGTAGATATTAACTGTTAAATACATAGACGGTTTGGACGTAAATAAAGCGTCGTAGTGTACGAGCTACGTAGTGTATGTGCCATCGGCTTTTAAAGCTAAGGTAAAAACGTTTAGTGATGTATTTGTGTAATGCAATGCCCAGTAATAATGTGAAAGCAATAAACTTCAATTTGTTAAAAACAGGCTAATGTAATTAAAATTAATCACGTAATTACTTTGTGATTCGCGACTAGTTTGCATTGAGTTGCGAACTCAATGTACCACCCGTGTCTCTAAAGGTGATTATTCTTTTAGAAATGATTTTTTTTATTACATTAACTAATATATTTCTTGTACGGAACGCTGTGTGCGCAAGTGATACACGCACTTAATTGATTATTTTTTAAATAGTTTTTTAAATGTATTACATAACATTAAACCATTGCAATAAGAAATTCCAGAATTGTGCAATAACACAGCGTATATAAAGTGGAATTTTTAAACTTAAGCAATGTTAAATAACAACGTATCTAATTCATTTTTTAGCTCTTCTGATATCTAAGATAGTAATGAGAAGTAATTTTATTCGCTTGATGCTACTTATATTTTTATTTTTTATGACAAATAATAGAGTATCAAAGTATCTTTCAGCATTCTTCATTTGTGTCTGCTTTTATGCATGAGGGTTTTCTTTTTAAAAGATAACTTCTTTAACGATAGTAATGTATTATATAATGATAGTGATGTATTTCAAGCGTGCAATGTACACGTATTTTTCAAATGTAACTCCCTGTTTTCATTATTTCTGTGACATCTTACAGACAAATAAATAATAAAAAGGGAATACCTGAACTTGAAAAATAGCGAAGCTTTTTCTTTCTCTAACTCGCAAATCTGATGTCTCTGAAAGAACGAACTTAATAATAAAAGTAAATACAAACTAACTTAGTTTTCTTACATTATTGTACTTTCTTTGCTTTTAACTTTGTAGATTTTAAAATTACACGTGGTTTCTTTAATTGAAATTTCTTGAGAAATTGAAATTTTCTCGAGATGTTAATTATATTTTGAGATCATTTTATTGAAATTCCGAATTTATTTCGGTAAAACATCCGTTTATTTGCCGGTAATACAAAAGGTTATAATTAAATTTTCAAAAATTTTTGGTACTTGTTATTACTTTGTTAAAAATTTCACTTTTTAAGCAAAATTAAAAAGAAAAAAAAACTCATTTAAAATAATTAAAGTTATCTAAATGCAAAGTAATAGAACTTATATTTCCTTCGTTAGATTTACCTTAAATTACAAGCCAATTTCAGATCTATTACAGTTAGCCAAATTAATGTTATTATATGTTTACTAGTATAGATATTTAGATATTTTTATAATTCTTTTGGTTTGTCTTTCAAGACGACTTTTTATGAATGCATAACTAGAATTGACCACTCAATTTTATATAAATAAAGCACTTTTAAAAAAGTATTTTTCCTTTTATTTTTCTGGTATGTTTAACCCCTTTTGAACGAGCGTCTTTTACAGAATATTTAATCTTTAATTACCGGTTTTTTAAAACAGAAATTTTTGTAAAATTTAATCGGGAAAGTGCTTCGATTAAATTAAAAAAAAATTACAATAAAAATTTACTGGTGAGAATAATTCCCGATTCTGGGCACCTTATGCGGCACAAATGCCGCTCGCTCGTTCCCAAGGTGTTAAGAATCTTTATTTTATAATGATTTAAATAAATATGTTTACTTAATAATTTTTGCTTAAAATATAAATTAAATCTCTATTAAAATTGATTATAATTGGCATGAATCATTTATTTTTCTAATAGCACGGGTAGATGAGAGCGGGAAACATGCGAGTGCCATATTTAAGTTTTATTTTAAACATTGCAAACGCTGCTTGGTCATAACTTTTACAATTTCATACAATCTCATAAAAACAAACACTTTTCAAAAATTTATAAAGCTGTCGATTATAGCGCCGAAGAAACTTTTGTCGGATTGTTAAAAGACATTACTGGATAGGTATGAGAAAATTTATACCAGACAACGTCAATGCTAAACCGTTAGATTGTTTGTAAAAATTTCCTTAGAAACAATCTGACGTTTTAGCTATGGGCCCTCCCCTCTCATCCATGCACGCAGACATCTATATGTATTATTTTGAATGCTCCCTTTTCAATAAATTATCTTTCCCTTTCTGGATTCGCTATGTTCATGACACATTCACCTTAATTGACACCTCTCTTCGCAATATTGATAATATTCTTCACATTATGAACTCTATTGATAGCAATATTTAATTCAATTATGAAACTGAAAATAACAGTTCTCTCCCGTTTTTGGATACCCTTGTGACTCGCACTGTAACCGATTTCACTACATCCGTCTATCGCAAAAGCTTCGCTGTTTCTTTGCCAGCCCATGCTCGTTCTTATCATCCCCCAAGCGAAAAAATGGCCTCCTTTTATACCTTTATAAATCATGTCTACCATGTTCGCTCTGATTCTAAGTCATTTAATAGTGAAATTCAATACATTAAAGCCATTGCGATTGGCAGAGGTTACAACCCTTCTATAATTGATACTGCTCTATTTAAACTTCAGCATCCTCGTTCCTCAAATTCTCCTCAGTCTTCTACTCTTTCCAATATTAGCATTGTGTTACCCTCCTTTCCTAAATCAAGCGTTCCCATTGCTAAAGACAATGACTTCAAAATAATTTTTGCCCCTACCAATAAACTCACTCTGTCCAAACTCTAAGACCCTATTGAATTATCGAGTTCATGGGATATCTACCGTATTAATTGCCAGTGTGGCCTTTCCTATATTGGACAAACCAAATGCTGCTTAAAATTTCGTATGAAAGAACATCAACAATATATTAAAAAACAAGAAATCAATAAATCCTCTATTGCAAAACATTGCTGGGAGATGAATGCGAGAGACTTCAATTTGGTTAAAATAATCTCTAAATCTACTTCTATACACGGACTTAACTTCCTTAAAGCATTTCATCTTTATAAAGATTTTAAAAATATTGTTAATTGTGAATTCGCTATTCCCCCATTATCAGATTGTTGGAAATATTACATAAAAACTTCTGTCTCTTATTTTTTCCCCCTCACTACTTTGGTTCGATTTCGTATCTGTTTTTCTATTGGCTATTACCTGATGTCCTCTGTTTTCCTATTGGTCAATAAACTTTTAACTTGAATCCCCATCTCTCCGATCTATGTGAACAAATTTCCGCCATCCTTAGCACTGAGGAAGGTATGTTATAGGCTACCGAAACCGGTATGCTTAAAATTTAAAATTTTTGGTGCTTTTAACGTTGTATTTTTACGTTTCATTGCACCAAGCTCCTTCTTTATAATTATGTTTACGTTATGTTTATATAAGAGAATACTTAGTGATAATGGACCTCAGTTTGTGAGTGATGCCATGCAACAGGTGTGTCATCTGTTGGACATTAAGAAAAGTTTACCATCCTCAAGCGAACGCTTTTGAGCGTAAAAATCGAGATTTAAAATCTCGACACGTTATTTTAGTAGGAGATGACCATGACTCCTGGTAAGGAATTTCACCTACTATTAGGTTTGCAATGAAATCATCAAAATGTGGGACTATAGGTCAAACAATCGAGTATTTGCAGTTTGCGCGTGAGACGCGTACACTCGAATATGTTACGGAACATTTAAGGAATGAGCTAAATAACGATAATTCCATTCTTCAAATAAACCATACCTTAAAAATTTTGCATTTTTTTAATCTAGTGTACACGAGCTAGTCGAAGAAAATCAAGATAAATGAAAATACTATGCAGATATGAAACGTCGACTAGGCCAGGAGTGCCAAATACATGCCTCGCAGAAATGGTGTATAGTTCTTACTAACTTACGGATAGTTAACAACGTATGAGATAGCTAAACCAAATAATCCTATCATTTTGGTAGGCACTTATGACGCATCCGTATTCATTCTATATCGAGGTGCTGATGAGCCCGTGCAATCTCTAAAGAAGAGTAGTTGACCGCCATAGTTTTCTGATTCCTCACCGAGACGTTTTCAGAACCACAGAAAGAGGTTATAACGCGAATTTACTTTCACCACTTTTCCATACATTCCAGAGGGCGCTAAGGGCATTGGTTCCTCGAGGAATAATCTTTTTAAATCCCGTAGTTATGACTTAACCTATGTGGATGAAAGTCGCAGTGACAGCCGATAAAAATGTAATACACCTGTCCTACATGTTTGAATATTTTTAAACATGTGAAATGTCTTCATGTATCTATACATAATTTTATGTTTTAGGCATGTGTGTTGTCTACATTATATGTAATTTGTAAGTAAGGTTAGTTGGGGTAACTGGACCCACGAGGTAACTGGGCCGTAGGCGATTTTATAAAAAACTTATGATGCTTTTTAAGTTTTAGATTTTGTGAAGAAGGCACCTTAATCTCTACTTCCTAAAACAACGTGTGTCAACTCAATCATAACTCTCACTTTGCTGTGATAGGTTGCCAAAAATTTACGTTTCTTTTTTTTTAAACAACGTCAATATGATTGAACTTCCTCGGCTTTTTATTAAAATACTGTAAGTACTTTTATTAAACAAACTTTTTTTTTAAAGATTATTCATATAACTACATTAATATTACTAATTACCTATACATACTTACTTCGTGTTTCAGGTGTAAGTCCGGTGTCCCAGTTACCCCAAAATTTTTTCAAAAATGGGACATGTATCCGGGGTAACTGGACCATGCTGGATCCAGTTACCCCAATAGTTATAAATAATTCTTTTTAGTTTCTCTTACTACGGAAAATAAATTTCCCCATTGTTTTTTGCTTACAATAAAGAAAACTATAGAATACCTTATTAAAATTACGTAATAAAATTTAAAAAAAGCAAAAAAGCATATTGGGTGGTATCAAACCAAATTTCTTGACCCCTTGGGAGGCGGTGATGCCGTTATGTCATCACATAATTTTAATCCCTAATTGCTACATTGGCACCGGAAATTTATAATGAAAATTTTACCTTTTTCAAGTACGCGAAAATATACTCTTACCCGTTTACAAATAGATTCTCTTGTAAATACTGGTGTAATTAAATTATTTCAGCATTTTACGAATGCAAGTACTTTGCCCCTGAAAGTGAGATAGCGAAACCTTGAATTTGTACGATACGCAGGGGTCGCATTCTATATGGAAACTTTTGCTATTCCTACCACTATTTTGAAAATAATATCTTCATCGCACCTTTCTTTAGAATATGTTAAATAAAATGATCATGAAGGTAACTCATTAAGGGTTCTAGTAGGAACAATAAAATTTTCCCTATCTAATGCAACCCCTAGATACAGATAATGTACTTAAGTACTTACGTAGCCGTTTGTTTACAGATTTACCTTGCTATTTTTTCCCTTAAAATACCCATATGACTTTTATACCTATTACCTATACTAAAGTTTATAAGTACGTACTTAATTTTTATGTTTTTGGTACAAATAAATTTAATATTTTCACTTTTAGTGCTTTTTTTAGACACATTGACAGCAAAGGTTTCCCTTACAACGCTCTTTATTTGATGTATAATTTATATGATCTGCCTGGTTTAAATTTTTTAAAATTGTTTACACTTTTTCAAACTGGACCAGATACCCCAATGGAAAAAAACAAATAAACGCGTGTGGAACATAGACCCACCATGTCCACTTACCCCATTTTTATGGGGCAACTGGACCCATGAGGAAAGAAAGATGAAATATGCGTATTTTTATATTTTTAAATATTATAATGTAATTTTTAGCATTTCTGTCTGATCGAGGGAACCTAACTGAACACATTTACAGAAATTTACACTTTAATACAAATGAACATTAGCTTTTTGAAGTTGAATTGACAGAAGCTCCAGAGTCACATTGTAAAATCATGGCCTAGTTGCCCCAACTAACCTTACGAACTATTAAATCCTTAATTCGTTGAAATGTAGACATTAAAAAGTTAATTAAGTGGATATGAAACGTTTTCGGATTAAAAAATACTTTTTTTCTTGCAATTTCAGAATATCTGTTATTTTAAAAATGCTCGCCTAAGAAACCGATTCTTGTCGCACACTGATTAAGCAAGTGCTACAAATTGCAAAACTAATAGTTCAGTGTATGGAACAGTATATAGTACATTGACGGAAGTTGTGTTTAATTTCAAACTTTAATGTATATTTTTTTTCTACACATAGTATATTTTCTTAGATTTCGCAATACATACGAAAAAGCATTGTTTGTTCTGTTGTATTAGCCTCCTGTCAGCGAAACACTTCACCACTTACAAGAACTTTTATTATTCTGATTATTTAAGCATTTAGTTGCGTAATTCCATTAAATAGCTATTTGTTATTGATTTATTTATGTGTGAAATTTTCATATTGTTTGGAAATTTGGTTACGGAATAATCCACGGAAATTGATTTTACCACAAGTTTATGTTGGTGTTTAATCTTGCTCAATTAGGTTCCACGCAAATTTAAAGATATTCATTCTTGATATATCAAAATTAAAAAAGGACATCTTGCAAACATCATAAAATGACAGCAATTCATATTGCTGTAATTTTATGGGTTTTTTTTTTTTTTTTTTTTTTAGAAATTCTGTTTTAATATCACTGTATCACACCAGCTCATACCATCATGAAATGAACTTCATATTAGTTTAAAAACAATAAAAAATGAGCAAAGTACAGTTTTTAAACAATATATATTTAATTGTATACATACAAACCACACTCATAATTCTTTCTGATCGCGCAGAAAATGCATGCCGCCAAACATCGAGAAAACCAGAAACCAATAGACGCATTTTTCTATAAAAATTTATATAAACATGGTTTTTGAAAGTTCACAATGAGTACTTTTATTATGCAAAAAGTTTTATATATTTGATCCTCGTTCATAGAAGTCAAATAAATTCTTAAGATAAGATTTTTTTAAAATCAGAAATACTTTCAGGCACTCTTTAAAAAAAAGTTTCAAATTTATCTTGAAAATCAAAAACTTTCTACACAATATAGGGAGGTTACAGAACGTAAAACAAAAATGAGATAGATAAAAGAATTTTCATATGTCCCTTCAAACGTAACTCCAAAAATTAGTTCCGATCCCTTACGTGAAATAACTGTCTGAGACTACGATGCAGTAAGACAGAGGCCAAACCAACAAGGGACCAACTTTTTAAAAATGTGATTGTAATGATTAACAAACATATCGGTGAAAAATTTAAAAAATTGCAATTTTTATTCTTGTATAATAAATTTATAAATTCAGTAAACTCTTTCTAAGGTAAGCTCTATTTGATACGGAAATCTGCCTAATGCGGAAATGTTTCCGTCCCAGCGAATGCATAGACCTAGAATTAACTTTGTCAAGAAGGAATTTTGTCTGTTATGTACAATTGTTTCAGGTCCGGTCGATTCTGCCTTATTTAACACGTTCACGCCGGCGATGTGGGTCACACTCGACTGTCTCAGAGTTGTGAAGTCTCCGGCTTTTTTGCACACCACTCTTATTTTAGAGAAAATGCTGTTCCCTTAAATCGCCCAATTACTCTAATTAAATAAAACAACATTTTCTGTATTAAAATACTGGTATCCAAAAGGCCGGAGACTTGCGAGCTCTGAGACAGTCGAGTGTCACCCACCGCGCCGGCGTGAACGTGTTAATGTTTTAGTGTACTAAAAATTAAATAGAATTTTAAAAGTTAAATATCTTTTATTTTTTGAATGACAGATATACAACGGTGAACTTCAAATAAGCATGAAATACGTTCAGCTGTCATAAAATGTCGTCTGATAGTAATGCATGTTTTTTAAATATTTTTATTAGTTATTTTAATTTATGCAAGTAATAAAACTATTAGGCAATAAAAATATACGACAAAACACCACACTTTAATCTGAGTTTTATATGATAAACCAAAGCGAAACCACCTCGATATTGAAATTAATTCTTTATATAATATTGTACTAGACTTATAGAACGTCAAAATAAAAATGGGTTAAGTAAAAGAACTTTCTCGTCAGATGTAATTCCAAAAATTGGTTCTGTTACTTTACAGAAAATAAGTTTCAAGAAGTTAAAAGCGGTGGTTTAGTGTAAAATATAATTTTGCCGTACGTATAATATCGTAATAAAACTTAATTATATATTATATACGGTATATTAATAAATACCGTAAGATTTTTCAACTTTCAAAATAAACAGGATTATTTATTTTAAGAAAAAGTAATAAAAATAAAAACAGTTATCTGAAATATTCAACGAGGTTTTCTTTAAAATGTATATTATTTCTTTAATCAACAATAAAGTATAACATTTAAAATTTTAAATAACATATGTAACGCTATGTGTGCAAGTGTATAATGCAACATAAACATAATATCTGGCTTTACAGAAGCTGAAAATAAAAATGGATTGCATTAAATAAAATTATCCTCTTTATAATCCAAGATATAACTCCACAAATAAGTTCGGCAACATTACAGGATTTACTTTCCTGAAAATTCGCAGCTGTGAGACAGAATAACACCTGATTCTGTTATAGCGTTTGGAGGATATAATGTGTCAGCGGGCTATTAGATTAAGGTTTCAAGAAGTTATAAAAAATTGATCCCGATAAACGTTGAAGACTACGGATCGTTAAATGTAGATCGCAGCAACATCTGCTAAGTCCTTGTAATCTAAACAGTACATCAAGATTATATAATAAGTAAGCTAGAATGTATTGCTGCAATCAATTTTTATAGTTTAGCATCGTCCGACAGATATGTGATTCTAGACGCTATACTTTTGAATTTTAATTGATCGAATACTCTCCACATAAAACTAAACATTAAAGCTAAACATTAAAACTAAAGTTGTTATTAATTTTCTGGAATATTTAAATGTTAATATTGCATAAAATTAAAGATTTAAAGAAAAAGCATTAAGTATTATAAATTCATTTGTCACAAGGTTACAAAATGAGCAAAAATGCTTTTTATGAAATTTCCCCTCAGAGATATTATTTTACTAGAGTACATATGATATAATATGTTCTCCACTAAGCTATATATCTCGTACATGTATTTAATCAAACAAATATTACATGATACTACATTTATTTGAAATATTGTACCACGATGGCATATCTTTGAATGATATTACAAATCTCGGAAAAATGTTAAAGGAATTTCATTACGTTTCAATGCGACTGATTTAAAGAAAAAAAAAAAAAAGACCTTGTTGTTTGTAATTGCATTTTCATCCATTTAACTGTAAATTTTCCTGAAATGCTAGAAGGAAGCTCTGTAAATGCACATAACAGAAGACATGTAAACTACATTTTAGAATGTGTGTTAAATTCAACTTATATTTGAATGAAGTTTATATTAGACGGCCACCTGTAACAAACGAGCTTAAAGATACTGTCAACATATCATTTAAATGCTGTGATATATAGTCGAATTTCAGATTAGTATTTTTGCTATAATGAACCTGAGCATATCGCTCAGTCTAGAAAAAAAATGACGCATCTCAAAAATACTAAATAAAAGAAGAGGCAAGTGAAGGCTGTTTCTTTACTGTAAGATAAACATATAGCCTTAATTATGTAAGCAGCTGTAACAGCGTATATAAAAGCGCGAAAACTGTGCGAATCAATGTGCAAAAGAGATAAGGCTGACTGAGCAAATTTACCCCACTACGGAATTTGCCCTGGCCTGTAGTAGTAATGTGAGCCATAGCGTAAACTACTTGCAGGGTGTCCAGCGGATAAGACCCTGATTTCAAAATTAAATATCTCAAAAACAAAGATCAATGGAATTATGCGGTAAACGGTTTGTTTAATAGCTAAGCCGTAAAAACGTTATACAGAAGTTTCAAAATTTAGTTGTGAAAACCGTTAACAGATGGCGCTGTAATCGCAATGCCTATAAATTGTGCTTGGAAACCTAAAGCACTAGTGTCTCATTCCTAGATGGCTCCCTATGGAATAACTAAAATTGGGAAAGTCCACTTTTTCGTTTGCGTGATGTGCAGCAGTGAAGACATCTGGTCACAGAATTATTACATCAGCTTTAATTTTAGAGAATTTCAATTAATATAATTTCCAATAAAAAGTTTAGAAATCATTATATAAGAACTTATTAAAATACAGTAGTACCCCGACTTACGTCCCCTCGTCTTACGTCACCCCGCATTTACGTCCTCTGGACTGGAAAATGAAATTCCTTAATTAAGACGCACTTTGAACTTTTTTGAAGACTCTGGGCTCTATGAAGGGAAGCTTTTCCGCGACAGTCAAGTGATAGTGAAAAATAAATAAAAAATGTCACAAGAAAATGCTTAGAAAACTCACTTTGCTGTTATAACCAGCTTCTAATAGCCCAAGAGCCGACAGAATGAAAACCTATGTTATCAAGCACAAGAAAAAAAACATTTTATGAGAGAGTAGAAGTAGGGGAACCTAATGATCCATGTCTGCCGGAAGTGACGTGGTGCATAAGCCAAAAATTAATACCATCAGTGGTTGACTCGTAGGTTTTTCATTGTGCTTACCGTACAAAGAATGGTATGAAAACATGGATGATAGTTGTTGGGCAAACACAATGATAAACCTACGAGTCAACCACTGGTTGTATTAATTTTTGGCTTATGCGCCACTTCACTTCCGGCAGACATGGATCATTAGATTCGCCTACTTCTACTCTCCCATAAAATAAAGGTTTTTTTCTTGTGCTTGATAACATAGGTTTTTGTGATGTCGGCTGTTGGATTATACGAGAAAAAAATAACTGTCGGTTCAAGATTTTTTCACATTCTCAAAGACTCGAACGGGTCAGTTAGAAGAACAATAAATTGTAAGTTAACAACTTATTGATTTATTCCAAATTCTTGTATTGCAAACGCATTTTTTTGCTAATTTTAAATGTATGTAACATAATCCTTAAATACAATAGAATATGTTCATTAGATTATGGAGAATTTTTATTACTTACTTTTTTGCTTATCTAAATATACCTCGACTTACGTCGCTAGTCTTGGAACGAATTGTTGACGTAAGTCGAGGTATTACTGTATTTTATTAAATTCAATTTTTAATGCCATATAATTATTTAAATCAAAATGCATATATTTAGAAAAATAATTTTGTACTTTTTATTCATTTGTATATTTTTAAATCAAGGCATAATATTGTGGTATTATTGTTTATACCTGAATTATTATAAATAAAAAAGTAATTTTGCACTTTTCATTTATTTTTAAATCACTGAATAATATTCAGTTTTAGCACAAGACATTTCTTTTCTTTGTAAACAAAGTTTTAGAGACAGAAATTATGCATTAAATTATTTCTTTTTTAAAAGGAATTGATGATAAGTCACATCATCACCGTTGAAGCAAAAGTATTTTGGAGGCGGCATTACTTTCCAACACTTCGGATCATATCGCTAGAAGCTGAATTATTATAATTCTCTCTCAATGATAAACAAAAAAGAAAAAAAAAATGAAAATGACTTTTTAAAATGAAAATGATTTTTTTTAACTTAATTAAGTTTTTAAAAACATAAACTTTGTATTTTTTCATTCAAACTATTTTTTACTATTAAAAAAATGATTTATGAATCATTATTATAAATGCTCAATGATAATAAAAAAAGCATTTAACTTAGCTTAATTAAATTTTAAAATCAGAAACTTTCGATTTTTTTATTCAAACTTTTTTTCACAATTTAAATAAATATTAAAAAGTAAATATTTCCATTTTTTTCAAACCCCCCTCTACTTGGATTCGATCCCACGATCTACCAATTAGGGGAGAAAGGACATACCACAGAGATACTGGTATCCAGACCGAAGTAGCTTATAACAAAATTTGAAACAAATCTCAATTCTGTCAACACATGGCTCAGTTTCTGCACAGCACACAAATAAAATATTTTAATAATTGTTTATATAATGATTGCTAAACTTTTTATTGAAAATTCTATTAATTGACATTCTCAAAATTAAAGCTGATGCAATAATTCTGCGACCAGATGTCTCCACTTCTGCACATCACCCCAACGAAAAAGTGGTCTTTCCCAATTTTCGTTCTTCCATAGGGAGCCATCTAGGAATGAGACGCTAGTGCTTTTGACTTGGAAGTACAATTTATAAGCATTGCGATTGCAACGCCAGCTGTTAACGGTTTTTGCAACTAAATTTCAAAATTCTGTGTATCATTTTTACAGCTTAGCTAATAAACAAACCGTTTACCGCATAATTCTATTGATCTTTGTTTTTGAGATATTTAATTTTGAAATCAGGGTCATATTCGCTGGACACCCTGTATCTTCCTGATAACTACACTTATTATACTTTTCTTTCAGAAACTCGCACCAAAGTAAAATCTATTAGTCAATAATACGCAAAATGATTTTTTTGAAGTAACTTTTCTTGAGGGTGAGCGAAATGTCAAAATCTATTCTCCCCTAATCTATATATTTAGCAGTCCCGTTGAACAAAACATTCGGATATTCCGAATATAATAATAACATTTATACCATTAAAAAATATTAGACATATCGAAAAAAATATAAAATAGATCGCATTATGTTTTAATGTGATTCAACAGAAATATAGAAACCTTGCTGTTTAAAGCTGTATACTCATGCAAGTAACTAACAATTTACTTGAAATCCTATATCGTTACAAACGCACGTAACGTAGGAGTTGTAAATAAAGTTTAGAATGTGTCTTTAATTTAACTTACGACTGAATTAAATTTAACTGAATCGATCACCTAAAGGTTATGCCATCACGTCATTCAAATGCAGTGTAATATAGCTAAACAACAGATGAATGCTTCTAATATTGGGAATATACTGTACACCGAATATACTTCTGTTCACAGCTAATGTATATATATATTTCTCGTCCTCGTTGAATATAAAATATGTTACAAAAATTCCAAACATTTTACCACAGTAGCGTGACGCAAAATAATATTCTAATTAAAAAAATAGTAATGATTTACATTTTGTTTTAATATGAGTTTATAGAACAAATAAACTCTAACTGTTTCAACTTGCATTTGATGCATATAAAACATAAATCAGAATATACTCGAATTTCTATAAAAAATCAATTCAAACGCACAAAACCTCAAGACATGTAAATAATGTTTTGGAATGGGTATGAACTTTAACTGATACGGACATCTGCAACAAACTAGCCTAAAGGTACTTTCACCATATCATTTAAGTGCTGTTATTTATAGTCGAATTACAGATAAGTCATAAGTGCTTCTGTTATTCGGAATCTGTAGTACACGTGATACACTCCATTCACCACTAAACTATGTATTTCGACCACGCATTAAATAGAACATGCATTAGGTATATTTGAAGCATTTGCCATTATAATAAATCATTAAATACTTTGTAAATCTCGAAAGAAGTCAAATGCATGGAACTATGTATTCTAAGTCTTGCGTAATGTATAGATTATGAAACATTTTCAATATTAAAATATTAATGTTTCTAAAAATTCAGTCTATTAAACGATGAAAGTAGCATCTACGTAAACAACTTAGGAAAGACAAATAGACTTGATAATCAATTTTCTCAAATTACAGCTCAAAGACAGTAACTTATTCGAATTCACTTATATAAAACTAGATGATCTGTGGATTTATATTATAATCACATAGTGTACAAAATGTTATTCAACTGTAAAACCGATTTCAGCTATGTACCATTGATACATATAAAAGTATCTATAACTTTTAGTGCAGACGTATGAATGAATGATCTATATGATACTTACACCACATAATGTAGTAGAGTTTTACTTAGTCTTAAACGCGCGTAACAGAATTGCAAACAAACTTTAAGAAATTCGTATGGACAAATTTAATTAATTTGAAACCATTTGAGCTGTTATATATTCAATCAATAGAATTAATGCATATCAAATAATATACAAAAATTTAGTTGCCCATAAAACCGCTGAAAATGCACTTTCAGGAATTCCAGTGTAAAAATGCTTTTGCGCAGTACATGATATATAAAATTTATGGTCATCACATAAAATACTAAAATTTTAATTAAGCTTAAAAGTACGTAAATTATAAACAAATTTACCTTAGTTACCGCTCATATGGGATAATGTAACTCACTTATTTTGCGCATCCCTGTAAAAGAACATTAAATGTTATATGCCCTATTTCTATAGTGGGAGGTAAAGAGTAATTCCAATAATTACTATCTACAGTCTTTTGAACTATATTGGAAAGACTTTCAGTACTACATTAAATCACCAGAGCTCGTAAAATAAGAAAACATATTGATGCTTTAGAAAACATTTATTAATAATGATATATTTATTCAACAATCAGATTGTATAAAACTTTATTTGAAGATGGAAAAAGCGGAATTAGAGAAACTCATCATCTAAAAATATATCACCATTTTCATAGATTATTTTTTTTATCGTAATTACAATACTTTCCTTACAGTATTTTTTTACGGAAAGTGAAATGATATTGTGAGTTTAAAGAATATAAGAAATACTAAGATATTTAAAAACCATTTTCCATTACTTACTTTTCGAGTGAAATTTACATTATTAGCCTTCTGGTGTAATTTTTTATAAAAGGAATTTTGTAAAATACAGCTCAAAAATTAAAATGATTGACGATAATAGTTAAATGCATATAAATCAAAACAATAATAATATGTGAACTATATATTATTGATATCAACTGAGTAAGAGTAAATATTTCTTTAATAAATAAACAGTGCAAACTTTTATTTAACAAGATTAGTGCTAAACTACGAATTAAACTTTTCATTAATTTGGTAATTATAATAATTTTCTTTTGAAATTATAAATAATATTCACAGATAATTATGCTGAAATGTAAAAAAAAATGTATCGATAGAGAACTCTTTGGAACCGCAGATATTTACATCTGATAATCCTCTTGTCTTATCATCACTCTTCTGCTCCTGATCACAACAAACACGCGCACTTTCTAGCTGGTATTACAACAATTTATTTCCGATATGCCACAATTTTTTATTTTTTTTTAATTATAAATTTACCGGTGGTTTATTTTTACATCAATTATAGCATAATAAATGGGTTATTTAATTTTGATGATGGGATGGCCTAATTTCTATCAATTTCGTCCTTGCATAAAAATATTTTTTATAATGAAAGTTCCAGTTACAAACAGATATTTCTACAATGCATAAGTCTATTTATATCGGAAAAAATGAACGGGGATGTGAAAAGTGATTTGTATAAGTTAAAAATCTTTTTCACTAGGCCGTTTTTTACAAAGGACTCAGAAACAGATTATATATATATATAATTTTATGTCACCCATTTTTCAATTTCTCATTTAAAATTTAAAAAAAAGGAAAAAAATCTGTAAACAGGCTTCAAAAACTTTCTTATGATTTTTTTTTTTTTTTTTTTTTTTTTTTTTGCAAATTATGGATGTTAAAATAAATATGTTAAACCAAGCACTTGGTATTACGCTTTCCATTGTATTTTAATTGAAAAATTTCAAAGATATTAATGATATATTTTTTAAATGCTTTCACATTTTTTTTTAAATCCTTACTTAAAGTGTATCTAAATAGTACTGTTGCATATAATCTAAATTATTTTCCAGAATGACCTTGAAAATTAATTTGTTTCCAAGTCCGGCTCGGTCGTACACCTTAAGTTACCTAAAAGTGGAGAGTTCCTCGTGGGGTTATGTACAGGCGGATATTATCGAATAATTTCGTTTTATCAACACTGTCACTGATAATTTAAAGCTATGTCAAATATGATAATAAAAAACTAGTGTTCGATCATTTATAAAACCATGTCCAGATGAAGCAATTGTTCATAATTGTTCATATCATACCTTTCTTTCTCATTAATATTTTTTCATATTACTAGACTCAGACATTTGAGAAATATCTGCTTCAGCAGGAATATGTGTGAGAGAAAATTTAATTTAAAAAGATAGTTTTAGAAAACAGATCCATACAAATTTTAAGATGATAGAGCACTTCGGTGCTTTCTCATCAAAAACCGTATAATAACATAAATTCTTCGGGTGTGGATTTGCGTCACAACTGGGAAGTCCACGGAATCATAAACCTGTTTACCTGTTCACACTGTTTAGCTCTAAAGCTAGAGAGTTCTTTCAATTTTATAGTGTTACTTAGCGACACTGGTGACTTCCCTCTCATGTGAAGATAACATTCTTTGCGCAATGAGCAGTTGAACTTCACCACGACCAAATATGATAATTCTGCAGTTGCTTGGGTTGTAAAAAGGTATCATTTGATGTCTAAAATTGGTATTTAGTAAAAGTGAAAAATACATTCTTTAATATCTAATAATTTTAGAATAATGTATTACCTAACTTAAATGTGAATATTCAGCAATGACACGAAACTATATCACCTACTGTCAAAAATTGATATTCAGAAATAGTATGAAATATTGGCCAATATTGACAAATGTCAAAAAATAACATTTACGAATATCATTTTACGGGTCATTTTACGTTGATCAATATTACATTTTTGATCTTGGTCAATATTACATACCGGCATCTTTCTGTTACATTTAATACCAGATTACGAATTATTTAACATGGGCTATCACACTTTGTCTCTAAACTGTAATCTATCAACAAAAAGCAACATTTTTACTTTCAGTTAAACATAAATTTAATATCAAATTGAATTTTTTTAAATAAATTCACGACATAATACCCAGAATTATATTTTCTAATAATTGTTTCATATACACAATTTGCTTATGAAAACAATATTCTCATAAAATACACAAATTTCACTGTGTCTTTAAGGTAAACATTTATTTCGTCTATTTATGTATCTAAAGGATATAATCTGCAAAAAATGCGTCTGTCAAATGAAAGGCGATAGCTTAAAACTTGCTTGAAAATACAATTGCAGGTTGAAGTTTTGATTAATTAAACTACGCACTTATACAAATAAGTGACAATTTAGTCGAAGTTTCATTACAAACACATGCAAACATACTCTTCGCATGATGTGTAAATGCTTTCAAATGTGTGTAAAATCAAACTTGGAGTTGAATGAAGTTTAACTGATATGGTTATCTATATTAAATAAACCCAGAGATACTGTCACTATAGCTTTCAAATATTGCGATATATATCCCGATTGCATATGAATGCTTCTATTATTCTAATCCTATCGCACATACAATGTAACCAGTTCTCCTATAATCTCAAGAATTAGCACAGGCGTTAAATAGAACATATACGACACGTATTTCAAATTATGAACTACTTTAATACATTTAAATAATATTATGAGTAAGAAAAATTCACTCAGTATACATTCGATTTCAACTCAATGTGTAGCATATAAGGTGTATTTTAGGTGCAATACATTAATGTCAATTTATTTTCAAAATTATAAAAAAGTTTATATTTATCATATATTAAAATCAACGCCTTAAGCGTAAAAATTCCAGGACATATGTCAGAGAGTATGTGCTATAGCTATACTTGAGAAACACAGGGTACACGGAATTCCTTAAAACATTCCAAAAGGTATACGACATATACTAGTAGATATCTTGCACTACATCCTTCATTAAAACATTTGGGTAATATGCGGAAAAAATATCGTTCAATATATGCATTTGAACATTTTTGTAAAGTGTTTTGAATTTGCGATATAGTTATTTTTAGTATAATGATCCAATTAATGTTATTTGTCAAAAATTGAAACTTTGGGTAAATAAAAATGATAAAACTGAAAACAAGAAGAACTTGTCTACACAATAGATTACAAAAACGGTTTTTTCCCCATTTTAAGCCTGTAGCAATCTCATCTCACTTGATCAGTATAAAGCGAGTTACTAGATTGAGTTACTAATTCATAGTAAATGGTTTGGCATTTTGCTTCATGCTAACGTTCTCGCCCTACTGATCATGAGATCCCTGGTTTAAATATAAGGCGTTAAACTTCGAATTGTTTTTTTATTAATAAAAACTGGTTTCTATGAGAAGTAACTTCCTAAAAAGAGGATAATTTCTTCTCACGTGAATAGAGAATTGAAACACACACACACATATATATATATATATATATA
This sequence comes from Maratus speciosus, assembly GCA_963932465.1. Taxonomy (NCBI): domain Eukaryota; kingdom Metazoa; phylum Arthropoda; class Arachnida; order Araneae; family Salticidae; genus Maratus; species Maratus speciosus. The sequence continues at coordinate 195,378,333 of OZ010793.1, read as the reverse complement.
CTACGGGTCCCACTGCGAGCTACGTCCGCCAGCCCTCGCTCAGAGTTCGCTGCCTGTGAAAATATAGTAATGTGCCCTGCTTAAAAATTACTACGGAAGATTGAATGATATTATCACCATAGCAGCGTCTAACTTCTGTATTCGGTTTGCCATGTTTCTCCGTTTGAATGGAACACTATTCTTTTACCATGGCCTCATCCATCATTGTCGTAATAACTGATGACTGTCGGGTTGAAATGTAAGATCAATTACACATTTGCAAATCAGCTTGTACACAATGGCACGTCAAATATGTCGCTATCTTTCTGATTTTTATAAATAGGCTATGAACAATATATTTCTTTTTCTTTCTTTCTTCCTTATTTTATATCTAGAATAAGATCGTTAATCAAGATGATTCCGTAATTTGTTCGAAAATAACGGTAATTTAAAAATCCGAATAACATTACGGTGCAGTGAAACATATTTTCCGATAATTATTAATATTCTTTAAACAATCTTCGAATTCAGAAGTATTTATAAAAGTTATTTACTTTGTAAGGTAAGGCATATAAAACATGTGGATGGCAATCATTGAAAGATCTATTATCGAATATCGTTTGAGTGTCGAAAATATATTATAACCTAAGTGCGATTTATAAACTTTAATTTAAACGATTATTGATATTATAATTTCTTGTGATTTCTATTAAATTAAGCAAAACAAATTAAAAAATTCTCTACAAATTACCCTTTACGCCAACATAACGAAGTAAGAAGGTGTAAGACCAATTTGATTATTTATATTTATGCTTACACCTGAACTTTAAAAAAAAAGAAAGATATTAACCTTATCTTCAGAATCAATTGGAAGGAATTTTTTCTTGAAACTAAAGAGGTTTTCTCGTTCTTTTTGGATGGAAATGAATAAAAGTATATCTTTAATAATTATTTTTTCTATTTAATTCCTACACTTGTCCTAAAATTCATTTACTTAGATGAAATAATTCTGCACACTTCCCCTTCATGATAAAATTTCTCTCTTTTTTATTTTGTTTTTATATAATTAAAATATTTTCGAACATTTAAATAACGTACTTCTAAACAGTACTGTCTCAAGCGTTAAACTCAAACTCTAAATAATTTATAAAATTTCATATATACCGATCCATTAAAATAACCATATGTTTTAAAAGGTAAAAAAAAACGAATTAAGTTTATTTAATAAATTAGTAATTTATTTCAATTCAGAATGACACAGAAAAGAAGCGTAAAACATAATGTTACGAATTTTGTAATATTAGTTTTTGTTTCATTATTATATCTCATTTTGTTGTTTTTCTGCAAACAAGTAAACCCTATTGGATTTCAATGGGAGGCTATAGGAATTTTCCGAAATACTGGAAATAGCACCAAGTTGGCGTCACTTTTGGCGATTAATCTGGGCCGCCAAATCCGGCGATATATCGCAATGTTGGCGTCAGAGCCGGGTTCCCCCCGCCCTTATAGGTACGGTGACGCATTAATGCTGTTCCGGGTTTTTTGAGACGATTCCAGAAACCTCTAGCTAAGAAAGTTGTGGGAGGTTCCGGAACGTTCCCTCGCTCCTATATTCTATATGGGAGCGGAGCAGGACGTGAGTCAGTAGTAAGCTAGACGCTTGATGCGGTAGGTTCACAGCGTGTTTACTTGTCTTAGACACTTATTGTCTTAGACACTTATATGTAGAGAATCTCTTTGAGATATTTCGGCTGCATTTTGTTCAGTTATTGGGACTGTTTTCCTAAATTTTAGTGTTATTTGTGAGTTACAAGGACTCTGTTGCTGTAAAGAGTTGTGAATAAATTGCTTCACTCTTGAAAGACTGTGGTTCATTTGAGCTTATAAACCATAATATTGGAAGAACCCTATAAATGCAACGATTGTTGTAAGGAATGGTGTTTTATGGTGATAACAAGAACGATGTAACTACTGAAAGAACTGTTGCAAGCTGTCAATTTCTAAAGACAGAATTGAAGGAAAAAATTCAGAATGAAGTTAGTAATGTTAAGGAGAAAATGGATAAAGGCCAAGAAAGTATGGTGGAAACTCTAGAAGAAAAGTTCTCGTCAATAGAGAGGACAATAGATTTGGAAGAAGAGAAAATAGAGAAAACAGTAGATTCTGTAGGAGAGAAAATAGAGAAAAGAGTAGATTTCGTAAAAGAGAAAATGCAGAATGAAGTTAGTAATGTTGGGAGAAAATGGAAAGTAAAATAAAGGAAGTAGATTAAAATTCAAATAAAAGAGTACTGGATCTTGAGAAGAAACGTTCTAAAGGTAATCATGAAGATTGTAAGAATCCGTCTTTGTCTCCTGTGCAAGTTAATCTGTGGACATACGACGAAAAAAGCTCCTAGAAAGTTTACAAGACCTAATTCTCCGTTGTAGCCGAAGCGAACAGGTGTAGTGACGAGGTGAAAGCTTGCCAATTGGCAGCGTCTTTGAGAGGGGAAGCTGCTGATGTATAAAAAAAGTTACCGGAATTGACACAACCAAATTTTGAAACTCCTAGTAGTGCACTCGAGCTCAGATACGGAGAAAAATTATTTAAAGACTATACAATGATCCAGATAAAAACTCGCCATGAAAAATCGGGTGAAACCCTTCAAGAATTTGCCTCTGAAATAGAACTGCTGGCAAATTTGGCATCTACCGACTACCCCCCAACTATACAGGAAATGCTTACCCTTCAATACTTCGTAGATGGAATAAAAGAACCAGAAGTGCAGAGAGCGGTACGAATGGCGGACGTTAAGGACTTAGAATCTGCTTTACTGTATGCCTTAAAGTGGGAAGTGGCTACAAAAGCCAGACAAAGAGATCTCCATTCAGTCCGAATGGCAATAGTGCACAAAAGCCCAGACGCTGAGGACATTCAGCAGGGAAACTAAGATTTAGCCATCTCGTAGGGCGGAAGTTGCCAGAGAATGAAATACCCCATCTCAAATTATCTTTTGTCGTGATCTTAGTCTACCTGCGGATCTTCTTTTTAGCCGTCCTCCATGCTCCTTCATCGCCAGAAGAATACGTCGGTAAACTTCCAGGCACGAATTGAAGAGGTCAATGTTCTCGCGAGCAACGAATCGGACTGGCATGTGAGGAGATGAAGACGCGTACGACAACAGGACTGTGGTTCATTTGAGTTTATACTCTTTAATATTGGAAGAACTCTATAAACGCAACAATATGATGACTAGAAAGAATCTTTATTAAGATGTAAAGTACGAGAACTTTTTCTTCCCTTCGGTTCATTTTGACGTACTTAAAGTGGTTGTCTCTTCGCTGTCGCTCTTAAATATGAATAAAAATACTTTTTTTATCCCATTCCATCTCTCGACTTAGAAATATAACTGCTTGCACGTGGTTGTTCTGCAACACAAAACAGCCCTATTTGATAACTATTATTCATTTTTATGTGTTCAAATTAACTTCACCAATCTAAATACACTAGTATCCGTCAGACCGAAATGCCGGAGCATGGAGGCGCGTAAACTTAAAGGATATTATTTAAAAAAATGTTTTATTTTCTAGATTGCTGTTTAATAGTATAAAAGTAAGTTTGAAATAACAATCGTCGATACTTCATTTTAAAGTGTTTAACACAGTCGTCATTTCCCTCGGTAAATGCACAAAGTCTAATCTGTCAGCAAGTGTTCCATACTTCTAATTTGGCTAAAGTCTATCCTTAGCGACAATTGCTTCCATTAGAACTTTCTCTAAATGACAAACTACAGTAAAAATGACATAAGTTGTTTTATGTGGCAACACCTTTAGATGGATATCCACAGCAGTTTTTGACAATGCTAAACTCGAGGATCTATGTATGGTGGCAAAGTATGCAACAGTTAAAGGTAACTAACTTCGTGAGAATGAGGCTTTTTCTTCTTTCCAATATTTACAAATAGGTTTGATTAAAGAAAAATTACAGTTAGAAATGGCTCATGATACTCAACAAAATGAACTATTATGGCCTGTGGCAAGCCCCGAGGTTGAAAACGTGGGCCATAGGCAATATCTTTTATCGTACTTACGTTTACCAATTCTCACTCCGTTCAGATATTGGTATGTAGCATAATGCATAACCCTGCATCCAGCTGCTGAGGAAAGTCTAGACTGAAGTCCAGACGCGTGATCTTCTTTACTCCATCTTGCCGTTTAATCACTGTGATCTGCTAAAACTCTTGTTTATTGGCCTCCGCTTTGAATTAAGAAGTACTTCTTGATTATATTCTTTAGATTGCTTGGTTTTGAGAAAAAGACATATGGCAACTTCAAATCATTCAAGTTAGCCGAAAGCAGTATATCTTTGCGTCGTTGCATAAGGGGTGATAGGTAGTCAAAAACTTGACTCACGCAAAGTGAGTTCAGAGTCTTTCCGAACTGTGTCTGCTGATCGTAGTTTTGTCTCAATGAGTTTGTTAATGTGAAACATTTTTTAAAAGCTCTAAGCATTTTTTGTCCGCGAAGAATCAAAATGACTTTTAAAGAATGTATCTTATATAGAGGGATGTCTTTTACGCGATGTAACTACCTAATACGTCCAAGGATTTAAACAAATAAGCCTCTAAAAGGCTAAATGCTATCTATTTTACCTTCGCGACATCTTTGTTCAAGGTCAGCCATAAGAGGACATCCTATCATTGAAAATTCGTCAACTATTTAAAACACGTTGGTTCTTTAAGCACTGAGTGAGTTACCTTGTCTTTGACATTAAATGCAGCAGTACCTGTTAGTGCCAAAAGAATGATAGCTTCTGATCCTAACTGCTCTTTGATTGTTTTACTAATTTCTTTGATTTTTGTACATTTTACAGCTCTTCCTTTTCCAATAATAAAAGTTGATTTAGGGAAATTTGTAACATTTGTTTACAAAGACAAAAGCTGTTCAGTGCATAACTGACGGCATCATAATTTGTTGTTCTTTAGAATAATTCAGAAATGTTAAAAATAAAGAGAAACCATTGGATAAGAGAATATACGGTAAAGATAAAGAATTACCCCCGGATGTATTTGAGAGATTTTGATTTTTTTAATTTAGCTCCGATCTTTGGGAACTTGATCCATCGAGTTATCGGCAGAAAACTTCAAAGCTTCTTCAAAGACTTGCTTGTCTGGCACAGCCCACACTTATTTAATATGGCAACAGGTAAAGGTTTGTAACACGTATGTAGCACACACTCATAGATAGTCTGCTATACTCCTCTATCTAACTTGATACCTTTATTCATCTGGGATGTTGTTATATCGTTATTATGAAAATATTAGGAAGCATCTGGGTTATTTTTATGCGACTTTTTCACATATAATTAAGCTGAATAACTCTATACATTTGAATTACTTTCTTTTAACCGTCATTTTCGAAACTTCTGTGTATAACGTTGCACATATAAAATATGTATATTTCTTAAAATGTACACTAAATCGAGGCAGCAGATTAAAAAATATCAGGGATTAATTTATGGCTTTTAATGAACAAGATTTCTCACGAATTATCTTTCATTGTTGTATCCATTTCTCCGATCATAAGCATAAGCGACCACAGTCATATACATTAACGTCGCATTTATCTCTAAGCTTCGCGACATTTGGACGAAATATCGCCAAATTTGACGATCAAAAATATGTCGTCACAAATTAAGCCAATTCGGCTGTATCTGACTAAATTGGGGAAATTTCCATTGAAATTCAGTACTTATGATTCTTCTCTAACCGGGTTCTTCGCATTTTAACTTCGTGTTCTCCAGTAAAATTAGCTAAAATCTTAAAACCAAGAAATAGGGAAGCTACCTTTTCCAACTCGTACAGGAATTTTTTATTTTGTAATCTACATATTTCTGTTTTCTAGTGTACATCTTGACAAAAAAAAAAAAAAAAAAAAAAAAAAAAAAAAAAAAAAAAATGCTTATCTCATTTACTTCAGAATGTTCACTTGCATTTCAGTTGAAATATATTCACTTACGATGAATTTTAAAAAAAAAATGAGTAATCGTCAGTAATTGGGACAGCTACCAAATTGTTAAATTTTCGCATCAAACAATGCTCAGTAAATTATGAATTTGTCTACAAACCCGATTGCGAAAATTTCCCAATAGAAACATATATTCGTCTGAATACAAACATACATACATATAAGTAATGCATAAGTGACATTATATTTTTCTCGATTTCTTTGAGTATCACTCGTAGCCATTCGACTAATGCTCAAAATCATATTTTCCGTATTCGATTTCCTTTTCGTTTCTCTTAATTTAAAATTCAAATTGAATTGCATCGATTTGGAAGCTTACAAAGAATAAAAAGTTCGAAAAAAAATAGTGGTTGTTACATACGTAGAATGTAAAACTTCTGAAAGGGGGGGGGGGGTCAATCTATATCTCTATATCTCAGGTCACCAATGTATGAACATCGACTTTAACATTCGACTCCATAATGATCCGTACGAGGTTAAAATGCATAATTTACAGCAATGGAGCTAATGTTTTAATTAATAACGGGATGAATCTCGTCGAATTTCGACGAAAGAAATTGTTTAAAAACGAACTCATACATAGGTTACTACTTAGTCTCTTAAAACACATATTATTTTAAACTTAAAATTACCAAAATACTAATTCCATACACTTCAAAAGTTCAAAATATTAAAAACTTAAACTGTATTATTTATTATAACTAAAGAAGATATGTAATTTTGATGAAATTACCCATTGAGGCTGTTATGTTTAAAAGGCACAGATGTCATATACGGCGCGATAATCCCATTGGCGCGATTTTTTCCCACGCCAATTCGGGGAAAACTTCAACAGCACAAACAAAAACATCCGGGTTACCATATCAAGCAAAATAACGACACTTTGACGAAAGTTAAGTACCCGTTACATATATGACATTGGCGCCAGAAAAAATCGCGCCAATATGGGGCATTATATAACATCTGTGCCGTTTAAAATTGCCGATTGAAAATTTAAAAAAATGATTTCACCTTAAGTCAATCATGGAATTATTTTTCGCGTAAAATCTAAACTTAATGTTATTTTCACCGTCTCATAATTTGCATACGCATCTCTTATATTTACATTCACCATTTCAAAAATATTACAATGCGCAACAGGTGATTAATACATATATTTCTAAACTTGAAATCAAGTTTATCAACTACGACTTTGCATGTGAACATTCGCACTCTTGACATGTGATTCTAATCTCTGTATCGGTGAGTAAAATTCCAGAAATTTATATCTTTTAGAGGCGTTCGAAGTAAAATATTTACTTTTATAAGAGAAAATGATAGTTTTCATTTAAATATGATGTCATTTTGCCTCATTGAAACATTTCACCAAGCGTCTCAAACTCAATGAATGAAAAAGAATTGAATTATAACAGCTTTTTGCGGAAAACATGAGTATTTTATTAAAGCATGACGTCATTTTCTGTTCAATTTTTTCAGAAAGTTTATTTTGAATTTTATGAGAAAATGGCATCAATAAAGATAAGCAAACCTTATTATTTTTTCTTTCTTTACAACAGTGAAAGTAATCCAATTGCTACCATTTTGAAACGAATTCATAGAATTTTTTTAAATTTTAAATTTAAGTATAAAAATGGGAATATTAAAAAAAAAAGCTAGTTCGGGGAAATCTACAAAGAAACAGCTTTCATTAAAAAAAAAGAATTATTAAAATTGGTGCAAAAAAAGCTCAAGATACATGACTAAGAAGAGAAAGCCTTATTTTTCAAATATATAGAATTAAACTCGCAATGTTATCTCTATGGGAAATTTTTGAGCCGACATTTCAGGCTGTTATGGTTGACGAATATTTATGATTTTCAATACCCGCCGAGATTTTGGCACTACCAACGTCCAGCTCATTTTTTGTGTCGATGCGTCAAATATTTTGGACGCTATCGTGATAACAATAAGTGTAATTTTTGCAGGGAAGTCGGAGCTGTGCTCCGACAATTACATATTAAACTGTATGTAATAGATATCTAAATTCTAATGCATTTATATAATATGGCTTATAACAACTCATTAAAAAAACGCATCAAGAGTTTCAACATAAAACAACGAGTAACTCCTCTCGATTTTCTGAAGTGTACTTCAGTTAGTGTACATAAAGTAAAAAATAAAGAATTTTTGATGCGTTTATTACTGTGAAATTTCTTTGATAGGAACGTTAGACTTCTTGTTTTGAAAACCGAGATGTTCCAAATGAGCTACTAATTCTTGCTTACATGATCGAAGTATTTATCCCAAAATATTCTGTCAAAAAATCTGATATCTTATGTTTACCATCAAACTATTAATATAGTTGATTAAATCCATCAATTAATTGTCCCTGCACATTTGTGATTTGCACTTATTTTTATGAGTTCAAGTCATTTGAGGTAACCATCATTTTTCTTCTTCCAAAAGTAGTTAATTGAAAAATATAAACGAAGAAAACAACGAACATTATAAAAAGGTATATCCGCAATTATAGTATAACGTGCAGGCATAAAAGTCACAACACATTATATTGTAAATTTCAAGCGTGTTGTAAGTTATACGTGAGCTTGAATACTCTAGAAAAAATCTTCACCGAAATGTTTGCTATCAAGTTCTTAATAAATACATATAAATTCATTAACTTATTCTTCTATATAAACATATAAGTACAATATTGACGAAATGTTAGATCTACATTGATTATCTAATACAGATACATATTTAACCTATTCAAAAATATTCTATACAATGTTTTCAATCAAACATTTAATATCGACACAGAAATTCATTAATTTATTCAAAAACTGTAAGTTATAGTTTCAAATTTGAAAAATAAACTTGAAGAAAAATATAAATTAAAATAAGGAAAAATCATTTAATATTATGTAGGAACTGCTTTTTTGAAATAAATAGCAGTTCGTTCGAAATACATCATTTATCTTCAAGAAATCAATGTCCGAAACATTTTATAATGCTCTACTTTTCTGATAAATTAGATTTACGTAAAAATGATTAATCTTCGATCGATATTTCCATAGTATAACATATTACAGAGATAGAAAGATATTATATTTTTCCTTAGAAAATTAATTGCTCTTAAATTATGGTCGATGGATTTTGTAACTTAGACGAGAAAAAGCATATAATTAAAAAATTATAAGAAAAATAATTATAATATATAAATAGATGATTTTTTATACAATGTCAATATACACTTTCAATTTAACAATATATCTGAGAATTCAAAAATTGTCATACATGCAAATAAATAATTTTTCTTTTGGTGCACTATTTAAAAATATTTTTTAGAAATATATATTGTTGAAATGTACAAAATTTTTATCTACCTGCTGTCTGTTCCTCCAATTCCCAACGTATTTACTTTTTGCTTGAAAATTCGTCAAATGATCTCCACAGAAAAGTTCATGACATTTTTATTCGCTTCTTGGGAAACTAATGTAGTTGATGTTATGAAACCAACATTTGGTGTTATAACCAGAAGCTTCCTATAACGTTTCTCGTATCTTTTAGATTCATAACAGTTTTGACGCTGTCTAAGATTTATTTTTGCAATCACTTGTAAAATGCATGTACTGACATTTTTTAAAGATTTATCGTTAAAATTATTATTTTAGAAGTCTTATGTATGAAAATTGTCAAGTAAATTTTCCTCTAGTGCCCAAATGAAGGTGCGGTGTCCACATCTGTAATAGAATATATATGTATTGATTTATGTATATATACATACATTAATATATTGATTTATCGAATGAAAACGATAACAGAAACGATATCAGCTGAAACTTGTAATTATATTCTCGTTTTCGTAATTAATTGGTTTTATGGAAAATCATATGTTACATGGAATATATATTCCGGAATTAGAATTTATAGAGCTTTTAGGATATTATCTTTGAGATAGATAATACACTATTTTTACAATCTAATAAATTTATTTTATGACTTGCAAAAACGAACGATGCTAAAAATCAATAAAAAAATAAATATTACAAGTAAAAAACAATTAGCTTTATTACTATTAATAAGGGTCATATTCTGAACCCCCGCAGCATGTAAATTTTTCAACTTATATTAAAGATCTGTTATTCTAGCAATAGTTCTCTAATGTTATATAGAGGGAAAATTGCTATTATTTTTCTGTTGGATGTTTGAACGATCAGAATATGGCCCTGTTATTAACTGTTGAATGTAGTACTGCTGACTGTATTACTATTAATTATTAACCATTGACTATACTACTATTAACTATATAATATTAACTATAATACCGTTAATAACTAAATTATCAAAATAAGCAAATTAGAATATTTCTGTCTTAATTAGAGGCTAAATAATTAAATAGAAAAGATAAAATTGAAGATGCTTCGGTAGAGCTCATATGGGAGCTGAATGATTAAGACATGCTAAAAAAGTAAAAGACATCTGATCAAATATTTATATATGAACACACGAGGTTTATTTTCAAACGTCCTTGTATTATCCTCGATGTTGATGAATAAAAATGAAAAAAAGATAACCAAAATAAATGCAGAATTATATTCCGTATTTTGAATGTTTTTTCTCGAAAAAATTATAGCTCCTATAATATATATCATTTTTCACATGCTTGAACAACTTGTCAGTAATGGGTGGTGCACTTCAAATAGTAACTTACAATCGAGTGAGACATTTTTAATTTGATTCACTCACAGTAACAACGTTATCTTGCTAAAGCAGCATCAGCTACACACGCATGCATCACATTATAAATTAAACAGAATCAGTAACAGAGATTTGTTTTTCGATGCGTTTGTATTTTTGTAAACTAATACAGACGTTTTAATTCTTTAAACAAGAGAATTGATCAACAAAACGATTTCATTTAAAATTTTCCACTGCTATAGTAACGGATGTTTTTAAAAACAAGTACGTATTACTTAAAATTTTAGAATTTTTAAAGTTTTGCCACCGAACACATATCAAAATTAGAATAATATGAAATTAGGACTAAGACTGGAAAACACCGAAAGTCCAAAAAGAGGAAAGTTTTCAAGAGAACGAAAAAAAGGCGAAAGCACATCATTTGCCACGTTTGTTGTAAAATTTTCGACTTGTTTGAAATATTACTACTAGGATTAGAACTTCAAGCGTTTTCCAGTTTGTTGAAACACTTTTTTTTTGTTTTTTGTTTTTGTTTTTGTTTTTTGTATTAAAAAAAAAAGATTTTTGGTTTTTTAGTACTTTTAACGTTTTCTATTCTTAGTCCTCAAATATCTCACGAACTATTAGACTTAGAAGAATTTTCTTGATACGATTCGAATAATACAAAACTACACTATTATTTGATGTAATATCTGTTTTTGTTGAGTTTTTGAAAAGTTTGTTATATTTTTTACAAGCCTGGGGTGTGGAATTTTATAAAATAATTTCTTAACATACGCCTACGTCATAAGAACTATTTTCTCCCCACTTTTGATGTTTCTAGGTTAAGTAGTTCGGACTGTGCGTTGATTAGCGTCCCAATCAGGACTTAATTTTATACATATATACATTATTATTATAACAAACTTTATTTTCGTCTATTTATCTCTCTTATTTGTTTGTATTATATATTTAATGTATTGCGTGTATATATATAATGTGTATATATATATAATGTATATAAATAATAATAATAATGACAGTACATAACTTTATTTTTTTCGACATCATATGGGGAAAAAGGAAAAATGTACAAAATACTGCCAGAATGAAACACAATAAATTTTCTCAAAATATTTCTATCAAAACAAGCCGTGTGATGAAATAAGCATGTTTTTCTAGGAGTTCCAACTGGAAATGAGAATCGGTTTAGAATTTATTTCCTACTACATTCTGTAAAACAAATTTATTGAATTTCGCGCTTCAGAATTTGTTTTTCTATCTTCCACATTCAGTTTGTTTACATAAAAGCGTCTTTGATGTCATTCTTAATTGAAAATTTAAACTAAGCTGGGACTAAGTATTAGTTTTTCAAGTTAAAGGAAATAACTTATAAATAAAAGCAAATATATATATATATATATGCCAAAACCTGTTTCTTTTGATATAGAAATGTGACTCGAAAAAATCATACAAAGCCATACTTAGTTTTAAAAGGTGGAGGATACAGATTTAAAATAAAAATCTAAAAATCTATTTTTTAGTCCCATTTTATTATTATCATTATTGTTTTTGTTGTTGTTATTGTTCCTGTTGTTATTATTTCCTAACACTTCCTTAGCGTTTGTTTAAAAATAACCTCGTTTCTATTAAGTTTTGTTCTCTTCGTCTTAAAAGTATCAATAAATCTTCTATAATTTTCAAATGCGTTTTTGCTAAAAGTATGTTTTATTGAACTGGTTGGCACTGTGGGATTTTAGTAATACTGTGAAGTTGCTGAAAATAAGTAATTAAGTCAACTATAGGTTATAGTTACATGATACGTGCGCAATCGTCAAGAAAAAAATAGAAAAACCGAACAATTTTATTCTCCAAATTGTCACTTAAAGAAAGTGAAATACCCAATAAAATTTACCGTAGAATACCAAACGCAAAGACATTCTATCAAATGATGGACGCAAACAAATGCATTTAAATATTGCGATATTCCTTTCCATATTCCCCTCAATACAGTTAAGTCTATGGGCATAGAATGCATTCTTATATTTGAAATATCTCTTCGGGGAATTACTATTTTTCACTCATTTTTCCTTAGTACTCTTCTTTAAAGACGTTTATTTATTTCTTAGTTCTCAAAATATTTCTAAAATCTAGGCTGAATTTAATACTTTATGTGTTAAAAGTTGACGAACAGTGAGTAAGATTTTAACACAAAATTAAGTTTATATTTTAGAAATATTTTGAGAACTAAGGAAAAAAGAGACATCCTTTAAGAAGAGTACACAGAAAAAAATACGATAAAAATATTAATTTCCCGAGAAGATATTTTAAACATTCGAATGCATCAAACGTTCATAGATTTAACATTAGTGAGGGGAATTCTGAAGCTGAGTGACGAGCAGCCTTAAGGTATGATAGACGAGATTCTCATCCATAATGTTGCGTGTGAATACGAACTTTCACTTCTAATTTTAATTTTCCATAGGCATTTGTTAATGCCGTGAAAGTATTACATATGAAATTTTATGATAGCTTTTCTTCATCAAAAAGTATTATAACACCAGCAGTATCTCTAGCAGTCAATAGTTGAGATTAGTAGGTAAGCGATATAGGTAAATTTATATACATAGTTGAATTTCATCCTGAAAACGTGAAAAGAAACAGTTTACAAGCCGAAGTATTGATTAAAGATAAACATTAGATTTAATTGTCCTATGTGGATTATTAAGAAAATATTAACCAAATTATTACGTTTAAAATAAAGAAAATTTAAAGTTTCAAACAATTATGTACATGAACTAGATTAAAACTGAAAATCACAAATTAAGAATTAAAATAATTGTTTCACCTCATTAAATGGAAATGTTGAATAAAAGGAAAACTATAGAAAATAGCTAAATTAAGTAATTTGATAGAATTAAAGTTTTAGTTAAAGCAAAGCTGTGGTTTATTTTGGGCTGTCATTTGTAACATGATTCAGAAAACGTTTGTTGTTTCTATTTTTGTAATCATTAGAATTTATATATTTGTTTTATATGAAGAAAACAAGTTGTTTATTTTCGTAAAACATATGTAATATGATTCAGATGAAGCTTTTTGATGTACCTACTTTCGTAATCATTATATAATACATAATTTTAGCATCACAGAAAAAGAAGTATAAAAGACTATTTTTTACACTATTGTAATTTTTAACCCCACCCTCAATTTTCTACAGTAAAATAATCCGTCTTAAAGTTACCATTGAATCAGTTGAAAGAAAAAACTGTTCCTAGCGGAAAGAAAAAGAAAAATTGAACCTCTTTCTTCAGAAGGAAGGAAGAAGTAGAACATTAAGGACTTTCGATAGTTAATTGATAAGGTGAACTCAAATAAAAAAAATTTCTTAAATTTAGAACTAAAACAATTATTCATCTTAATTATATGAATATTTTTCAGCCAAGAAACATTAATAACAACAATAATAATTAAAGCAAGACACTTTTTATTCTCTACCAGTTTATTCTTTGGGCAAAAATGAAAATGGAAACTAGTAAGTTGGAATGAGACTTACAGGTATAGAAAAGTGTCGTTAGTTGGGATAAAAAAAAAAACAAGATTTATTCGTATGTACTTTAAGAATTTGCTGAATAAAAAAAATTAAATTAATCAAATAATGTGGATTAGTTTAATAAGTCCATTCATAAAGAATAGAAATGTTTAAATGGATTTTTTAAGGGCCTGCTAAAAATCAATTAAACTATTGATATTTGCCAATCACAAAACTTTCTTCTATCTCATATATTTTAATATTTCAAAATATTGTTACAGATGTCAATATTTCATTTTTAAATGTTCAATACTATATCAACTTTGACTTTCGTCTTAAATTTCTGCTTCAGTCAATTAATCGGAGAAAAACGAGTTAATCTCGATCATGATATTTTTTTTAATCAACAATTGTCTCGAATAGTCGGCTTATCAGGATGGGAAGTTCCTGTTGATTCACGAACCACTGGTGTAGAATAGAACTACGAAAAATGAAAAAGATTACACAAAAATCACTATTACAGCGTCCCTTTCTGCGAATTTTTTCCACATTGAGGAAAGACCTTCTTGCTAATCCCAAAAACATACACAAAAAATTTGGTTCAATTTTATGCATAATTTCATACACTTTTTGAAGGTACAATATTGAAAATGGCAGAAAAATCGCTATTACTGCGCCATCTGCAGGCAGAATTTTTCCAAATTCAGGGATGGCCTTCTTGCCATGACCAAAAACATGCACAAAAATTTGGTTTAATTCTATGCACTTATCGATGGTAGAATATTAAAAATGAAACAAAAATAGCTATTACAGCGCCACCTACAGGCAGATTTTTCCAAATTAAGGAAGGACCTGCTTGCTGTAGCCGAGAACTTAAAAAAAATGTTCAATTCTGTGCATAATTTCATGCACTTTTCGATCGTACAATATTCAAAATCGCAAAAAAATTCTATTATTGCGCCCCCTTCCTGCCGATTTTTTCGAAATTAATGGAGGACCTGCTTGGTATAGCCAAAAACATAAAAAAATATTATTCAATTCTATCCATAACTTCATACACTTTTCGAGGGTACAATATTCAAAATCGCACAAAAATCGCTATAACAGCGCCCCCTTCAGGCGGACTTTTTACAAATCAAGGGAGGACCTGCTTGCTATAGCCAAAAACTAAAAAAAAAAAAAAATGGTTTCATTCTATACATAACTTCATACACTTTTTGATGGTACAATGGCTATAGACACACGGATAGACAGACATTTTCTATAAACATGTTTTTGGGGATCTCTGAACCCTAAAACATGTAAATCCGCCAAAAACCGAAAGACAAAAAAAATTTCGATTACAATACTTTCTTCTATTGAAGACAGAAGAAAGTAAAATGTAACGTGTTTATCCCACATTTTGTATGTATTGTCATATTTATTTGTAGAATTCTTCTAAATTAAAGTAATGCTATGAGAAATATTGTATATTTTATATAAAAACTTGGAATAAATATTGTATAATGTGTTTACTCTTTATGACAAGTGGCTATTAGAAAATGAATAATTTTTTATTTTAATAGTTTTAATAGTTATTATAATAGTAGTTTATTTTAATAAATTGTATATTACACAGAATGTTTAAACTAGTGTTATCTACTTATACATGCTAGCCCAAAAGATCCAAATCTGGGTAATGTCTACTTTCACCGGTAAATATCAATATCCACATAGTCGTTTGGTATGTGCCATAACTATTCGCTAAATATCCTTTCTTCTCAATTACACCCGCAAATGCCGGCATTCACCATTCCTTAATGGTTAATGTTTAATATGTCGGAGATTTGCATTTTTATTTGTTTTTATTTATATATAGCTTATATACATATACAGGGTGATTCATAATGAATGGGGCAAAAAGAGAACATGATTGTGAACGTTGTAATTAATATATTTAGAAAATTCAAATTTACCTGAAAACTACATTTATTCAACTTTCGTCAGGTGTTCAATATGTGCCCCTCCAGTGACACGACAAATGTCTACACGGTAATCAAGCTCCTGCCACACTCGTGATAGCATATCCCCTGTGATGGAGTTCAACATGCAGTTATCCGCTGCTTCAGTTCCTCTAAGCCCTGAGGAAGTGGAGGCACAAACACCTTGCCTTTAACGGAACCCCAGAGAAAAAAAAAATCACAGGGCGTTCACGAATTCTTTCAACCACTTCGGGTTTTGTTTCTTTTCGTCCTGGGCTTTTCGTCCTGGGCCGGTATCCTGGAACTGCTTCACCCACCTGCTTATGTTATGCCGATGCGGTGGTTGTTTACGGAATTTCGTGCGGAAATGTCTTTGCACAACAGTTACTGAGGAGGTTTTGGCATATTCGAAAACGCAGTACGCTTTCTCCTGCATGGACGACATTTTGTTTAACAGCGCCTCTAGCGTCGAGTTCGTCATTCGATATATTTTCCCTGTTGCCAAATAAAACTTGTATAATTGTAGTTGCAGAATAAATTTGTTTTGGCTGAATAAATCCATTACAGCAGTCACACTACGCTATTCTTTTTGGCCCATTCATTATGAATCACCCTGTATATAGGATGATTCATAAATATAGAAACAATAGGCTATCTCCTTAAATATTGCCCCTACACACATACTTCCAACTGCAAAGTTTCATAATAAAAGGTGCAAAATTGATGAGATACGTTTCAACTCCATGGGGTGTCTATATGAGGAAATACAAAAATTAAATTTTTATACGGCCCCCGTAGAGTAAAATTCCCAATTAGGAAAATTTTTCCTTATCCATTCCTGAATTGAACACAAAAAAATTCATCTCGATATCTTGAAAATTCGCGGAGATATCAAAATCCAAAATTCGTGACTTACACCGTTTATTCATGCTTCTGAGCGATGACTTTTTTGACTCATTTTGAATGCAAGATAGGGATCATCCACAAATTGTACATTATTAAAAGTCGATATAAGACTGTGCCTCTCCTTTGGACATGAAAAGGAAGCGTATAGATTTTACGTTAAACCTGTTTTCAAAGTATGCTGGTGGTCTGGACTAGAGGTCTGCACAGGGCGAAATATCTAGGTCCGGTCCCGAAGCGACCCATATGAAAAAAATTTCGACCCTGCCTGGAAAAAATTTAAATCGTAACCTGGCCAGCCCTGACTCAATTTCTACATAGTTTTTTACATCGATATGGTTTAAAGTTGTTTCGTATGGAGGAGTTCTGGCCAAAAATACTTGTTATATCTTTCTTTTTTTTATGTTTATAATTATTATTTTTAAAGAAGCGCCAAAAGCTGTGATTATTTGTTTTATTAATGATTCTTTATTTAGAGGTAAATGATTCACATCTGTTTTAATATAGTTAATCCACATTCCATGTGTTGGAGACAATGAAACATGCTATAAAGTAAAATCTTTTAAGATTGAGTCACACAGGAAAGAAAAAAAAAGCGTTATAGACAAGTTCCCTTCTTAGGAGTTGTAATTAGTCTATTTTTATCAGATATTATTATATTAATTTTCCATGGATTAAGAGATTCCGTCATAGGCATTATTACTAGTTTTACTGTATTTTAATTTTTTTGCCTTAAAATCTACTATCATTTAAAAATATGAATTTTAAAGCTTTATTGCAAAATAATGGCCATTTCAAAATATATGCATTAGTTGTAAAAGTTTTTGGGCTGAGTCAAATTTTAGTTATTTTTGTACGGATTTTAATACGGGTTGTCTCGAGACCGGGACTGAAAATTTCGCCCAAGTGAGACCTAGGAATAAAGAAGCCAGTACCGATTCGGTATAACCAGTGGCCGAGAGGTTCTGCTCTAAAAGGTGGAAGGTTGGATGTGCTGGGTTCGAACCCAATCGCGCCCTTCATCCCAATCGTTTGGAGTTTTCAGCGGTTTTCTGTGAAATTTGGATATCCTAGCGTAAATATGGGTTTGGTTTCTTTAGAAAGACCTCCACGGAAGCCACTCCCCCTCTTCGGGAACATATCCCTCGTGTAGATAATTGGCCATCATAAATCACACCAATACCCAGTTCGGTATGAAAAATTACGTTAGGTACGGCCTGGCCGAGTCTTCAGAAAAAAGTCGCCAATCCCGGGTCTGGTCCAGCACAAGAATACAGACTTTTTTAACGACCTCGCCGGGACGATAAAAAGCCTGAATTAGTGGGGGCTAATATTATGAAACACTCTTAATCGGCATGTTAGAAAATGCATTGTTTCAAATCACACATTTAACATTTATTTATGGACATTTAAATAGTACAAAAAGTAGGTGGAAAAGTTAAACTGAATCGGAAGTTTAAGCTACTGAAAGAAGACACTTTTTCATGTGCATTTTTAAAAAATGCATTTAAACAATTTATTAGGAGCCAATCAATGTTTAAAACTTTAAACGCTTTTTTCTGCATGATGGGTTTTTTCTTTTTTTCTTTTTTTCTTACCATTTGTCATCCTTAAATTATTATAAGTCAAGAATCGTAAATAAAAAAGGGGCAAACATGGGACATGTCTTTTTTTATTGTTTTACATTAATTTTGTTTCGGCAAATTCGAAAAAAAAATTACTTTTGAAAATGTGATTTAAAAAAAAGATAAGTTACATAATTTTTTTAAATAAATATTTTTAATATTTTTAAAATTAATATTTAAAAAAATCATGAAACAAAGCTAAAATTATACATTCCTCTTTAACTAAAGGAAAAAAATGAAATCTGATGAATGATTTTTCGAGTTGTAAGGATTCTAAATTAAATCCGCTTAAAAAATACTAATCATTTAAATTTTTTAATAACTTCATGAGAAATATTAGGATGCAATTTTCTTTACAAATTATATGGTTAACCATCACATAAAAGAAAAAAAATCAAAATTCTAACTCAACAAATATATTTTTTACATGTTTCCTAGAACTCTTAATGTAACATTGTTTCTTGGATTGCACGCATTTCAATTTGTGTCTAATCCCTTAAAACCTGATGCATAATTTAAACGGCCATAACTCTGCGTGTTTTTCAGATATGAAGATACACTTTTTTGTGTTTAATTCACGAATGGATAAGGAAAGTTTTCCTGATTGGAATTTTTACACTACGGGGGCGATATAAAAATTTAATTTTCGTATTTTTTTTTCAAATAGACCCCCCATGGAGTTGCAACTTATGTCATTAAATTTTTCACCTTTTTTATGAAACTTTGCAATGGAAGTATGGGTCTAGGGGTAATATTTAAACAAATAGCCTATTGTTTCGATATTTATGAATCACCCTGTATATATATATAATTATTGTAGTTCGAAAATAATTAATCTTTTTTGTCTGCGGGAAAGGAAAAAATCCTTGTCGTCTTATCGAACCCACAAACTTTCGAAAGTGACTCTACCATCCCGCACTACTAACTAAACTCTATCATTGGGTCGCCGGATTCTGTGTCAACAGCCTCGTGTCCTCTCCTTTTTAGAGCACTTATTAATTATATAATATTAATTTTTGTTTGCACTGTCATTGCTTTATTTTCTTGTTCCGTAGCATTAAAAAAATACCTTCAAATTTATTTTTTTGCAAATTTGAAATTCGCTCATAGGCTACTTATCGCCAAAAGCGAAGCTTTCGGACTACTGCAAAAATAAATTCTGTGGACGTCCTACATTTAAAAAAAATAATTTAAGGCAGCCGGATTAAACTGCGAAGAACGTTGAAAATTTGAATATCGTGGGGTAATGGAAAAAAAAAAGTTTTCTTTCCAAATTCAAATTTTTCGATAAAGATAGCTTTCTTCTAAACGTGGTGTTCGTTGAACTGAAATAAGTATTATTTTAACGAATTCAATAAATTCTTTAAAGTGAATAAATTTATAATGGGAAAGTATAGGATTTTTTTAAGCCAAATAATATTCATTAAACTGAAAAATTCGTTTAAGTGACATCCACTGCAAGGATATTCTATTGTATATCTGTTCTGAAAAGTGTAAGGGGGTGGTGATACGGGAATATACCGAGCACATTTCAAGATTTGTCGCATGAAGTCGTTGATATAGTACAGCAAAGGTGTGTTGTTTAGCCTATGAGACTTATGATTTACTTTCTGCTAGGACTAACGATATGTTGATAAAACATTTACATTTTCCAAATAAAGATTTATAAATATATAATTTTTATCTTGCAATAAATAATTTATAACCGAACAAATGTTAAAAATATAGATAATTTTTAATTAAGAAATCAGTAAATCGTGTGCGAAGCCATCTGCTGCCGTACCTGTAGTACATACCTAAAGATTCTTTGTGGTGATATTAATATTTACGGCATCTATTTAAAAGTGCTACTTGAATATTAAAGTACAATTCATGGCCGTTGGGGGGGAAGTCATGTGAAATTGAGTGTAAGGCAATTTGAATTACACAAAATTTTGAAATGTAGTATTTAAGAAAAAAAACATATTAAAGGATGTCCACATGAAATGTTTGACTTAAAAGAGCGATAAATTAAACCCTCAAAGTTCTACGCAATACGCCTGTAAATTTCTTTTTTTAATATACCGAACTTAAACAAATGATTAGCTTATTTGTGAGTTTGAAAGTTATATTTTTTTATAATATGTACACTGTTATTTTCTAATCCTGATAATCAATTGTGAAATGGAACATGGAATGAGATTTTAAATAGAGTTCGGCGGATTCATCATTCTTTACTTTCAGTAATAGCAATTAACGCTTAAAAATGGAGCAATAGATTGCGAAGACCTCGAAAGCAGAAAAGTAAGTCCCAAGAAGCTCCATTACAAAAATTAAAATAAATAAATAAAATTAAGGCAATAAAATAATAAAAATTAACAATTGAAAAGAATTTGACTGAAGAATGTTTAAAATGAGAAAAATAAAGCTCGAAATAGCAAAAAGAAAGTATTGACCAATAAAATTAGAGAGGGCAGTAGAAGTGTAACAATAACGAAAAATTGTAAAACAACATAAACAAAAGCATGAGGGATTGAATAAAGTGATGAAAAAAAAACGAAGATAAATTATAAAATGCATTTAAAAAAATGAATTAGACTATAGAATCTATCTAATAGTTTAAAAAGCTGTCGCCAGATCGAAAGTGTGTCGGATTTGACCTACCACTTTGTCGACCATTCAGGTGCGAAAAAAGCAGCCAGTTACAGTGCCAGAAATAAAATGAATTGAGAGAAAAAAGATAAAAGGACAGAATTTTACATAAAATAGTTTTAAAAAATGAGGAGAAAATGAATCTTAAGGAAAATAAGTAATAGAATTAATTTAAAAACAAAAGAGATTTAATATTTTATGACTGGTTACCACTTGCGAGTTACTTATCAGTTAAAGAACATCAAAAGCCGGGAGACTGAGTTTAAAAATTAAAGAATGATTTATTCTTTTAAATTTTAGAGATAGTTTGTAACTTTACGATGAAAGCATCAACATCGAAATCACTATTGAATAAGCCAAGAAAGTTAAGCTTTCCGAAGGCAGTGGTATTAGAAGAAGGGGACGATGAATCAATCGCAGTATTAACATTACGTTTGAAGATCGAGTTTTCAATGCTTAGAAGTTTTGAAGAATCTACTCTTTCCACTTTAGATGCACTGGAGGAGTTAGAAGTAATTTTTTTTAATTTTGTATGTCAGGGATATTTGGATTTTTGAGGTTTTGGGGATTTTTAAGGCATTGCTTGTAATTAGCCGTATGGTTCACAGAGCTGTTTGCTCATTTAATATCTTTCCTTTCAGTAACATTGCAATGTTTAGTTTTATGGTGATCTACCCATTTTAAATAGCCTTGAAGCTACACACCGCACCGCAGAGCAGTGGTTAAACATTTGGCAATTACAATATTGTTTGGATCACTTAAAACGGTATGTTTCAACAGTTATGAAGAATTCGTGAAAAAGTTGTCATAAATGGTAGCGAAATTTACAGAGGGAAATGGATTTTCAAGAAATAGAAGAAGAGGATGTTTAGTCTTGAAATTTTTTAACTCGCCGACTGGATGAACTAAAAAACAGAATTTTACGAATTCAGCCTTTATATCGTTAATAGTAGTTCTTTTGGGAAAGCTTTTAAGAATGACCTTGCGAGGTCTTTCAGATTTATTGCTATTGCCGAAAAACTCCAATTTGGCGGTTTCAAAACAGTTTTGAATAATAAGATAGTCAATAATAGAATCTGATAATATCATCATTAATGACTTTTTGTTACTACATTCCAACAAGTTTATTAGTTTATTAACTTTTTGAATAATTTTCCTACAATTATTAGTTAAATTTTGATTAATCGGCACGGGTTTAAAATCTTTTCGCTTAGTAGCAATAGGTTTTGTAGATTGATCCATTTCTTTATTGTTTACAATAGGGGAATATTTGTTCGAAACAAGCACATTATAAGACGTTTCGGGAATGGTTTTATTAATCGAATTACCCTCGCTAGCACTAGTGGTTTGCTTGCCAATTTTACTATATTTGTCAACAAAACCATCATCATTAGCTTTAAGTTTTCTAGATCTTTTAAATTTTACTATAGTATTTGAATTAACTTTAGATAATTCTAACATAATCTCATCATATAAAACTTTAAGGACGGTCTGAGTCTTAGGAAGACCAACTAAGAAGAAATGAACCTTATCTAATTTAGTAATGTCTGGACACTCAGAATGTGATTTATAGAGATCCCACGTCGCTTTCAAGTTGTCAGTTATGTTCTTACGATGAATATCGTTGACATTTGTAAAACTAGCCTTTATAGTCTGTAGATGAATCATAGTTGCATTGTGCAGTTGTTCGAGCTTGGTAAAGAGCTAGTTTGAACAAATTATAGGGTTCAGATGTTAACCCCCTTCGGGACGAGTGCCTTTTACAGAATTTCTTATCTTTTATCACCGGTTTTGCAAAACAGAAATTTTTCCTAATTGAATAGGGAAAATGCTCGGATTAAATAAGGCAAAATTTACAATAAAAACTTACTGGTGAGAATAATCATTGATTCTGAGCACTTTAAGTGGCTCGTATACGGATCGCTCGTCCCCAAGGGGTTGAGAGGCTTCAATTCTGAATTACTTGAAGAACAGTAATCAACAGAATGAAAGTGTAATGTACTTCGTTCATTGTAATTAAATTACCATTAGAGTAAGCCATCATCAAAAACGATATCTATAAAAGAACCTAATTATGATAATCTAACTACTATCAACTTCTGCTATATATATATAACAATGTTCCATGAAATACTTTATTACATAACATTTTAAATAATATTGCTTAGTTAAAGAATTAGTGTGAAACTTTTATAATTATATGAAGCCTAATAGAATGATTAGGCTTTTTAAAGGTATTCTGTGGAATTTTAATGAAATGTGCATCGTTAGTTAAACAATTTTTCCAGGAAGGGTTTTGCATGAAATATAACATTCTATGTCGCTTAGTTATGCAAATATGGAGAGAAGTTTCTTTAATCAAATGAACCTGATTATAAAAGAAAGCTTTTTCACGAAGTTAATGAAAGGATTCGGATTAGATTTGCATTGTTAGTTAGATGCTTTTTCGATAAATATTCTAATATACCCTATATTGTTCTACGTGGCTCAGTTATAGAATTATTCTCAAATGTTTAATAATCAGATGAACCCGATTATGAAATCGTATTGATCAGATTGTAATTAAACTTGGATTTTTAGTTAGTAATTTTTAAGGGAAGGTTTAAGTACATACGTTGCTTAGTTATAGACTTATGGTTGAAAGTTCTGTTATCAAATGAAATTCATTACGAAAGATTGGACTTTTTCAAAATATTTTGCGAAACATACTTGAATGGAACTTGCACATTTGTTAGATAATGTTTTAGGGAATTTTCAGCATACAACGTATCGTTTTAAGTTGCTTTTTATAGAATTATGCGGAAAGTTCTGTAATCAGGTGAACCCGAAAATGAAAAATTAGCCTTTTAAAAACAAATTTACTAGATGGATTTAGATGGAATTTCGTATAAAGTTAGATATTTCATATCGTTTTAATACCGTGTATACAAATCCTATTGTAAATGATCAACAAAACTAAATTTGTTGGTTTTTAACAGATAAAATTTTGTCTGACAAATTAGAAAGTAAAATAACGCAATGGCGTTCGTATCTCTTTCATCAATGAGGATGAGTATTTTAGCTAAAAGTCCACATTGCTTTAAAATACAAGGTCAGTTCCAGATATATATTTCGTTTAAGTCGAGGTTCATTTTGAGAATCCAACCACCTTAGCGGGTGAAGACTGCTAGTATATATATATATTAATGAAAATGAAAATTTTGTTTCGGCTGCTTGAGTTTTGTTTAATGCATTTTGATGACACTTGAACTGTAAGATAATTTTTCAGGAAAGGCTTTACTATAGAACACAGTGTATTATCTTGCTTAGTTACAGCAAATGGTTTTATTTTGTTTATTTGCTATTATTATTTTGACGTTGCTGTATGCATTAAAGTGATTTATACTTGCGCATATTACAAAAAACTGTATGTGACAGAGAAATATGAGGTTTTTATTGAGTAAGTACCCCAAGACTGCATAAAATCAATTTTAAAATGTTTTCCGAAACGCAATTTTTTTAAACATATGTTATAATTAGAACAGCCAACTTTTATTATTCGTACCGGAAAAAGTGTACTTGAAATTATGAATAATGTAAGAAATATTATGAGCAAGTTGCAGCAATTTTGTTAGAATTTACGTCGTGCAACCATGCCATTATACATTTGGCATGTGTATAAATAAGAGATGTACATGTTCAGTTTGTGTAGTCTTCAGAGAGGTTGTGGAATTCATATTCTGCTTTAAATAATTAGTAATGATAGTCTACGGAAGAACAGTGGGTTTGATAATCAATTTTAAATAAATAGTAATGATTTGATCACTTAGCCTCCCAGAAAGATTGTGAGTTTCACAGTCTATTTTAAAATATTAGTAATGGAAAGAGTGCTTGCATAGTTTTAGGTTATAACATTATTCTGTTCAATTGTTTCCTAACTGCAAAGTGACGGCATAATTGCAAACTTACAGTCAAATTTCTAGTTCCAGAACGGTTTTTATTTCGTGCTACTAGCTGGATGAGCTAATTTTTTTAAATCTTGAAATTTAGTACATTCATAAATGACACATAACAAAACAGAAGAAACATAATTAATTTTCAAAAGTAAGGCTACCAATAATTTTTATTTTGTAGTTTGGAATAAGTAATTTCGTAGCAAAGATAATCAAGAGAATTTACCGAAATACATGACGTTTCATAAAAGGTAAAATGTTTTCTATTATTGAATAAGTCCTTAACCCGGCAGGACGGGCGCCGTGAAATGTAACACGAGAACGGGCATGGGGTGTCAGCACACCCCAAACATATTAAATGGCATAAATACAAAAAAAAAAATCTTTAGAATTCTATCTATTAGTAAACTTCGTGATACTTACACTCTTTCTCGTGAAATATGATAACCGAAGTGTTAAATTATCATTAATTTTAAGAATTAATAAACAATAAATTAAAAGCAGTCACCTTTATTTTCCTTATTCGAAAAACTTAATTTTTCTTTACAATTTTTATTATAATAAAATTATACATTATTGTGTATAAAAATAATGAGATTTATGAATTTTCATAATAATTAGGATGTATATGGATAAGAAACTTTAGATTTTTTGCAGTTTTTACTTATAGCTTCAATTTCTATACGAATTTCTGTAATTCTACAACACACAAAAAAGAGTCTGAATACGCCATTTTCATATGCTACGCACGTAAGGTGACCTTGGAAGCAGGTGCTGCTGGACTCGACCACTTCCGTTCATAGGGAGAGACAGCAGATGAATATTTTCGGTCGTGGGGGTGTCGAAACACCCCGCGCCCGTCCTACCGGGTTAACAATGTACATGCATATATGTATGTTGGAAGGAATGCAATTCGTACAGATATATTAAATATAACTCTTACAAAATGCTTGATGATTCATTGAAATTAATGCATATAAATCCTTTATATCCGCGGACTTATATTGATGAATATATATTATCTATTATATCAGTTTCAAAATAATCATTAGCTGTAACAGATTAAAACGATGAAGATTATAAGTGGTCTAGTTTACGAAACCTAAATATCACATGCTCAAAGAAACATTCATCTTATTATAAGAAGATAATGAAAGAAAAAAAAATTAAAACTCCACATTTATTTTATATTTATATAAGTACAAAGTGCACTATTTTTTTGTCTTTTAATGAATAAGTAACGGTGGCAGATCCAGTATCACCAAAAGCAGACAGAATGACAAAAATGTGGTAGAGTGACTTATAATCATCACAGAAAAATACAGTAAACTGAAAATAAGCGGAACCCGCTTATAACGAAGTCTTGACGTAAACGTCAAAATCTTATTGCCCCTATGGTAGGAATACAATACACATATACCTGCTAAATCGGAGGTCTGTCTAACATTGTTTTTTTTTTCTATTGTCTCTTTGTATTCCATATTAGTATGTTTCATTATGTAATCTACGTAAGAATTACCCGGAATTTAACATATGAAAGACGTCCATAAAAAATGTCACGACATTTTTTCTGTAATTTGAGACTACTGTACTGACTAATAACGGGCGTTTGAGCGTCATCTGTAACTTAGTATGTTGACAGCAGCTGTTTTTTCCGATTTCCTAATGAATCTCTATATTATAAAAATCATTGTAACACGTCCGGGGCGAACCCATCGATTTTGCCAATCTCCGATAAGATGGAGACACGTTAGGCTTAATTTTGATTTCAGATGTGTAAGAGAAAACTTATCTGCTTAAATACAAATCTTTTTCATCTGAAATCCCTTCTGTTCAACGTAATTTTCTTTAAAAGATTCAAAACTGATGACCGTTAAGTGATTTGCGCAGTTGAAAAACTATTTCAGAAATCAGAAAACATAAATTATCGTAAAATGTAAACAAGCGGTAGCGAGTCACTTGATTCATTGAATTGAAAAATAAACCATGGAGCTATGGCGCAAATCAACTACGGAGATCATCTTTCGCCCCGAAGCTTCCCACTCCGGATAAACAGTGCATGTGCAAAGACTGACCTCCAATGGGAGTTCCGTGATATCCCTGTCTATATACAGATATCGTCACGCGTATTCATTGATTTCAGCAATACATATTTGCTGTCTTCTGTTTATAATTTCTTTGGATTACACATTATTAGGTATTTTGTTAATTTATTGTTTGTTTTTTAATTCTAATTTGTTGTGATTCCATTTTTAACTGTTCCTTTGATTTACTTTCCGCCTATTTAACCTAACCAGCGGAAACTTTAACCCTATCATTTTGTAGATATTACGAAACGTTCATTTACACTTGAAATATCTCTTAATGTTTTAATATCCAGCATCAGTAATTATTTTTACTGTACCTGATGGCTTCATAGTTGTAAAAATTTCTCTGCTAAATACCTTCTTCTGAAAAGAGCAACAGAAATAAATTTTCTGTACTTTTGTTTTGTTTATATATCGATTACGATAGAAATATTTTAATATCCAGCAGTAATTATTTTGACAGTGTATCTTATAGCTCCATACTTTAAAATTTCTCTTCTGAAAAAGGCAACAGGAATAATTTTATGAAAACTTTAGTTTTGATTACATATCGATTAACTAGAAACGTTCTTGAATCTTTAGGAAATGCAATTGAAATAATAATTTTAACGATTGAATCATTAATAAAAAATTATATGTTAAATTAAGCATGAAAAACTTATGAGACAAATAAAATTTTTTAAAGCAGATATCATACAATGAATGTTTAATCACAATGTTTTAAATAAAATAACATTAAATATTAACAAATTTAAACAAAGTGAAGTTTTTAATTCATTTTAAAATGATTGATTTTTCGAGAAAAAGGATCAAAAAACTATTTAGCTAGAAAAGACTACAATGTTTCTGTCGACAAATAAATGGATTTTTCAATGCTTACATTAAAGTAAATTTAAAATTCAATGTCAGAATTACAAATTAATTAAATTGTTTATTGTGGGATCCCAATTACTCAAAAAATATTTGAAAATAAGTTATCACCGTTTTTCCAATGTTTGTTGACAGACGATTGCGATTTGTGTTAAAAACCACCAAAATAACATTCTCTATGCCCTATCATATGATACATGCCAATAGATTTCTAAACAATTTCCACTTGAAAATCTGAAGACCATTAAGATTACTAATTCAAAATAAAAGTTCATTATTAATTCCCAATAAGTCAGAGTGAATAAATTTCAAAACACATAATATGTGTAATCATATTTTAAAAAGCTATTCCCAAAAAGGTAGAAATTCATTCACGTACACTGACAATAAAATTATCAGTGTTTCGGTTGGTGGGAACACATTTAATGTATTTTATCAACGCTGTCCAACATGGCATGATTTTTTTGGGGGGGTGGGGGTGGGGGGTGGGGAGAGCACAATTTAGTTGAGGGCAAGATTTGCAATACCATGCAGGATTTCATGGATTTTTCAAAAAATAGGAAAATGCTGCATAAAAAAAAATGCCGTGTGTTCCGCCTCGTTAAATTTTTCTACAGACATGTGACTCTTTCCGATTCCGCCCCCCCCCCCCCCCGAGAAAGGGATTTTTATTCTTTTGCGCGATTTTGCAAAATTTATTGAATTTCTTCAAATGATGGTAGGAAAATATTGTACATTTTGCCAGAGAGTCACAAATTGAAATGACAAGATTTCCTAATCAACCGGAACGACCAATCGACAGATTTTGCGTTTTTTTCCAACGACTGTTTGAGGAATTTCCGACAGTTTACAGATGAACTTCACAATATTTTAAAGCAACAGATTAAATTATTTTGAGTTTTTCCGATGATCAACTGGCAATCTTCAGAATTTTTTCTGAAGAATGAAGGAAGAACATTGCAACTTTTTCCCCACAATTGATGAATTTTGCAGTACTTTTCTTTTTCCTCTACCGTTTTTTTTTTTTTTTTTTTTTTTCTATGTGACAAATTTCATTTTTCCCTCACAACCAACTGTCTAATTTTCTTTTCCTCTGCGACTGATTGATGGATTTTGTGATTTTTTAAGCGATAGATTGACAAATTTTTCGATTTTTTTTTTTTTTTTTTTTTTTTTTTTTTTTTTTATATGACCAACTGAAGAATTTCCTGTAACGATTGGTGAATTTTTCGATTTTTTTTTCCTTCACAAGAGCGATTTAGAAATTTCCCTACATACATTTATAATCTACAGTGATCATAGACAAAATTCATGCATTTACAAGATTCCTGTTTGCTGAATATTCTGTTTCCATTATTTTTTCTTTTTCTTTTTTTTCATTCCCTTAATTCAGAACTATATAATACAGAGAACCTGACTTGAACCTGCAAAATCCATTTTACTGACAAGTTACTTTTCCGCGGAATTGCTCTTTTTTGGCACCGAATTTTATTATTCCGTGGATTTATGCAAATATGCATTAAAATTTGTTGACATTTTTATGGGGGGGGGGGGTATAACGGAAGAAATACAAGAAAAACGCTAGTACCAACTGTGCCAAATTAAACAAATTTCTTCAAAGGATCGCGGGATAAACGCATTTTTTTTTTTAAGAATCGCAAAAAAAAAAATAAAATAAAATAAAATAAAATAAATAAAATAAATAAATAAATAAAGGATCGCGGAAAAAACACGATTAACGTTGAAGGATCATGAAAAAAAAGTGTGATTTTCTTTAAAGGATCACGGGAAAACATTACATTTCCAGATTAAGCTAAATAATGCTATAAAAAGTGATAAAATATCTTTATTAAGATTGACTATCGTTTCAACCCACAAACGGCGATATCTTCAAAATTTTGAAAATGTCGCCGTTTGTGCGATGAAACGATCGTCAATCTTAATAAATATATTTTATCACTTTTTTTGTAATTTTACAAAAAAAAACTTTGGTATTACTCACTTGCCAAGATTTATTATACCAAAAAACTCACCAAGAACTTTTAATAGTTGCAGCGGACTGTTTAAATTATGCAGTTTAATTGCATATTTGTTTTATTAACATGTCTTATAGTGTGTTAAGATATATTAGAGGGTAAGCCTATTTTAACCAGGAGTATTGTTAATGATAATGGTACCATTATCATTATTATGTGTGTTTATTAGAACATAAACAAGTCGAACTTTGGTCATCTAAACACTTGCTTGATGGATTTCTTCTGCATTGGTTTTATGTGAAATAACATACTGAAGAAAATTCAAGGTTTTTGTTACTGTTGATTCCAGTTTCTGTGCATATTTTTATTCGTTATATGCGTTCAGTAACTTAAACTCGGAAAGTTGTGCACATTCTAATTCAGCTGTTGAAAGTTTTGATATATCTTCTTTATTTTTAATTTTACGAAAAGTATCACTTGCCAAGATTTAATACCAAAATAATCGCCAAAAATGTTTAGTAGTGCAGCAGAATTTTAAATTATGCAGTTACATTCCATATTTGTTAAATTTTTGATTTATTACTAAGTTTTAATTTTGGTTGTGATATTATATTAGCCGGAAAACTTGTTTTACCCAGAAGTATTGTAAATGCTAATAGTGTGTTTATTAGAACATAAAAAACCAAACTTTCTCATCTACGCTCTTACTTGGTGGATGTCTTATACGTCGCTGTTAGACGCAATAAAAGTTTGAAGAAAATTCAATGTTCTTACTACTGATCCCAGTTTCTGTGCGTACTTTTAATATTTATATGTTCAGTAAGTTAAACTCAAAGAGTTGTGCACATGCTTATCTAGCGATTAAAAGTTTTGCTAAACTTTTTTTTTTTTTTCGTTTTACAAAAAATACAACACACTTACTAAAATTTATTACCAAACAAATCATAAAAAAATTTTAATAGTTGCAGCAGACTTTGTTAATTATGGAGGTTTATTGCATGTTTCTTAAACTTTTGGTCTAACAATTCTTAATTTCCTTATGTTATATTAGGCAGAACGCCTGGTCTACCCAAAATTACTGTTAATGCTAATAATGTGTTTATTAGAACATAAACTAGCCGAAATTTGCTCATCTAAGCGCTTCTATATTGACAATTATTTTCCTCTTTTTTTTTAAATATTAAGTGAAAAACACAATTTTTACACACCGTCCTAGGACGGGCATTTACACTAGTACTCTAAGATTCTTATGATGTAGCAACTTTTTGAACAAATAATTTGCATCAAATTTTGTGTTTCAAACAACATTCCGTGTAAAATCTTTGAAATTGTTGCAGAAGACCTATAATGAATCGTTAATGTCAAAAACACAGACATACGAATGGTATAAAGCATTTCAAAGAGGGCCGAGAAATGGTAATTGATTTGCCACGTTTTGGTTGGCCTTCAATCATTATTAACGACTCAAACATCGATAAAATCAAAATCGCTGGTGCTCTATGAGTTAAAATGAGTATAAAAATTGTTCTATGAGTCAATGAGAATTGGCTCAAGAGGCGAATGTGTCTCACAAGTCCACTCATAACGTTACGATTACTATTTTTGGAATGAAGCACGAATGGTACCGAAAAAGATCAGTTTTGTTCTATTGTTGTGCAAGAGATTTTATACAAAAACTCATAAATGTTACCGACTCAGTACCGTACTCGCCTCATATGGTTTTGTCCGACTTTTTTCTTGTTCCTGAAGATAAAAATATCAATTCGAAGAAGGAGGCGAGTTGAGTCTATTGATAGCCTAATAGAAAATTCACTGAAGGAACTAAAGGGCACACCCCAAACAAAAGGTGCATGGAAGATTGGGTTCAGCGATGGCATAGTTGTATTGAACTGGGTGGGGCCTACTTCGAAGGCGAAAAAATAAATTTTGATGAATAATTTAAGGTTTTTAGGGTTCCGTACTTAAAAAGTAAAAACGGAACCACTATAAAATCACTCACGTCTCTGTCTGTCACAGACATTTTACTCACAAACTATGGAACGTGGAAAGTATAAATTGTCTGAAGCAATGAAAGCTATTCATCCACATATTTATAGATTATTAGATTTATACAAATATATTTAAGAAAATGCATAAGTGCTAATCATGTTACTTTAAAAAATGCTTTCCTTTATATATCCTGTGGAGTATCGTATAAAAGCTTTCGTAACGGCGAAATCAAACATGTATTTCTTTTAAATTTAAGTATTATATTTTCAGAGATATCATCGAAAATGTAATGCAAATAAAGTCCCCTCTCCGCCCCCCCCCACTATTTCTGAACTACTGAAACTACAATTATAAAAAAAATAGTGGTAGTAGAAGTTAATTTATATCTTGCAGGAAAACTATAGTGTCGCATAGTTTTTATGAAAATCGCATTTTTCCGTTACACACTAATTTCGATTTGTGGGCGTTCAGCAAAAGCAGTGAGGAGTGCTGGAGATACCTATCGTCGCAGAAGTATAAAAGGATTGTTGATAGTGATTTTCGAAAAAACAATGTCGGTAATTAGCCGAGATATTAACCCTTAAAGGCTCGGACGATTTGGAAATAAATGAAGACATAGGCGGCGTACTATGCGTCATCGACTTTTAAAGCTTAGATAACAACTTTTAAAGTTATATTTATTAGGGCGTATCGAAAAAATCGAAATTTCTCAAATCTTTTAGCGGTAGTGCGGAAAATTGGTGAACTCCCTTCATTAAAAAGTTTGCGATATCTTAAAACAGTGGGTTGATATCTTCTGTTGCGTCAGTGTGCCGAAAGTTCCGAAAATTGGAATAAAAAAGATTAAAATACAAAAATTAATAAATGATCACAGATTTCGTGGATCAGTTTGCGGTAATGCTTAAAAGGTACTATGTTTAAATAAAAACAACCAATTTTTTTTAGAATTATAGGTTAATATCTTACGCCGCCTCATCGGGATAGAAATTTGAAAATTTTGACGCATTTTGGCACTTTTCTGCATAACGGTTTACTGCTTGCACAATGCACACTGACTGGGTTTGGCACTCTGCCAAAAATGTGGAAGGCCCCTATTTTGATGCCGAAGAAACAAATCGGAGATACCATTAAATCACCTGACCACGCTCTTTCGCCCGTCTAAACGCAGTAGCCAGGCGCTACAAACATCTGCGAATAGCAACCGATTTTAACTCGTTTAAAACAGTATACTATTAATTAGTGTTTATAATTGCTTGCACTGCAGTCGTTTTTAAAGGAATTTCTCTTGTGATTTTGTGCATTTCGTCATCATTTTCTAAGATGGGATATTGGTAAATATTTGAAATAAGCAGATAATAAGCAGATAACGCGTTGGACTGGTCTCCGGAAGTTTCAATTCAAGCCTACAATTACACCATTCAATTACACAATTACACACACCTGTGTTCACTACTGTGCCATTACACCCGAGAACAATGAGGTTTCTAAAATCATCCAATAGAACACTTGTTACATATTCGTAAATGCTATTAGATATATCAAGACAACACCCAATTTCAGGTGTAATAAATATGTCCCATGTACGTAGAACTAGGTTGCGAAACAATGCAGTAATGAGCCTCTACAGCTGTTGTTTGGAACTGTTTGTCCTCGAGTGTTTCTGATGTTAAAGTTTTGTCATACCGTCCATCTAAATAAAGTTCAGATAGAGTTGAATGATTTTCGTTTTATTTTGAGACTAATCTTTTGTAAATTCTTGATTTGTCACTTCATATTTTATTTTTTTCTGTGACGAGGCTGGTATCTGATTCCCATATTAAACCCAAATCATGCATAACATTCGATGCAATAGCAGCCGTGGCTCTGTTGGATACAAGATATCTTTTACCGACAACAACCATCAATCGACAAGTTATTCAGTTTTAAACGAATTTGAACACTCCTTGTTGATTGCTGGAGAGACGTTGTATAAGACTTGTGTTTGGTGCCTACGTTTTCCCCTATATCCATCTCTATCATATCTTCTATTTCATTTTCCCTTTCATTGTCCACTGAATAGCTTGAAGCAGAAGCAGGAGACGCCTGTTTTGCAGATCGAACAGTATCCTGTTCCTTTCGCATTCGACTTTTCTAGAGCCTTTTTGTTTCTGGAACATTTACACTTCCAATGAACATTTTTCTTTCCGCTCTTTGCCAATGAGGAACACCCGTTCTTTTGCAGGAATTTTGCTTTTTTCGGACAGTTACACCCCTTAAAAATCGCGCATTTACATGCAGATATGTCAAAAGATTTTTTTTTTTTTTTTGCTTCCATTTTAAAGTTCTCAATATTTTCGAGAGTAGTCTTGCTTTTTCCAAGACGTTTTATATTTTTCATGATGGGTCGATATTTTCCATGGTTATCATGTCACTAACACGCTTATGTAAAACTGGAGCAATGGATGTATCGTTGTATAAATTTTCTATCTTCAAACCAACAGTTTCTGAAATAACTGAAAAACATGGTTCTTTATTTATACTAGTTTCGCAACCAATATGCATCAGTATCGCAACCATCTCTTGTGAGAGCAACATCTTGCGATGTCTTCATGCGTCGTAGCATGCGTAAAAAAATCCTTCGGTATTCAAAAAATAGGGCATTGCATCGTTTGTCGACTTGAAAACTTTGACTGCGATGATTTTGGCATTTCAAATAGTTATCAATATCTCATATTAGAATATTACGACGAAATGCACAAAAACACAAGACAAAATCCTTTAAAAACGGCTGCAGTGCAAGCAACTATAAAAACCGCACACTAATTAAAAGTATAACATTAAACGGGTTAAAATCGGTTGCTACTCGCAGATGCTTGTTGCGCCTATCTACTGCGCTTAGCCGGATAAGTGGGTCAGGTGATTTACTGGTCATTCCGATTTGTTTCTCGACATGAAAATAGGGGTCTTCCACTTTGTTTGCAAAGTGCCAAACCCAGTCTGTTTGGATTGCGCATTCAGCAAGAAGTAAACCGTTATGCATAACAGTACCAAAATGAGTCAAAATTTCCGAAATTCGATGCAGATGAGGCGGCAGAAGATATTAACCTATAATTAAAAAGAAAACTTGGTTGTTGTTGTTCAAACATGGTACCTTTTAAGCAGTACCCCAAATAGATCAACAAAATCTGTGATCCTTTATTAAATTTTGTGTTTTAATCATTTTTAGTTCAATTTTCGGAACTTTCGGCCCACTGAGGCAGCAGAAGATATCAACCAGCTGTTTTAAGATTCCGCAAATTTTTTAATGAAGGGAATCCAAAAATTTTCCGCACTACCGCTAAAAGATTTTAGAAATCGCGATTTTTTCGATACTCTCTAATATTTATGTAATACAATTCCCAATAGTAGTATGAAAACAATAGATGTCAAACTGTTAAGAAAAGATTAATTTAATTAAAATTAATCACATAATTACTATGTGATTCGCGACTAGTTTACATCGAGTGATACTTTCAATACGCCTCCCGTGTCTTTAAATGTTAATTAAAAATCTATTTGGAAATGTGACACGGACCATTGCAACTTTTCGACCTCCTTTCAAAGCGCGCTTAGCACAATTTAAATTTTAAATTTGAACAAAATTTTTGTTTTAGGTACAGTGTATGAAAAGGAGATGTTTAATACGTATAATTTGAGTTTATGAAACGTCAAATGAAGTTTAAATATGCACTATTTTTATTGCCAGCGCAGAATTAAGTTAATCATAAACAGAAAAGGATAATATAAAAAGAACAGATTTATACAGAATAGCAATATTTCATCTATTTAGGCTACATATCTCTCTGAAGTTTCAAGGTATATCTACGTATACTTTTCTTGTACGTACAGCTCTACCCAACCCTAGTTTGTAAAATTTTTACAAAGGCTAATTATTCTTTTAGCAACGATTTTTTTTGTTATAATACAGATGCGCAAGTCATACTCGCACTTGACTCTTTATTTCTATTTAACAATTCCGGGAACTTTTTACGCAGAATGTACGAAATAACAATAGGGTAGACCGGGGCACATTCACGCGGATTTTTTTCAATAAATTTTCTAATTTTTATGTTTTAACTTAGGAAATTTTAGACATTGTGGTTTTATAAAGCAGTTAATAAAGTTTAAATTTGCGTATTCATTTGTTGCCCTATTTGTGTTTTTAGCCGTAAAAAAATTTTTTTAGGTCCAAGTCTTTTGCGTTAACTAGCCTCGGGAACAGGGCAAGTTTACACATCAAGTGGGACACGTTTACGCATATTATAAGTGATACCAAGCAGTAAGTGAAATAAATATTTAATCAAATTGTAAGGTTTTATTATAACTTAAAACACCGTTAAAAAAAATAAAGAGATTTAGTTAAAGAACATTTTATATGCTAAACTGAAAACATAGGGCTTATTGCTAATTAAAAATAGAAACTATTTAGCGAACTTCATCATCACTGTTACAGTTTTTACAAACAAAAAATGAAGTACTTCCTTTTGCACACTTCTCATGGGACCACCTTTTTCATCTAAGACATTGAACCCAGCCTTGACCTTTTTTGGATTGGTTGTATGATTTCAAACAATAAATACATGCGCAGTTTTTATCTTCGTCATCAGATTCATCCACTATTTTCTTTATTCCAGAGTGTACAAACTTTTTCTCTTTTACAGTTTTTGGTTTCATACTTTTTTCTTTGCTGCTTTCTTGTTCTGCTACCACAGAATTTTTACGTAATTTCTTCTTTTTGAACGTGCGTAAAGGTGTCCAGATGTCAATGCGTGAACGTGTCACGTCGCCTTGTTTGGATTCATTTTTAACGTGCAACGAAAATTAACCTATTCTCGGGGGCTGTGACAGCATGTGTCCAGAAAGAAAATGATCTTCTGAGGAGCTCGTGACACTTTGGCTGCGTACTCACTATCCTTCTAACTGATTTCAGTGTCGGCTTCGTTTTTTGTGGCTTTTCGGTGTCTTTGATTTTTAACGACTTCAGCAGGAAAGGGACTGATGTCCGGCAAAAGAGGAACCTTTCCTTCAAGTAGAGTCGAGCTACTTATCTCCTGACCCATTGTTGATTCCCCTCATTCTTTTGTGAATAAACGGCAGATGATTTCAGAATAAAAGATTTTCCAAGAATACTAGAGAAGGAGGCAAAATACAAGTCAAAACGTAGCTTTTCTCTTGGAACAGGGGTAGAGAAAACGAAAGTGGGGGAGGGCGGAGATTAGTGTCGTAAAAGTGTCAAATCCGTAAGTAATGACTTCGCGCACTCAGAACAGAATGACCAGATATTCTCCTTCACACGCCAGTTGAGGTAATAGTTCTCTTTTATGCGTATGTTATTTTTTTGTTAGTGCCTTGCTTTCGACATATTTTTAAGTTTTATTTGGATTACCAAATGCCGAAAAAGAGGAAAATTTTATCTCAAAAAGACATAGAAGATATTGTCGCAAAGTGGGACGATTTATCCGAAGATGAAAATTTTGAGGATAATGATTCAGACTGCCTTGAATCAAGTTTTTTCTGAAAATTTGGATAAAATTCGGGAAAACAAATACTGTAGCACAGATGAAGCTGGAATTTACACTTTACTTTAATTTCTACTTTACTATTTTATATAGAAATATCTTTGGCAAATAAGATTTTTGGAAATTCCCCACTCTGATATATATATATATATATAATATATATATATTACGCTGTTCATTTATTAGATCATATATATATAATTTTATATAGATCTAAATAAAATTTTTAAAAAAATGGAGATAATGTATGAACAACCAAATATACGGGGCGAAGAGGCAGAGGTAGGGTGTATATGCGCTACGCTTATTATTATTGCAAAATATTAGAGTATTTTTTTGTTGTTCTTTTTTTACTACGCATTAAGCCCTGTGTATATACATAGTAGGTTGTGTGTTTAGATTAATATCATGAAACGTCAGTGGAAATTCTCTATCCTATTTTTTTATTTATTTTTTTTCGCAAGCGGGGATGGGGGTGGAGGGGGAGAAAGAAAGAAAAGAGGAAGAATGAGAGGGACTGATTCGTTTACTCAGAAGAAATAATTATGATCTAAAAAAATAATAGCAATTGATTTTTTTTTTTTTTTTTTTTTTTTTTTTACCGATAATTGTATTTTTGTGAATGTAGAAATAATTTGTTCAACATTCAAGATATAATTTATATAAGCAATTAAAAAACTGTTTTTTCTTCTTATTACTAGGGGGCTCGGCCCCCTACGAGCTACGCTCGCCAACCCCCGTCCAGACACCGCAGACTCTAAATGCACGCTAATTTGATCGGCTTTAAAAAGATTTCGAAAGATTGAATTATAATTTAAAAAACAGTGGCGATCTCCCTATAAACGAATTTCTATTCATTTCTCTTTGATTGGGGAATTTTAACGCCAAATCCGCTGCGGTACTACTTGATTATCCTGTCGACCAATTTCGCCAAATTATATAAATCGCCAAACCACTCGCCAAATTATACAAATTGATATAATTTTTATTTTAAAAAACGAAAGAACAAATAAATTCTTACAACATTAATAAAAACACAAATAAAACGTCGAAATAAAAATAACTTGATGACGTATACACGTGTAACAACATTTCAAAATAAGCTAATATAAAAGGAATTAAGTAAAGAGAGTCTTTGTCTCCTGGTATTTTTTAACAAAGCGAAAAGAAAGTTCCTTTAAATGAGACATTTTAAATTAATTCTCAAAATATCAAATAAATGTCTAGCGCAATTTCTAAATTTAAAGTTTTTTGCAATATTATTTTGTGTTCATTTTATGTAATAAGTATAATGTGACGTAAATATGACGTAATTTCTCCTAAGACTTCTAACGCATGTTAATGAATTTATTATTTTACAATATCCTTTCTCTTTTAAAATTCACGTGTATACTTTTTATGACGTAATTTTTAATAAGTTCCTGCTTTTTATGCGTAATTATTTAATTCTAATTTGAAAGTTTTTTTCCTGTTTATAATAGTCACGTGTAAATAAATTTTTAATTTGAAGCAAACATTATTGCTTGCGATTTTTTATACAGTTGGCAACAGTTTAAATTAGTACAAATTTCTGAAATCTGTAAAAAATATCTCTAGAAATGCTGAAAATTTGAATTTAAAATAGAAATAAAACCTGAAAAAATGAGTCAAAATAAAAAAAATAATGCAATCTGCACTCCGGCAAATTCTAACGCATAAAATGATCTAAAAATGATTACACTGCCATGTATAGTTTTTGCTGCTATAAAACTTTTTTAGTGGAACGATTTTGTCCAACTTTAGCATTAAATAACTCTTAAAATAATTCTTCGATTTGAAAACTGTCTGCATCAGCGTGTTTATCAAACATTTCTGTATAAAACCACCGATTTTCATATTTTTGTATGCATTATTTTTGTTAATATTAACGAAGAAAGACCTCCGGTCACAAAAAAATCAAAACCGGCGGCGGCGGCGGCGGTGACAGCGGTAGTTACTTTTTTTTAGAATAGAGAGATTATTTTAGTATCCGATAAATATCTACATTTCAGATTCTTATTGAAGTTGTGACTATAAGGCATTCAATAAATAAGTTTTTTTTTTTTTTTTCTAACCGATAATTGTATTTTTCAATTGTATATTTCAATCAAGCGTTGCAGATACTTTCAGTATTTTTTCTTTATAAATTTGAGATGTTCATTTTGAAAAGTTAACTTTCTGTGTAGTTTAAATCGTGTGAATAAATTATTGAAAAGCATATATGAAATAATATGCTGGAATTATTAAAAAGGAGGTAGGAAGTGGGGGGGGGGGGGGTGTCTCTTAACTATGTAGCACTTTGGACGGTCTAAAAATCTATCGTTATTTTTTAAATATTAAAATATTTTTATGAAAACTTCAATATTAATCATTTACTTTAAAAGTAAACAAACATATCACCGAAGATTACCCTCTGACTTTTATTTCCTCCAAACGCAAATTATATATCTATACTAGCAGGCTATGCCCGCTGCGCTGGTCAATATTTCCAAATGAACTTTGGATTAAACTAAATGGTGAATTTGAACTTGTATTTTAAACAATATGGATCTTCAGCTTGACCTTGCTCATCACTGAAAACGATGCGAACGCCATTGCGATATAATGTTATCTTAAGCGTTGGACGAAATTTAGCAATTAAGAAGTAATTGTTTTAGTTGATTATAAACAGCGCACTTATGGTCGGGTAATGAGACCGTTATGACAACAGGAATTAATACCTCTGTAACTAATCAACATATAATGAAATCGTATATACTAACACCATTCCTAAAAGTCATGCAACAGGGCCACTTGTAACAAAATATGGTTGTAGATTTTTTTAAAAAGGCTAAACTTTCATAATCAGGTTCACTTAATTTTTGAACTTTTACTGTTGCTCTATAACTAAGTACCCTTGAACAATATGTATACATTAAAACCTTTCCAAAATTATTACCTAACTAATTGTGGTATATCCTACGAAAGTATTATAAACAATCGGAATGAAATACAAATTTCCGTTGTAAATATATAGTAGATGATGATGATGTGATTTTGTGTAACAGAATTAATAGTAAAGTTTTCGCTTCAAACATAAACGATGCTTTCAACATTAAAGCTAATACACCAATATGTTAAGTATCCGATTACGGAAGGTTAACTTAAATTCTCATGAGCAACTACTCAAAGAGAAGTGAATATGCGGCTTTTGTGATACTTTTATGTCAGCCGGGCGCAGGTAATAAATCAATAAAGATTGTTTTCATAGCATATTCTTATTTTATTATTTTCATTTAAAACACAAACCTTTCACTCATTTCATTTAAAATGCATGCCTTATACTAATTTCATTTAAAAAACTGAAAAGATAAACAATAACAGGAAATAATGCCATAATTAAAAACAAAAAAATATTTTTAATTTACATACGCAAAATGTAACTACTGCTACTGGGAATTTTAAAAATGCTATCAGCGAGATGTGCGCACGGTTGTTATAAATGTAACCATTTTTTCTTCTTATCGAGGAGCAATTTATAAATCGCACAATATTATTCCAATTCCAATTTCTTTCATTGAGGAACCTATGACCGGAAAAAATGGAAAAAGACTCTTGTAGATTCTTCGGAATACGGCATTTGACGCCATAAACCGAGTTTATATGTATGAAAATAATTTTTAAGTCGTTACAAACATTGCTTTCATACTTAAATATTTTCATTGGTACTACTTGTTATCCCGTCGACCAATTTCGCCAAATTATATAAATCGCCAAATTATATAAACTGACATAATCTTTATTTTAAATAACGAAATAACAAATAAATTAGTATAACATTAATAAAAATACAAATAAAACGTCGAAATTAAAATCACTTGATGACGTAAACACGTGTAGCTTGTTTAAATTCAAGTGAATTTGATATTTACAATCAACCATTATTGGCATTTAATCTTATAGTTTGACGATAAATTTTTGGTCGATGGAATATCTAAGTAGTACATTTTCCATTTTTGTTTTATAACGCTAAATTCTCAGTAATTTTTTCCTTTTATTTTACATAAAATCACCATTTTTTTAAAAAATTAAGATGCTTGCATTTTTATTTCAAACTCATAGAGCCGTTTTTATTTTTTAACCAAAAGGGTTGATTTGAATTTTTTCCGTTGCTAGAGTAACGGATGTAATGATAGATATTTTGAGGTTTAGATGCCAAAGACACCGCCAAATTAGAAAAATATGAAATGTTCCATGAACTGTTGGACTTATAAAAATTTATTTGGTAGCATTCGATTCAGCATACAAAACTACATTAAAATATGCTATCATTTGACGCATAATTTTGATATTCGATTTTTTTCCCTCCCCGTGCAAAAACCATTAGGGGTGACACTTTAGAAAGTCCTTTCTTAGCAGAAACCTATGTCATAAGAAGTATTTTTACCACGATTTTCAAGATT
This sequence comes from Maratus speciosus, assembly GCA_963932465.1. Lineage (NCBI taxonomy): Eukaryota > Metazoa > Arthropoda > Arachnida > Araneae > Salticidae > Maratus > Maratus speciosus. The sequence goes on along the minus strand of OZ010793.1, from coordinate 195,336,187 downwards.
TTAGGTTCAGTAGTTTGCGCTGTGCGTTAATTAGTCGCCTAATCCAGACTTTATTTTATATACTATATTAGATATTCCATTTTGCGGTGAATCGATGATCGAAAATTAGTCCAATATCATTTGAAATATTACATAACAGAGGAGAAAGTACAAAGAAAGACGAAGAAGAAATGACGAATTACAAAAGACTTGTATTTTTTTTCTTTTTTCAAAATGTTGAATTTTTCGATAGTAATAACGTATTAAAACATAAATTTCCTTAAAAATTATCTTTATTTCCTAGATTTCGAATCTGTGAATTTTCCTATAAATGAAATTGGCGATATGACTTGAGAAAAAATGAAATAAACAATAGATAATATTTGCTTATATAAAATGGGTAATATTCGTTGATCTGAGTTCGAGTTTATAAATATCACATGCTTTCGGAATTACGGCGAAAAACATTTTAAAAAGTATGAAATTATTTTACAATATGTATGTGTGGCAGAAATTCACACTGAAATTTAAGCATTCGATTCCATTTTTAAAATATTAACTGATATCTATATAAGTTACAATTGAATATGAAAATGTACTCAAAAAATTATCTCTTTCACCTAAAAAAACACCATTTGTGAGAACATCCTCAAGCTAATGTCACGCTTATGCATTTTTGGCTTAAAATCACATTGTTTGGCGACAAAAGAAAAATAAAAAATTGTAAAGAAACAAATAGTAATTACACATGTGACTCACAATTACACCTGCTTGTTTCTTCTTTAAGTCACGTGATAGGAGAATTAGATATAAAAAAAAAGAAAAGAGCAGAACAGAAAGAAAATGTCGTTAAAATTTCATCTAATCAAATTTTCAGATTCGTTTCCATATCTAACGCAAGCGATAAAGAGCCAAATATTGCGTATCAAGTGTAATATTTCTTATTAAATTAATTTTTAAGCATTACAAATATTTCTTTCAGTTTTTGATTAAATGTTTCCGTTTTTTAATATTATCACTCATTAAAACGGATTTTCTTCTTCTTTTTTTCTTTTTTTTTCATTTAAATAAAATTAGTAACAGTTTTTTTTTTATTTTTCGAGGTTTAATAGCCGTTTCAATTTTTTTTTATCAACGATGAATTTCGCCAAGAAATAAAATGGTAACCTTATCGCCCAAAATAACAGAATTTTCCGTCATAATTCTAAAATTAATATAGGTAGAATAATGTGTTATAGCTTAAAACCTTCCCTGAAACAATACCTATCTAACGGTATAAGTTCCGTAAAAATCCATGCAGTAGAACTCGAAATCTAGGCGTTCGGAACGAAATTTCCGTTTGGATTTTATATATATAATAGATAATAGAATAGATAATAGATTTTATATATATATATATATATAATAGAATAGATAATAGATTATGTGTTATGAACTATCTCAAAGTTTAAAACAGATCGCATTGTTTGATTTCCTAATTTTAACAATATCGCGTTATGTTAGTTCCACATTCCACCACCAGGGAGCGCACTCTATTTTTAACGAAAGCGTATCTGAACAAAACTCCTTCATGCAACCTTTCCGTAGATACATGAATCGGGAGGGTGGCGGTCTTAACCAATAATGTAAGATAATTGCTGAAATTACTACGAAAAATATTTTAAAGGGGCCCTACGCGGGCCCCTAATAGAGTTAGAGGAAATCGGAAGACGGCAAAATAATCGCGGGGAAAAGTTTGCTTGGGTGCTTCGGAGCTACTTTTGGCGCGAGATCTAAGCTCTACGACCAATAGGAGCCCGGATATTTAAGGAAATATGAAGTAACAAAGTCCAATATAAAAGAATTTTCCGTAATAATTCTATAACTAATCTAGGTAGAATGATGTGTTATAGCCTAAAACCTTCCCTGGAACGATACCTATCTAACGGTATAAGTTCGGTAAAAATCCATGCGGTAGAACTCGAAATCTCGGCGTTCGGAACGAAATTTCCGTTTGGATTATATATATATATAATAGATTATAAAGGCCAACATATCTGTGCGTAACGCATACGTCATTTTGCGAATGGCAACACTTTGAAATTTTTAATAAGATTTTGGTTTTACAAATTTCTCTACTGCAAATTTTTAAACTTCTAAACATCGCACATTTTAAATTTTTACACCGTTGTATGAGGATAAAAATGCTCTTTTAAATGCAATTTGTTTGAAAGCTGTATCTCAATTTATTTTTGAGATATTAATTTTTTGTAGTTTTTAATATTATTTTTCTTATCGTGGCAACAAAAGTACTTCATTTCTATTGAAAGTCATTGAAAGTAAACGGAAAATAGTCGAAAATAGGAGATACTGTACCTTTTTGTGCCCATTTTCGCATAAAACCTGAAAAAAAGGTACAATTAAAATATGGGCTACGTCAAGAATATTGTCTCTTATTCCGTGATATTAACGTCATATGCACACTTTTCTATAGACAAAGTTTAGTAAAAGACTGGATTGTAAAAGTGAATTGGTTTAGCGGATGCAAATGACGTCATTTAAAGAAAAAAGCGTGTATTTTAATTCTTAAACCTGAATTATGTTTTGTAGAAGTGCGTCATTTTCACAGCCCAGCTGCTTTGAAATTCTTCACAGATGAAAATGCTTCACTTTGGAAAATATTGTAATCGAAATCACACACTGATAAAACGCAATGTTTTACAAAAATGTAGAATATCTTTATAAAAGAGAGGTGACATGCATATAATAGCGATTTATATTACAGAAATTGATGATTCTCGCCTGGATGGATTTTGCCGAGTTAGACAATCAAACAAATAATTCGTGGTTTAAAATAATATCGTGTTCCTGAAGTTTTTGTCGAAAATTCTCTCGAATAATAAAATTTTAATGCTATTCTTTAGGACATTCTACTATAATTTTATCAAAATAACATAATTTACTTAATTTAATATTTCCTAATTTTATATCTACCCTATATATATAAAATCCTAATGAAACGAATTTATGAAACGAATATATGAAACGCCTGAAATGTATCGATTCTTTGAATCGACTGATTAAACAACTGATTTTGTTTCACGGCGATTTCTCCTAAGATATGGAATACTTTCCGATGAAATTTACACCAAAAATCCGTGTTGATCTACAGATCTCAAAACTGGTATTAGAATTTTTAAATTCGAATTAGTTTTCGAAATATTACTTTTTTCCTAATTTTAAATACATTTTTTCTAATGATGGCAACTCAAATTTTAATCATAACAGAATTTTTTTTTTCATAATTCAGAAAAGGTTATTATTTTAAATTAATTTGGCGACAGTTTGGCCTCCTTTAAATCTATGCTAAGAACAATGCTTTTTTTGTATTTCGTTATCATTTTATTAAATACAAACCTTTCATTTAAAAATGAAACATTTAAATTGATGGCTTTCACTTCTTAAAAAAAAAAAAAAAAAAAAAAAAAAAAAGGGCACAGATGTCATATACGCACTGGGGTACCTAATTGGCGCACAAATGGCATTATTTTGATGGACATGGTAACCCGGCTATTGTTTATTTAATAATAAATGTATATTTACTTTTATTTCTTTTTTAAATTTATATAAATTATTTTGTTCTATAGTAATTAATTTTTCTTTTTTTTGCTATTTCCTTTTGCAAATAATAGAAAATAATTAAAAAATACGGTGCACTGTAGTAGTTATTCCGTCACCCAATTTCGCAAATTATATAAATCGCCAAACCACTCGTCAAATTGCACAGATTGACAAAATTTTTATTTTAAATAACGAAAGAACAAATAAATTAGTATAACATTAAGAAATGAAAAAATAAAACGTCGAAATAAAAATCACTTAATGATGTAAACACCTGTAACTTGTTAAAAGTCAAGTGAATGTGACATTTACCATCAACCATTATTGGCATTTAATCTTATAGTTTGTTGATAGATTTTTTGTCGATGGGATAACTAAGTAGTACCAAAAATACATATGTAACTGGTATTCGAAAACGAGGTTTTCGTCAAATTTTCGTAAAAAACAACAACAACAACAACAACAACAAAAAATGCCAAACATTTAATTTGGGACATTTGATTAGATGACATTTAATTTCACCTTCAAATCAATGTTTTAATTTACCACTCAAACAATAAAAAAAAATGCTAACTGGCGAAATGAAAAAAAGATATTGGCGAGATTTGCACCCGGATTTTTTTTTCTTTTGGGCACAGATGTCACATACGGCCCCATATTGGCGCGATTTTTTTTTCTGACGCCAATGTCATATACGCAACGAGTACTTAACTGGCGCCAAAGCATCGTTATTTTGCTTGATATGGTAAGCCGGATGTTGTTGTTTATGCTGTTAATGCGTTCCCCAAATTGGCGTTGGAAAAAAATCGCGCCAATATGGGATGTATATGACATTTGTTCCAAACCTTCATATGAAAGGCGAAGGGATCAGATCGTATATGTTTATGGCATTTGATGACTTGAACTATTATAATATAGATGAAATGATGGGGATAGAATGATATTTGGCGACTTATCGCATGTGCCTGTATAACATTAAAGTATCAAAATGGCACCTAGAGTATAAAAAGCAAAGTGTTCCGCCCGGAACTGTTGATGATATTCACATGATTTAGGCTATTGTTATAGAGATTGTTTTAAAATATCGGTTGACAAAGACTCTGAATACTTAATTCCTTTTATTTTAGCTTCTTTTCAAATGTTTAACTAATCTTTTTTAATCAAAAACGAAAACAACCATTGGATGTCTTAACAGCAGCTGATTCTCCGTTAAATTTTTGCAATCAAAGGGAATTGAATAGAAACCCGTTTACAGGGAGATCTGCACACCTTTTTCAGTATAATTTAATCTTATCTAATATTTTAAAAACCCATTAGATTTTTAGATTTTTAGATTCTGCGGTGTCTGAACGGAGGTTGGCGAGCGTAGCTTGAAGGAGGCAGAGCCCCCTAGTAATCTATATATTTAAAACACAAGTGTTTTTTTGTCATATGTCCTAACCTTTCTGCTGAACCAATTTTATTTTTTTATTTTTTTATCTGAAAGCACTTCCTTTGTAGATGTGATCACACTATCTGTTTTATTTTATTTTTATTTTATTTTTATTTTATTTTATTTTATTTAATATCCCACTTTTATATTTTAATTTTAAAAGCATTTTATGATTTTTTTTTTTTTTTTTTTTTTTTTTTTTTTTTAATGATGAAAATAGATAGCTTTCATTATTGCAGACAAGAGAGAAATAATGAGGTACTTTTAACTTTATTCATGCTATTTTCTGATAAAAATTCAAAATTTTTAATAAAAATTGTTGTATAGGGTTTAGTGGCGTAAAATTCCATTAGGAGCAGAATATTATATTACGGGCATAATAACGGAAAATGACATACTGCTTTTGAAAACATACATTTTTCCTAATAAATTTTTTATATTGTTTTTCCTTCTGAATGTGTATTGACACTAAGTTTCAAACACTAGGCGAAATGCTTATTTAAGTGAAAATGAATTCATATTTAAAAGAAAACGATCTTTTTTCTTAGATAAAACTAAACATTTTAACGCAAATGTGTCTAAAAAACATAAATTACGGAAATTTTTACTCTCAGGAATTGACATTAGAATCTCAAGTAAAGAGTGCGTCTGTTCACATAAGAGATGTTGCTGACAATCGTGACTTCAAGTTCTGAGTTAAGAGGATTTTTAAATGATCAAAGAAAATACAAATTTTTCAAAAATGAAGAATATGGATATGAGATGTGCGGTTGCAAATTTTGAGAATGTGAAAATTGCTGTTTTCATTCCTGAAATCCACGCATAAGAGCCTCAATTGATAACCACATCCTAATAACTGATCTTTATTATATTTTACTGATTAAGTATCTATATTATAAGGAACAAATGTATCTGTGCGTAACGCTGGCGTCATTTTCGAATAGCAGCACTTCACGATGAAATTTCGATCATGGAATTTTCGCTACTGCAATTTTTTAATCTTCTGACCATCGTACATTTACAATTGTCGTCGTATAGGTAAAAAAAAAAAAAAAAAAAAAAAAAAAAAAAAAACTTTCAAATGCAATTTGTTTAAAAACTGTTTTCATTGACTGATGTATTATATTTTCTAAAATAATTTTTAAGCATTATTAATTTTATCTTATCACATGCCGGTTTCAATACATAATAATAATAATAATAAACATTTTGCACATAAAGCAACAAATATTTTTCAGCATTTGTTTCTGACTATTTTTGCATAACGAAATTAATACTTCCTTTATAAACAAATAAAAGAATATTATTAAAAAATCAACCAATTCAACATATTTGTGAAAGATCAATTAATGAAATTAACACTTCTTTTATAAACAAATAAAAGAATAATATCGAAAAAACACAAAATAACATATTTGTAATCGTACAATTTAAATTTTTAGATCACCAAGTAGGATTTTTTTTTTTCAAATGGAATTTGTTTACAAAGTTCATCTCAGTTTACTTATTGTCTATGGTTTTAAAAACAATTTTAAAGCATGCAATATTTTTTAATTTATCTATATCGCACGGAACTCGATTACGAAAGATTAATCCGTTTGCCCTTAAAACAAAATAAAGAGTTCATCATTTTCTTACGGTCTAATATCCATTAAAAAAAAAAAAAAACTAACCGATGAATAAATAAATAAATTAATATAAATAAAACACAAATTTACCAGACATGTATAAGCTCTGAAATTATCAGAATATAAAAGGATACCATAAGTAGCAATATCTTGGTCAAATAACTCTTAGCATGCGTCTAATAAAAAAATATCGCTTTTGATAAATTTCAAAAAATTATTTGATTGTATAATTCGTATTTTCCATATGAGAAATGCTTTTTTAATATAAGTGGGCAATCTAAAATATTTAATGCATATAAAAAAAGTTATTAGTTTTCAATTAAAAAAAATTGTTTTCACCTATATTCTTTAACCCGGGAAGCCCGGGTACGATCCCCTAGTATATATAAAAGCCGTTCTCTGTGTGTATGTCCGGTATACAAATCTTCAAGTTTTGACCAATTTGCACGAAACTTCATGTACATACGTTTTAGAATGTGGAAAAGATCACGGTCAACTTTAAAAAATCATCAGACCACTATTTACCCCTTTTTTCTACCAACTTATATAATTTAACATTATAGAAATATCTCTTTTTAAAATTTCTAATTAAATCGTTTCTTTCCTGTTGCCATACCCATGACACAAAAATGTGAAAAAAATAACGATAATGCGTGTATTTTTTTTTATTTGCCAATACAAATTCAGATTTTCTTGCTATATTTTTGCATTTTTGAAATTGACGTCGTTCTTAACAGGAAATGCATTTTTTTATATATAAAATAAAAACTTTTACTATATGAGCGGTAAAATAACGTAGCACCTTAATTTGAATGTTTTTTTTTTTCAGATTAAAACATCTATTTTTAATACAGACAGCAAAATTTCATGAAAACAATTAAGGAAAAAGAAAATAAAGGCTAGATATGACGTCACATTCTATCAAATCTTTTCAACGAGTAGTCAAAATCACTGTAAAAATAAATGGCTCCTACATTTTGTTTACCACTTCGATTGTATACTACAGCCATATCTTATAGCTGTACGTTATAGCTAAGTGTTGTATTGATTTAGATTCAGTAGTTACACGTTCTGTGATTTATAGTAAAAAGATAAAAGTTAGTTCCCTTTTCAAAAAAATTCTTGACTGATGTCACGATTTAAAATTTATGGAAAACGACATCATTTCATCTAATCATTGTAGATTTAAAGAGTGGAAACCCTCTTGATCTAATACTTTAATCAAAGCTTATAACTGATGCATGTATTGTATTTTCCCCTGTATTGTGAGAAATCGTATATTTCTGTTACCCGTGACAAAGAAAACATGTATTTTAATTTTAAAAGTTAAAAAAATATACCTATTAGATTATTTTGAGTAGTTTGTATTGATATCTGTTAAATTTGTGTTTTATTTTATTTTATTTTTGGTGTTTTATTTTCGTTTGCCAATTCTGTTATTGAATATTACACGAAAACAAACAAATTCCGAATTATTTACAATGTTTTTGAATAATTGAGTAAATAATTTGTAATTGGGTTTCAAGCATATTTGAAAAATATTCATGCTTGAAAATTACTTTAAAATCCATAAAAAATCTGTTAATCCATAAAAAAATTAGATAAATATTACTGAAAGTACTTTTATTTTCTATAAAACGGGTGGAAACAATCGAATGTGCGATGTTTAGAGGTTAAATTGCAGTAAAAAGGAAATTTATTGTTGTGTTAGGTTGTTGCCACCGAAAATATGATACCAGCGTTACTCATAGACATGTCTTTTCTTTGTACTATTGCACTAAGTGTAAATGAGTTCATCTTTAGTAATCGGGTTGCACGCACCTTTAAAAATATCCATGCTTGAAAATTTCTTTAAAATTCATTAAAATCAGAAAATGGAGATACGATTTTCATACAAATTTTATTTGAAAGAACTTATTTTAATTCGACACTGTAAAAAATGAAATTCTGTTGTGTTTAGAAGTCAGTAAAGGCACAATTTATGGGTTACAATTTATGGGGCACAATTTATGGGCACTGACGTAGTGTTTATACTTTATAATGTGTATATATATTATACAAACGAGAATTTCACTATATGCTGAGCAATTTGGTGGATTTTTCTTTTTTTAATCATATTTTTCTCTTGCACCCACCAAAGAAGACGCATATACTGTTATTAAAGCTCAGGGATTTTACTATGGTTGCGAGACAATAACGTCATATTTTCTGATTGTCTTTTTAATGATTTGTGAATGGGAATGTACAAATTCCAGTTATTGTGAATGCCGTATTATTTCGTTTTAATTTATTTTATCTGGAGGGATCCTTAAAATTTACACGGGCGAAGCCGGGTAGTTCTGCTAGTTTACTAATACAAGTTATGACAAATGTCATGTTTTGAAGATTGTTTAGCTTTCAATGCAATATTAGAATCGCGTTTTTAACGAATAATAGTTTTTAAAAATAAACAAATCAACATGAAAATGTACATGCAATTTCTAATTATTTAAAAGGCATATTAACAGGACATTTCTGACAATGCACTTGCTTTTCGTATTGTTTTGTAACACTATTGTTTGTTCTTGTTTAAAATCTAAAAAGATGATTTTCAAGGAACTTCAATTTAAATTGGCAATAAGCTGGAATTTTTGAATAAAATCTGCGTAAGGTTTATTTATATTTATGAAATGATATTTTCTTTATTTTAAAACAACTTGTGAAAATAGAAATGTAAAGCATCGAAAGAATAACGCTTTAACCAGGTTTTCGGATTAGCAGTTATAATTGTATGGCATTCTTTCAATCAAGTCTATGATTTTTTTCTTACTTAATACAGGTTTAATTTTTACATGTGTTAGTCTAATTATTTTTTAATTTTTCTTCAATATGTTTCAGAATAATTATTTAATATATTTCAATGTATTTCAGAAGTTAACGAAGAGTGAAAATAAGAGTAAAAATCAAAACTGTTCTATCTTCAACAAAGTGACAGCTTTTCAGTAAGCGAACAACAAAATGGAGCATGAAAAACAAAAGACTTTGCGTGAATTTCGTTTTTAATGATTTATGTAACTATGTCTCAACTTAGTAAAGTCATTGCTGAAATTCACCTTTATTTAAAAAAGCACTGCCATATATGTGACAATCATACTGCTAATTTCCACAAATCAATTTTCAATATTCTATTTTTTACAGATTTATTTTTATTATAATTATTTTACTTTTTACCTAAATATTGTGAACATATTACATTTATATTTATTTATTTTTATATATGTCTTTCGTGACAAAGGATATTATTTTTTACATCATTTAAAATAATTAAGTTTCCTTAGATTTAATAAAAATGTTTTTCAAACTGAGTTAGGAATTTCATTTTGCTTTTCAATTAAAGTAGCTGGATAACAGGATTAAAGTCATTTCTCTTTCATGTTTCCTGTTATGAGGTTTCGAGGAGATTTTTTAAAATTAATAATGATCATAAAATAGGACGTCACATGTGTCCTACTCAGAAAACGAAAAATAACGGCTTTTTTGACAATTTGTATTCTGAAAAATTCTAATAGAAAATTCATTTTTGATCATAATAAATTAACACTAAAACGATCGGCAATTTTACTGAAGTTAAAAAAAAAGTTACCAGAATTTTTATTCAAACTGTTTAACTTATTTATCTAACATTTTTCTTCTTATTTTTCTTTCAAACTTATTTTATAAAGAAATTTCTGGTTTGAACCGAAATATATTCATCTGGTAGGGGTAAAGACACACCACGGTCCTTATAATGTTAATACATTATATTTTTCAAAGTTAGAAATTTGTTAACAACAATATATAAAAGCGGAATGGCTAGATATCGGTAAAAATTTCAAATGTTTTCTATACAGCTGGTAGATAAAGATTTTTTTTTTTCGCCGGAACCAAGAAAGTTCAGACAAATTCCGTTTCCAGATCTATTAGTGTATTTTTATTTAATTTTTCCGGTTATTTCATAATTATAATGCGTGTAATATGCAAATAGCTATGATTTAAATAATGATAAACAATACTATTTTCATTTTCTCATTATTTTTCTTGGAAATTCATGTATCATATAATTTAAATCAAAGTCACAAAAAATATAGAGTGCGATTCTATTCTCTACAAGGTGACAGCCTATCAATGCACGAAGAACAAAGTAGGACTTGAGAAACAATAAAATTTACGGCTCTTGCGACAAAAGAAATGATTTTTATCATATTGAAATGTAAAGGATGTCAGGAGAAAGTTTTCCAAACAGAGTTAGAAATTTCATTTCGCTTCTGAATGAAAGTAACTGGATAACATGACTGATGTCATTTCGCTTTCCTAATTGCGGTATAGTTTTTGAGTTATTTTTTCAGTTTAGTTTGATGAAATATTGTAGTAAATACAAGTTATGCGTGGAAATACGCAACAAATTTAAAATAACTACATTTTTGGCATGGGTGTTTAAGGGGGGGGGGGGGGGGTAATAACACCTTAATTTAGATAAATGGGTTTTTCTAACCGATTTGCTTCAAATTTGGTATGCCGGTTTATTTCGTTAAGGCTCTTCCCTGATGACATTTGGATGCTCATTGGTTAAGCATAAAGAGGAGAAACGAGGTGTCGGCAATGCCCCTCTTAATTTATTTTTCGAGGGGCATTATTCTTTGAAATAAGAGTATAATATACAATTTGTGTGAATAGCCTGTGAGCTCAATGCCATCACTTTAACTGGGCACTTTTCTTTTTTATTTGAGCATTTTTTTATACTTAACTGTAAACTATATAAATAGCAGTAAAAATCATAAAAGCGGAGTCAATGCTTAAGTTTTAGTGCAAATGCCCCCCCCCCCCCACACACACACACATATTGTAAAATATTTTAATTTCAGACATTTAAAATATTTTTCACATACTACGGAAACATGCTGGTTCGTTTTTACCAAACTTGTGACTTTTATAACCTCGAACGTACATCAGCGAATATACTCCACTCTTTTTTTAATACATATGGCCAGTCTCCCTTTTATAAATGTCTACTGTAAAAAAAATATATATATAAGCTATTATGCGTTATTACTGCCACAAAAGAAAACATTTCAGGATAAAAACTGATTACTGAAATAAATTTTCGACAATCTTTTTAATTATTCATTCCTATTTCAGTTTTTTGGCACATCTTTTCTTCTTTTTTGAAGGTTTTTTTTTAACCCTATAAGTGTTTGGGGCGTATTATTCCGTTCACTAAGCTCCAGGTTTCACAGCACTACAAGCAATATTTAAGATAATATAATTCTATAGATTTAATGAATTTTAAATACATTGAAGAATGATTAATACTCTCAAGGATTACATTCATATTTGTATTTGAGTTTTTTCTATAATGTTGAAAGAATCATATTTTCTTAACGTTTAAAATAAAATTCAAAGAAAACAACATTACAATTTTACCCTTTTGCAAGACGCTCGGAGGGTTTTAAAGATATTGTATTAATCTTCTGTAATTCGGTTATTCGCTAATTAGCGTATTTACTGTACCGTTGGATGTTTCTTTTATATTTGAAAGAGACTCTGGACAGTGAACTTGATTGCAGAAGATTACATGAAATTTGTACTTAGCGATTATTAAATTGATGGTTTTTCATTATTACTGAAATTAAGCTGTTTCATTATGAAGCAAACGAACAAAAGAGGTTTTGTTATTTATTTTTTATCCTAAATTATTTTATCTGATAAAAAAAATGCTTTCAATGGAGGCGAATACTTTATGAGTCCAATGGTGGCAAATGTAATAGTATCTCTCTACTTAACATTTTAGCCTATATCGGATAAAACTGCCTAAAATTTCGATCTTCATGAAGCCTATTGTCCTGACGCACACCCTAGCAGCTTATCTTAGTAATAAATTATGAGTTATTTTCATAATCTGGATTATTTACACAATAGACGGAAGAATAATTTACACTTAATAATGGAAATAGCAAGCCTATTTATTTCTTCGTGTTATTATACTCATTAGAAAAATGCAAAATAAATCGTCGATCCAAATATTGACCAAAATGCATATTGGAATTTCAAAGAGGGACAAAAAGTAGTAATAGAACTATCAAGAGAGGACTTTTATTACGAAGTATAACGTTACATTCAGTGGGGATGTATTTAAGCTACCAAAACCACACATGCTCAAGCTGAGAGGCCAGGAGTTCAAGAACAAACACCCAAAAATTAACTATTCGAACATTATTCGTATTCAATTATCACTCTCTTCAATCACTGTAATGCTCTCTAATTTAATAGTGTCAGATTAGAGAACATTTTAATTCCTGTTGTTAGAATGGCATCATTTCCCTACTAAAATGCACCGTAAAGGATCAACTGAAAGCATTGCTTCTTATTAGCTAAATATTTCTGCAACGCATAAGGTAATATAATACCGCAATGACGTTCGCATCGTTTTCAGCATTGTGGAAATATAAACCAGGTGAAGGTCTACACTGTTTTAAAATACATGGTCAAATTCACATTTTGTTTGACTCAAGGTTCATTTGGAAAAATCGACAGCGCAGCGGCCGTAGCCTGCTAGTTTTATATTAAAATACCAATTAAGTATTCTAATTAAATGTTGAAATTTTTTAAAAGCTATACGTTTGTTTCAGTATCATGACAGGGGACTTTGTAGCTTGAAGCCTGCCATAACTGAAGCTATGTTTCACTCTTTTACGCTCTGTTGACTTTCTTTAAATTTTCGAAAGAGTAAATTGTAGGCATGAAAATCATTTACCTCTTTTTTTTCTGCGAATTTCCTAGCTTTCTAAGCTTAACGAGAGCCCCTCTGGTTTTTGCATCCAGTTCTATTACAGGTGCCATTTTATGCACTGGTTTTAAATTACGAAAGGAAAAAAAAAATATATATATATATATTTATATTTACCTCAAGTGGAAGTGCACAAGATCATTGCGTAACACTAATCTTATCATCAGACATGGAAATTTGGTTAAACAAGAGAGTGGCCCATTACTTTTTTCCATGAATCGACATGACTCCAATTTTTTTTTCGCGCACTAGTTTTAGAAAAATACATTGTGAATAATTATTGAGTGCTTATTTTGTAATTATCGATGTATTCATGTATATCAGTAATTTTCATGATCGTTAGATAAAAAAAAAAAAAAAAAAATTGAAATGGGATTTCCTATATTTTATAAGGGGATTTACATTAAAGCTCTGCAAGTTAAACATAAGTTTGTAGAAACATTCAGTGTTTCCGTATGCGTCGTAGAATCTAAGTAACTTGATTATAATTGATCACATGTATAATATACTAATATATCATATGCCTAATAATGCATTATTGTTTTTTAAGAAATATTTTTTATCGCTACCAGTATTTTATAAGAAATAGTTTTCATAATAAAACAATAATTCATTATACTGTAAATTGACATGTTTCGACATGCAATCAATCTTGTAATCAAGCTGTGTACAATATGGCTTGGAAAATATCCAATGAGAGCTCGGGAACAAAAAAAACTCACCCCCCCCCCCCCACACACACACACACCGAACATTGTCTCTTTTATCTCCAAAATATCAATTTTATCCTCGTATTCGTATTTTTTGTATGAATTCATTATCTATTTGTACGGATTTATTTATATACAGATAGCTCCTATTCTCATAATTATATAAAAGTTTAAAAGAATTCAAGCAATTTTTTGCATGTCTTTTGTATATAGCCTACAGGGTTTCAATTAAATTCAATGACATTTTCCGAAAGCTTGGAAAAGCACTGTAGAATGTGCACAAAATAATCAAAATATAAACAGATTAAGTATTTTATATCAGAATTAGTATGAAATAGTTTTTATCACACGCAAACGTTAAAAAACAACACACTTTCTTAATTTAACTGTGACTTACAAAAGGCAACTCATTAATAAGGATCAACGACTATCGAGAAAGTTCAAAGCTATATCGGAGATTAAAGGAGCTGAATTTCAGTTGCTTTCTAGATGTAGCTGGATGATAAGGGATTTTCGATATTTGTCATTTTATTTATTTATATTCTTTTAATGATGTTTTAGTTCATTTCAACATCTGTTCCAATTTTACCCGCGAAAATATGTTAAATAATAAGTCGTTTGATCGAAGTTAGTGAATAAAATATGACAAATATTTAATATATTTATATTCTAAATCTACTTATGGTATTTATATAGTACTTTGTCAAGATCTTTGAAAATTCGTCGAAATCTCTGCATGCTAAAACCAAAAATATATGAATAAATGTTTTTAATTTGATAAAGAAACTCTTATAGGTATGTGAATATACGCATTATTTGCACACAAATATCGAAAAACATTCACGTGGTCATATGCTACATTTATAGATCATTTCGAGTACTTTATTTTATGTAGCCACCGCAAATAGTACTATTTTATTCAATTTGTTGTTGGTTGCGTAACTACCTTCGTGATTAAACATTTGCTGAAAATATGATGTCAAACATGTTAGTAATTCTGCAAGTATTCTTCTATATCAGGCATGTCAAACTCGTTTAGCGCCGCGGGCAAAATGAAACATTATATACAAAGCCGCGGGCCACATAAAAAAAATAGATAATATTATTGTGGGAACTCGGGCTTGAAATTACTCATTAAATAACACTGAACACCATTTTAGAAATTGGAACCTGACACCATTAAAATTTTAACTAGATTATATTAACATATTAAATTATGTACAAAAATATTTACAAAAACAGTGTCGTCGTCTTAATTACATCATAATTCTGCGAAACGATCACAGCTCATTCGCATAACACAGACATCACCGTTCTCCCATTTCTTTACCGCCGAAAAAATAACTCACTCTCATCGCCGTCGTCTCTCACTTCATTTCAGTTCTAGTTTTTTCCCCGCTCACAAGGAGTGTCTTTCGATAAAATGTGCCTCTCTAGTACGCATGCGCGCCGACTAGTTCATGGGGAAAGAAGATCAAACAGAGGAAGGCGCTTTGATCGGCAGGTACGAAAGAATTAGTTGGTGGCGCTGTATACAGTAGGCAGTAGGCACGCAGCTTGCTCTGGAAGCTATTAAAGGAAAAGCTCCAATACATCATTACTATTGTAAGGAATAGAATGTGTTCGTACTAAACGTAGCCATGTTAAAAAATATATTCACGCAAAATTCCAAAGTTGATATTATGCATAGTTTCCTATATCTTATTTTTTGAAAAAAATATTAAAAATTACATTTTATCAACAAAATCTATAAAATTTAATTGCATTTATTTTAAAAATTGATTGTATTCCCTAGTCTGTTAATCTTGATCTGCCAAAGGTATAGCTCTCAATGTTTCGTGTTTTGTTGGGATTACAATATAAAAATAAACATATTTTGAATCAAAGAATTTATTTAATAAAATTGTGTCTTGTATTTATGCGGTACTTGTTTGATGAATAGATTTTCTGGTTCAAATAATGTTTATTTGCACACTATACTAAATTGATCGGTCGATTAATGAATAATTATAGAAATTTAGAAACCTCATATCCATATTTTAGCTTTAATATGGAATGGCAATGAATTTGGATAACTTGACTAATAAATTCTGAACAATAATTTCAACATCAATTATTAGAGCTGAAGTAAGATGAAACTGACTTTAATATTTCTCGAAATTCAAAAATAGTCTTTTAATTTCATTTTTTTACTATAATTTTTAAATTTTCTACTCCCATGATTTAGTAATAATGCCTGGTATTATTTGAAATTAAGGCACTTTTTGTTTGAAAAGTGTTTTGTCAAAGTAATAAATTTTACTTGAAAACGTTAATACTATCTAATAAAAAATAGCATTATGAAATATACTTTGAAGTTGAAGTTTACTCAGGTGCTTTCTAATTTCAAATGAAAACTTCAAATACTTTGTCAATTGGCGGTCTGTTAATACACATTCATAATTTTTTGATTTAAAATCAAAATTGTAAAATTCTTCAACAGTTCGAAACTAAGAAATAACGAAAACCCGTCAAATGTCCTTATAAGAAGTTAGGTTTTCCTTGCCTGTTTATCCTCGCTACCCGTATTTCCAACATATATCCGGCTTTTGTAAATTTATCTCTCTGTCTATACATCTTTCTTGCAATAGTACTTATGTATCAAACATCTCTAGACATTATTTCTTCAATGTCGTAGTAAATGATTTCGTCTTGCGTGATATTTTATGTAATAAAGACAATACTTAGTTTTTCATAGCAAATGTACTTCTCTAATGGGCTTGGTAAAAGCACTTTGTTTCTCATTTAAAAAAGTATCAGTTTAAATTTTGACAGTTTATATTTCCAATGTTTAACCATATTTTTGTGAGTCTTCTTTATACTTTTTGCTGTAGCACCTGTTAATATTGTATTCTTTCCAAACACCAAAAGTGTCTACATATCAAACAATAAATTTCAGTTTTCGTTTGAATACAATTGTATTGTAAATCACCTTTGAAGAAATCTGCTATGTTGATCTTCAGTTTATCATACTTATTCGTAGTGGTAAAGAACTTTAACATATATTTGTTTACTGTACGTGTGTATATTGCACAAAAAATGAAAGGTCACACTAGTTTCATTCTATGAAATAATTACTAACCTAAGTAATGGAAATAATTAAAGAGCTAAAATCCAAAATCCATACGTTTGACTAAAGCCTAAGCGAAGAACATGGATGACATACTCGGGGGTATTGTGTCAAGCGAAAAAGTTATAATTTGTGCCCTTTTTAAAGAGACTCATTGAAAATTGTTTAATTTTATATTTATATTTTTATCTAACTGTTCTTAATTAGCACCGAATTTTATTCATTTTACAATACATTCATAGAATTTATTATATACAGCATTAGATTTTGTAAACAGGCTAAAAAACGAATAGAGGAATAAAATCTCATTTTCGACATAAAAACAAATAAAAATGATAAGTAGAATACTGTAAAAAAAATACGAACCTTTAAACTTTCAAACACATGATCCCGCGGTTGTCTACGTTCCGACTGGTTATTTTTGTATCCACAATTTTTTGTGCTAAAATATAAAATGAAATTTTATTTGTATATATCACTGTTGCCATATGCGCTGGATTTTTTTTAATTCAGAACGTTACCACATTCTGAAGAGAAATATTCCCTAATTTAATGCCAGAATAAATAAGATAAATATTACTATTAAAAAATAGTGGCAGCATTCTGAATTTTTTTTAAAGCCTGCGAAAGTGGTAACACTGATATACCGATCTTTCAGACATTTGTCATCTCTAATACCGCGCTTGTTGCACGTGTATTCGTGCAAAGTCTATTTTCAGCTACAGCGTTCTAACAACTAAATTAAACACAGATATAATGCCAAAGGCTTCGTGGGCCACAGATAAGTTGTTGGCGGCCCATGTGTTTGACACACCTGGTTCTAGATATTGGGAAAAACATCTAAAATCATATTGCCCAGTAACATTTGCTCATATAGTGTATAATTCGGTATATATAAAAAATCATACTCATAGCAATTTTGCAATAGTATTTTATTTGTTGTAGTTGTTATATTAAATGAAGGCTAATTCTTTTAACGGATTGGCTTCAATCTTTTACATCCGAGTTTTAATGTAACACTACTGGAAAAAAAACATTTTTTCCATTACTGAAACAATAAAGAATGGGTTTCCATTACTCATAAAAAAAATAGTTACATAGATATAATTCAGTCATTTTGAAATTTAAATACACACAGCTTATTCAAAATACTTTATTTATACATTTACAAAAGCCATTTATGAACAAATACATGCATAAAATATATAGCATATTTTCAACCCAAAAATTGTCTGTGTGTGTATATAACTATATTCATTCGTTACAATTCTTTCATTTAAAAACTTATGATTTATTATTAACAGCTCTTCATTTATGATATTCATTTTCAGAATATCAAGTTTGAGCACAATGGTAGACTTAAATTACATTAATATAAATATCATGAAAAGGTGGAGAAATAATATACAATAGAAGTGAATCTGACGAAGCGCATACAAAAAAAGAAAAAAAATCAAAATACTTAGACTTATACCATTCAGACTTTTTTCGGAAGGAATATGAATGAAATTCATATGAAATGAACATTCTCACATAATTTTGAATTTTAGGTCCCCGTTTAATAATTTTTAGTACATATTCTTTTTTCTTTTTTTTTTTGTATAACCATATTATCGAGATAAATAAGATTTGGACGGTGTTTGAAGTTCTAATATACAATGAAATTCCGTACTAACCGGTGCCCCTGATGACAGTTTTTATGTTTAAAGCTCTCTCTATTAAATCATTTCAATAAAAGTATTTCGGTGTAATTTATTTCCGAAAGTGGGAATATTGTTTTATATAAATAGGTAGTAAACCATTTACCTGCACACATTTTTACGGTTGTTATTGTTTACCTCTGTTCCTGGATTTTGGAAACCTTACCGTCCTTCTTGCTAAAATTATGCAGAAACCCTCCAGATGCAGGCACAGAATA
Source organism: Maratus speciosus (assembly GCA_963932465.1). NCBI lineage: Eukaryota > Metazoa > Arthropoda > Arachnida > Araneae > Salticidae > Maratus > Maratus speciosus. The sequence goes on along the minus strand of OZ010793.1, from coordinate 195,317,009 downwards.
TATTTAAACTTTTTCCTCATGCAGGAGTGTGAAGAGTAAAATAACTGTAATTCTTTGACTAGAAATTTACAGTAGAATTTAAATTAGCTTTTAAATATCGATATAAAGCATTGTGGATTTATTGGCAGTCATACGGTTCCTAAGGTTTATTCCTGCACACACTCCTCGAGGTAATTAAAAATAATATTAACAATTCTATGTAAATAACTGTTGGCAAAAATCAATGAACATTGTGGCTATCTCTTAGTCTTAGCATGATTTGCCTAAAAATAGATTGGAATTTTCCTTACCGCCCCTTTTTCCCCCTTTCACCCTGTCTTTACCGTCCCTTTTTGTTAAAAGAATTAGAATATTTTCGACGAAATAAGATAGAAGATTTAACACGTTCACGCCGGCGCGGTGGGTCACACTCGACTGTCTTAGAGCTGACAAGTCTCCGGCTTTTGGATACCAGTATTTTAATACAGAATATGTTGTTTTATTTAATTAGAACATTTGAGCGATTCAAAGGAACAACATTTCTCTAAAATATCAGTGGTGTGCAAAAAGCCGGAGACTTGACAAATCTGAGACAGTGGAGTGTGACCCACCGCGCCGGCGTGAACGTGTTAAATGACTTATGAAAAACTTAGAAATATTCAACGACACTAAGTAAATGAAGCTTAAGTTGTTGCTTTAGAGCTAAATATAGATTGAAAAGAGTACTTTTAACTGTATTTTTGTTTTGTCTTCGCCTTAATAAATGTCAGTGTTCGCCTTACATGTGAGTTATGATTTATCTACTAAAAAATAACTTTTCAAAAGTAAAAAAAAAGAAAAAAAAAAGAAAAAAAAGAAAAGAAAAGAAAAAGGTGAAAATTGTGGCTAAAAAATAGTGTGATATCAAATTTCCAAGCTTATATTACGGTACTTATTTAACATTTTTTGATAAAAATTTACCATATGTAAGTCGAGTACCTAAGTATGCGTTGATAAAAAGCCTTTTCTCCTTTACTAAATACATCATAACGTGTTTCTGAAAATTAATTTTTTTTTTAAATTATGCATGATGGGCTTGGCGGCCATCTTTCCATATTTTACACAAATGTCTAAGCACACAAGTTCATTGTTAAGATTGGAAGTTCGAAATTGTTACTAAAGCAAACATTTTATTCTTTTAATTTATGGAAATGAGTGCCTAAAAATATGTGTGTAAAAATAAAGCTGAAGTAACTTCAGGTTTCATCTTATGATTCTCTTTTTTCGGAGTGGGGTTAATTAGATAAAGCAGTAAAAATCAATTTGCTTTTTCGAAATAAAAAACTTTCTTAATTTATCTGTCTGTAGCTAAAACTAGAAGTTCGAAATTCTTAATAATGCAAATATGTTACGAGCTTCTTGTGCTTAGAAATTTGTGTAAAATATGGAAAGATGGCCGCCAAGCCCATCAAGCATAATTTTAAAAAAAATTTAATTTTCAGAAACACGTTATGATGTATTTAGTAAAGGAGAAAAGGCTTTTTATCAACGCATACTTAGGTACTCGACTTACATATGGTAAATTTTTATCAAAAAATGTTAAATAAGTACCGTAATATAAGCTTGGAAATTTTATATCACACTATTTTTTAGCCACAACTTTCACCTTTTTTCTTTTCTTTTTTTACTTTTGAAAAGTTATTTTTTAGTAGATATCAGATCTTTTTTTAAAACAAATGATATATAATTGAAATAATTCTACTAGCTAAAATTAAAATTAGTCCTTGTTTAGCCTTTATAAGCAGGGAGCAAACACAATATTATACATTTTGTTTACCTATCGTTCAATTTTTATAGAGATTAATAATTTAAAAGTAAGGAAAATCAATTTCTTCTTTCAAAGTATCAGTCTTTCTCAATTTATATCTCCTTAAAATTTTCTACGAAAGTTGAAAATTTAGTAAAAAACAGAGTCGAAATAAAATATATATTTACAGTTAGTCTGTCAGTTAATTGTTTTTTCTAACTTTTTTTTGCTGGCGGTTTTGCAAAATAAATTTACCTTTACAAATACCTACGGTTAATCCGAGAATGAAACCCCGCAGGCATCTAAAGAATCGAAGATCTGTAAATCTAGCAATTTTAGACATAATAAAAGAACATTTTTGATAAAAAAAAATCTAAAAATTTAAAGATATAAACTGTACATATAACTTCATCTTCATTTAGATCGTGTTATAGAGAAGAAAGTATAAATATGTAATTTTACTCAAGTCTGTTTATCCATAGCTATTTGCATAAATGTGAGGATATTAATTTACTATAAAATTTCCCTAAATTGATTATCTTTAATAGTCTATTATTAAAGCCGCATATACATTGGAATTAAATATTTTTCGGTTAAAAATTGCCTGAAATCTATAGTCTTATCGTTCGTCAAATTTTTTGTTGTTGTTGTTATTTTTTTATGCCCAGACTCTTTTTCTGAACTCTGACAAAAGATCACAGACATATTGAAGCTATCCAAATTCTTATATCTTTCTATTGTATTTCCTTTTTTGAGGGGGTGTGAGGAAGAGCCCTTAAGAACTTCGTTTTGTTCTCAGAATTCTGAATTATTCATTCAAAAGATCTAACTACATAAGTCTTGTTGCAGCATTTTCATTAGCTAAGAGTTGCATCAAGTTATACATCATGTGAATCTATTAAATTAATTTTGTGAAATACTAGATGGGAGCCATTGATATTTCCAGACCATTTGCCTACATTTTAAACTTGAGTCATTTACTACTATTCATTAATTTTCTATACGAATTAAAGAAGTCGTTGTTTCCATGCGAACTGTACCTTTCACTATTGCTTGCTTTGACATTTGAAGTCCACCGAAGTGCAATGCTTTGGGGCCTATAGCTACTATGGCTGTCGCCTCGAATGATCCTTATTATACAGAAACAATAACAAGTCACAACAATTTTTATTTTCCATTACATATATTATATTACTACAATGGGACATTCACAATTACATCCATGTCTTACCCGAGGATTCGAACCCGGCCCCGAGCAGTGGCAGTAGCTGTCACTACTGACCACGCCACTGGGCGACATATTGCTTGCTTGTTTGTTTGTTTGATTTATTGAACACATACATCATATCACATGCGGATCACGGCGGGATTCGAATCTGCTTCCACCTACGCACTCAAGCGATTAGCGGCATGGTGTCGTATCCACTCAGCCACGGTGGGCCACTATTGCTTTCTCCAATGCCCAGATACTCAAATTTAACCAACTGCACTTAGAATCATGGTCATAACAGAGAACATTTATATGTTACAGCAGTGTTGCCAGTGGGCTACTTTTTTTTAATTCAGATTTCTTGATTGCCAGCACTTATTATAAACGGTAATATTCTCTTTGTTTTCGCCTTAATTAATATGTCATTAAATAAGGCGCATTTTACAATTTCAAAAAAGTGGTGCCAATCAAGTATCTGAATTAAAAAAAGTAGCCCAACTGGCAATACTGTGTTAGAGTGGTGACATATGCACAAGTCGTGTACTCCTATTCAATTTTTTGTCCAAAGTACGGTAACTCAGTTTTCAGTAATAGACGAGGAAGATTTCAATTAAACTAACCAGAAAAGTTAACAAACATTGGCTTCCTGATTTGATTTTATTCAAAATTATTTTAACCAGCCAAAGTTAATGTCCGGGATCCAGATAAATTTTTCTCTGTTAGTAAAATTGCATTGACCAATCAGTAGCCTCCATCCTTGCAGGCTTTTCGGTGTTTAATGCAAACATCAAAAAGTTCGGAAAAATGCAGACGTCTGATTGATCAATCTCATCCCGCTAATAGCGAAAAATCTATCTTGATCCCGGCCTATTCAACACCCTTTAAATATTGGAGAAAGCCTTGACACGTGTCAGGAAAACGTCACACAAAGCAGACAAAACAAAGAAGAAAAATCATTCATTGGCTCGTGAATATGAACGAGCCAATGAATGATTTTGTTTCTTTGCTTTGCCTGCTTTGTGTGATGTTTTCGTGACGCGAGTCAAGACTTTCTCAAATATTTAGGAGGCTTTGGCTTATTTCACCACCATGAAGTTATGAAATGAGAGGAACAGACATGTCAATCTTCCCGTGTGAAAAACTAGTTACAAAAAAAACGAGTTCTTTCCTTCTCTTCTGCCCTTTTCTCTCTTGATTTTGACCGATAGCAGCCCATTTAGCAGTCTCCAGTACAAGATGCCGCTATATACGGTGGACGCAGGAGGGAGGGTGTTAGCGCGACCAATGACATAATAGGCTAGTTCATGATGTTTAAAAGTCACACGGAGTTGGATCGAGGCTAACGAAACAGACAGGCTACCGCGGTGGGTCCGATTCTTCTTTTTTTACAAACCGCTGGAGTCACGTGATGCTCTTTTCACGCACCTTCTTTGGTGCATTCGAGCATCACGTGACTCCAGCTGTCCGTAAAAAAGAAGAATCGGACCAACCGCGGTAGCCTGTCTTTTTCGTTAGCCTCAGAGTTGGATCATCTTTACACGATGATTAGTACAAAGCTGCGCGCCGATTTTTTTTTGTGTCCATTGCCGTGTACAGATAATCAACTCCGTGTGACGTTATGAACTGGCCTTATATGTTGTAGGCCACAGTTTAGGAACAGCTACAAAAGACTTCATCTATATCTACTCCGAGGTAAACGAAAAAGACAGGCTACCGCGGTGCTACAGCGCCTAGAATATATAGTGTGGAAATCGGCTATCCCAGTAATACTTTAAAAAGTGCTAAAATATTGGATCTCTTAAATTTCAAATGATGCTGAAATCCAATGAGTCGATCACAGCGATATCTGCAGGATATTTCCTAAAACTTCATGACGATTTTGTAACAGCGTCTAGAATACCTAGTGTCGAAATATTTTGTTAAACAACGCTAAAAATTTGTATCCCATAAATGATCGACGATACTGCTAAAATCCCAAGTTTCGATCGCAACGAAATCTGCGGGATTTTCGTATTACATTGTATAGACTAGCAATATCTTGCAGTTATAGAAAATATCCTGCAGATGTCGCTGTGATCTGTATATTTCAGCAGCATCGTTGCACATTTAAGGATACAATATTTTAGCACTTTTTTAAGTATTACAGGGATAGCCAATTTCCACACAATATATTCTAGGCGCTATAATTTGGTCTAGATGCTGTAGCATTTTTTTTTTACATTTTATTGACATTTATCTGACCTGTGTGCTTGGCGTCAAACCCGCTGCACACCGTTAAAAATACCGTGTAAAATTACCTCTGTTTTTAAAGGCTATCTATTTTTTGACCAATGAGAACGCTCCATATGTACTTATGTAGCGTTCTCATTGGTCAGAAAATAGATAGCCTTTAAAACAGAGGTAATTTGTCACGATATTTTTAACAGTGTAATAATACGATGTTTACTTTGGAAGTATATCACAGATGTCGCTGCGATCAGTTCTCTGGATTTCAGCATCAGTGCACATTTAAGGGATACAACTTTTTAGCGCTGCTTGGATAGCAAATTTCCACATTATGTATTCTAGACGCTATAGCGGTGCATTACACGTGTCCCTTTCTTCTTTAAAAAATATCCTGCAGATGTCGCTGCAAATGACTGTTTGGAATTCAAAATCGTTGTACATTTATGGGATTCACAATTTCCGCGCTTTTTTAAGTATTGCTGGGATATTCGATTTCTACAACATATAATCTAGGCCTATAACGGAGCTATAGTATCTAGAAGATATAGTTTAAAAATCGGCTTATTAAAAAGGTGCTAAAAAATTGTATCCCATAAATGTTGAACGAGGCTGAACAATGAATGTCGATCACAGCGACACATGGTAATTCCAACACAACTATTTCAAAAGACATCAAATGAGAAAACGTTTCGCTCAGAGAAGATCTGGAAAATGTTGCTGCTATCGACATTTGTCATTCAGTATTTTTCAATATTTATACGATTCAATTTTTAGCAATTTTTAAAGTGTTACTGGAATAGCCGGTTTCCACACCATGACCATGATCTAGGTAGATTTTTCTTTGTTATCGCAACGAGATTGACCAATCAGCCAGAATTATTGCTAACTTTTCACTGTTAAAAAATGTACCTGGATCTCGGCCAATATTTCTAGACGTTATAACTGAGCTCAGGAATAGTACAGAAAGCAAACTCCGTATTTTGATACATTAAGGCCGGGATCCAATTAGGAACAAGTGTGTCGCTATAACGAAGTAGCGACATATGGCCAATAAACGTTTATTGGTAGAAGTGATAAAAACAAATCGTTAAAGGTCTTTGCGAGCGTGTCATTATCGTCAGGCTAATGCATATTGAATTCTTTCCTTAGTCTAATAAAGCTCGTCCATGCGCGTATCGTCTAATGGAGGATATTCAAAATATGGATTCAAGGCTGAAAAAGTCACGTGGTACCGGCAATTTACCTAAAGAACTTCTAACTGATGAGAAGGGAAACAGGAAACTACTACTGCTTTCTCCGGTGAACTGTTTCATTGGCTAGCGGGGATTTACATTACGTCGACGGAGCCTTCCCTTCTTTACGTTAGACGTTTTTGCCTTGACTACGTGATCATAACGTAGATAGAATAGCCTCTATTCAAGAAAGTGGATTGCCGTACTATAGCACTTAGAATATATAGTGTGGAAATTGGCTATTCCTGTAATACTTAAAAAAGTGCTAAAATATTGTATTCCTTAACTGTGCAACGATGCTGCTGAAATATACAGATCACAGCGACATCTGCAGGATATTTTCTCAAACTGCAAGATATTGCTAGTCTATACAATGTAATACTAAATCCTGCAGATGTCGCTGTGATCAATACTTGGGATTTTAGCAGTATCGTCGCACATTTAAGGGATACAAATTTTTAGCGTTGTTTGGATAGCATATTTCCACACAAGGTATTCTAGACGCTGTAGCCATACTTTCGGCAAAACTTGAAATGAGCATGCTTCCTGTGCATATATCACCACTCTTATGTATAAAGGCTCTCTGTTATGGTGTTGATTCTGAGCGCTCTTTGTTAAATTTCTATTTTTGTGTTTTAGAGAAAGCAATACAGAAAAGTACTGTTACTATGGAAACAACAACTTCTTTAATATCAAAATGTATAGCAAAGGAGTTCAGAATCAGTGCCTTAAATAGTTTCGAATATGTAATGTTGTTATGACAATCAATAACCTTCCTGGATGTGGAAATGCAAAATTGTGTTCAACATAATGGAGGATATTCCATCTACATTTTGATCACGTGGTCAAGGTAAAAACTTCTATCGTAAAGAAGTGGAGGCTCCGTAGACGTGTAATGTAAATCCCCGCTAGCCAGTGAAACGGTTCATATGAGGCAAAGTAGTAGTAACTTCCCTTCTTATCAGTTAGAAGTTCTTTGGATAAATTACCGGTATCACGTGACTTATTTCAGCCTCGAACCCATATTTGGAATATTCTCCATTGGGTGCAATCTAGATAGATTTTTGGCTGTTAGAGAAACGAGATTCATCAATCAGAAGCCTGCATTTTTGTGAACTTTTCGCTGTTTGCAGAAATGCAGGCTATTGATTGGTGATTCTCGTTTCGCTAACAGCGGAAAATCTATCTGGATCCTAGCCTACATTTCTACAAACATTGCACTTCATCCACGGCACTAAAAAAATGACTCAAAACTTTCATGACATAGGCCGGGATCCAGAAACAGCAAATATTCTCAAACATGCAGGCTTCTGATTGGTCAAACTCATTTCGCTAACAGCGAAAAATCTATCTGAATCTCAGCCATAGTTATCTTCGATGAAATCAATGCAAAAGGATAATATAAAAGAAAAGTATAAGATTTCTAAAATATTTTGGCGGGTTTATCGCTATTTGGCATAATTTGTAAACTTTAGAACTAATTAACAGTTTTTCGCTAATTATGAATAGAAAATTAATGTTTTTAAAGCTGAATTTTATAAAAGCACGTAGATTGAGTAAATATCTATCCAAAAATTCAATCATTACGTTTTTCTGTCCATTATTTAAGTCTCTACCTCGATTTAAACATAAGTTGTGACGAAGAAAATAAATCTGTCATTTTCAATATTTCGACGTTATTTTAAAAAATCTATATATCTGTTTATAATTAATTTATGAGGATGCATTTGATCTCAAATTGAAGATCTTCTTTATTAGGTCCTTCTGTTGTTGGTTTTATTTTTCTGCGATGATTGCTTCTTTTGATATGGGAAATTTTACGCTGGCATATTTCGTCCATTTAACATGGAGAAGTTGTCTGCAGTATAATAAGCAGTTACGGTGTCTTGCAGTTATTCTTGGCGTTTGTTTGTTTGGCGGGGTTACCATTTTTTTTTCAGCTTGGCTTGGCAGAACGACCGTCCTGCTTGATAAATAGAGTCTCATTCCACAGTATTAAACATTAATGCTAGATAAAAACATTTTCTAATTATAGCTACAAGGACATGGATGTTTAATAATTCTGTTTTCTTTTACAGATGAATTTCACATGTTTTTGAGTCAGGAAAGTTAAAATTATCGTAGAATGGCTCGCATGTATTTTGCTATAAATCATCTTTTTTAAAACTTTTAAATATTGAGACCCTCTAAACATTCATAAAAAAGGTAAATAGCCTGTTTTATTATACTGTTTTAATGAAATCTTAGTAACGGATTCTTTCAAAACAATGATCCTATATATTTTTAGTTCTTAGGCTATCAAAGCCTGAGAGCTAATGTGCCAGTAAGTTCTGTACGTATGTACGTATGTACGTATATATGTATGTACGTAACGCGATAACCCTTGATAGAAATATCCGATTTCCCTCAAATTTATTTTCTACGTTCATTCTTATAAGGTGCTTTCAAGATTAGTTTAGGGGGTTCATTGGTTAAGTATAAATGGGGGGGGGGAATGGGTTGCTAATCCGCATTTAATTTAGATAAATGGATTTTTCTTGCAGAATTATTCGATTTGCTTCAAATTTGCTATATTGGTTTATTCTTATAAGGTGCTTCCCTGATTAGATTTGGAGGTTCATTGGTTAAGTATGAAGGAGGAAGGGGCTAGTCCGTCCTCTTAATTTAGATAAATGGATTTTTCATGCAGAAGTTTTCGATTAGCTTCAAATTCGGTATACCGGTTTATTCCGGTAACACGGTTCCCTGATTAGATTTGGAAGTTCATTAGTTAAGTATAAAGGGTGGAAAGGTGACAAGTCCCTCTCCTAAATTAAGATAAATTGGATTTCATGCGGTATTATCCTTCAAAATAAATAAATAAATAAATAAATAAATAAATAAATAAATAAATAAATAAATAAATAAAAAATAAATAAATAAATTCTTGGTTTATTTTGATAAGAGCTTCCCTGATTAGATTTGGAGGTCCATAGGTTAAGTATAAAGGGGGAAATGGGTTAGCTTATACCAGGCCCTAATAAAGCAATTTTTTCTTCATGCAGAGTTATCTGATTTGCTTCAATTAGGTATACAGGTTTATTCTGATAAGGCGTTTCCTTGATCAGATTTGGTGTTTCATTGGTTAATTATAAAGGGGGAATCCCTCTTAATCTATTTTTTGAGGAGCATAATTCTTTGAAATAAGAGTATAATATACAATTAGTATGAACTGCCTGTGAGCTCTATGCCATCAGTTTAACTGGGCACTTTTCTTTTTATTTATTTCTTATCTGTGTGGAAAGCATTTTCTTCAATAGTGGTATCAAAACTAAATTAGTTGAAAATAATTTACGTCTGTATGATTCAAATGTAAATCCATATATAGTAAATCTTTCAAGCGATAAATAAGTGCGGCCGTGTATAACACACATTTACGTTTACTTATCATACTACATTGGCATCAATACCAATAATGTAACATTTGATTATTAATATTTAATAACACGTATTTCTTGTACATAAACTTTTCATTTTTTTTTCGTTTTTACTCCATCCATTCGCGACCAAAATTTGGAGAAACAATATTCTAAATATTTAATTGTAATTACTTTCTCTTTACCGTCCATGGTTAGTATTCTTACCGTCCGTACTCTTAAATTTCTGTTTGCAACCATGAAATTCTTAGTAAAAGATTAAAAAAATGTATTTATATTTTTGGAACCCTGGTATGTTTATATAATAAATTAGCATGTCTGGAAAATGTGTGTTCACTGTAAATAATAAAAAAATAAATTATTCAGCACAAAATAATATAAACTGCTAATTTTAGCCTTTAAGACAATGTAATACAAAAATTGTGTTTAAAAAATAATGCACTGTTATTATTTCTTATTTAAATGTTCTATGGGTACTATGCAAATTCATTATATGTAAAAATTTAGAATAAAAGAAAAAGTTTTTGAGGTAAAATATCAAGGAGATGGTAAGGAAAATTAAACACGCAAACATAATTTTAATCCTTAGTTAAATAAAATACCATTAAATATCGTCACTACTGACCATTTTTTCTTTGTTTTGAATCATTAAAGCATTCGTCTATAAATTTAAAATATTATTTTATAAAGTTTAATTTCATCGGATTTTTAATACTGAAAGTTAAAATTTAGTGAGAATTCCTCACAATTGAACTTAACAATTTTCATGGAATAAACGAATTAAAACGTCGTCTAGGTTATTTCTTCATAATTTTTGTACGGATTTATTTATTTAAATAACTTTTGTCTCTATATTTTATTTTATTTTAAATAATTTCGAGCAAAATGAAATTATAGATTATCTGTGTATATGTTTTCAGAAAAATGTTTAACATTTATATTTTTTCAACAACTTTTTAATATTTTTAATTTTTTTTGAAAAAAAATGTTAATTTTTGGCAAAGTTTGGACATAGATTTTGTCATTTTTTATTTTTTTTTTACAATTCTGCATACATTTTCCTATTTTAGAAATGGTTTCCATATTTTTTTTTTCATTGGCAATCACAAATCCAATAATTAATAAAGGAAATTCTTTAAAGACTTCTACAATTTTTCAAATACTAAGTGAAAAAGAAATTGTATAAATGAAATCAGTGAATTATTTACGTATCGGTACGACACAATCAGCATACCATAATATAATTACATAGTGATTTTTTTATATGTGCCAACTAAGAACGTTTATTCTCTTCTTAAAAGAAAAAAATATAAAAAATATTATTCTACACAAAATGTTGATTGGTTCTAATGTTTTGATTTCTAAACGGAAAATTTATGAGAATATTTTGTTTAATTATTTATCAATAGTTTTATTTTTCCGATTTATTTCATCCGATATAAAATTACTTCTTTTTAATCTGCTTTAAAATTGTGTTAAATTTATTTCTCTAAGTCAAATACATGCTTTATATTCAGAAGATTTTAATATATTATGCTTCATTGTTAATTAATCGTTCAGTTTTTATTTTAAGGATATAAATTAATCAAATATGTTTAACTTATTTTTTTTAAAAAGTTAGTTATTCCTAATATTCGCAAATCTCACATTTTCTTTTCAAAGTACATTTTTATACTTTTGCACATTATTCTTTCTTTAAATAATTTTGTTTGAAAAGTTTATATAAAGGTTCCAGAAAAAACAATTTTCAATTAACCAAGTAAACTAATAGGAAGTTATCAATTAATTAAAACTAATACTTTTAATTTTAACTGATGATTCATTATTATTTTTTTTTTATTTTCCATTTTAAAATAAAATAATACATTTATATTAATAAAGTTTGATTAACAACGATACTTTAATGACTTAGCTGCATTCCTATACACTTTATTTTCAATTGATTTCATGAAGTTTTTAAGTCTGTATTATATCAAGTTATATATAAAAAATAATAATTTTCCATTATTAACAATAGGCTAATTATTCATTACTGTGAAAGTAAAATTTCATGGATTATAGTTGATTTATCTGATTCTAGTTCACTTATAATAATGAATAAACGGTTTTCTGCGAATAGTTTGCTACATGTTTCTATATAGGCTGATGCTTCTTTACAATTTCTTTTTTTTCAGAACCGTAGAATATTATAGATAAAATTATATGAAAACTTTTATATATATATTTTTTTTTTATGTTGCCAGTAATATTAAATTGTTAAGTACATTTTAAAATATTGCGCGATCTAATATTATGCAATGATATGTTGAATTTGAACATATAGGGTGTTAAAAATTCAGTTAGCATTTTTAAAAATGCATAACAAAATAACATATTTAACATCAGAAAGTGGTTTCGGCAATATAGGTCAAAGTGTCAAATTTTTTGTAGCTAAAAAATTCAAAGCTGCTTCAAACTATTTTACTGCTAGAAACTCTCATGCCTCATGTTTCAAGCTCCACTACAACATAACTATTTGTTAATTTTGAATGAATTTAAGAAATGTAAATGAATTTAGGGTACTCTCGGAACTCTATCTCTCTGTCTTTTAGACACATTAAATCCACTCCTTGACAAGTTTTATGGTGTAAACTGCTCTCAAATGCAGCAATTTGTTATATTTTATTCATGAAATTTTGAAATACGAACTTACTTATGGTGCAACCTGCGTAATATTAATTAAGTCATCAAGTATAGTCATACCTCTTTTCTTAGTTAAAATAGATAATACATCTCAATCAGTTGTAATATTGAATTTCTTTAACAAAATTCAAAAAATATATTTCCAAATTCAATGCACATTATTTTAAATCAAGTTACGTTGTAGAACATAGCATATCCGCTTCTCATTTTTTACAATTAATTTGATTATAACATGTTTTTATTTTTTTTCCATTTCTATTGTACAGACAAATTCCTCACGCATTTTTGTCGCATGGGTACAGCAATAGATTGCAAATGCATTGCCCTTTTATTTCAAGATCTTATAGCATATGACCTGAAATTTTCAGAAGCATTTTCCCTGCAAACAGATTCTTGTATTTGATAATATCCTTGTCTATGTGCCAGGAAGATTCTGCCATTATCACACATACAGACTTGGAAGACTTCATGAGGGGTTTCTTCTTTTAGGGTTTGTGAAGAAGATTTAAGATTCCGCATTTGTAGCTTGCTGCTATCAACAATTACCTAGAAAAAGAGAAACATAAGAAGTAAACATAAAAAATATTAAGGTACATAAAAAAAATCAAGAATTGTGCTGTTGTAAATAAATTTCAATCATCTATGACTCACAATTGTCTTAACAAATGCATCTAAGTCAAAAATAAAATAGTAATTTCATATCATTAATTATTTTTCATCTAAATTATGATGCATCATTAAAATCTAATAGTAATTAAATTTATGAAATTTTTGAAACTGTTAATAACATTTAGAGAGCATCTGTGCAAACACTAGTCTGATTGTTTTGTTCTGTGGATGATGAATTCACAGGTCTCCGTGTCTGCCTATATCTTGTAATGGAATGGTGAGTCGCATATGTTCTATATCTCCCATTTCTTTTACTTATAAAATAAGATCTTTTAATTCTGAGAATACTTCTAGAATACTTAGTAAATATTGTAATGAATTTAACGGTCCTAACGAAATTCTTGTCGGTTGATACTCCTTTTTCTCTGAACGTAAAGGATAAATTCTATATTATTTAAAATTTAATGGAAAGGAAAGCCTCAAATATGTTGGATGCTTTTCCTACTCGTCATTAATTATAAATTTCAATACCGTAGTTTTAAGTTTATGGACACTAATGAGGAATTCACCCTCCTAAAAAGTAAAAAAAAAAAACGTAAAGGTAAATCGCAACAACATGAAGCTGCTGGTAAAACCCCCCTAATTTAAATGATAACGATAACATTGCCTATTCTGATATTGGAGATATTGCTACCGACGATGAAACTTCAACTGAGAATGTTTGTAAGAAAAAACCCAAACGAGTTATGGTAACTGAAATACTTAATATCATCGAATTCTTAAACCAAATTTCATCTTGTGATAAACTCAAATTTGAAGTAAAGTTATCCGGAGAATTCACCAGAATCTCCTCTGAAACTCATCGTAACAAAATTTCGCTTCATGAACATTTTAATAAAAATAATATTCAACATTATGTCGTTCTTCATTGTGAAATACCACTAAAAGTGATAATTAAAGGTCTACCCAGGACTAGCACTCATGCTGTCAAAAAAAGTTTCTCATGCAGAGGTTTCACTATTATAAAAATTAGCCAATTTAAACGTCCTAGAGATGGGAAACCTCTCCCTCTCTACCTTATGAAAGTCCCCAAAATGTGACGTCTTAAGAAATTTTCAAAGTTAACTCTATCAACAACTTACCGGATGAATTTCTCGTAGCAAAGCTATCGTTGCCAAACGGTTTTTTTTTTCACGTAAGTGCTTATTGTCATTCAAATCCTAAATGTGTGGGACGCGGTGGATCACACCTGTCCCCAGGATGTGATCTAAAAAAAGCTGCCTCTACCATATATGCCCTGCCATAAAACGCAGGATATCTCGAAGACTTCTGAATATTTTCCCAGGAAAATTTCAAAACATATGTTTCTAGTTAGTCTGTATAAACATTACTATTTTTCAAAAAAATATTTTTTTTATGTGATTATACTGTTGAAATTTTCAATATTTTGTATTAGCTAAACACAACTTTGTATTAACAATATAAAAATGCTTCAAATACAAATTTATTTAGGGTCAGAGTAATTATTACAAACGGAATTATAATTAGGCAAAAAAATCATTCTAATTGCATTTTTATTTTTAATCCTGCGCGTAAGCTGTCATACCAATTTTCAGCTCTCTTAATGTCTGACATATGCCCCCTATAAATACTAATTTTGCATCTTGTAATTTTTTAAATAAATGAAATAAAAGAACCTACCTATATCTTTTAATCCGAATGAAAGTTGTGTTTTTAAATGATACTAGGGCGCTCTGCCCCCTACGAGCTACGCTCGTCAACCCCCGTTCAGACACTGCAGACTCTAAAAGTACGCTAATTTGATCGGCTTTAAAAAGATTTCGGAAGATTGAATTATAATTTAAAAAAACAGTGGCGATCTCCCTATAAACGGATTTCTATTCATTTCTCTTTGAATGGGGAATTTTAAGGCCAAATCCGCTGCGGTACAACTTGATGATCCGTCGACCAATTTCGCCAAATTATATAAATCGCCAAAGCACTCGCCAGTTATATAAATTGACATAATTTTTATTTTAAATAACGAAAGAACAAATAAATTAGTGCAACATTAATAAAAATACAAATAAAACGTCGAAATAAAAATAACTTGATGACGTAGACACGTGTAACTTGCTTAAAGTCAAGTTAATGTGACATTTACGATCAACCATTATTGGCATTTAATCTTATAGTTTGGCGAATGATAGACTTTTGGTCGACGGAATAACTAAGTAGTACCGAAAATACATATGTCAATCGCTGTTTTCGTCTTTGATGTAGACACGTGTAACAACATTTCAAAATAAGCTAATATAAAAGGAATTAAGTAAGCAGAGTCTTTGTATCCCGGTATTTTTTAACAAAGCGAAAAGAAAGTTCTTTTAAATAAGACTTTTTAAATTAATCGTTTTTAATCTGACGTAATTTTGACCAAACTATTCTTTCTCTTTTTAATATTCACGTGAAAATGCTTGTGTTAGAAATGAAATATTATTTGCGCTTTCCTAACAAAAATAGTTGAAAAGTATCCGCTCAAAATATCAAATAAATGTCTAGCGCAATTTCTGAATTTAAACCTTTTTGCAATATTATTTTGTATTCATTTTACGTAATAACTATAATGTGACGTAAATATGACGTAATTTCTCCTATTTAAGACTTCTAACGCATGTTAATAAATTTATTATTTTACAAATTCCTTTCTCTCTTAAAACTCACGTGTAATTATAGTTTTTATGACGTAATTTTTAATAAGTTCCTGCTTTTTGTACATAATTATTTAATTCTAATTCCAAATGTTTTTTTCTGTTTATAATAGTCACGTGTAAATAAATTTTTAATTTATTTACAAGTATAAATATTTTTGTTTTGAAGCAAACATTATTGTTTCCACTGTTTATACAGTTGGCAACAGTTTAAATTAATATCACTTTCTAAAATCTGTAAAAAATATCTCTAGAAATGCTGAAAATTTGAAATTAAAATAGAAATAAAACCTCAAAAAATTAGTCAAATTAAAAAAAGAAAAACAGTCTGCACACCGAGAACTTCAAACGTATAAAATGATCTAAAAATGATTAAATTCCTGTGAATAGTTTTTGCTCCGATAAAACTTTTTTAGTGGAATGATTTTGTCCAACTTTAGCATTAAATATCTCTTAAAATAATTCTTCGATTTGAAAACTGTCTGCCTCAGCGTGTTTATCAAACATTTCTGTATCATGCTACCGATTTTCATATTTTTGTATGCATTATTTTTCTTAATATTAATGAAGAAAGACCTCCTGTCACAAAAAATTCAAAACCGGCGGCGGTGACAGCGGTAGCTACTTTTTTTTTTTTAGAATAGAGATATACATTTTACGATATTAAATGTTTAAAATTGTCCTTTTTTTCTTTTTTTACAATTTTAAGAGTCCAGAGACCACTTAAAGTTCGTAATAGCATGCGGAATTATCAGCACATGCTTTTTCATTACCAAGACAAAACATAATTTTTCTGACATTTATAATTTTAGTTTTGCATTAAACATCGAAAAACATGTACGTTTTTTATAATTTAATAATATACATTCTTATTAGTATATGTGTTTTTAAATTTTTCTGTATTAATATTTTATAATGATAAAATAAAATATTACAAAATCCCTTTCTAAGTCTCAAAAAGAAAGAAAAATCACGCGTTAAGCATAGATTATTAAACACTTTCTGTTCTGTCGTATTTATGCTTTGTATTTTTGACAATATGTTTTATCGTCTGCGTTTGTTTATTCGAGTTGATAGAATGTTTTTGTTGTGAAAAATGTAGACATGAGAGGCTTATATTGTGATATTATTAAATAAATACAGTGCACTGAAGCTTTTTTTTTTTTTAGTATTATTGAGTCGTTAATATGAGCTATCACTTTCCAACACTTCCCGCATGCTTTAACAAAACGTCGTTATTTAGAGAATTAAGGTTAATAAGATAACTAAGTAAACATTTTAGAAAACGTATAAAACGTTTGAAAAACTAATTTCAGCGGTTACCGTCCATAGCCAAATATGTATTCCAATTCTTTTGAACAGTCCTGTATTTGATCTGTAGGTTGATGTATTGTCGGATATATAATGGGAAAATATAATTTAGCATGAAAACGCAAAACGGGTTGAAATTTCTCTTTCCGCAATTTATACTAACGGATGGAAACATACTTGAATACTTTTGCACAACCCCGTAGTTTACCTAGAACCTTTATTACACGCCACTATTTAGCTAAAATGTAAATCAAACTAAACAATCATAAAACTACATACATCTCATATTCAGAAATTATCATTTATAGACGGCTATGTATCCAATTCTTTGAGTGACCCTGTATATCATTTTATCTATATTCTGCAAACATTTCTTAGTAAAATAAATGCAGTTCAGC
This sequence comes from Maratus speciosus, assembly GCA_963932465.1. Taxonomy (NCBI): domain Eukaryota; kingdom Metazoa; phylum Arthropoda; class Arachnida; order Araneae; family Salticidae; genus Maratus; species Maratus speciosus. Next base: position 195,299,452 of record OZ010793.1, on the reverse strand, counting down.
GTAAAATTACATCTCATTTAAAAAACACCTTTAAGCAATTTGAGCTCATATCCAGTAACCCTTACGAATTATTTTGTGTAGCCCTGTATATGAATTATAGCATTTATACAAAATAAATACGGTGAAACATAAAAGCTCTTATCATAATTGAAAATGCATTTTCAGTACTCATCGCTAATGTACAGTACTTCGGATACAATGTAGTACCATTTTGTGCGTCCCTGTAAATGCTGTGTACTTCGTATTATACAAGAAATAAGTTATAATAAACCTCAGCGTCGTATATAAATTTCATTACAAATAAAATAGTTTAACATAATTAAAGTACGACGCAAACGATTCCCTCCACCCCTATATCATTATGTAACATAATTCTTTTGTATGACTCAGTAAATGAATAATAATTATTCTTTGCAAAGCATATTCTACAGAATGCATATTTTAGTGCACTTCATAAATGCATATCAATTTTATTATGTTTAAAATCGTGTAACAGCATTAAAAATAATTTGAGACGATTTTTTTCCATTAACTGTCTCTGTAAATGTACTGAACATGCTGCAAACTTCATTTGAAATAAGGAACGTGCTATGGTAAACGTCAATAACATCTAAAGATTTCAGGGCATCCGAGTATATTTATGACAATTAGAGCTTAGCCAGACAGCCATACAAACCGAAGTCATAAACACTTTTCAGCCTTGTTGGAAAACATTAAAAAGAGGTTTAGAGTACAGCCAATGTATCTAATACGTATCAAACCAGTCAAAATTATTTTAAATATTTCTTTGATATCATGAAATTTTGCTTAAGTTTTTTTTTTTTTTTTTTTTTTTTTTTTTTTTTTTTTTTTTTTACGTTATTTTAAAACTTTTTTCACGCATATAATTAGTTCTTAACTGTGAAAGCGAATATTTCAAAAAAAGGAATCATAAAATGCAAACTCAGCAAAATAAAAAAAAGAGTTCTTCATCTTTAATGTCATATCTTTAAGTAAATATACAGATACGAATTTCCATGAATTTTAATACAACTTGAAATACCTAATTTAAGAGGATATCATCCAGAAATCTAGCTGTGTATATAATATTTTTAATGCACGTACTAAAAATCGGCATTATTTTATTATTATCTTTCGGAATAATTAATTGGGATTCTTAAGATTTCTTCATCTTAAAAAATAGAATGTTTAGTTTGAAAGTTTTGTTCCTTATATTTATTATGAGTATATGTTAGGAATATCTTAGTGATAACAAAAAATGAAATCAAAACATTTACTTACTCTTCCACCTGTTGATCTCAAATTCATGTTTTTTAAACCGGTGACGAATATACCCCCGGCTGGAGAATGAACATGGGTGTCTTTTTCACCACGAACTTTCACTCTTTTTAACACAGATTCCAATCTAAAAAATATATTGAGACAATGTTATTCTAAAAACTTAAACATCACTTGAAAATAATTTAAATAACTCCTTTACATATTTTTCTTCCGCGTACGTATATACATTCAACCAAAGAATACGAAATTAAAAAAATAAAAAGCAAATTTACGTCGTGAAAATTATTATGATGCATGCATTAAGTATTTCATGCTAAAGGTTTTTATTATTTCATTAATTTGAAATTGTAACAAATAAAAAATAAATTAATACAAAATTTCATCTTATTCAGCGTTTCATTACTGTTAAATTATTTTTATTTTAAATATTCTGTAACAGAATTGTTTCTAATATTATATAGTATTAATTATTTTTAATTTAAATGTATTAATTCATATGTAAAACCTGTATGAAATGACAAGGTAATTATTTGTAATGAATGTTATTCAATGGTTTGAAATGATTTCGAATAAACATATTAGATTTTAGACTATAAGTTGATCATTATTTAAATGTTTTATAGCTATGGGGAATAGAGAGACTAATAAAATGAAAACAAAATATAGGCTGGGCTATTAGCTTTCCTAAACATTTTAATTCTTGCTGAAGCATTAGAATTGTACATTTTACCACTCAAACAAAAAGCGGCCCATGGGTTTAAAGGTCTAAAATAAATTATTATATGTGTATCTAAATACACCAATTTAATTTACATTTATCTTACCCAAAAAAATTTTTATTAAAATTTTCTGTGACAAAAATACAAGCATTTCAGTGAGTACCGCCACCTCTCGTTCATTTCCGGAACTTTTTGCATTTGCAGATCTAACCACTCTGTTTCTCGCTTACTCTCCCAATGCCACTGAAAGTTGTGAGGATTTTATTTTATTCTTTTCTATCCACTCTATCCATTCCATGTTAGCATAGCTCTCCAGAAAACATTTTCGTCTGCCAATATCACTGAGAAAAGAGAGTGTTACTTTCCGATTTTTTCAGGCTTTCTGACAGAGCCGAGTAAAAATCTCTGGGGTGAAACGACAGGAGATATTTTGAAGAGTGACGGGAGAGAAAAAAAGCTGGACAGAATAGAAAAGAGAGCGGAAGAGAATTTTTTCTTTTATCATATGGTCGATGGCAGGAAACGGGAAAAAAGTTTTCAGAACGTTTAACAGAAAAAGGGGAACTATATATAGACTGCGAAAAAAATTTATCGTTAGTAGAAAAAAAGGATAATTCGGAATATTTTAACTTGTAAAAGAAAATAATTCGATCGATGAAATATTTTAGTAAAATTTGTATTTAGAAACGAACTGCTCTGGAACTGAATTCTACATTTGAAATGTATTTCATGCAAATAAGTAAATTTTATAAATATTATTTTATTTTATTTGTTTATTTCTCTATTTATTGTAAAAAAATCTGTAAAATGTTTTCAGAAAACTTAGACAGAAAAAGAAGGCCTTTTTGTAAGTTCCGAAACAAAAAATCTATCTTTAGAGGAAAATATCTAAATATGATTAAATATCTTTGCTTTTGAAGATTTTCATTGATAATATAAATTAAATCATCTTTATGTTGAAATTATTATTTTAAAATTATTATTTCTTAATATTTTTATTATTATTATTATTATTATTATTATTATTATTATTGCATAATGTAACAAAATAAGACCTTTTATCTACAAAATATATTATTGTAAAATAAGATTTATCGAAATGTTAACTACAAATTTCTATAAGAAATTCAATTAAGGTCACGTGTGACATTTTGATAGATAAAATGAAGCAATTTTAACTCAAAGTTAAACAGTATGTATTTCATAAAAAGATAAATTAATAAATTTTAAACTCTTATCTTGAAGAATAATTTTTGAACTTTTGTAGTATACAGAGAACATGAAAAATAAATGTTATTTACATATCTTTATTAAAAACAGTTGCTTAATTTCTACATACTTTGGATAATTTGGTTTTCAAACTGAGCCCGTTTGATATCAATATACTTAAAAACAACAAAATGTATGGATTTAATTTTGTTACGGTCAAAAATATTTTAAAAATATGTTATTTAATAACAATAGGAAAATAATAAAGGTATATACAGTCGAACCCGGATAAGACGGTCTCGGTTAATACGCGATCCCGCTTAATACGCGGATTTTTCCGCTCCCTCGAACATCGCAGGGCTAATATAAAAATATCACGTTTAATACGAGAACTGTTATTAAGCGATCCCGTTTAATACGCGATAGATTTTCGGCCCTTTGACCCAAAAAATCACGATTAAGACGCAAAATCATTGATGAAGATGCGAATTCCTTCTTTTTTCTCTGCTGTTGCCAATTTAGCGGATTTTTTTGTTCATATAAAAAACACTGTGTCCGAATAGTGATATTAACTTTATTTAATAACACATTACTTAAACATAACATATTACACGTTACTAATCGAAAATAGTAGTAAATATCTAAATTTAAAAAACTCCGTTAAATTAGCAACACTGCACTTCCTCTTTGGTACTGTGTCCGAACATTCTTAGTATCTCTCTCCGTGTATGTTTTTACTGTAGTAGAGGGATTTAGATGAATTCAGGATACTCAGATACGTCATAAAAATGATTATGATTAGATTAGAGATGATTATACTTGTTGTTAGTAATGCTTAAAGTGTACGTTATATCACTACTATGTTTTATAAGGCATATTATAGAAAAAAAAATGAAACTCGGAAAGATTAAACAAATACTACTGGGGTTGTATAATTCTTTTAATTTTTCTATGCCTTCGTTACTTTTTACAGTGCTAACAATACTGTTTAGACAAAAATTAATAAGGATAGTTTTTCTTATATTATAAAAAAAGGGCAAATTATAATGGTATTCATTATCACAAGTGTTAAATATGATTTTAAAAACTGAATTGTGCTTCAAAGATTTAATTTTTTTTTTCTGTTAAAAAAAAAAAAAATTATTCAAGCGGGAAAATTACTTTTGTTGTTTTATTTTTGGTTGTAAGGTATTAATCCACAATAAAGCCATGTTTGATTACATATTTATTTTCACTTGTTATTCCAGCCGAAACTATAAAAAGAAACAATGAATACAGTTGAATACAATGAAATCTAAACCTAAATATAAATATAAGCAAAATTTTCAACCGTAAAAATTTAAATGAAAACTCTAATGTTCATTTAGACGATTAGATGTGTAAATAAGCACAGTTCCTGCAACATTATGCAAATCACGTTTATTACCCGCTTATATCCCGCTTAATACGCGACTTTTGTCCATTCCCCTGAAAAGCGTCTTAACCAGGTTCGACTATATGTATAATGCATTTTTCATGATTTTTTAAGATACATTGCTATTTTGGTTCATTTTATTTAATTTTTTAACACTAAATAAACTGTTTCTTATAATTATTAAATGGTATGTTATGAATAGCTTGAAAAAATTTGATATGTTTGAGATTTTGAGTAAAGTATGTCAAAGGAAACAGTATGAAAATCAATTAATCCAAACTATGCAGAATTTCAGCAAATGTGTTTAAGAAACAAGTGTAAATAATTATTCTTTATATTGTATGAATATACAGGGTGTTGCCAAATTCAACCGACAAATTCAGATGGGTGATAGTGGGCATGAAGAGGTTAAAAAATTGCAATATAACATGGAGTCGGAAACAACTTATTTAGTCACAAATATAAGGTGTTTCACCTCAACTGAAGTCGATTTGGCGGTAATAATTTTGCGAAAAATAGAAATATTGCAATAAAAATGTAACGGTATGCACTTTGTTTTGTATGAAATGTGATAACACCACAAAAAGGTCAGGAAAAACAGGGTGATCACGCAATGGAAGATACCGTATGAACACACTCGAAATCGTGGAGCGTTAAGTGCCAACTGCTTGCGCGTATAATGAAAACTTCCACCACTTTTTTATTACATATTTACAACAAAGGTCGACATGTCTAGAAAGTAAAAAGCTCCCACCCACGGATTTCATGCATTATATTTATTGACAATTTCAAATTGTATTTAAATTTTTGCATGTAAAAATAATATTAACACGCCTTGTACGACAAGGATTACCCGCAGGTGTGAATTGCAGGTACACTTCTAATCGAGTGACAGTTTTTCGTCGGCCATAAGTATCAGAAGCAAATTTGATCAACAAAATGATAAAAGGGCATTAAATTCTGGGAACCGTATATCAACATTATATAAAAAGCCGATGTTTGATAAAATGTCATTTAAACAAAAAGGTCATTTTTCCAAAGCCTTTTTTTAAACTTAAAAAAATAATTAAGCAACAAAAATTATGCTTTTCGATGGTATAAGCCCGAACAAGAACGATTACTTTCGTTTATTTACTCATTTCTATTTTTTATTTATTTTTGTTAAATGAAGGGAATTGGCTGAATAACTCTCGAGAAAAATGGTCGTCCAGTTTGAAAAACTTGTTTTCGAGAAAAACAAGTTTAAAATTTCACAATACCGTTTCTTTCAACAAAGGGCGTTACGTTAAACGAATAAAAAATATTGTAAGAAAAAGTAATGTCATGAAAGCGTTTTACAGTAACAATCTACATACTTGAGGGACACAAAAACTTAAACAGAAAAAAAAAAAAAAATCGAGAAAATGATGTTGAATCTCTACTTGGCCAATAAGCTGTGGGTCAGTGAAATTTCGAATTCCCCTGAAATGTTAAACGTATGGACGTGAAAGGATTCGAAAATTTTATAAAATCTCTTTATGAAAGTAATATTTCTAAATTATATTTTATGTGTACTCTTTTTAAAGTATGTCTTTTTTTGTTGTTGTTATTTGATGGCAAAATACTTCTGAAATACATACTTAATTTTATGTGAAGTGTTAAAATTTTATTCAGTTTCGCTAAGATTTAAAAAGCATGAATTGTGAATTAAGTATCGTACAATTTAGAAATATGTTGACCATTAAAAGTAAAGGAGAGATATCCTTTAAGAACAACAGTACACAAAAAATGAAGTTAAAAATATTTATTTACTGGGACGTTCTTTTAAAAATACGAATGCATTATTTGCTTATGGGCTTGACATTAGCGGTGGAAATTAACAATATCATCGACAAACAGCTTAAGGCCTTTTCCCTAATGTTACAATATTTATTAATTAAAATTATTAGTTCGTAGCATTACCTGAGATCTTTGTTCGCACTTCCTCTCACTACAGGTGTTTGTAATGAGCCGTCTAAACTATAACCACCAGAATCTGAAAGAAAAATATATATTTATCTTAAATAATAATATTTTAATGGGAGAAGAAAAACTCTTTTTACTGATATATTTTGCTTTTTACACGTATTTAAATTGTATTACCTTACTACCCTTTTACTCTATTATGATGGTATCTTTTTATCATCGAGTTACCACACTGGGCGGGCACCGTCCTCTTTTTTCACATGTTTCCGTTAAAATTATGCTTTTTTCTGTTCAGTTAGTCTGAACTCTCCTCTGGTGTGTTTTTTATTATCGATTTTTATTACTCTAACTTGTGCATTTTAATAATCTTTTTGTAAATATGTAAATTATTTTTATTCATTTCCAATTTTGTTTCGCACTGTGCTTTGCATTATTTTTTATGTTAAACTTTGTATGGTGTCTGTAAACAGTCTTTTTTTTTTTTTTTTTTTTGCTGGGGCTTCATTTTGGTAGCTTTTTCGCCTGTCTACGGGCTGTTAGTTTTTCGATCATATGGAACATTATTTTTTTTTACTTTATTGTTATACTAACATTTTTATTAGTAAGTTCTCTTGCTCTTAAACAGTAATTCTTTTATTTTTCTTGGCCACCAGCTGCGTCTATACATCTTTTTGCATGGCTCCCATTGCAAGTAACACGCATTACCTCTATACTGGATGTTAAGTTGCCCCGCAACTAGGAAATCCATGAACCAGCTTACATTGTTCCATTGTTCCAATGAAAAATCATTTAAACTAACAATTAACCAGTGTAAGCACTAAGTGATATTCGAAATTTTCATTGCACTCGTCTTAAAAGTATTTTGGATTTAATATTCTTTGAAGAGCAGAGATATATTATTTATACCATAATTTCAATTCAAAACTGCCAAGTGACGCGGATAATTTTTAAATAATTTTTTTCCTTATTATTTCGTATTTGAAGAAAATAATTTTTATGTTTTCAAATAAATTTGTTCGCAAATTCAAGTAACATTCTACGATTTAAAAATATTAACAAAGTAATTATTTTGCCATAGAAATGGGTAAGCTTTCAGCTAGAAAATGTTATGAAAAAATTGATTTTTCAGAGAATTTGGCGCGGATTGTCAGTTTTGAAATTAAAATTAGGTGGCCACGCCGCGTGATCACCAGCCTTCAAGGTTAAGAATGAATACTGTCTACGCCAAAAAATGTTCTCGAATCAGATTCGTTCGCGTTTGAGAGAGTTTATTAATGTAGCTTTAAAAACCAAACTAGGGTTAACTTAGGGCTCGGGTTAGCATGTTAGTGGCTTGAATGAAAAATTTCAAAATTGTAAATGAAATATAATATATACATATATATATATATATATATATATATATATATATATATATATAATCCAATCTGCGATTTTAAGTAGTTGATCCGAATAAATATCAGAAAACTGAATTGCATAAAAAATATATGCGTAATTATGTGTAAGTTTAATTACATATCCAACCCTTAATAGAAATTACATTTATCTGGGATTTATTCTGTTTAGCTGCATTAAATCGCAGTTTTTATGTTCTGAATGGCAACGACCAAAATTTCCAGGAGAGTTCAGTTAGTGGAACGTAATCATATTAAGCCACGGGTCTAAATGTGTGTATTTTTTTTTTTTTTCAAGTGTTTATCCTTTTAAAAGAAAGTCGAAAATTTTACGTCAAACGTGGCAAATGAGATGCGTTCGTACTTTAGCTAGTTTTATAAATATTCAGACCGTGGTGCAATAGCTTTTGCACTCTTATGCAAAAATGCATGAATACAAAATCAATACGGAAATAATATAACTCCATCTTAATTATGAAGTAACCAGCATGACAACCTAGAAATACTACCTATCATGGGATATCATTGAATTAATTGCGTAAGATAGAATTTATTAGAATGAAGAAAACTTTTCTTAATATCATTTAAGTTTTGATTCGATTTTCATAAAATTTGAACCTACTCGACAACGTTCTGCAAGCGACAATTCCGCAACAATTATATATATTAAACCATTCGGTAGGGAAGTTTTTGCGCTGATATATGTGGACAGAATGACAGACAGACCAGATGGCGATTATAGGTGCTACGTATCCTATTTATTTAAGTAGAAACGCACCTCAAAATGAATGTTTACTATTTTGCACACAAAAACAAATTCCAGTTATTCAAACAATTATGAAAATCCAGTACGATATCAGATATTTGTAAATACAGATAAAATGCTTAAACAATTAATTGCAAAACTAAATTACACGGATTAAGAACAAAATATGATCAGTTATAAATAAAATTCTAAAATGCAATTATCCGATGTACTTATATTCCAAAATTTTATTACTTAAAAATACTTCATCTTTTATCACACATCTAAGATAAGAAACCCATGGAAAATCATGTACTTATAATACAAAAATATTAAATATATTTTCGAATGTTTTAAGAATAAAATAAAATTTAAGAAGAGAATATGGATATAAAAAAAATTATAACAGAGATAATATAAACATAATAGATAATAAAAAAGATATAATAATATAATAATACAGATTTATAATAGATATATGATAAATATGGATGTACAGTCGTGGAAAAAAAAAGTAAACACCCCCTACTAACTTCTGAACAAATTATCGTAGAAGAAAGTTACTGGTACCAAACGATTGAAAATAAAGTCTACTTTTAAATGATGTGTATAAAATTTGTTTAAGGGGCCATCTACATATTAAAACGAACCACAACTTTATTTTTTTCAATAGCAGTACACAATTCTGACACCATAAATGAACTCTACACCTTTCAATTAGCCTATAAACAAATTTTTATGCAATTCATGCCATAAGTTTCCGAGAAATTAATTATTTTAAAACGAGTGTATTTTAAGGGCTGTATATAAATTGAAGTTCCGAACTCGATTGTTAACCGAGAGAGACGCCTTCTTGATCAAGGCACGTTTAAGCGTCAATGAAAACAGTTTGATTACAGGATAGCAGAATAAATTTCAAAAATTTACTCACTTGTATCATAGACGGCCCCTTAAACCATCATTTTGCCGTTTTTAAGCATAATTTGAAAACTACTTGGAAGAAAAATGGGAAATTTTGGATATCCATAAAGCAGGACATAATAAATCTAAATCCATCAAAAAAAATTGTATGTTGCAATTCATAATTTTTTCGAATATTAATTTCATAATTTATGATTCATATCATAAAATTATGAAAATTTTTAATTCAACGCATTTATGTTTGGGTATATTAGTATTATTGCTACACAAAATATTAGCTCATTAGGAGCATAATTTCAGGAAATATAAATAAAAATATGAAAATGTAATTTAACATTAGAAGTACTAAATTTTGAATGCCTATAATTCAAAAACTTATCATTCGAATGACTTGAAATTTGGTTTCTAGGCATATTTTGAACCGAAGATTTTAAATATCTCGTTAAATTTGGGTACTGCCATTGAAAAAAATGAAGTTTGGATTCGTTTTAAAATGTATATGGCCCCCTAAGCAAATTTTATACACACCATTTAAAAGTAGACTTTATTTCCAATCCTCCGGTACCAGTAACTTTTGTCTACGATAATTTGTTGAGGAGTTAGTAGGGGGTGTTTACTTTTTTTTTTCCACGACTGTACAAAATACGAAAGTGTGATTATCAAAGGCACCTATTCGTATATTTCAAAATTCTACTAATATTATATTATAATTAAATATTAATAATATTATTAATAATATAATAAATATTAATAATTAAATATAATTTATATTATAATATATTTAAAAACACAATATCAGTTATCTAAGATAAGACACTCATGGTAAATCATATGCAATTATATTAAATATATTATCGGATGGTCTAACACCAAAAAACAAAAAAATATTTTAATTAAATAGGTATACATTGTAATTTATTTGTAAATACAAAATGTTATATACTGTATATCGCGGGATATAACTCCGGTTTATAAAGCGCACAGAGAATTTCAGCCTACTTTTTCTTATTTTAATGTATAGTCAACATACTGCGGCCACCCTCATTTTTGCAAATAAATTTTCATGAAATATTTAGAAAACATCGAATAAAGAATATTAAAAACGATAATAAATGTATTTTTTATGTGATCTGATAGTAAACATTATTAAGATCTGGTGTCAAACGTACGCTTTAAACGCCAGCATATAAGATTTTTTTAAAGAAATTATTAAATAACATCTTAAATTATTTACCAACAGCATACCTTTGTACTACTACGAGTAGGGCAATTAAACATTTTAGGGTCTTATATGAGAATACTAAACAACATTATGCGTAAAATATAATTATCTACATTACTATAAATATAATTATAAATTCATTATATGCATTCAAAAATATGAATATAAAATATACTACTATTCATAATTATTTATGAATAGTAGTATTCAAATGATAAAAAATAAGATTTTTATTGCATGGCTTTATAGGAAAAGTAATAAACTAAAAAAGATAAGAAAATATTTCTTCTTTAGACATCTCCTTTCCGTAACACTGGTTCTCAAACACTTATAAGGCAGTTAAGCCGGTAATTCAAGCTGAAGAAGTAATATCTACGTTTTAGAAAACTCTTTCTGGAAGTAATCATCGGCGATTTCCTGAAAGTTTTCCTTTTTTTTTTTTTTTTTTTTTTTTTTTTTTTTTAAGGTTTTTTTATTGGTGATTTGAAGAATTCGGGAAAGGGTAAAAATTATATCAATCGATATGTTGAAGAAAAAAAACAGTGCATTTAATATTTTATAAAGTGATTTTCTTTTCTTTGTAATATTAAAAAATTCAATATCTACGTTTTTTATGAAAAAAAAATATGTATAAGAATAACCATGATTTATATTTAAAAAAAATGATAAAATGTAACAAAATAGTACCTTAGATTTTCAAAAAATATTATTTTTGATATGTATTATTTACTTTTCTGCCGAATTTTTTAAAAACTTTTTTAATCGATCATTACATTTATCGATCATTACATTTTTGCATGTTATTAACGGCTATGTCATATTTCTCTCACTTCATATTAATTTGTCGTCTCCATAAATTTATAGTTTACTTTTGGATGGCTGCCAAACATGGTTGCTATTTTTAGCAATATATAACGATGATGGCAATGACCGACACTTTTGCTTTTGCGTTTCAAGCTCCTACGACTTCTAAGTACCGCATATTTAAATATTTCATATCATCAAATACAGCAAAAAATGCTCTTACGAAAGGAAATTTACTTGAAAACTGTAGACCAGTGATAAACATACATAAGATACAAATAAATGTAAATATATTGCTTAAAGGTACGTCAAATTTGATAAAATCCTTTAAAACATATCAATGTCATTTTAAAAAACAAAACGTTTTCAACCGACACTTACTCGGTCTTTATCAGTGAAAAACTATTTGCTGTTGTCTCTCTGCTTATTTTGAGTTGCCCGGAACAGACCATTTTACTTCAAGGGTGGTATGGAATATAAGGTGGAACGGAAATGTTATTCAATTTTTTTCCTCTCCCAAAAAGTTCAGGTTTATCAATCATATATTAATTCTTTCCAGACTGCGTGGTTATCATATGATAATATATCGTTACAGACCATTTCTTTATTAGATATTATTTCCAGAGATTCTCTTATGATAGCTTCTTGGTGATTACTTGTACGGAAGATAATTTTGGCTCTATTGAAATCTACTTTTATAGGCTGAGTTTGTGCTAATCTTGCTAATGCAGTGCAAGTAAAATCTTTATTTTCTTTCTTGAAGGGTATAATATATACCCCTGATCTATTGATCGCTTGGATAGTGTCATTTTTTGCATTTAACAAATCTTTTAACTTTGGGGGAGGAACTGCGATTAATGTAATACCAAACTTGAAGAGGGAATACCTCATACTCTCAAAAAGTCTTGGGATGTAGTTAACTGTACAAAATTTCAAACTTTTAATTGGAGCTGTACTTCGTTTTCTTCATTTTTCACTTTAAATCTGTTTATGATTTTTTCAATGAAATGGGATGGAACTGAATTCTTGGCTGCTATTTTTCTAATTACATCTATTTCTTCATTAAGGAAATGGCTTGAACAAACTTCAAATGCTCTTTTTATATAAAAATTGAAAGGTGCTAACAATAATTTATGGGTGAACTGCAATTAAACGGGATAGTGGAATTAGAAATGTTAAATTTCCTAAAAACTGTGCGATCGAGACTTTGTTTAGCCATATCTCTGATTAGTTGGACATAAGAAAAAAAAAAAAAAAAACAGCTTTTTATCGTGTTCTACTTCTAGTGTGAATTTTATTTTGTTGTCTAAGATATTGATTTTATCTAGAAATGAGTATAGATAATCTTTTCCGTGATTCCATATTATGTAAATATCATCCATGTATCTGAACCAGCAATCTGGTCCCGTTCTTATGTTTTCCATAATTATATTTTCAAGAGGACGTAGATTAAATTCTGAGAGTAAACCCGAAATGGTGGAACACATTGGGGCCCCATTGACTTGTTTGTAAACTTGATTGTTGAAAACGAAAACGTTGTTGTTGATGATTAAATTCAAACCCAATTTAACTGTATTTTTAATATTTTCTGTAAAGGATTTAATCATCAACAACAATGTTTTCGTTTTCAACAATCAAGTTTTCAAACAAGTCAATTGGGCCCCAATGGGTTCCCCCATTTCAGGTTTACTTGCAGAATTTAAACTACGTCTTCTTGAAAATATAATTGTGGAAACCATAAGACCGGTTCCAGATTGCTGGTTCAGATACGTGGATGATATTTACATAATATGGAATCACGGAGAAGATGATTTATACTCATTTCTAGGTAAAATCAATAGCTTAGACAACAAAATAAAATTCAGACTAGAAGTAGAACAAGATCAAAAGCTGGCTTTTTTGGATGTCGAACTAATCAGAAATATGGCTAAACAGAGTCTCGATCGCACAGTTTTTAGGAAAATTAGCAGGTCTAATTCCACTATCCCGTTTAAATGCAGTTAACCTATAAATTACAAGTTAGAACCTTTCAATTTTTATATAAAAAGAGCATTTGAAGTTTGTTCAAGCCATTTCCTTAATGAAGAAATAGATGTAATTAGAAAAATAGCAGCCGAGATTTCAGTTCCATCCCATTTCATTGAAAAAATCATAAACAGATTTAAAGTGAAAAATGAAGAAAAACGAAGTACAGCTACAATTAAAAGTTTGAAATTTTGTAAAGTTAACTACATCACAAGACTTTATGAGAGTATGAGGCATTCCCTCTTCAAGTTTGGTGTTACATTAATCGCAGTTCCTCCCCCAAAGTTAAAGGATTTGTTAAATGCAAAAATTGACCCTATCCAAGCCATCAATAGATCAGGGGTATATATTATACCCTTCAAGAAAGAAAATAAAGATTTTATGTACATAAGTATGAAACTGCAAAAATTTCGAGACAGAATAAAAGAACATGAAGCAGATCTGAGATTAAATAGACCCCACACTGCATTAGCCAGATTAGCACAAACTCAGCCTATAAAAGTAGATTTCAATAGAGCCAAAATTATCTTCTGTACAAGTGATCACCAAGGAGCAAGGGATCACCAAGGATAAGAGAATCTCTGGAAATAATATCTAATAAAGAAATGGTCTGTAACGATAATTATCATATGATATCCACGCAGTCTGGAAAGAATTAATATATGATTGATAAACCTGTACTTTTTGGGAGAGATAAAGAAAAAAGAATAACATTTCCGTCCCACCTTATATTCCATACCACCCGTGAAGTAAAATAGTCTGTTCCGAGCAAGGCAAAATACGCAGAGAGACAACAGCTAATAGTTTTTCACTGATGAAGGCCGAGTAAGTATCGGTTGAAAACGTTTTGTTTTTAAAATGACTTTGATGTGTTTTTAAAGGATTTTATTAAATTTGACGCACTTTTAAGCAATATATTTTTATTTATTTGTATCTTATGTATGTTTATTATTAATCAAGGTAAATTTTGCACTGAAATTTTAACATTTTTATTGTAGACTAGTGTAGTGACTCTTAGTGAATTTTTAAAACTTTTTTTTTCAATCTAAATCAACAGTGAACATTTATGGCAAACTTACCACATTAAGCAATTGATTGCCCGCCCTAAAGGAAATAAAAAAAGTAAAAAAATGCTGTTTAATCATAAGAATATATTAAACACCACATTTTGACGCTAAACTAATATTTGTCAACGAAAAGGCTTACACCAGAAAATTATTGTGAAATTAAGGAAAATTAATTAAAAGCTACGTTGAATCTGAATTTGCTCGGAATTGTATTTCATTTTTTTTATTATAACCACTTATTCTCTAAAGGAATGTTCGATAATTGGGGGCCTGCGTAAAGTCTGACAGGAAGGCAGATCAAAGTCTGATTCTAGAAAACTCTTTGAGGGAGTAATAGTCTGCCAGTGATATTCTTACTTTTTTTTTTTTTTTTACAACTTACCTTTAATAGCGATTTAAAGTATTCGAGAAAGAGTAAGAAATAGGCCGTTACGTTGGTGGAAGTGCCTTTAATCTTTTACAAAGTGGATATATATATATATATATATATATATTTATATATATTCAACAATTCAAAAATTTAATAAAATACATTAGAAAAAAATAGAAAATTATAATGGAGGTATATTTTTTTTTTCAAAATATTGGAAACATAATTTTTTTTCAGCAAAAACTAAGAATATTTTTATAAGAAAATAGTATTTATTTAGTTCAGACGTCTATTAATTATTTCCTACATAATTTGGAAAATACATTTTTTTAGCTCTTAAGCTTTTTTCTTTAATCTAATACTGAAAAAAAAAAGTTTTTGTTAAAAATATCATTACTAGAGCAAAAGAAGGAATCAAAAATATCTTACTCAATGAAATTTTGAAAATATATGAAAATATGGAAAGTGTAAAACATCTTGATATTTTGAAAATAGATATAGGATATATATATATCATGTCATATATCAAGATAGATATCATTGATAACAGTATAGCACCGAACCCTCTGATTAAATGAGAAAAAAATAATCAGGATTTCGCACTGCTTTTATTCATAGGAATGTGTTCGTTAATCCTTTTCCACCCCGGTTAAACATTTGAATGTTATTTTGTATTTGCAATCTATTTGTAGTAAAAGTGATTTTATTTTTAACTTTTACTAGGTTTATATTTTTATTAAACATAAGCATTTTTTAAAAAGTTTACATTAATTTGTTGAAAAACCATAGGCATTTTTATAAGTGCTCCAATTATACCGATTTTTGAATATCCGGATATCGAATATAATACACTATTTATTTTTAACACATTCAACTGATTGGTAAATTATTCATACAGCTAGTAATTATTGGATCTCAGCGAAAATATGCCCAGGCTGGGACTCGAACAGAGAACCGTTGACTTCAACTGCTAATTCTCTTCCATTTGAACTATCTGAAAGACATCCCAGACAACGCAATACACATTAGTTTGTATAATACGAATTTTACAAAACGAAAAATTATGAATCTCAGAAGAAATAATACTTTAACAAAACTCACCTAAAACAATGTTATTATTAGCAGATACGACCATTTCTCTGGAGTC
Source organism: Maratus speciosus (assembly GCA_963932465.1). Classification (NCBI taxonomy): domain Eukaryota; kingdom Metazoa; phylum Arthropoda; class Arachnida; order Araneae; family Salticidae; genus Maratus; species Maratus speciosus. The sequence continues at coordinate 195,283,190 of OZ010793.1, read as the reverse complement.
AACGTGTCGAAGAATATCATTTGCTTTACTCCTCACCGAGAAATCTCTTCCTAAAGCTTGAAATGCGGCCCCACCTGAAGTAAAATAGTTTAACATTTACAGATTGTAAAATTTTCAAAGTATAAGATCAGAATTTGAAAAATCAGATAAAGTTTTTTTGCACATTTCTCAGAAAATCGTATCGAGCCTAGTTATCATATTTTTTAAAATATTAAATTATCACATTTTCTGTTGCTTTTGGATAATCCAGTTTATATGTGTGTATATTTATTTTATATTGCACTAACCTTTGATTCAAAATTGATGAAAATTTGAATTTTGACACTGTCTATTTTTAATGAAAATTATTGTGACTTTTGAGTAGTCATTAGAAATGTCAGTGCACTTGAAATTGTAAATGTAAAAAGAAGTGTGTTATGCTGATATGTTTACGATAGTTATAGTGATTCGCCCTCCTACTTTCGCTTTTTATCGCTAATGTATTCTCTTCTAATTGGCCAAATTGATTCAATTTTAAAGCATAGTAAAAAAAAAAGTACTTTTGAATTAAATTTATTTGAAAACTGTCGTCCAATTTATTGTTTATGTGACATTTAAAATCATTTTTAAACATGAGTTTATGAAAATCTATCTCAAAAATTTCATTTCATTTATACTTTTAATCGGTTGACCTTCTGAAATTGTATCCATGTTCATGAGTTGTCAGCATGGCTACAATGTTTTTTAAAGTGAATGTGGCAGCCATTACTTAAAAAAAAATAAATAAAACATACTCTTCGAAAAGTCACAGTTCCTGAAATAAGCCATTTGTCTATGACTTATCTATGGGATTACCAGCGATTAACGAAGAAATCCGAGTCATCCTAAAATAACACATTTTAGCGCAGAACTGAAATATAGGGTAGAAAAGACAGATATTCATTTTACATAACACAAAATGTGTCATTTTCCGCTGTTAAACATTGCTAATAGTCCAGGCAATAGAGACCGTATAGGGACTCTACCTAGCAAAATTAATTTAGTACTGGAAATCAGCTTTCTAGATGTTTTTTGGGCCGCTGAATCCGAATTTGTAACTTTCCACCAAAATTTCCCCCGGCAACCCCCCAAATTTTGGTAAAAAGCCCCCCCCAAAAAGGTTTTTATTAAAAAATTCCATATTTTTATTGTTTTAGGGGAAAAGTAGCTAGAAATTCAGAAAGCAGACAAAATTTGCAACAAATTAGATATATGACAATATGACTTAAGATGAAGGGGAAGGGGGGATCTGCTTCGGAAAATGCGCCGCAGTGCTGCGTGGACTAAGTTGCGCAATTCCACTTAACCACTCACAAGTTTACATTAGCCCTCCCATCTTCCCTCCGAACTTTCTCTATAAGGTTTAATTTAAGTTTTTTGAGTCGCTGAATCCGAATTTTTAACGTACCCCCAAAATTCCCCCCCCTAAATAGTTGTTTTTAACTTAAATTTCTTATTGTTTTAGGGGAAAAGCATTACGAAATTCAGAAACTAGACAAAATTTGCAACAAATAGGATATATGACATTATGATGTAGGATAAACGGCGAGAGAGGGGGCTGCCTCGGAACATTCCCCGCGCGCTTTTCTCAAAAACCAATTTTTTGAGGGGTTGCCGAGTGAAATTTTGGTGGGAAGTTACAAATCCGGATTCAGCGACCCAAAAAACATAAAGTGAGTCGAAATCCAGAACTAGTATTAATTTTGCCAGATAAAATCCCCTATTGCCTGGACTTCATAATTTAGTGCATGTTCAGAGGCAGCCCTCACTTTCCCCGTTCATCCTACGTCATGATGTCATGTATCCTATTTGTTGCAAATTTTGTCTAGTTTCTGAATTTCGTAATGCTTTTCCCCTAAAGTAATAAGAAATTTAAGTTAAAATCAACTATTTGGGGGATTTCGGGGGGGGGCAGTTTTGGGGGAAAGTTAAAAATTCGGATTCAGCGACCAAAAAATCTTAAAGTAAACCATATAGAGGAAGTTCGGAGGGGAGATTGGAGGGCGAATGTAAACGTGTGAGTGGTTAAGTGGAATTGCGCAACTTAGTTTACGCAGCACCGCGCGCATGTTCCGAGGCAGTCCCCCCCCCCCCCCTTCATCCCACGTCATAATGTCATATATCTAATTTGTTGAAAATTTTGTCTACTTTCTGAATTTCTAGATACTTTTTCTCTAAAACATTAAAAAAATTGATTTTTTTAATAAAAACCTTTTTTTTTGGGGGGGGGGGGGCTTTTTACCAAAATTTGGGGCGGTTGCTGGGAGAAATTTTGGTGGGAAGTTACAAATTCGGATTCAGCGACCCAAAAAACATCTAGAAAGCCGATTTCTAGTATAACGACTATCTCGTTATATATGTTTGCATTTTATCCCCCCCCCCCAGACAGTTTCAATTAAAATTCTGTTTAATAACTTATTTATTTTGTGCACTATAGTCAAACAGTGCAGTCCCTAAATTAAATTCAACATTTAAAAACTAAATCGATTGTATTATCAGCCCTTCACATTTAAATTAAATTATTCTAAGTACTCATCTCTTTAATAAAATAAAATCAGTGAATCACTCTCCATTTCCACTTTCTGATTCTTTCACACATACGCTTTAACCTTGTACAAAATTCGTTACGGCTGACTGTTAGTTTCAAAAGCATTTTAACTTCGGTCATTTCCTTATTTTGGCATGAATATAACTCATCATTTAAAACCACTTTACATGCAATCTACTTATTAGAATTATCTTCGCTTCACACCCTTTTGTTCAGATGTATGGCAATTCTGCATTTTTGTGATAAAGCGGTGCATCTTTGATCTAAAATCTGGTCTAGAAAAATACAGTCTCATGCTTTTTAGCCTAACGAATTCGGTCTGTTGCTATTCCCTTTCCAGATAACACTTTTTATTTTTTACATTTAACCGCAGCTGTATCAATGTACAGATGAGTCTCCATCTATCATGACTCAGGAATGTATGCAGCCCACAATCTGCCCCCCCCCTACACAATTAATATGGTAGAAGCCTACCGTACATTTTTGGCGAACATACCAGCCAATGTTTCGCTTAGCCCCTGTGCATGGCGCAAAAATACTTTTAGATTGGCGATATTGTAGTCCGCCAAGCAAGAAAGTTGTAACTGTATATTCTTCTCATTCCTGCTTTCTCGCTAGCCTCGTGATGACGTCTTAAAAGAGGCTCCTTATGGCTTTTTTTCCTGTACCTCTCCCTTCGACTTTCATCATGGAAATAAACTAACTCTTCGTTTACTCGAATTGGAGTTTTTTTTTTATAGGACCTGGTGTTTTTAATTCTCGCAATCTTATAAACGCAAACGGCCATCTCTTCTAGCAAAAAAGTTTCATATAAATTGGTCTCCGTGACCAGCTTTTTTTCTCCATTAACAAAAAAAAATGTAAGGGAGAGGTACTTGCTTCTAATCCTTTTTCTGCATGGACTTCTGGCAGCGATGGATTCCTCCCGGCTGTCGCACCGTGCCCGCTACGTGGATTTCATCATGGAGTGAACCTTTCGCCCCGGACCACTGCTCTTCGCCGTAAAGTATCTGTGCCTGCCTGCTCGTCTGCTTTTCCCCTTTGCCAACCCCCGGAGTTGTGGAATCAGCTGCACGCTTCCCGTCGCCTAAGAAATCTGCCTGCCTTACATCCTCCCGTGCCGAAGAATTCTGCCCGCGTGCAAACTTATCTCTCGGACCATTCCCCCGGCCCATCATCGCATCATTTTTGTGAAAGAGTCTACTAAAATTACAAATCAACGGCAAATGTTTCCGTATAATAGCAATATTAGTTATGTCACAACTTCAACAAGTTCCGCGTTGAGAAACCTTTCGAATCTGTGTGAAAAATGCTAGAAATTTCGTGCCAATTCATCAGTTAAGTGCAGTGAAACACTGATTTCAAAGCAAAACACAAAAAAACCCCTGAAAATACATGTGTTCGTTGAAAAGAACGTCCGAGCGAGTCGGTGATTGAAGCACGACTCTTGCTCTCATTTCTATTTATTCAGCCAGCCTCCTCAAAAGTGTGTTGATTTTTCTTTCCTCCATACTACAACCAGTTTGTGAAATTGCTGAATTTTGTGAAGTGCTCAATAATATACTAACGTTCAGTTGTGAGGTTTTATAAGTTGTTCATCTTTATTCAAGAGGCAGTTGGTGATAAAAAAAAAAAATCTCTCCAAAAAAGTCATTTGCTGCCAAAGAATCGTTTTAGTGATTCACTCTCACGCATACATAAATTTCTAGCAAATGTTTATGATATTGACAAAGAGGTCATGAAGGTGCAAAAAAAAGTGAAAATAAATACTGCACCAGTCCCTTAAAATAGCACATTTTTAGAGTACGAAAGCATATTTTCATTCCTCCCATTTATTTGCTTTCCTTTCGACCAATTTTCTTTTCAGTTAATTCTGGAAATGATGTTTTAAAATTTTCAAAGTTGTTTCGTTCCATTTTTATGCTTTCTTACTCCATAAGTACTCACAAGTACTTCATAATTGATTTTATTAATATTATTGTGTTTTTGTACAGGATACGAAAACACAGTGATATTGCTATTTTTGATATTTTGTGTTGTCTATTTTAATATTTATAAATATAATATAAGTAGTTTTTTTTTTCCCATTGCATTGAATGTTCCAATATCTTTAGTTATTAAGATACACATTCACCTTTGCTTAACTTTTAATGCATATTAAAATATATTAAATTTTTTTCTCTCAAAAAGAGTTAACGAAGATTATATTTTGTCCCATATATTTTTTTTCTAGTTCGCCTTCGGCTTGAAAATATTTTAATTTGAGAATTTTTTTTAAATTTCTGTCCTCTTAGAGAAATAAGGACAGATAGCAAGTTTTTTTTTTCTCTGTTAAAAAGGATAAAATAAGTTTTTATTTCAGTTGCTTGCTCCTACCAGTTTTATTTTGAAAGACTTACATGTTTCATTCATTTAAAAAAAAAAAAAAAAAAAAAAAATAGGAGCTATTGCGAAATATTTTTCTGTTTCTCTTTTGCTTAAAATAAGCAACGGTATTTTTTACTTTGAGAAACACAATTTTTGTCCCTGGATAAATTTTTTTCTCTATTTTTTTTATATAAGGTTTAAAAAAAAATAAGACCTTGTGTTTATTTTTAAGTTGTGTATTAGTTTTTTTTAATGTGATTATTTATGTGATTATTTTATTTCATTATTTTAATTGCTTTGCATTTTTTATCTGTTTATGTGTGTTATATTTAGATATGTATGCAGAATTTCAGTAACAATTTTTGATTAGAGAATTTGTGTTAGATAAACCGTTGACCATGTCCGCTAAACAAGTTCAAATCAACATTAACCAATTTGACGGAGATCCGGATTTGCTTAAATTCTTTTTTAACCAAATTAGGTCTGTCGCTGAAATTAACAAATACAGCCCTCAGACTACCATTGCTGTACTTGTAGGCAAGTTAATTGGTCCCGCTCAAAAATTTTATGCTCAGAATCCGGAAATTCAAAAAATTAATGATCTAGATACGCTTGAAAAAGAATTTGCCGCATTTTTCTCACCCCCGAGCAAGTGCGTGGCTGGCGTTGAACTTTCGAGCTTATCTCTTCTGCCAGCGGAGTCAATTAAAATTTAGCTCACCGGTTAAACGTGTTAGCCGCAACAGTCTATTCAGATATTAAAGACGAAAACGCCCGTAACACCATTAAACTTATGACATTTATGGAAGCTGTGCCAGCTAACATACGAATAAAGTTACAAGAAGAAGGCGTCAATGAATATCGTGCTGCTGTTGAAAGAGCACAGACATTTCACGAAATTCTGCATAACGAAAAGATTCTACATTCCTTACCCTCTGTCAGTAACTCTCAAAATAACATTGAAGAGCAATTGAAGGAACTCTCGGAAAAAATAAATGCATTAACACTCGCACCGCCTGGACCCAAAACTGAAACTAAAAAAAATGACATGCAAGGTAGCCCAAAGTATAACGCAAATGCGATGCGCTATAGGAAAAATTTCAAAACGCGAAATTTCCCAAAACGTTTTTCCCCTCACAAATTTACACAAAGAAAAGTTGTGACTTGTCAACTCTGTTTCCGCAATGGCCACCAGGCACATCAGTGTTTTAAATGGAAAAGAGTTAATACACAGAGAAGGGAAAATTTTAACAGACGCAACAATTACCAGGCTCAGGAAAACTAGAACAGAGACACAATTTTTATGCTAATGATTTTGTGTCTCAACCATGTGACTTAACATCAGCAAAATTTCCTATTGACCCTACATTACCAAAGATCTCTAAAGAAAGGTTAGTCAATTCAACCGGGTCACTAACTCCACATCACATTAAAATCGCAAGAAATATCACAACTCAAACAGAAAATGAAGGCGATAAAATTGTTCACATCATTTGTAGTGTTAATACGCATTCTCCATCACTCCCGCTTGTAAAGGCCACTATTGCAAACCATAAAATCACCCTATTGGCTGACTCTGGAAGTAGCATTTCGTTACTTTCACAAAATTTATTTAATGAACTTAAACCTGTATTAAAATACAAGAGACTATCAACAGCCATAAATATTAAAACTGTCAATTCGGATGTTTCTTTTTCTTCATGTATAAGAGCATCCATTAAGTTAGAAAAAATATCCTTCTCGCACCACTTTTATATAGTTGATATTCCTGAATCCTCCAGTTTTGAAGGCATTCTTGGTTTTGATTTCATTAGTAAATTTAACATTATCATCGATACTTTCAATAAATGCATTCACATTAACAACAACTTGACCATTCCACTAGAAACATCACACACTAAGTCAAAAGTCAGTGAAAGTAATCAATGTAACACCTTATGTGATGTAGTGACAAATCAAAAAGTTTTCTTAACCCGTAAAATAATTCTAGAACACCAAGAGCAAACATGGTGCTCAGTTTACACAAACAATAATATCAAACATGACATAAATTATCTATTTCAATATGTGGCAGATAAAAAAGAAGTAATAAGTCATGATGCCATTATTCAAATGGATAAGAAAACTAAACGCAAAAAGAAGCCTGTACAATTAAATCATTTCTTTTCTATTTCACTTAAAAATAATTCTGACACTACCATTCATCTCCCTAAACACACAAAAATTGGACATTTATCTGAAGTTGAGGAAATTCTTGACTACCCCTCTGATAATTTGGACAAGCATCATAACTCAGAACAACACTTCCTAAATTTTATCCAGGCAGCCAATGAAACATTAAAAAAGAGGAAAGAGGATTTGTCAGCTACCGATTTCGATCTTACACATTTAAGTTCTAATGAAGCAAATACAATGACTAAATTATTACTTAATTATTACCCTGCCTTTTCAAAATCATTAAATACACTTGGACATACTGATAAGATTGTACATGAGTTGAAATTTATTAATGATTACCCTATAAAAACTCTTCCATTTCCCCTTCCTCAATCTTTGCAAATAGGTACTTTAGAACAAATTAAAGATCTGCTTGATGCCAAAATTATTGAACGCCACTGTTCAGAATGGGCTTGCCCCATGCTTTTAGTCAAAAAGAAACCAGACGGAACTGGTAAACAAAAATTTCGTCTCGCCTTAGATCTTCGAATGGTAAATACTGTAATTCAAGGATCATCTTACCCTCTACCTAAAATTCAAACTATCATTTCAAATCTTTCTCAGTATCGATATTTTTCTTCTCTTGACTTTCATCAGGCATATCATCAAATTGATTTGCCAGAAAAATTCCAAAATCAGTTGACATTTACTACTATGTTTGGTTCTTTTAGATACAAGAGATTAGTGTTCGGATTAAAAAACAGTGCTTCTATTTTCCAAGCTTTAATGGACTCTTTACTTGATGAATTACAATTAGATGGTGTATATACATATCAGGATGATTTCATTGTAGGTGCAAACTCTTTTGATGAAATGTGTAATAAATTAAAAAAAATTCTCTCTATCTTAACCAAATATAACTTGACCCTGTCTTCTAGCAAGTGTACTTTTCATAAATCTAGTATTGACTATTTGGGATTTCATGTAGAAAATCAGTCCGTTTCCCCGATTCAGTCAAATATTATAAAAATAACATCTTTTCCCACACCTACAACTAAACGTCAACTAAAAAGACTCATTGGTGTCATTACATTTTATAAGAGTCTAATTCCATCCTTTTCTGAGTTAGTACAACCACTGATAAACCTAACTACTCCAAAAGTTAAATTTAAATGGACAGTTAAACATCAAGAAATCATGGACACAATACAGAAAATTTTCTTTAATTCTCCCATGGTTAGATTACCTGATTGGAATAAGACATTTTATTTAAATACAGATGCGTCAAATGTTGCTATTTCTGGTGTTTTATTACAAGAACATGATCAACAACTTTTACCAGTTGCATATTTTTCTAAATCTCTTAAGCCATCAGAAAAAAAATACCCTGCACTTAAATTAGAACTCATGGCAATTTATAAATCTGTAACCGCTTTCAAATATTATTTATATAACAGACAATTTGTAATTCTTTCTGACAGTAAACCCTTAGAAAAATATAACAAGACTACTAATCCAGCTGATATTATCTCTCGTTGGCTCATGGAGCTTTCAGAATAATACACTTTTAAACATATCCCTGGTAAGAAAAATGTTCTTGCTGACTTTTTATCTCGCTGTACTTTTGAAAACAATCAACAAACTCTGGATACTAACCCTGAACTTATCCATGACCCTCAACCATTACCTATTGTTGACTATGATACACCAGACGGTAATAATTCATGTTCAAGCGCCACTAAGAAATATGTAAACTATCTTGTATCTGGTAAACAAACAAATCCAGATCCTTTATTGGAAATTTCAAATGAAACTTTCTGCACTGAACAAAAAAATGACACCACCTTGTCCACTGTTTACAAAGATATTCTAAAGAAAGGACCTTCTCAAAAATATCCTAATTACTTCATACATCCTGATTCGAAAGTTTTAATGTTAAAAAAAGAAAATAATCTTAACGACACTTTTTCATATCACATTGTTGTTCCTAACTCTCCTAAAAGCAAAGTTTTAATAATCTCTCATTTATCTCACTTTGGTTTTAATAAAACTTATGAGTTCCTATCATCAAGATATTTTTGGAAAGGCATGTATGTTGACACCTTAAACTTTGTAGCTTCATGTGTCAAATGTCTTCAATGTAAACATCATCAAACCCCTCCTGCACCCTTACAACCCACCTACACGCCCAGATATCCTGGCCATACTATTAGTACAGATCTCGTTGGACCTTTTTCTAATGGTAAACATATTTTAACTATTACAGATCACTTTTCAAGACATGTTGAACTTTTTCCACTTAATGATACATCTGCAGCTAAAGTCGTTAAATGTTTATTCTCTTATATAACCACCTTTGGGAGACCTTCTGTTGTCTTATCAGACTTAGGACCCCAATATACATCTCAAATATACAACATTTTTAATGATACTCTAGGTATTAAGGTACTTCACAGCTCTGTTTCGAGGCCACAAAGCAATGCTCTTTCGGAGAGAATAAATAAATCTATCAAATACTCTGTTAATATACTTTTACAAGAAGGTCACTCATTTGAAAATGCAATATTTATACACAAGTCGCTCTATAATGGTTCAAAACATTCAACTACATTATTCACTCCTAATCTTCTCCACTTTGGACGTGAACTTTCATTAATTTTTGACACTTTTGATCAGAATAGCAATCAACCTTTTCTAGATAAACATACTGAAAAACATAAACTACTTGAAGATTTACACAAAATATATGACAAGGCTTACAATAACATTAAAACAGCACAGGATAAAAGATATAAACATTACGGTCAGAAAGCTAAATTAAGAACCATTTGTCTCAAAGATATTGTGTACTTAAAATCTGTTGATAAATTCAAACCTAAATACACTGGACCATATATTGAAACTTCCAAACATTCACTTGTGTCATTCTCGATCAAGAGATAATCCAGCTCCAAGACCAGATCCAAGATCTGATAATACAGCATTTCGTGTGCACATTGATAGGTTACTTCTTGCACCACCTCGATATGGACATTTATTCGATGCTACAAGTCACTTAAACAATCACAACTTCCCTAATGTTTATCAACCACATACATATAATTTAAGAAACAGAAAATAATATACTTCTGTTTTCATTTTTTTACTTATGACATGTACTGTGAAGCTAAGTGTACAACCAGAGGCCTAGGTTGTATGTATGTTGTTTACAACAGAACTTTGACAATATTATGGCTGGCCCATGACTGTTTTCTTCGAAGATTTCTTGTGAACAATATTTTGAATCACTTTACACTCTTTTCTTTTTACTGTACACTTTTAGGTTATTTACATACACTTAACTATTATTTACAGTTTAACACTTATTTTACATTTCATTCTTTTACGATTACATTTCAGTTAAAAGTGATAACTAACACATTTAATAATTGCAGTTATTTAAAAAAAAAAAATTCACATGTAATTTGATAACATTTTCTTGGCAACCAGTTAGTTACCTTCTAAATATATGACTTGTGCATTATTTAACCTGATTATGACTTTTTCATTTTTTTTATGTCTCTCTTCACTCTAGGATTTTCTACCCCTTTTTGATTTGATATATATGTGACATATATCTATTTTTTTTATTTTTAATTCTCCCTTTCGAATGTTTTGTTCCCGTTCAAAATTATTGCCCTTAGGGTCCAAAACTTCATTGTGTTGAGAGACAACCCCTTGGAATTGGTGTTCCAATTCACAAAAAATCAATTTTTGCTTTTAAACCGACGTGTGCTCCTTTAGAGGACCGCTAGTGTCTTCGGAGGAGCAGGGACTCATATAAGTGGGCGCTGTATGAGTCTCAAAACTCCCTCCTCACATAAGGCTGAAGCCCTAAGCTGACGCCATAATACTTGTGGTCTACACAAGATTCAGGGTGACACCTTTTTCATGGGCGTGCTTCAGGCACCTCTTTTTTTGTCATCCTATGCTGCATGCATGAACATTACTTTTTTTTAAATCATGTCCAATTTCTTTTAAATCATATTACAATTGATTATTAGTTTACAATTACACATTTCACTTATTATTATTTACTCTTTACTTCTAGTGTTGCATTTGTGTTTATATATTATATTTTTATTGTTACTACTTGTGTTTTTTTTTTCATAAAAATGATCCGAATCAGGATCAATATTTTGATGATGTGCAGCCAAGGGTCTAGTTACATGCTGCTTAAATATTTGCTGTCAGAGTCGACTCAGTCAAAAAAAAATATACCATGGTATGCAATTTTGAAGAAATTTTACTGAAGGTGGAGATCCATAAACTTAATTTAGAAAATATTAATTCATAAAATCTCTTAGGACTGTTGAACTATTGATGAAAGAGATTTTTTTTGTTTTCATGACAGCAACTTGTTTAAAAAAAAAAAAAAAACTTTTATGTTTTGAAGATATATTTATATGTGTAACTATTTTTCTTGCTGTTTTGCCCATGCACACGGGTCAACAAAAGTTTTTTTTGCGGTGTCCCAGGTGATATATATATAACGACTATCTCGTTATATATGTTTGCATTTTATCCCCCCCCCCCCCAGACAGTTTCAATTAAAATTCTGTTTAATAACTTATTTATTTTGTGCACTATAGTCAAACAGTGCAGTCCCTAAATTAAATTCAACATTTAAAAACTAAATCGATTGTATTATCAGCCCTTCACATTTAAATTAAATTATTCTAAGTACTCATCTCTTTAATAAAATAAAATCAGTGAATCACTCTCCATTTCCACTTTCTGATTCTTTCACACATACGCTTTAACCTTGTACAAAATTCGTTACGGCTGACTGTTAGTTTCAAAAGCATTTTAACTTCGGTCATTTCCTTATTTGGGCATGAATATAACTCATCATTTAAAATCACTTTACATGCAATCTACTTATTAGAATTATCTTCGCTTCACACCCTTTTGTTCAGATGTATGGCAATTCTGCATTTTTGTGATAAAGCGGTGCATCTTTGATCTAACATCTGGTCTAGAAAAATACAGTCTCATGCTTTTTAGCCTAACGAATTCGGTCTGTTGCTATGCCCTTTCCAGATAACACTTTTTATTTTTACATTTAACCGCAGCTGTATCAATGTACAAATGAGTCTCCATCTATCATGACTCAGGAATGTATGCAGCCCACAATCTGCCCCCCCCCTACACAATTAATATGGTAGAAGCCTACCGTACATTTTTGGCGAACATACCAGCCAATGTTTCGCTTAGCCCCTGTGCATGGCGCAAAAATACTTTTAGATTGGCGATATTGTAGTCCGCCAAGCAAGAAAGTTGTAACTGTATATTCTTCTCATTCCTGCTTTCTCGCTAGCCTCGTGATGACGTCTTAAAAGAGGCTCCTTATGGCTTTTTTCCCTGTACCTCTCCCTTCGACTTTCATCATGGAAATAAACTAACTCTTCGTTTACTCGAATTGGAGTTTTTTTTAATAGGACCTGGTGTTTTTAATTCTCGCAATCTTATAAACGCAAACGGCCATCTCTTCTAGCAAAAAAGTTTTCATATCTAGTACTACCATTAATTTTGCTAGGTAAAATTCCCTATTGCCTTGACAATAATTGAATCGTTCCAAGCTACATATGAAAAGTAACTAGGAGATCTTGATTTATCGCCAATTTGCTGGATACTCGTTATCATACTAGGACGATACGAAGAGGTTTGAGCCGAGGAGCCCGGGACCTATGTCCCATATCCCCGGAAGCAGAACAGCTTTTTAGTTGACAAGGTAGGATTCCGTAACAGCAGTGTAAAAATGAAACATAAGTTGGGGGGCTGACCTTAAGCTCTTGAGTTCAGCACAGAAAAATAAAAAGTAAAAAAAAAAGAATTTAAACTGGCAGAATAAAAAAATTAAGTAGTTAAAATTACTAAAAGGACTCAGTGAACAGCAGCTCCCGCGCCTGACTCACGCTTCACTGCGGGTTCAGTCTACCACGGCTTCACAGACATTTGCGGTTATATGGTCTTGAAAGAGACTCCTTGGCCTTTAAAATAAAAGTTGTTATCTAAATAATGTTTTAGAGTATTTTTTCCGGTGACACAGTTTCTTATTTTCTTTTTATTATTATTATTATTATTTTTCTTACAATCTGAAATTAAATATGTTATAATTCTACATTTAAATGATTAGTACACTTTTAACTTACAGATGACAAAATTTTCTATTTCTATTTATAAAGACCATTTTACGAATAAAGGAGAATTTTTCATTTGTTTCACCACTAATTAAAACAAAAATAATAGCCCACATTCGATTAGTCTCTTTCTCAAAGCATTGTACATTTATTTAAAAAAGTGGGAATATTAATGCATTTATTGTTATTAATCGAAAACAATTGGCAAAAAACTGTAAAACTTAAACAACAACAAAATAGGTATCTAATTAGATATATCAAGTATCCTTACTCATGGTTATGAAAAAAATTAAAATGTAGGGTTATCGATCAATTGGCTTGAGCACATCCGATATTATTTATATTTACTCGCAATAAAATTTATAAACTGAAATGACTAAAAAGGAAACATCATCCTCATTCTGGATTTCCGATTTCAAACACGTTTTTCTGCATGTATAATTCAAAATTAAAGTTTTAATTAAGGGTGTAGAGCTGAAAGTTTTCATGGGCTTCCTAGTTGCGAAACAACTCCACGCCCTGCATCTGAGGAATAATGGTACAGCACATCCTTAATAAGAAAAGATAAAAGTCTGAAGGTAGGGCAATATATTCATGAATATATGAAGAATGTGTATGAAGAATGTGTGGAATAGGAAGCTGGTAGAATAACAAAATCATAAAGTAGAAAAATTTCGATAATACATCTAAGCGCCGACAACCAAAAGAATGCCCGTAACAGGCAAAATACTCCTAGAAAGGAATGTCTCTGCCGCAGAACAAACTTACGGTGCGAACACCTAGAGGATTGAAGACGGAATAAGTAGATAATCCACAAAAATAAGCAGCCGAATATAGGCAGGGCGCAGCTGCGCTATGAATAGGAAGTTGCAGTAAAAAGATTAAAAATGTATATAAAAGCGTGAAAGATAGGGTTCAGAAGTATAAAACAGTCGAAAAAAATAACCCCTTGAGGAGCAAGCAATTACGTTTGTGTAATGCTGAATTCCCACCGGAAAATTAGAAAAAAATTTATTTCAAAATAAGGAAAAGCAATTTTCGGCGTTTTTTCCACCGAAGTTAGAAAAGTAAAATTTCATAAAAATTTTCTGGTGTAAATCTTCATTAATCGTAGGTGGAATAAAATATATCCCACCGCTCCTCAAGGGGTTAAGGGAAATCGAAATCCCATCTCCCCACTAAAAAAGACACTTTTTTAGTGACAATACATCTTAAAGTTGGATTAAAAATAATTCTGAATAAAGGGTAGGAGTCAAAAGCGAAGTTGTGACTCGATAATAGAAAAAAGATTACTTGAACCTCCCAACATTTCGCTTAAGTCAAGATGCGTAGGTATGAGAACTTTTTACATTTATTATGATCGAGGGCACTGTTAAATTTGCGAGGAATTTCCGAAAAAAATATACATTTAATTTTTCCTTAACTTTTTAAAGAATTTCAGGTATCGTTGGGATAGAATCTGAAAATTCATGAAGCTGGTAAAGCTGCTGAGTTGTGGTAGTAGCTTTAGTTTTATACAAGTTTGATTGGGCGGTGGGAGGGTTAGTTTTAAGAACTTCAGTTATTTTAATCAGTTGTTAGAATCAGTTTTTTGCTGACTTTCATTTGAAGATTTTTTAATTTTAGGAGTCGCAGTGACATTAGCCCAAGTTTTACGAAATTGGGGTTTTCCAGAAAATTGCGAATAACCATTATAACAGAAAAGGTGTTCTAATGAGTAGTCAGCACATTTAGGGGGTGGTTTATTCAGCTCGGTTGAGGTATTTTTCTTGACATTATAATTTTGTGGCAAGTGTGAACCTCCACATCTCACAAATTTAGAGTTGATTTGACAGTTAGTACTGATGTGAAAGGAATTTTATCAGCGGCAGCATTGAGTAACTCTCTTTGTCAGGCAAAATTTTTCAATTTCGATGCGTAGGTTGTGAATGGAATGGACCTCGAACGTTTCAAATAACGGTTTTATTGAGTTTCATTAGGTAGAGAGGGAAGGGTCTCCCATCTCTACGGCTTTTCATTTGAGGAAGGTTGAGAATAGTGAAATCTCTTTATGAAAGAGTTTCTTTAACAGAGTCCACATCGAGGTTGCTGGGGAACCCATGAACGGGCTGTGGTGTTGATTGGTATTCAATATCAGGAATAACGTAATGTTATACATTGTCTTGTTTAAAATATTCTTGAAATGATAATTTGATGGTGATCTATGCTATCTAATCTGTAAATTATGTAGATTTGCATAAAGATGTAGATCTACACTGCTCAAAACAATTAAAGGATATTGCAGTTTTAGGTGGATTTTGTATCTGGTAAACTGTTTAGCTGATTGATACATGGTCGACAGACATAGTAGGTTATATGAGAATAAATTACACATGTTTGGCAGAAAAAAAATGCATTTTATTGCGCATTTGTGTACTAAAGGAAAAAAACACAATTTGTGCATATGAGAAAAAAAGAATAAGAAAAGGTGTTTTCTTCAAAGAAAATCATTTTCATTAGGGGGTATGGTTTCCACGGGCGGCCAGCAACGTTGAACACCTTTGAGGCATGGACTCAAT
This sequence comes from Maratus speciosus, assembly GCA_963932465.1. Classification (NCBI taxonomy): domain Eukaryota; kingdom Metazoa; phylum Arthropoda; class Arachnida; order Araneae; family Salticidae; genus Maratus; species Maratus speciosus. Next base: position 195,267,360 of record OZ010793.1, on the reverse strand, counting down.
GAGGCTATTAATGACGAGTTGGGGTATTCTGCCCCACTCTTCCAGAAGAGCTCTTTCCAGTTCTTGGAGAGTTTGTGGGGTTTGTTGGCGGCCAGAAACTCGTTTTCCTAGAGCGTCCCAAACGTGCTCGATTGGATTCATGTCTGGAGAACACGCTGGCCATTCCATTCGAACGATTCCTTCCTCGAAAAGGAAATCCTCCACCAGGTTTGCACGATGTGGCCTGCAGTTATCGTCCATTAAAATGAAGTTATCTCCGATTGCTGCAGCGTAAGGGACTACAATAGGTCTGAGGATCTCATCCCTATGTCGGCGACCAGTCAGAGCTCCATCTCGAATGATGTAGAGGTCAGTGTGCCCGTCAATGGAGATGCCACCATACACCAACACTCCTCCACCGCCAAATCTGACACTTTCGTGCACGAACGCAGGATTATTCCTACTGCCACGGTCCCTCCAGATGAAAATACGCCTATTATCCGGATGCACAGAAAAACGGGACTCGTCAGAAAACAGAATATTGCTCCATTCATTTCTCCTCCAGTTGACATGCTCGGTTGCCCACTCCCTGCGGTCGCGACGATGCCTTGATGTTAATCTAACACATACCATCGGTCGACGAGCATACAGACCTACAGCATGGAGCCGGTTTCGGACAGTCTGAGTTGAAATCGTGGTGCCTGTAGCCGAGCGAAGGTGTTGTTGGAGAAGAGTAGCGTTCATGGTTCGGTGTCTCCAAGCTGTTAACGCTAAATACCGATCTTCATTGGGCGTTGTTGCCCGTCTACGACCTTGCCCTGGTCTTCGGCCTGCACATCCACTCTCCAAAAAACGGTTCCAGATCCTGGAAATGACACTTTGTGACACTCCAATGGCTTGCGCTACTTCGGCTTGAGTTTGGCCCACTTCTAACCTACCAACAATTCTCAAAGCTTCTGAATCTGTCAAATGACTTCGCTGAGACATCGTACTCATCGAAACAAAGCAATCACTGAATGCCGATCATCCTTGTCTTTATTCTCTTTTATCCAGTTGAAAGTCAAATTTCATTCGCTGCCGCTGAAGCGATGTTTTTGACGTCGAACTCAAAATTTGCATACTCCACAGTTTGAAAACCAGAAAAAATTGCATTTGTGATTCTCTTCTTCTATTTTCGGCAAAAAAAATTTCGTTTATATCTTTATTTTATATAAAACTTCAAATAACCTTTAATTGTTTTGAGCAGTGTATTATAATCTGTTGATAAATTCTGCATTTGTAACAAAATTTTTATGATTTCCTATATTAGGAAAGAAAACAAATTTTTTAGGAGTAATAAAATAAGTATATAATTTATAATAATTATAAAGTGGTCAGAGAAAAAGATTAATGAATCAAATTTACATTTAAAAATAAACTATTGATATAGAAAAAAAATATATAATTTAAATCAATATGAATTTTTTTGTTTATTCATAAAATGTGATAATAAAAATATATAAGATAATTTTTATAAGTTCAGGAAGAATAATTAATAGAAGAGTAACGTTAAAAATATAATATGTAAGAAGATTTTGAAGGAATCAGAGAATTTTTTTTATATTCAAAGAGTATATATTTCTGATCCTGAATGTGTAAAATATGAATATATACAAATATATCGATAAATCTATAAAAGAAATATATAGCTAGATAGATATATTATCATTTTAAAATGATCAGCGAAAAAAAAGTGCAAAATCATATTTATATTTAAAAGTAAATTATTGATAAAGAAATAAATAACATATATTATTTAAGTCAATATAAAATGTTTAGTTGGTAAATAAAAAGTAGTAAAATAAATATATAAGACAATTTTTAAAAGATCAGAAAATATGATAAATAAAAAAATAATAAAAAAAGCAAATAATTAGGTAAGATAATTTTAAAAGATCAGAAATAAAATAATTAAAAAATAATTACAATTCATATTTAAATTTTAATAAAAATTGCAATTAATTTTAATTATTAATTATTATATGAAATATTTAATCAAATTTTAAAACTAAATTTATTTAGGTACATTTTAATTACGTTTTATAAATTAAAAATGCATCTAAATATTTAAAAATATTAAAAGTTAAAACAATTATTAAAAATTAAATAATAATCTGATGTGCTTTAAAAATAAAACTAATAGAGTAATTAATGTTAAAAATTTAATTATATCAAATATCGTATCTAAGGAAATCGAATAATCATGTTAAAAAAAAAAAAAAAAAAAAAAAAAAAAACTTTACGAAGTTAGTGTGTCAAATTCACCCAAATCACCAATCAAATCGCCAATACTATGACATCCTAGGTATTTCCACAACAATGTCGTCCCAGGAGGGTGCTCCCTAGGAAGTACCCAGGAGAGCAATCTTGAGGAAATCATTAAATTATCTTCTCCCTAGAAAAACTTATAGTGTCATTTTAGTATGGAGAAGAATTTTGGATGACTTACATCCCCTGAGTTTGTTTTCAGGAGCTTTGATGTTTCTTACATACATATTTTCTTTTGTGATTTTGTCACGTTCTTCATTTATTTTTTTAATTTTTTATTTGTCATAACTCGTTACTAATAGTATTTTTTACTCAATTAAAAAAAAATCAGTTTATCCAAATATTGAATGCACTTACACAACTTACATTCATTATATAAAAAATAATACATTTATTGTTAAAAAGTAGAATTTGTGAATCTTTTGCTAAACAAAGTAATATGATAATTACATAGGATAAAAAAATTTGTTATGCCTACGTAACTGTTTTTTTGCAAGAAATGTTACATTTCTAGCAGAATCTAACTTTATTGGTTGATGCTGAAAATTAAAAAAATAATAATAATAATTAATAATTTAAAAATGGAAAAATAAAAAAATATTTTCAATGTTCAACGTTAAAAAAATTGTTATGCCTACGTAACTGTTTTTTGCAAGAAATGTTACATTTCTAGCAGATTCTAACTTTATTGGTTGATGCTGAAAATTAAAAAAAATAATAATAATTAAAAATTTAAAAATGGAAAAATAAAAAAAATATTTTCAATGTTCAACGAAAATTATTCCAACCATTAAATGAATGGGTGTCTGAAAGAAAAGTCATGTTATAAATTTAAAATTTTACAAAATTATTGATGTCATTGAGGACCTAATCCTTTCTTCCGATGTTAATAATGCTCCACATTTTTTGTTCATTGCGAGTCCTGATGAATAATAATAATAGTAAAATGTTATGTGGTTTATGGAAGTAATAATATTATTTTAATTTATTGTTTTGATTTTTTATTTAAAGTAAACAAATCTGTCTATTATAAAGATCCAATTTTTAATACTGGGTAATCATCCATCATTCCACTCAAGCTCTTTTTCGAACAACAGAAGCTCAGTATTCCAAAACTTGTAACATAGGACATTCTTCCAGGCACCTATTCACTTGCATCATTCAGAAACAGACTGAACTTTACAAAGCTGGTCTTTTCATGCAATCGACTCCTGATTATCTGATACTTATGATCATAAGACATGTCGTATATTTGAAATGGTTGTATAACTGGGAGAGCATTCTCCCGTGCGATTTCTTTTTGTATCGACTTTACATTATTATAAAACTTTCAATAAGATAAATAAATAATTTCCTTTACTATCATAAAGCAAAAGATTGTGGGTCAATAAATGACTGTCAACATAAAAGAAATACAAAAATAAAACACAAGAAGGGGAATCACTAATTACGTGTTTTTTTTTTTTTTTTTTCAATTTTTCAACTCACTAATAAAGTTGTCTTCCTATAAAAGAGCGTAGAGTTCTAGCACAATATTTTAATAATATTTTTCGCATTATATATATATAAAGACAAAATTACAAATTCTGCGAATTAAATAGAAAAATTATAATCTGAAATAGTAGTGCCATATCCCTTGGAAATTGTAAGGCTTATTACGCATATTAATTTTCTTTTTAATTGTGATTTGCTTACAGGAAGATTTTCTACTCTACGCAATAAAAACACGGAAGTTACATCATCCTTTGTTACTTTCTTTATTTTTATAAGAAGAAGCTATTGGATTCATAAAAAAATTTGACTTCCGGATTCATATGGATCTAAGTGTTTTAGAAGGTCCTGAATACGATTTGATGATTTTTAGAAAATGTCTGCCTGTGAGTCTGTCTGTAACTGCCTGAGTCTGTCTGTATGTGATAAACATATTGTGGGCTCTCTTTCTCAAGAACTAATGTACGGTATTTCGCAGAGCTTTAGATTAAGTTAGACCATGATATAAACTAGTGCTGATTAAGTTTTGGTGTATATCGCCGAACAGGTGGCGTTGCTATGCAGACTTTTTCACGATCTCCGCGTAAGTTGTATCCCAAGAACTAATACGTGGATTTTCATAAATCTTCAGATTTAGTTAGTCTTTGATATGAGCTGGTGCTTATTACGTTTTGGTGTAAATCGCCCAACAGGTGCTTCTTCTATGCTGCATTTTTCACGATTTCCACAGTAACTCTATCTTAAGAGCTAATGCACGGATTATCATCAAACTTGAGATACATGTATACCTTGATAAATATTCGTGCTGTTCATGTTTGCTATAAATCACCCAACAGGTGGCGCTGCTATGCTGCATTTTTCCCGATTTCCGCAATAGCCCTATCTCAAGAACTAATGCGAGAATTTTCGTCTAACTTCAGATTCACGTAGACGTTGACACAAGATGTTGCTGATTTGGTTTTCGTGTTAATCGCCTAAAAGGTGGCGCTGCTATGCTTCATTTTGTGTTACTTACACGATTTTAGCGATAGTCATTTCTCAGAAACTAATGCATGGAATTTCATAAATTTTGAATCTCCATGATGGGCATAGATTATCATTTAATTTCGGCACTGTGCTAGCGAATTGTGAAGTATTAACGTGTATGAGATGTAAGAAAGTTATGGGATTGGAACATACAACTAGCTTTCTAGTCAACCAATAAGTTTATATAACTTTATTGGTTCGATAAATATACATGGCATTGATGATTCAGATTGTTTCTGGATTTAAAATTATTTTAAAGGTTTCACCATCAATAAGTGGCTTATAACTTCTGTTATCTTTATCGCACCTTACTAATCTATAATATCTTCAAACTCTGTACAATCGAAGCGGTAGCTGAGAGAAGACATATTCAATCTCTCTACATTTTTTCCTTTCCAAAAACGTAACGCAAGAAGAACTAATTATTATTTTTCATTATTCTTGCTTTACATTTGATCCCGATTGGCGTGTAGGTTTTTTTGAAAAAGCTGGTTGGTGAGTTTTCCTTTGAGAGGCGTGTAGCTGCGCCTCACCGGTGTATTTTTAATTTTTATAGCTTTTTACCCTTTCTGGAGGTTGCGTCACGTGACCGTGGGTCTGAGACCCTGAAAAGACCTGTCTGAGTCTTTCTGTCAGGTTGCATAATTATTTCCTCTACGTGAAATAAATATTTTTGGAAGGCTTCGTAATTTTTTATTTGACTTCCATCATTATGTAAAGTCCAAGTTGAGTCTCCGGCTATTTTATTGCCTTTTTCTCTCTCTGCGCGATGTGAGAAAGCAAACATGTATATTTATACATATTTACAATTTTTTAATAATTAAATATATTTACATTATTGTAAATCAAGTTTGCCTATAGACTCCTTGTTACATACTCTATGCAGCGATACCAAATTATATCTATTTATGTCTATTTTTTTTAACTGTCTAATATTAACGTATAATTAATAATTATTACAGAAAGCTATTTAAATATTAACATAAAATTATTAATTATTGTAAAAACTGTTAAACTATTTACACATAATTATTAATTGCTATAATTTTTTCCTGAATCACGTATCAGGCGGAGATATTTACAACGACATAAAACAAGCGTTTCACCCGATAATTTGTGCGCGACATCAGTCAAAACACCCTTCTATATAATCCAACGCAAATCTGATGATGCAACATGTGAAAAGTTATGATTAATCCAGTAAGTCGAATATTTCGCCAGTTCGTCAAGTAATCAGGAGTTAACTGTATTTTAGTAAAGTCAGTATTTTAATATAGCAGTAAACTTATTTTCATTAGGGTTGCAGTTAAGGCATCAAGGAATTCTGCTCCACTTTTAAGCCGTATACCTCTGTCAAAGATTCGCAATTTCCCCGGACCTGCCTAATAAAAAAAGAGAATGTTTAAATTTAGAGAATGTTTACTCTTCAAAAACAACTATAAATTCAGAACTTAATTTTCTTAATGTATCATCTGAATTTAATGACATCATAAATATGGTAGACTAATATATATTCTTTTCAAAAACTATTTACTTTAAATTCATCTTTTAAAAAATGCAGAGGAATATTCAACTCAAAAGTTTTATACTTATAATTCGAAACAAGTAATATGTTATAACACATTTATCATGAAATGTAAAAGGTTTTTAAACATAACATCATCTCACCTTTTGTTGTTTGTAAAGTTTGATTTCGTTTAAGTATTTTTTAAGTTTGAGTTCTCTAAAAAAATATTTGCCAACATTCCGTTTTTTTTACAAATCAATTAAACACCCAACAAACACAGAACTTGCGGCCCACTGATCTGTTCTTTAGCTTTGCCCGAAAGTGTTCGATGGGGCCCTGCTACGTTTCCTCCGTGACGGCTTTTTAAATAAGTGTCACGCCGGACACATTGAGGCCGCAAGAAAATTGGCCGTAAATACATGAACATACCCATAATCTTGCCTCTAACTTTTTACCAAAAGTGTTATATAGCTTCAAAATGGCCACATTCATTCTTTTAATGACCACTAAAGATAATGGACATCCAGAAGTTCGCCCTCGACCAGCCATTTGTGTTTGAAAGAATTAAATTTACCCCAAAGCTGCCCACAAAAAGCCTTTTATGGTTTCTACCAGCCAAACGCCAGTCACTGTCATGCCATGAAGGTTATTTAAGCATAAATTAAAAATTTATTTGATGAAAAATACTTGTTGAAAAATTGTTTGAATGATAAAGTGTTTTTGGATAAAAAATAAATATATTAGTATTCATTTAGGTACATTAAAAAAATATATAAATTTACTTTTCTTGAATATTTTCAAAAATTTCCAAAATAATATACTTGACACAGTGAATTAATTATTTAATTTATTTATTCTATTATACATTTTAAAAATTTATATGTAATGAATTTTTAAGTAGTTGCGTTTCGAAACGTTTTAAAAGTATTAATTGAAATAATAAAATAGTTAATTCACTATGAAAATCATTGCATTTCAAATAAGTTCAAGATAAGTAAATTTATACTTTTTGTTTTAAATGTACCTAAATGATTATTAATTTATTGTTTTTCATACGAAAACACTGTATCATTTAAACAAACTTCCAAGAAATATTTTTTATGCAACAAATCTTGAATTTATGTCTAAACAATTTATTTAATCTTAACCCTAGAACTACCGGAAATTTTACTCAAGTTTTATAAAAACATTCTACACCAGAATTTTTACTTAAAACTATTTAATTTGTTTATTTAACTTATTATTGTCTGATTTATACATTTAGTTTGTTTTGAAGAAATTTCTGGTTTGAATAAATATTTTGAATGTACATGTCGGGTCCATTGGACCCTTCTGGTAGACAGAGGGTTAATATGTGTTTTATATCAAAATAGATAAATTTTGATATATGTATATGCGTTTTGTTTCACTTATTGTTAAGTCTGTTACCATTAGTTGATGTCCATTCATGAAAGTACACTAATTCATGATTACTTTTACATCATTTTAATTTTATGAACACAAATTTTCACACAAATATTATAAAAAAGTATATACAGTTTGATATTTATTACAATCGTTTTTCATTCTCTCATACATATTTTTATTTAGCTTATATCAGGTAATATTATATATTCCTCTCTAAGTTTAATAATAAAATAATAATAATATTCTAGTCTTTTCATCTGAAAATTATTTTGAGCAATTTCAATTAAGTTTTTTTTCTTAAATTTATTATATTTTCTAATTGTTTTAAATTGATTTGTTTGTTTAATTCAATGACATTTATTCTGAGGAGAAATTATTCTCGCACTCAGAGGGAAACAATATTTTCTTTCTAAGTCACATGAAAAAAAATTATCACATTAAAACAATTCATTTTAAATAAACCTGAAGATTAAGAAAGTAATATCGATAATTCACAATGCTTGAAATCGATTTATATAACCTCAACAATAAGAAAACATTTCATAAAACAAAATCTATTGAAACATACAACTGAATCAATTTTTGCATATTTATTAACCCGGGAGAACGCGCGCCGGGTCCGATAGGCCCGGAGTGCGAATGGTTTTTACAATTGTCACCACTATCTTTTTAAAAGCAATCTTCAACTTCTGTTATCGCAAAATTCTCTCAGATTAAATAAGGTGACGATTATTATTTGTTTTTATTGGTGACAAAGTAAAAACCATTCATACCCTGGGTATACGCGTTTTCCCGGGTTAAGAAGAAAACTATGGTTAACAAAATTAATAAATATTAATAAATGTTATCCTACATTTGCATAAACCACAATACGTTTAACAAATTCTGCGTGAATGCACAAAAGCTCAGCATTTACCCTTTTAAATATTTATTTTATATATTTCCCATATAAAACAAAATGCAAGAAAATAATGCAGAAATATTTCCGAATTAAAGTACTTTAATGAATAGGCAAAAAATTGGCAAGACTTACAATATTTTAAATATCTCCTTACTACCTTAGATTTTAGATGTATGGTGCAAACAGCGTCCAACAGAGTCGAAGTCAAATGAAGAATGACAGTTGACAACACGTGGGGAGAGAACGCAAAGGGAACTGACTCAGCGGAAATTATTGTGCCCTTGAACCCCCCCCCCCCCCAAAAAAAAAATAAAATAAAATAGGGGAGTGATAAGAAAAATCAGTTACATCTACAGTAAAATAAAACACGGTTTAGCGTTCCTCGATATAAGAATTATCTTAATTTAAGGATATATTCTTATTGCCCTAATACATCTTTATATATTTCAATGTTTTATGGTTCCCTTTTTAAGGAGACTTTTTCCCAGTTTAACGATAACTCTTGTGAATTTTAAATATTTTAATCACCTTTTCAGTTATTTTTTTCTCTTCCTTCATCCTTTATCTACTGATTGATCAAAAAATTGGATAATAAAAAAAAAAAGAAAAAAAAAGAATTATGGTACGTTTAGTGGGTGTATGAAATGGAAGAATATATGTGATGTTTTTGAAACAAAAAAAGGTCATGTTACGCGGGTTTAAATTAAATTTTTTTCTATCTCTAATTGTTTTTTTTTTGTTTTTTTTTTATAAAAATTTTAGGTATATACCCAACAAGCGCAAAACTCTTGGGCCACTGAATGCAACGTTGATCTTGTCCCAAAGTGTTCGATAGGGGCATACAATCCATGCATCGTTGTGTGTTTCATAACCTATTTAGGTTTTTTTTCTACTTGTGTCGCAGCCCCGCACCTCCTCAAGCGCAATAAAAGTTACCGACCGCAGGGACCCTATGAAAAAAAAAACCTTAGAAATAAAAATCATTTAATAATAATTAAAATGCTCGGAGAAATATGTGAACAACACTCCCATGCGATTAACACTAGCTTGAGCGATAAGAGCGTACACTAGTCATGTGAAGGAGCTTGATCGCTAACGTTAAACCTATGGGAGCGTTCTTTTTTAAATTACGTAAAATACGTAATATTAGTTTAAGAACTTTTAAGTATAGAAAGATTGGTTGATTGGTGGTTTACCTGTTTTTAGCTGTTTACTAGAAAAATAAATAGATATCAGATTGTCACAAACTGCTGATATCAGTCGGAAACATTCTCTGTCAACTTCTGATAAGTTTAGTACTCGTTATGGAACCGTTTCTCAGCTTATTCCAGAAAAACATACAAAGAAAGATTTTTATTTTTATTATTTTTTAAATTATACTTTCTAAATTGCCAAATGAACATAAATAGATATTTTTTATTTTTGCAAGGAGCGATACTTCCATTTTATACATTATTTTAGATTTAACTCTTTTTCAATACTCGATGTAATTTTTAACATATTAGTAATACTAAAGGATAGATTAGAAATAATTAGAGAAAATTAAACTTTTGTTAATTGTAAAGCAAATTTCAATTAAATGCAATGATACTCCCGGACTGTAATTTTTTGTCTAAAGTATTTAATTTATCAAAGAGAGCAAAGCGAAGGAGGATAGACCTCTCTCACTATACCTTTATCTTCTCAACCCCGTTTTCCCACTAATTTTTAAGGGGTCTTGTACCTTTTAAACGCGACGGAATTTAATAAAAAGGCTTTCAAGATAGACTAATTCAAACTTTGAAGTTTTTCGTTAATTTCCGACGCGTTTAAAAGGTACAAGACCCTTTAAATCTTATTTGTCTATTCTTCTGTGTAACACGTATTCTTCTCAATAGAATAAAGAAAAAGTTTCAAAATTGCTTCAAATTTTACAAATTACATTTACTGAACGATTTTGATTCTAATCGTAACACTTTTGTACTTATTTTTATGTTCTTTCTGTATAGAATGAAGAAAATAATTACAGCATCAGAATGTGAACAGCAATTATTTCTTTATTAACACGTTAAACGCGACACTAATTTTGCTTTAATTTCCGTTTAAGCGACAACATACACAGAAATTGTGTATATATATTTGTACAAAATTTGTGAATAAAATTTTTAATTCTTGTGAAGGAAATGTTTTAATAAAATACATTAAAAAAGTGAAAAATGTTTTTAATATTATATAATATATTATTTCCAAAATTTTATACCGCCGGTTCCTAGGGACCGGCGTCGCCTAAACGGAAAGATCAATGCCAGTCCCCAGGGACCGTCGCACAGAGGAGTATTTTCTGAAAAATGTGGACAAAATTATTTTATGAGCTGTATCAAGTTGAAATGTTGTAAAAAGCTATTTAGAGTCATATACATATATATATATATATATATTTAAAAAAAAACTATTTTTTTTTTTTTTTACGAATTTACAAACAAAATATTGCTTTTAATAAGTAAACTACTATTTAAATCAGTTTAGAATAAACATTTATGATATTTAATGAGATATTCTTTTTTTTATATATTGATAACAAGTTCTTTCTGTAACTTACTATTCTAATCATATTCATCTTCATCTGTTTCGTCTTCATCCTCATCTTCCTCTTATTTTGAATGTTGTCCATATGGTGTTTTTGGTTGTTTCACTAGAAAAAAAGCCTTTTTTTCTGAAATATTGGTCTTGAACTACTTATAAAAAGATCAGAATTTAGTAAACGTCTATTCAAAACATTTTTATTACATTGCTCTCGAGCAAATTTTCGGTAAACAGTTTGCCTGCATTGGCGGAAATGTTTGTTTCTGTCTTCAGCAGCCTCGTTCGAAAGTTGATCGATAGGCAATACTGCATGTTTAATTACTGTATATTTCTAGGCTCGCCCTGAAACAATAGGGTAGCCAATTGTGATTGGTGAAGAATCGCCATCTTAAATAATCATAAATTTTCACAGGCGGTCTGGGGACACGGCACTTGCCTCTTGTGCTCTCTTCGGCGTGTCAGGCGGGTCGTTCTGAAGTCTTCTTTCCCGGAGACTGGGGTTCTGGGCTTGTTTCCGCAGGTTGTAAAACTTTTCCCTGCCCTGGGCTTGGGGGTTACACCTAACCATAAGCCAAAAGCGGGTTCCCAGGGTGGGTGCTTACTTACTTACTTACTGTGGCCACATGGGCTAAAACTTTATGTACTGTTGGTGACATTGGGTGCAACCCATATAATTCGACATAAAGATTTGCAGTTTCTTCGGTGTAATTTTCAATTTTTTTAACATCAATTCTATGTCCACTGGGCAGTGCCTCTAAACGTAAAGGAACAAGAGATCTCTGAAATATATTTGCATCACTATCAGAAGTATTCTGAAATATCTGTTTAAATTGCGATCTGTTGCGAGCCATCGCAACACCATTTAGATATTTGTTCGAAATTGTGGTTTTCTTCTTCTGTATTATTTAGAATAACTTCTTCTAAATATTTACAAAGTCAAGAGGTGTGATCAAGAAGATCTGTAGGTTAACTTCTGCGCTTGTTTCTGTCACATTCACCGACTCCTCACTTATATAGCAATCCTTCTTCGCTTTCTTAATCAGAGAATAATAAGTAAATATTCTTATTTGAACTATGCATAATTTCCCATTGCTTTCTCGTTATATCAGCTTCTACAAAAATTGATAAGGCTTCTGATGGTGTTTGGTTCTTAATAGAAGGTGTTTTTTTTTTGCTGAACTTATAATTTTTCAGTATTTTGTATCTCTTGTTGAGTTAGAGTTTTATTAGGATCGAGGCATCAATATTTCCATTAGCTCATTGATTTGTACAGGCTGCATATATTAATTGATCAAGAGGAACTTGCTCCCTTAAACCTCTTGTTTTTTGTCAATTCCTTCTGTCACACAATTCGGCGAAATCTTTTATTGGTCTTGTACAGATAAGGTCTTGTACAGTTTGATATTGTGCAGATAGTATAGTCTACAGCTAATTTTATGGAACTGTTAAGCCAATGTTCATTTATCTTAAGAAAGCGCCATTTTGCCCTATTGGCAGCCTCCCATTTTTTTTAAAAAAATCCCATTTCAAAAGGCTTAACGAACGTATTAATGATATTTGTTTATCTACTGGACATTTCATCATTTTTGTAACTTTACTTTACATGATACATAATTTTTCATCTGTTTTCGTATTAGAACAATCTTGTTTAAAGTCAAACAGCAACTTTCTTGAAAGATCTTTTGCTGTCATTGAAGTTTCTAAAAGAAAAATGAAGATTTTTCGTTTTCAAAATATCATCATCTTCTGATACCATTTTTTTAATAAAACGGTAAAAAAAAATTGGGGCAAGTTGGGTCAAGATTTTATTTTATGAATATAATAAGGAATAACTATATTTTATATTGCAACAAAAAGTTCATCCCGACAAAGGGTGCCACGTATTTATAAATCACTAAAAATTTAAAAGAACTAGTAAAAATTACATTTATTTTTAAAGATAAAACAATGTGGCTATTTTCATAATTATATTCTTTTATAACTAAAACTAAATACAGTAATTTAAGCTACATACCTCTCACTTCTATGTCCATAAAGGATTTTATTTAGATCTCCACTGTATGCAACAATAATTGCAATTAAATAATGCGCTTCTCACCACAGCGCTGAGAAAAGAGAAATCTGCGATGTACGACAACTGTGTTCAGACTGATAACGCGACGGGGAATGTTACCGAACATTCCTAAGATATTGTTTACCCGAAGCACTTACTAGTAAGCTATACAGACACATAAAGTATTGCGATTTTTAAAGAAGTTCATTTTTCGCCTTTGTCCAGCTTTTTTTTAGAAATACTCCACTGTGCGTCGTCGTGTCTAACGTGTTAATAAATAAACAAATTAATACTTGGATAATGTTTCCAGAGAGAAACATTCGCCTTTCATACAATATTTCAAATGAAAATCAAATTTCAAATGAATTGCTTATGAGGCGCAAAGGTCAACCTAGTGAAAGAAAAGCTTGCCGGGACTCGAACCCCGGCCACCAGTACAGTGCATTGACATTCTACCGACTAAACCACTTGGAACGATACCCATCCTGGAACTTCTCACAATTACAGGTTGGCAAGGCTTCAAACGCAGGAAAATGTTGATTTTTTTTTCCGTGAGCCACCGACATGGGACAAACACAAAACGTAATTAAATCCGGTAGCGACTGAAACTATAATAGAACCAGAGATAAATATTCGCCTTGCATACAATATTTCAAATGACAATCAAATTTCAAATTAATTGCTTAAGAGGTGCAAAGGTCAATCTAGTGAAAAACATTCCATGTCGGGACTCGAACCCGGGCCCTCAGTATAGCGCACTGACATCCTAACGACTAAACCACATGGAACGATACCCAGACTGGAACTTCTCAGTATCACAGGTTGGCAAGGCTACAAACGCAGCACAAGATGGGATATTTGTTCCGTGAGCCACCGACACAATATTAATATTGTTTGCAAGGAGAATATTTCTCTCTGGAAAATTTTCCAAGTATTAATATAGTTTCAATAGATGCTGGATTTAATTACTTTTCGTGTTTGCTTCATATCGGTGGCTTACGGGAAAAAATATTCCTTCTTGTGCTGCGTTTATAGCCTTGTCAACCTGTAATAGTGAGAAGTTCCAGGCTGGTTATCGTTACATGTGGTTTAGTCGGTGGAATGTCAGTGCGCTATACTGATGGCCTGGGTTCCAGTCCAGGCATGGGATTTTTTTCACAAGGTTGGCCTTTGCGCCTCTTAAGCAATTAATTTAAAATTTGATTTTCATTTCAAATAAATAAAATTTCCACAATAATTTCGAGTTGTAAATGAGAATTTATATAAAAAGCAGCACTTTTGTGGAAATTTTAAATTTAAATTTTTCTGGTTTTGGAATATTAAGAATATTTTTTCAAACATTTTTCAGAAGTGTGAAAAAACACAGATCTTTCTTTTTTAAAATACGCAAATATTTTTTTTTCATTTTCATAAAGTTTTCAACTTTGAAAATGAATTCTAACATTTTCTATTTTAAAAAGCTAACGTGAATTCTATTGTTTCATATAGTATGTATTTTCATAATACCATACTGAAATTGGAAATAACATTTCTTGGCTTTCAGTGTTCTATTTTTGGTGTTAACACTTTCGGGGCGAGCGTTTTTTACGGATTTTTTAATCTTTTGTCACCGGTTATTCAAAACAGAAATTTTTGCTTAATTGAATCGGGAACAATGCTGAACATTGAAGAAGCGTTGAGGGGTTTCCTAGTTTTAATCAACTTAACACCCAGGCGGTAGATGTGATGTCTTACAATTAATGAGCTATTGGGAAAAAGAAAGAGGCGTAGTTGTTTAAAAACGACATTAAAAATTGAAAAAGTATTAAAGATTGAAACTAGCATAGGTGCTTTAAAATTGAATCGGGAAAATGTTCCGATCAAATAAACCAAAATTTACAATAAAACTTTACTGGTGAGAATAATGAAGGATTCTGAGCAACTTATACGGCCCATTTACTGGTCGCTCGTCCACAATGGGTTAATCCCACTTCCACGATTTTAAACTCAACGTTAACTTCTGATTGTCCAATAACTACAGCGCCGTATTGTAAATAAAATTATAAATTATAATTAAAATGTGACTTTAAAATACATTATGACATACTATACAATCCAGAAACCTAAGTATATTTTGAAAACTGTTTTACTAATAACGTTGAAAATTACCATATTATCAGTAGATCTAAAGTTTTTAGAAAAGACAATGACTAAATTTAACTTAATTGCACCGTGGAAAAAACCATTTCTACTTCGGTTTATCATTTTACTTTCCAGTGAAACATTTAATGTATTTCATGCTATTTTTTCGTACTACAGTTTTATTTACCTTTGCAATAAAAGTTTCGAAAACCAAAACTATTAATCCCTAAAATATAATAAACCTTTTTTCATATACATAAAACCTAAATAACGTATAGACGACAAAACGCCTAATTTCAATTTATGAACTGTTCTTGTGTTACATAGACATCCCTAGATGACCGCTTGCCAATATAAATGATGAATCAATAATGTAATAGCACAATGTTTCATCACACTTTTTCAGTGTTTAATGAAAAAAGAAGGGGGTATGCTTTAATGAACTATTTTGCATTTTGCAATTGCATGTGTGAATTACTGAAGGAACAAGTGCAATTCCCTAAAAGGTTTATAAGGAAAACTATAATACACTTATATTCTAATATTTGGGGACTATATATTTGCTTTTCATTTATCACATTTTTAATTTTTTTCAGTAACCTTTATTTAACTACTTTGAAAATATACGCTTTATTCTTGTCTCCCGACGCTTAATATATAAGAAAACTTAGTCTTATAAAAGTTCTATTCAGAACTTTATTTTATTATTTAATAAATCAGTCGGTAATCAAGGCAAAACTAGACTTACTCACAAAAAAAAAAAAAAAAAAATTATCGTAAACATATATATATTTTTAATTTACCATTTTAATGAAATAAACCGGATTGAATTAAAAATGAAATATTTTCTCACGTTAGAACACAAAATATTACTTTGAAGTAATAGCACATGTACTCTTTAATAGAAAAAAAAACTGTTTTTAAACTACTCTCTTGCTCTGTTTTGAATTAATCAGAGATTTTACTTTCAGAACAATATTTTAAATTTTTAATTTTATATTCGATAACACTACGTTATCCTGATTTCTAACTTATTATGGAATCTAAACCTTTTTTGATCGTCTATATGTACAGTAACAAAACATACGGGCTTTATTTTCTTACAGAGAAAATTTAATTTACTTGAAAAGTCCATCTTAAAAAAATAACATTAAAAGTTTGAAAAAATAAAATAATCATCATTAAAATGAATATACAAACGTGAACTAATCACACAGGCACTTAGTTGTGGATGAACTGATGCATAAGTCTTGTCTTTTCACTTCAAAATTAAGGGCATCAAATCAGTTTTTTTAATCTTAAAGAATACTTTTTTGTTGTTTTTAACACCGTCGTATCAATAATAGATTTCCCAAATTATATTTCGGTGTATAAATGCTTTTGTATACCTAAAGCTTTCTTAATAATTCACTTAAGTTTTTCATAGAACATAAGAATATTCCACTTAAAAGATCCCCCCCCCCCACCACTACCTCCAGAATCGACGTCTGGATAGCAGATATTAAAATATTTTTAAGCACAATTTCTTTAGCTTAAAGACCTTCTTAAAACACTAGCACAGATTTTCTTTATTCCTTGGTTTCACAGAATTCGGGCTGCTTCGGAGGGACGCCACTTTGTGATACCCACTTCTAAACTATTATTGGTAGAATCCACAATTTTATAGATTGAGACATTATTTCAAATAAAAACGGTACTCGGGGATTTAGATGGAAAGCTTTTAATATATAATTTTTGATTACATGATATACGACACATATTTATGTACACTGTTCTTTAGTAAAAACGCTTCTTAAAACACAAGCACAAATTTACTTATTCCTTGGTTTCATTGTGAATTCGAGCTGCATCGTTGGGACACCACTTTGTGAAACCTGCTTCTAAAATATTGTTAGTACACTCTACAATTTTAAAGATTGAGACATTACTTTACTTAATAACTGTACTCAGGGATTTAGTTTGAAAACTTTTAATATATAATTATTGACTAAATGATGTACGACACATACTTATGTACACTATTTAAATAAGGTAATGCTTACAAATGAGATTAAGTTCAGAAAAAAAGCCGTCAGGGGCAATGATTAATCCGCGAGTTACATGTTAACCACCTCATTCAAATTTCATGCGTACTTTGGCGCAAAACTTCTGGAGCACGTACACGGCAAAAGTAAGTAGCTGCCGATTGGTGCTGCAACCTATCGAACTAAGGTTTAAATATATATGCCTGTTACATCACTCTATTGTACTCTATATATTATCCTTTTAAAATATCCTTGAAAAACGTGATTAACAGTAAATTTCTTTTAATTTTACGCTTACGTATATTCATTTAAGAGAAATTGGTGTGTCGTTCTCTATCCAGTAGATTTTGTTTTTATTTTTTTCTAAAAATCAAATAATTTGGACTTAGTAAATTCTGGTCGTTTATAAGGTCAAAACTATTGTTTCCAGCCAAATGTTTCTTTTTCTTTTTTTGACTTAAGTTTTATTTTTTGAGCTTGCACTTTTGCAATTTCGTTAAACATTTCACAATTTAGTGATATATATAATTTATGTAAGTTTACTGTTATTTATTTTCATTTTAAGTAGTTTGAGGAAATAAAAATGTGATTTCCTTGAAAAAAAAAAAAAAAACAGCGTAGCTTTTTTCTCCATGCGGCATCTGTACCACAACCCATGCGGCTTCTTACCTAGCACATAAAAAATGATGTTAAAAAAGGACGTTTGGGAAAATAATTATGCCTGCTTTATTAAGAGGGCTTTTACTTGTTTAACATAGAAATTTGATTCTAAAGGGTTTGATTAATGATTTCTGATACTTAGTTTGTTGTTTTTTGCTTTATTGTACATTTTAAAAGAAGAAAAGTAAAACTGCCCCCACTTTACTATATCGCCAAAGTATAATAACGTTATAGATCTAAATGATTTTACAACATGTATAAGTGTGTCACAGTATGTCTTCACAATATTGTCACTGCCGTCACAGAACCATCAGATGTTAATAACAATTTCGTCACAAATGACACACATTTCACAAATTTGTCACACCGTGACTTCACAAAGTGGTCACAATGTGACGTCACAAACGAGCTCTAAAACGGCCATAACGACATCGCATTTTACTCATTATGACGTCACATTGACGGTCACAAAGTCACAGTGTGACTTCACAACGACGACGCCGTGACGTCACCATGCCTTACGGGATGATGATAGATAAATATTGTCCTATAAAGCAAAAATCTTTTCTGCATTCATTTATGGATATCTGATTTTTGGACAGATAATAGCTAACATGCAGAATAATAATAAAATTATTTTATAACGGGTCCTCATTTATCACAAAAAAGTTTTTTTGTGGATAATGAAAAATAATGAAAAATAATTTATGCATGAGAGGGTTAGTGGAAAGACCCTGGAAGCAGGTCTGCAGGATATTTTCCGTGATATGAAGAAAGTTTTTCTGAGAGTGTTATTCATTTTTAAATTCGAAATTTTATAAATTATAAATTAGAAATCTTTTAATGTATAAAATTTTTGGTTTTTCATTTTTTAACAATAGAATGCCCGGAAATTTTACTCAAGTTTCATAAAATATTTGACACCAAAATTTTTATTTAAAATTATTTGATTAATTTATTAAACCTAAATCGGCGTGATTTAAATTTAACATATTTTATGAAAGAATTTCACATTCCAGTAGACATATAATCATACGGTCGGAGTGGGATCGACTCCTTCCGGACGTTCTAGTGTTAAATAAATTCGGATTTTAATATTAATAGAGCGCATGTCTGCTAGGAATGAACGGAATTTCTTTGGGAATTTCGGGAAGAATTCACGGAATGCTTTCTAAGAGTATTAAAATTATTTGTTAAAAAAATATGGAATAATTTAGTGTAAATTCCCGAGTTTTTCTAACAGAGCAGAATCTTGTAAAAGTTGGCTCATTTTACCTTCCATTATACCTTAATAAAAAAAAATTGAATATAAGTCAACGTATAAGGGTAATATGACGAATTATCCAAAAGTATTATATACATAAAAATAAATGTCAGCATAATTAAATTAACAAATTTTTAATGTTTAAACAGGTAAACAGCAAATCCGTTAAGAGGATACACATTTGCAAAGCAACTCCACTTCCCGTGGATGAATATTTGTGAACAGGAACCTTGAAAATAGAGTCTAACCGTAATACTATACATTTTCTACAATAAAAATGTATAAAGACTGAGTTAAAAGGGTAATGCAAGATCTTTATCTCACAAAAGATAAAAAACGAAAATACATTAGGAGAATAGGTCAAATCAATATATTTGAATTGGCGATTCCGAAATTAAATTGAAATGAACCAAGAAGTCCGAAAAGTGGAAAAAGTGAGAAAATATAACTATAAATTTGAATGCTTAAGTAGAATAGTGACTAGAAAGATTAATTCAAAGAATTTTAGGTAGAATAATAAGTTTGACAATTTTTAAAACTGTTGAATAATTCGTTATAGTCGAAATCAGCAAGACGATAATTAAATCTATCTATCCGTATTGAAAACGGACAATTTTTTATTTCCGTACATTTAAATAATATAAGAAGAAAAGTATATGACTCGCATAATTTACAAGAAATTAAATAAATGTAACCTGATTTATAAATAGTTTTCGGAACCCCCAAAACAATTTAAAGAAGTATTTTTCTAACGGATTGCAGTTGAACATTCTATTCTTTACCGTCTTCGAAAATTCTTCAAGTCTATGTGGTGAAAGCTATTTATCAATCATATTTTGATATGAATAATATAGACTTGAAAACATTCCGAATATTGTTATAAGTTCTTAACTAAAAATTGAAAAGAATATTCCATACGTTGCAAATCAAAGTAAAAAATGAAACAAAATAACTCTTTTTTTTTCCTTGGCACATTTGAAATAAACACGCCTCATATTCTGGAACACTTTTAGCAGCAGATAAATTTTGGCCCAAGTCTAAAACCATACTTTTCTTTGACAGACAGCTTTTATGTAATGCGCTTTTATTTACGGTTATAGATTAAAATTATCGGTCATTCATTAACTAAAATAAAACATATTGCAGATTTTACTTCTTCTTGTTATTTGAATCTTAAATTATAAATCTGATTGAGATGCTTCTCATTTTAATGAAATTAGATGCATTGCAGATGATCCTTTTAAGCTCTAGCCCTCTTGAGAATTCTTAAATTTGATGCAGTGACAAATAAGAGAATTAGAAGTCTAATTTTAAGCACCTTCTTTAAAAGGAAAAATATTACGATGGAAGTATTCCAAACAACTGCTTATTTTCTAAAAATTAGAAAATTATATTCCACGTAACATAAAAGGTAATAAAGTAAATTAAATTGTTCCTTTTCTACCCTTGCATTCTATTTCTAAATTTGAAAAATATATGTATTTAATTTGCAAATTTTTTATTGTAGAATTTTTGAGAAATATATCTTTTGTTTTAAAATGTTGTCAGATATTTTTTATTTCTTTGAAATAAGTGTTAGAAATTAATTGGAAAATTAAAAAAAAAAAAAAATCTTCTCTATATTTCGCTTTTGTTTCCCCAGATATTTTCTCGGAAATAAAAGGTGAACTATTACATACATAAAGAAACTCGTATTTTTAAATGTACTTAGAATTTAAAAGTTGAATAATAATTGCATTTTGAAAAACCTCATAACTCATTTGAAAATATAATAAAATAATAACGCACTGCAGCTGACGATTTAGTTCTTTACATTTAATTCTATGTGGTAGCAGTTAAGAAAAACGGAAGAGAAATTTTATACATGACCTTTTAAATTGTAAAATATTTAGAAAAAGATTCTTAAATTTTAATTCTTATCTGAAAATAAAAAGAAATTATTCCACTTATTGTAAAAAGTATAAAACAAATAAATTGATTCTGTTAAGCATTTATAGAATGTTTCAAATTTTTTAAAAATATGTATTTCATTTCTAATTGTTTTATTATGAAAAGGGAAGCGAAATATGATTTTTATTTTAAAATGCGTGAACTTAAGTTCTGTTATTGAAATAAATGCAAAAAGTTATTTTGAAAAATTTAATAACGATTAATTAAGATGCTTATAAAAAGTACATTTGTCATTAAAGGAATTATTAGTCATTTTGTAATTCATTGAAAAATATCATTACGCTAATTGTTTATTTAAAAAAAAAAAGTTTAATTTTAGGGTGTGGAAAAGAAGAAATATGTATGTGAAGATTGACGGAAATGATATTTTTCACAACTAATTAGTAAAACCTGAAGGTCAAAATGTATTTTTCGATGTAAGCGATAATAAAATTAAATATTATATTTTTGTAATTGAATTTTTATTTCTCATATTTGATAATGCTAAAACTTTTGATATGAATTTTTTTTGCACGTAAAATGAAGCTTTTAGACACTGAAATACAAAAATTATTTAGTTCAAGCGATATATATTTTCAAGCGTAAATACATAACTTTATATTCGCATAAGAAAAATATAAAATATTTTTAATACTTAATACTAACATTAATTTACAGTTAGTTAAGTGTCTAATTATCTATGATCAATGCTGCATAAACGAATTCATACAAAAAGTTCTATATGTTTTCCGTTTTTAAATTGTGTATCTAAAATTGGATATATTATAAGTATAAATTTCAATATGGAAGATCTGATAATTAAAATGTTATTTGTGCAGATAAAAATAAAAATTGTTAAAGTTGTATTTATAATTGTGTGTATATATGCATGGTTCATTCTCGAAAACCAAGAAAATTGTTGTAACCAGAGCTCATTTCATGCAAAAATGTCAATTTTTGGAACATTTTATAATATTTTTGCAAAAAAACAGCAGAAGTATTTAGGTATTCATTCCATGCATGAAATCCTGATTTAAATCACTCAATTTTTTAAGTATAATTTTGAAATAGGTAAATATCATTTCCATGGACTGTAACCATTCCCAGGTTTAAAAAAAAAACATTGTTTTTAGCACTTGGCCTTAATTAATTAATTAATTTTATTTTATTTTATTTTATTTTATTTTATTTTATTTTATTTATTTATTTTTTGCTTTACATACGAGTGACAGTGAACTTCTTATGAAGATCAAAATATTTGTTGTATCAGTTTTTTAAATGTCAAATCTATTTCTGAACATCTCTAACTAGGGTGTTGTATTAACTCCATGTCTATGTTTTAATTAACATAAAAACCTATAGTTTGGCAGCACAATATCTTTTGCTGGCCGTTTAGATGAAGAAGTGTCTCATTTTGTTTATGTTTCAAAACCTAGATGGATAACTGCTGTTGCATTTTCACAAAGAATCTTTTACTAATTAAAAAGGTAAGGTATGTTTTATAAGATCACCTCCATGACATTTCCAACAATGTAAAGAATATAATTTAAAATAAAATATTCATTTCAGTATATTTGTTATATGTATCTATAAGTACTATTTAAACGATGTGCTCATTAGGCTAAAATTTTGGGGATTAGGCTTGTATAATGTGGATATTTTAAACTCCATGTCCTATGATATATGTTGTTATTAATAAAAGCACTAATTATATATTGAGATTTCGGAAATAATTGTGCATCATTTTTATACTTTTCTTTATTTTATTATATGCACAAGTAAAGTATAATTAAAAGGAGTCTACAAAATAGAAGCAGAAAGGAAAAGAAGGCAGCGAACTAAAAAAGACCCTTTATTTTATGATGAGGTACTAATTTGTTGTATTATTATGAGTTTGTAATTGAAAAATCATAAAGTAATTTAGTTTGCATGCGATAATTTTTTTTCTCGTAAATGGTAAGATTCGAATTTGAATTGGACATTAATTTATTTATTTGACAAAAACAGCATGCTGATCTCTAATGATAATATTTTTATTTTTAACATGCCTGTGGTAGTGGTCATAAAGTTTTTCATATTTTTTTAAGAACTTTTTTTTTTTTTCATGATGTGAATTGATCAAGTTTTAGAGAATGAATCAGATGTGTCCATTCGTATACAAGTTTAGTGAATGCATTTCTAACATTATGACAAAAGAAAGGACGATTTTGTTTGTTATCATTATAAAAAATAATTTGAATTCATTATCAATATATGGGGGGAAAAAAGGCGATTAAAGTACATTTTCCAAAAACTAGAATCATGTTATCAAACATTGAAACTTCATGAATCAATTTATTTCTTTCACACATGTGAAAATCGTCTGCCAACAAATTGACATAATCAAGCATGTAAATGTAATTTCAGTACATTTAATTGGATATATTAACGGAGGTAAGAAATTGATTTCGATACAGATTGAAGAGTTTTGATTTGGCGTGATGTTTTAAAAAGAAACATGAAACCAGTTAAAACCTGTAAAAATTAAGTCCAAATAATTGTTCCACAGAGTCTGTGTGCTGCTAGGCACAATGAGGGCATTTAAATTTGACCGATATACGTCTTTATATTGCAAATCCATTTTCACGGCATACTGCATCTCTATTATTGCTTTGAACTCCGTGGGATATATTGCCCCCTATTCACACGAATTCAATTTTAAAAAATCATATACTATTTTAATTAATTATTTTTACAAGATGGCATTTAAAACATGTCGCTAGGACATTTTTATTAAAAGATCTGGTAAAAGCTATGTAATATTTTTTTTCTTGTAAAATATTTATTTTTTACCCACTTAAAAAAAGGAGTTTATCAATTTGATGGGCCAGCTTCAAAATTAAAAATGAAATCTTAAAATAATAATACACTTTTCAGAAATAAGTCTTCTTCATCAAAAGTCACATAATTGCAAAATGTAATTTGAGCTTACATTTTAAATAGAATTTCTTCCTTCAAACTTAGTATTAATAAAAGAAATGTTTAAATGTTTTTCTAATGTACAATAATATTCAATTTCATTAAGGGATTTCATGTTTAAATAAATTAAAATGCATATTTTTGCATAATTCATGAAGCGAAAGTTTTTCTTTTTTTTTTTTTTTTTTTTTTAATCTTAGCAAGTATTATTCAAGAGGGAAAAATAACCTGGTGTAAGCATTGTCATATTTTAAACCATTAGCCGAATTTCATGTAGAAAATATTAGCATTTTATAGCAGATGCACAAAATGGCGTAATTTCCATAGAATTTATCATTCACAAATACCTAAGTTTACCGTCCTTTTGCCCTACAATCTCACACAATGCCGGTTTCAATAAAATTTTGAATGTCGATGTAAACTAGTTGGATGTGCCAATCCTAAAACTTACTTCTATCTCGTATATTTTAATATTTCAAAATGTTGTTACACATGTCATTATTTCATTTTTATATGTTCAATAGTATATCAACTTTGACTTTCATATTAAATTTCTGCTTCAGTCAATTAATCGGAGTAAAAACGAGTTAATTTCATCGACGATTATGCTATTTATTAAAATCACGAATAGTCGTGAATAGTCGGCTTATCAGGATGGGAAAGTCCCGTCGAATTACGAGCCACTGGCGTACACTAGAACTACGAAAAATTAAGAAGATTGCACAAAAATCGCTGTTACAACGCTCCCTTCCGGCGGAATTTTTCCACATTCAGGGAGGTCGTTCTTGCCATGGACAAAAACATACACAAAAAATTTCGTTCAATTCTATGTATAACTTCATGCACTTTTCGAAGGTACAATACTGAAAATGTCACAAAAATCGCTATTACAGTGCCCCCTTCCTGCGGAATTTTTCCAAATTCTGGGAGGACTTTCTTGCCATGGCAAAAGACATACACAAAAAATTTGGTTCAATTCTATGCATAACTTCATACACATTTCGATGGTACAATATTCAAAATCGCACAAAAATCGCTATTACAGCGACTCCCTTCCGGCGGATTTTTTCCAAATGGAGGAAGGACCTGCTTGGCATAGCCAAAAACTTTTAAAAAAAATTTGGTCCAATTCTATGTATAACTTCATACATTTTTTGATGATACAATGGCGATAGGCACACGGACAGACGACCACACGGACAGACGGACAGCAAACATTTTCTATAAACAATAGCCAAAGTCCTCCAAATATTAGATAATTGAAAAAAAAAAATATTCTGTCGAGGCCAATCTATAAACATGGTTTTGGGGATCTCGGACTCCTAAAACGGGAAATCCGTCAAAAAGCGAAAGTCGAAAAAATTTTCGATTACAATACTTTCTTCTATTGAAGATAGAAGAAAGTAAAAAAGTTTAGCGAGTAATTTTAATTGAAGACTAGGCTTTATATGTAACATCATTTAGGTATAAAGAGCCTATGTCACTAATTAAGCAATAAATTCGTCTTCCACCTCACCGCCTCTAATTTTTAATGGTATTCTGATTATCGAAAACACAAGAGGAAAGCCATAAAAAAAAATCTGGTTAATAATCATGTATCCCTTTCTGAAATTTCCTCCGATTTAAAAATATCAAAGTTTACTGTTAAATATATCTCTGAAAGGTAATATTTGTCCCCCATTGGTTTATATTCCTGCAAATTTCGAAACTTCCATAATAATATAATACAACACAACAATCGATATGTAATTATTCGTAATCTTGGCCTTTTCTATAAATTGATTTTATCCAAGCTTTAAAGCAATAAACAAGTTAGTAATTATATAACACTCTTTGTGTTCGGATTGTTCAATTCAATAATATAAATAAGATATCTGCTGGCAGAAAAGGAATTTATACGGTTTGTTAATTTTTTTATCCGAATGCTTTATATTTAATATTAAATACAATTTTTTCATACAACTAAATATCTTTTAAAAAATCTTATTTTTGATTAAAAATATTTAAATAAAATATTTTAATTATGTATTTATCGATTAAGAAAATTGAAATGATGTGCAATTTGTGGTATATTTTTTATGACATTGGTCAAGAGGTCATGCATAGCACAAGAAGTAGATTGTTTTTTCTTTAAAAAAGAAAAGAAGAGAAAACAGAAAAAAAGGAAAAGTATTTATATAAGACCTATAAAATAATTCTTCTGTATCTATGTTTTTGCAATGAAATAATGTGCGGAAACTTAAAATAATAAATGTTATAAAGAGTTATCGGCTAATTTTCAGTTCAATTTATAATGCCACACTGATAAAAATAAAATTAATGAAAATTTAGTAAGACAGAACAATTTAAATAAAAAAAAAGATTAAATATTGTCTTATTAAAAGAAATACGTTTAAAGCAATAGTAATTACACGTAAGCAGTAAAATTTGGAAATTTATCAAGTTTTGAATACTTATTTAAAACACACCTATTTCAAATGCCAAACTTGCTTTCTACGACACTGTCAAATTTGCATAGAAACTGTCTATTAATTATCATTCATTTATAATTACAATTTTTATCTAGTAATAATGTCTCGTTTCATTCATTCATAAATAATTCTAATTCATTAAAAAAAATTATCTTATGTAGTTGTTATTTTTTGTCTTTTTCATGAAATGTAATGCAGAAAACTTTATTCTATTTAATGTAGGGTAATTCCGGGATTTATGCTGCAAATTTTTTTGAATTTGTGTATAAAGTCTGATGGTGGACATAAAAAAAAATCATGCTGTGCCATTTAATGCTAAATATACAACGCGTGTAGTGCGAAAAAAATTCAAAACAAATTATTAATATTTTTTAACGATTTCTTTCTAAAACATTACACTGCTGCGCGTCACCCGTACATTCAGGGTGAGACGCCGCACTTGTGTGGTACTTATGCCGCGCTTGTAATGAGAACAGAATGAAATTATAAATAAAAATATTTAAAAAAAATATTCATATCTGGGCTATAATTAACGATGTAATAACAAAATGAAACAAAATGAGTACAATGAAACGTATTAGTAGATTCAAATTAATAATTGTTGCCTACTTTCACTATTAAAATTATTGACTTTTTTTTACATTAAATTTTAATTGTTATTTAAGCAACAACGTAACATCAATGTATTATATAGGGAAAAGAAAAAAAAGGGAAAATAGTGTTTACATAATTTATTTGTTAACCCTTTCGGGATCGGTGGCTTTTACACAAATTTTATTCAGTTGGTACCACTTTTTAAAAAGAAATTTTTTAAGCTTTTACCTAGACCTTTACTTAAATAGTCACGAAAATGCTCTAATTAAACAAAGAAAATATTACCTTTCTTTTTTACTGGTGCCAGAAACAAATTTTGTAAGGTCTTTATAAAGGTGCTTATATGCACCCATGGTCCCAAAAGGGTTAAAAGACCTGATTTTTCGACTACAATCTACCGAAAAGTCTCGAAAAAGTACAGTCTTTATATAACTACATTTAAACACATGATGCAACGAAGCCAATTACACTTACTCTTTTTTAAGGTAGTTTGCAAAGAACGTCTGCATTACGTGTAATCCAATTTTTCATTATTATCACTTTGACTTGTATCTTTCTTGCCCTTCTTACTTTTTATTTTCCCCTTTTTCTCATTTGGTTTTAGTAAACTTGATAACATGCCTAACATGGTTAGTCTGTGCAAAAAGAAAAAGGAAAAGTTAATAAAACTTAATCATCCCGTACAAAAGAAACTGCGGCATGCATACCGGAATAGCAGTGCGGCATGTATCCCATTTTGCATGGTGCAGACGTCAGCCATCACAGTTATCTGCAATCGCTAAGGGGAATGGCATAACCATACACACAGTACTCTATACAAATGCTATACTTAGTTTTGACTTCGAAATCATGCATTCATTTAGTAATTACTGTATGAAAAGTATTTAAACATAACGTGTTTAAAAGTTTGGACAGTGAAATCATGCACTTATGTAAAATTAAGGATTGTACTTCTACAAGTAAAAATCGAAATGGGATTCACGCTATGCACTGGTTAAAATAATCTCATTCTGCACCTATACTGTGCGCTTGACGATCATCTATCGATAATTACAAGAAATACAAGGGTGCGGCAACTGCCCCGTATGCGGCGACTCTCCCGGAGTTACCCTATGATATTTTCCACCTCCCATAAAATATTTTTTTTATGGAAAAGTAAACTCATAAAATTATTTAAAAATGAAAAATTAGAAATAAACTTTACTTATCCATTTTAGAATAAATATAAAAACTGGGTATATTCCAACATGCTTTACAAATGATTACAAGTAATTTTAGACCTTTGAAGCATAATTGCACATAAAACTTTCTATTATTCTTAAATAACAAACGTAGAATTTAATATAACTTCGCTTAAATATCTGAAACGATTAAAAGCTTCAAATTTTGCAAATTATACCTTAAAGTAATAACAGTTATATGCATTAGCTTAACTATATTATTCCAGCCATAAAATGTATAGAGAATGCATTGAACTGAATTCAAACAGATGAATGAACAAGACCACACATCGTATGGATGAAAAATGTTAATTATAAATAAAATTTAAAAACGAATTGATTGAGTGCTTTATTTTTTTTTGTACATCTCCCTTTGAAATACTATATATATATATATATGTCTGTACCTTGGGACAAAATGGCCAATGTCCAAAATTGAGAAATTTGAGTTAATGCACGAATGAATTCAGGAAGCGATATAAAGAATTGTTAAAAAAGACCAAAGCCCTCCAAATATTAGACCATTGACGAAAAAAAATATTTTGTCGAGGCCAATGTTACTTACTGTTGATGTAAAAATGGGCAATTTAAAATGTGAAAAAAAAAAATCTAAATTAATGTAACATTAGATTTTGGTGAGAAAAACATTACTGAATTGAAAGGTGCAACTTTGAAAAATAATAGTACAGAAATCGTAACGAGATTCTTAAAATTCCTCAAACTTAAATTGGATTTCCTGCCATTTGAGTAAAATGGACATTGGCCCTTTTCGTTCAAAGGTACATATATATATATATATATATATATATGTATGTATGTATATAATCCCTAAATAACCTTTATCAATTGCATGAAAATGCGAGTAAATGTTCGTGAATTAGAGCGTGGATAGACGGACAGACCGAATGAATAAACACTTTTCAACTATATTAGAAAGTACTAAACCTTAAATGTATAGTAATTGCACATAGAGGAATTGCGGGATTTATGCCGCATATTTTTTTTTTTTTTTTTGAATTTGTGTCTAAAGTAACGTGATGGACATAAAATAAAAAAAAAATCACGCTGTGCTATTTAATGCTAAATATCCAATACGTGTACTGTGACAAAAAAATTCAAAACAAATAATTAATATTTTTTAACATTTTTTCTAAAACATTAGACTGCGGCGCGTCACCCGTACATTCAGGCTGAGACGCCGCACTTGTTCGGTAGCTATGCCGCGCTTGTAATAAGAACAGAATGAAATTATAAATAAAAATATTCAAAAAAATATTCATATCTGGACTATAATTAAGGATATACTAATCAAATGAAACTAAATAAGTACAATGAAACGTATTAGTGGATTCAAAAGAATAATTGGTTGCCTACTTTCACCATTAAAATTGTCGACTTATTTTTTTACATTAAATTTTAATTTTTATTTCAGCAACAAAGTGACATCAATGAGAGAGGGAAACGAATAAAAGTAAAATTGTGTTTACATAATCTATTTGTTAACGCTCTCGGGACCGGCGGCTTTTGCACAAATTTTATTCGGTTGGCACCACTTTTTTAAACGAAGTTACCTTTACTTAAATATTCATGAAAATGTTCTAGTTAAAGAACACAAATATTACTTTTCTGTTTTACTGGTGCCAGAAATAAATTCTATATGTTCATTTCGAAGGTGCTTATATGCACCCATGTTCCCGAATGGGTTGGAAGTTTTTATTACTACAATCTACACAAAAACTGTGGAAAAAGTACAGACTTCATTTGACACGAAGCCAATTACACTTCCTCTTTTTTTTGAGTAGTTTTCTAAATATTCCTTGCAAAGAACTTCTGCGTTACGCGTAATCCATTTTTTCATTATTATCATCTTGACTTGCATCTTTCTCGCCCTTCCTACTTTTTATTTTTTCGTTTTCCTCCTTTGGTTTTAGTAAACTTCATAACATGCCTAACTTGGTTAGTCTGTGCAAAAAGAAAAAGAAAACTTAACAACACTTAATCATACCGTACAAAAGAAACTGCGGCATGCATACCGGAAATGCAGTGCGGCATGTATCACATTTTGCATGGTACAGATATCGCACATCACAGTTGCCTGCCATCGCTAAGGAAAATAGCGTAACCATACACACAGTACTCTATAGAAACGCTACACTTAGTCTTGAGTACGAAATCATGCACCCATTTAGTAATTAGCGTATGGAAATTATTTAAGCATAACGTGTTTAAAATTTTTGGACAGTGAAATCATGCACTTACGTAAAAATAAGAATTGTACATGTACAAGTGAACATCGAAATGGAATTCACGCTATACACTGGTTAAAATAATTTCATTGCGCACCTACACTGTTAAACATTTTGCAGCATTCTGGCAGGTCGTTCGACGTTTTTTTAAAAAACGGTTTCATAACCATAATTTAACTATATTCTGACCATAAAATGGCCTATAATATGGTCAAAATAGTGTTAAATTACGGTTGTTTTAACCGTTTTCGGAAAAAACGGTCAAATGACCTGCCAGAATGTTGCAAATTTTTAACAGTGTATAGTGCGCGTTTGACGACCATGTATCGATAATTACAAGAAATATAACGGGTGCGGCGACTCTCCCGGAGTTATCCAATAAGTTGTAAAATGTGTCACTTTATCATGTTCTCACTCCTTATATTAAACACAAATACTTAAATGCCAAACCATCTTTCTATGGAGCTACCAAATTGTTTACCGTCAAGTTTCTACGTGAACTAATCTAGTCATAGCTTAATGCTTTATATGTTTTTGTTCTATGCATGTGTTCTTTCGGGGTCTATTCGGAAATATAATGCAAAAAAACTTACTTTCTATATTTATGTTATATTTCTAACTCGCATAAAATTCTTTTTATTGGAATGCCAACTCATAAAAGTATATCTAAAAATAAGAAATTTAAAACACACAAAATGTAATAATAATAATAATAAAAATAAAAATGTTATTTAAATTAGATTCAATTGAAAAACAACACAGATATTTAAAAAGCCAAAACAGAGAATTGGAATTACCACCAACAATACAAGGGACTCATTATTTTCCGCCAAAATTTCTTCGCTTCTTTCAACTATGAAAATTGGCAGTGCTTCATGGAAAGGAAATGCTACACCTTAATTAAGGAATGTAATATGTAACCAAGTGAAAACTAGTGAGAAATATAATCAGGTTCCTTCTGCTCAAGCTCTGTAAATATTTCATTCTGATACATTTAATTACATATTTAAATTTTATGGCTTCATTTTCATCGAAGTTTGTGTATGAGGAGAAAGATTGTATTTATTTTATATTTTGGAAAAGATATGAAAAAAGTATAGTTACTTACTTTAAAGAAATCGTTTGATTCATTGTTGAAATGAACAACGTAGTCGCAAAAATCAAATTTGGAATAACTCATTTTCTTGAATGAGAATCCTCGGAGATTTTCTGGGGATTTAATTTAAGTAAATATCTTATATATGTATATTTTATTATATAAATAACATTATTTAAATAAAGTATGTTAATTCCAAGCTTCCTTAGATTGAAATACTATTTGATTTATAAATATTTGTTTATTTGCAATATATCTGTTATATGTTGTTGTTACTTTTGAAGTTTCTTTCACTGAATATAATGAAAAATATATATATATATTAATTGGCTTTAAATAATATGTCTGATGTCAAATACCTGCATAAAAAATTGCTTTAAATATAAGTTATGGAAATCCTATCAAAAAAAAAGATTTGAAAGAAAATTTCTTCTATTACTTTCAATTAGAATTATTTACCTAATAATATTGGATTCTAGAAAAAAGAAATTAAATGCAAGTACGCTGCACAGTCCAAAGTCAATAAATAATTTACGTAAAGAAATCCCCTTTTTTTCAACTTTGAAAAGTGTAAGCGCTTCATGCAAAGGTAAACCCACATCTTAATTACAGATTACACATTCTAATGTTTTGTTATCGAGAAACACCAAATAAAAAATCTAATTAGCAGTGTTGCCAGATAGTCAAAAGTTAATTTTTCCCCAAATCAGTGTTTTTTCCAGCAAAAGTTCCCAACTCAGTTTTTACTCAAAAAGGAAATTTTTAAATTTTTAATTTGCACTATAAAATATATTTAAGTAATTTAAGCTCAAAAAATTTCCCCAAATCCAGCCTTTTTTGAAAAAAAATGCCCATTTACAAAAAACTAACCTTCAAACCTGGCTGATTGCATATTCTGTAGCTACATTAAGGGAATGACAGATATATTTTGCAGTGACAAGTTCTTTTACGTTTGTTTTTAAAAGGATTGTCTAACAATGTTGGACTATTGTTGCATTAGGTCCATAGCTTTAGACAATCTCTTATCAGTTGGGATTTGAATGAATCAGAGTTGGTACGCTGTTTTCATTTTTATGTCATCCCTATGCTGAAGTACATAATCATAATGCAAAGTATTTTCGATGTATTAATCGATGTGCTTTTGTTATCATAAAAGAGAAAAATATCTGATTTCTACATATTTAAATTATTTTTTTAAAAGTACGGTGAAGGAATTTTTCGTTAAAGTCATAAAGATTTAGTCACGGGCAGGTTTAATCTGCTAAAGACTTTAGTCTCATGCATCTGCAATATGCGTAAACTGTAATGCAGTAAACAACGAAGACGACCACATCAAAGGGGATAATGATTGATATTTCCTATTTCTGGATTGTATTTTCGTTTTTCAAATCAAAATTGAGTTTGAGACAGATACAGTTTTTCTACAGGACTAAAAGGAATCTTTACGGATAATAGTAAAAATAAAAAATCCGCAGTTTTTTCCCGAAATTTTTGTAGTCCCCAAAAATTTCCCCATTAACTACTTGTCCCCAAACAGTTTCCCTAAAGGTTCAAAATTTCCCAAAATGGGGACAAAATTCCTAATCTGGGAACACTGCTAATTAGTTTCCGTCATCTGATAATTAGCAAACATTGCAATCTCATACATTTAATTACATGTTCGAATATTGTGGCTCATTTTTTCTAAGCTTTTGTATGGCGTATTTGCGTTTTGCCTTGCATTGCATTGCGTTACAATTTAATCGAATATACGAAAAAAAGGCCTTTGTACTTATTTTGAAGAGATTTTGAATTATTGTGGTGTAAAAGATAAAGTTTGTCAAAAATGATATAAATATTTCTTGTTCAACAATGGGAATTATTTATGATTCGATAAGGAGAAGATATTGACTATCTATTAGGAATCAAGTTTGTAGAAAATAATACGCATACAACAATTTTAAAATACCATTAAAATAAGTAAATTTAAAAATGATACACTGTAAATTATTACATAAATTTTAAATATTATACAGTAGATTTCCGTTACAACGAATTCCATTCCAACGAAAAATCCCGTTACTACGAAATTTGACAAATTCCCATTTCAAATTGCATTAACCCCAATGTGTTAAAATTACGATTTAACGAATTGCATTTTTTAGGAATTATGTTACAATGAAAAATGTTCATCGAGCTCTTTTTTTTCTTTTTTTTTTTAATTGCTTAACATAAATAAAATATGCTTCGAATATAATGTCGAAGGTAAAAAACAACATTGTTGTTTTGGGGACAGGTGCTATTTCAGTTTTTTTCACCTTTGTTATTTTTTCTTTTGTCTACTTCTTTTTTCAAATTCCTTTTCCTTCATTAGCCAGTACGCTTCAAAATGATCACGTGACAGACAGCAGTTGGACTTCACTGTGAAAGGAGTGTTTGTGCTTCTGCGATATCTCTATCACCTGTATCTGTTGCACTGTGTTTCTTGCTTTGTTCGTTGATAAAATGGCTTGTGTGAAACGAAAACAATTTTCATTGAAAGAAAAGAAAGTCATAATTTCTGAGATTGATAAAGGATTAATGAAAACTAATGTGGCCAAAAAATGTGGAATAATACCATCAACTGTATCTATATTTCTAAAAGATAAAGAAAAGTTTGAGAAACAATACCAAAATGCAAGCATTGGTTCCCATAGAAAACAAATCCGACAGTCCCAATTTCAAGATGTCGATAAAGCAGTGTCCAAATGGTTCGAGAATGTTTGTTCACGCAATGTGCCTATAAGTGGTCCTCTGATAATGCAGGAAGCTCAAGAGTTCGGAACAATGCTTGGTATTGAAAATTCCAAGCCAGTATCGGGTGGCTCAATCGCTTTTGTTCTCGCTACGGAATTTTAATGAAACCAATCAGTTCCGATCATGTTTTCAATGCTGACGAAGCTAGAATATTTTATCAACTTGAACCGAGAAAAGCATTAACATTTAAAGGCGACAAATGCATTGGCGGAAAAACTTCAAAGCTAAAAATTACAGCACTCGTTTGTTGCAACAAATCTGGAACCCAGAAGAGAAAAATATTAATTGTTGGTCACTCTGGCAAGTCCCATTGCTTTAAGAACTGTCATTCATTCATTGCCTTGCGATTATAAATTCAATAAGAAGGCATGAATGACACAAGATATCTTTAATGATTGGCTAGTGCAATTTGACAAAGAAATGAAAGCTATAAAACGGAAAATTCTTTTCTTGATTTATAACTCCATGCCTCATAATAATTCCCCAAATTGGGCTGCATCCAAGTTGAGTACTTTCCGCCGAATTTGCACTTCTATTCTACAACCTCTAGACCAAGGCATCATCAGTGCTGTAAAATCTCTCTACAGAAATCTTTTGCTAAAAAATCCTTTGCGGTTTAGAGAATGGCGAAAGGCGGAAAATAAATCTCAAAGAAGCAAATGAAATTATCTGTAGTTCGTGGCAAGAAATTAGCCAGAAAACAATTTCTAATTTCTAAGTGTTTGAAACGTGCCCGTTTAACTGAGACCGAAGAAAAAGTATCAGAAATTTTAGATTCGAATGAGTACTCTGAGTTAAACACAATTTGGAAGGCTGCCAAAAAATTAACATCAGTCCTGATCAGGTTGATTTAGAGTATTTCTTATCTCTGGATGATAATATTCAAACACGCTCTGAAGTGTCTGATGAAGATGTCATTTTGTCTATTAAAACTATATTATACCGACAAAATGACAAAAGCAGTGATGACGATATTGATGTTACCGACGATTTAAAAGTCACCGCCTCGGAAGATCTCTCATGCTTGGGGAGAATGCGCGCTTATGTTGCTCATCAAAAGAATAATCTGGAGCAGAGTTGCCAGATGGGCTCCTTTTTTAAAAATCAGATTCTTGATTGGCACCACTTTTTTGAAAATATAAAATGCACCTTATTTATTGGCGTATTAATTAAGGCGAAAAAAAAAATTTAATTTAACCGTTTCAAAAAAGTGGTGGCAATTAAGAAATCTGAGTAGCTAAAAAAAGTAGCTCACTGGCAACATTGATCTGGAGGAGGTATTTGCACGCATTCATTCGTTGCACGCGTTTTTGTTTTCATCAACGACACATTCCTTTGTACAAACTAAAATCAGACTTTCTGCAATAATGTACTACTAAATAAAATTTAGGCCATCATTTTGTATTTTTAATAATGAGTTTTATTTTACTAACTTTTTCTATGTTAATTTAACTAGTCTTCCATTAATATCTTCTATAATGAAATATAAGTTTATCTTTCATAATTAAATTACGTGTATAAGTAATTCATTTGATAAATAGGAGTTTCGATTACAGCGAAAAAATCGTTACAACGAAATATTTTAGCGGTGCCGTGGAGTTCGTTGTAACGGAAATCTACTGTATATTATAATGATAGTTTATATTTCCAATATTTCTGTTACAGATACATGATAGTTTCTAAGTTTTTTTTTTCAGGAAATACAATTAAAAAAAACAAAAACAAAATGAATATTTTTGCATTTTGCACAAAATATATTTTATCACCTGTACGTTATGTGTAGGCAGAAAATCTTTTGAAAGAAAGTTTCCACTTAGAAAAAAATACCTTTCAAAAACGAAAAGAAATTTTACTTTGATATATATTGGGTAATTCCAAACGTTCGTGCCCGATTTCCGATGAATAGAGTTTTGAAATGTACCCAAGTTGTTTTAAATGGTGAAATGCAGTCGAATTGTCAAAATTTAGTCTCTCAGCAATATTTTCAGTAGAAATCCGTTGATTATTATTCACTAAATTACGGATTAAGTCATTATCAATGCCAGAAGATCGCCCAGAGCGAATTGTATTGTTTAGAATGCTATAACCATTTCGAAATCAACGAAACCACTTTTGAACTGCCCAAAGAGCAGGAGCACAATCCAAATAAGCGTCTTGAATATTTTTGGACCACGTCTAACGCTTTTTTTTAAAACTCATACAACTTGAAGTGACGAAAATGTAATAAAAGTTTTCATTTTCCATTTTGATTATTAACCTTGCACACAAATTAATTTGAGACTTTTTTTAACGTTACGTTCTCTGACGACACATATAGATAACTGACAGTTAATAATATGGTTATAAAAGAAACATCAGCACAGTTAAAATTGCAAGATTCCGAGATCAATGAAACTGGGCACAAACTTTTGGCATCACACAATAATTATTTCACAAACAACATTGGGTTTTATAAACCAATAACCGAGGGACGGAATTACTAGACGCAATAGAAACACTCTTTAACAACGAAAATTTTATTTCAACTCTAAAAAAACATAACCGCTTCATGCAGAAAAATCCAAAATCTCAATTACACATTCTAGTGTTGTTTGATCGACCGACACCGAGAGGGAAAGTTTGTTATTTTCGATTCGAAGTCTTTGGGCGATTGGGTCTTTGTAAAATTCAGTGTAAAGAAATCTGTTCCAGAATTCACAGGTCTTATTATTGATATACCTGATGAAGGTGAATACACCGTGAATTTTGGAACAAAGCCCTCTGCCGGATTAGTTTATGTCTTTCCTGAGAAAGATGATATTGCTGATATGCAGGCATCCCAAATTGTCAGAAAGCTATCTTAACCAAACTGCAACAGTTGTTTCCAGTATATAATTTGTACATAAATTTTTATTCACTTAAATCTAGTTATCTGTATAAATTGCTTTTGATTAACACTGATTTTTTAGTGTAATTTAATTTCTCATTTTTTCCCTACAGATATTCATGCTGATATCTATCTGCTTTTGAATTGCATTAAATAAAAAATTCTTTTAAAGAGAAACACGATTCACAGAATGGGCGTAAACTGATGTGGTGAAAATACGGGAAGGTTGTGGGGTGCGGGGGTCGATAGGATTTTTCAGTATTTTCATCTTATTTCAACTAGTTTTCATAACACTGTTTTTATATGTCAAGAAAAAAAAAATGTAACAAATTGAAAGTGGGGAATTTTTGCAACCTTCCCCTCTCGCCTTCCCAGTTTACACATGTGATTCCGAGGATGAAAGTACAAAACTTTTAAATGGTTTCCACATTAATTATAGCGTATGTAAGTATATTTAATTTATTATTCAACTTTAACCAGGATATACCCATTGTATTCGCATCCGCTTGCTAGCGGCGCCGGCAGGGCAATCATGTGATTGTTTTCTTTCTCTCGATCTGTTTTGAGAGTCAGACAGTTTGATGACACCGACTGAGTATGATGTTGAAATCCGCCGTGAAATAAATTTATTAATTTTGAGAAATGAGTTTTGTACTGGTGTCTTCTTCAGTTGGTCCGATCTCTCCGAGTAAAAAATAGAGACCTATGGATTCATGTGTTCTTCAAATAATAATAATAAGTTATATTATATTTCAAGGCTTAGTGAAAACTTTGAAAAAAATGTTCTTCTGATAAAATCTTCTTCAAAAGAGTGTGATTAAATGCAGCTTCGTGGCTTTCTGTGAACACATTGTGAAAAAAAAAATTGCGATTTCAGTCGAGAAATATTTGTGTGCAATAATTATTCTTCAGTTAAACATCGATCAATTTTAATAAAAATAAAAGCCTGGTGACGAGCGGTTCCCTGGTAATGGTGACTACGCTTTTAGTTAATTTAATAGAGTTGTTAAAATTTGTTGTATTTCGTTTCGATTTTAAGATAACTTTGTCATGTTTGTTTCGATTTGATATTTAATATTATGAGTTGATTCCGAGTATAATATTTATAAATTAGTTGAGTTTAGTTTCGATTTTTAATTTAAATGTTTTGAATTTAATTTTAATTTATTGCAATTACTTGGGTTCTCTTTTCAAACAAAATGTTGTTATCACAATTAAAGAAGAATGATTTGAGCGAGGTTATAGAAGAACTTGAGCTTACGTTACCCGTAAGGCAGACCATTGTGTCGCTAAAAGAAGTAATTGAAACGAGCGAAATTTATAAAACTAATTATGATCTTGTGGAAACGGTTGTTGAATCCGTGACTCAGAGTGAAAAAGACAGCGAAAAGAAAACTGAGCGCGAGAGATTAGAAAGAGATTCGGCGCTGGAATTGGAAAAAATTAAACTTGCGCAGTTAGAAAAACAATTGGAACTTTTACTAATATTCAGAAAGAAACATCGCATAATTTCAGTGACGCAGTAGTAAAAAGTGATTCCGAGGTATCAAATTGTAGTTTAGAAAATTTGTTAAAAAGTGTTAAAACATTAACTATTCCAGTACCTTCGCGCGCAGAATCGTATAATCTATTTTTTCAATCACTGGAAAGAGCGTTTAAAACAAAGAATGTTCCGGAGGAGTTTAGAGCAGAAATTCTTTTAAATATCTTAGGCGAAAAGGCCACTAATTTAATGGTATATTTGAGTGAGGATGACCTAAGTAAATATGATAAACTTAAAGAAATTGTGTTGAAGAAATTTCAATCCACTCCGCAGGTAGTGTTAAACAATTTTCGAAGGGCGCAAAAATTTCAAAACGAAACTCATGTTCAATTCGCGATCAATTAACTGCAACATTTGATTATTACTGTCAATTAAGAAAGGTGAATGATTTTAAGGGATTGTGTGAACTAATGATTTCCGACAAAATATTTAGCTCGTTAGATCGTTAACTTCAAATTCATATAGGTGTAAAGCAAGGAGAGTCTTGGTATTTACAGCAAGAATTTTCTAGATATTGTGATATTTATGTATCATCTAAGAATAAATGTAAAACCGAAAATAATGCGTTTTCACGTCCGCAGTTTGGAAATAATTCGCAAAAATATCGTAATGTATACAGTCCACAAAACAATTTTAAAGTGTTTATGTCGGAAGTTAAAACTCCAAAATGTATTCTTTGCAAGTCTAATAGGAATCATTATCTTGATATGTGCTCTATTTTCAAAAAAATGTTAGTTAATGAAAGAAGTGAGTTCGTTAAAAATAATCAACTGTGTTTTAATTGTCTTAATCATCATAAGGTCATTAATTGTTCTCCCAAATTCAACTGCTCCATTTGTAAGAAACGGCATCATAAATATTTACATATTGATAAAAAAGTAGATGAAGGGCGTAAGCATGGCAGTGTGAAAGATACCAATTCTTACAAGCCAATTGGAATGTCAGGTGCGCTTTAGA
The DNA here is from genome assembly GCA_963932465.1 of Maratus speciosus. Classification (NCBI taxonomy): domain Eukaryota; kingdom Metazoa; phylum Arthropoda; class Arachnida; order Araneae; family Salticidae; genus Maratus; species Maratus speciosus. Next base: position 195,227,403 of record OZ010793.1, on the reverse strand, counting down.
TCCAAGATCAAATGATTTTGTTCCGAAAGGAGCATGTGGTGATAACTCAGCAGCCGAGAGTAGAGAATCGTTGTCTTTCAAAGCCACAAATGTTAATGTTAACAAATTTCGTATGGTTTTGCTGAGCACAGCTAAAATAATGATCGCGGATAATTTTGGAATATTCCATGAAGCGCGTGCATTATTAGACAATGCAAGTCAGTCATGCTTCATATCGAAACAGTGCACTGACAGATTTAATTTGAAAAAGAAAAAAATAAATCTTGTGGAATAAATCTTGTGTGAATAAATCATCGTCGGTGATAAATTCAGTAGTGAAAACGAAAATTGCGAATCATAGCAGAACTTTCGAAAAAGGAGTAGAGCTTTTAATAGTCTCGAATATAACCGATTACATACCCGCTAAGCAATTTAACATCGATATGACACATTTAGAAAATTTAACATTAGCAGATGAGAGTTTCAATAGGTCAGGTGTTGTGGATATTTTGTTGGGCGCACAACTATTTTATGAAATTTTAAAATCCGGTCAAATGAGGATCCCCGAGATATAATTTTGAAAAATTCAGTATTTGGGTTTATTGCTACTGGGAGTGTTGCACTAGAAAACGAAGCTTCCGTTCATTGTGGGTTAATTATGGAAAATTTAGACATAACTTTGAAAAAATTTTTGGGAGATTGAAAATGTTTAGGAAGAAAGAGTGCAAAACGACGAGAGTTTAATATGAGAAGATCATTTTTTGAAAACTCATTTCAGAAATGACGATGGGCATTATGTCGTTAGAATGCCGTTAAAAGAAGACCCCCCGTGTTTAGGAGAGTCAAAATATATCGCCGTTAAAAGATTGAATTCTCTTTGGCGACGTTTGAGAAGAGAACCTAGGTATATAAAACTGTATTGGGAATTCTTAACTGAGTATGAAGATTTAGGTCATATGCAGGCAACTAACGAAAGTCCAAAATACATTATGCCTCATCATGGAGTTTATAGGCCGGACAATAGTACAACTAAATTACGCGTTGTTTTCAATGCTTCTCAAACAACGTCACCTGGACAATCTCTTAATGATAAGTTGTATTCTGGTTTTGTTGTCCAGGATGATTTATTTTCAATTTTGTTGCGATTTAGGAAGCATACTGTAGTTTTTACCGCGGACATAAAAAAGATGTATAGGCAAATTTATATTAGTCCCGATCAGTGCGATTTACAATGTATTTTATGGAATGGTGATGAGAATGAATTCATATGCGTTTTTAAGTTGCTCACTGTTACCTACGGAACCAAATGTGCACCCTATTTGGCAACGAGAGTGCTTCAACAGCTATGTCACGATGACAAGGAGAAGTATCAATTAGGTGCCGCTGCTGGCAAAGATTTTTATGTCGATGACATACTCAGCGGTACAAATGACATAGCTACTACCATTGAATTGCAACGTCAGCTAATATCTCTATTAAATGCTGGTGGACTGGAACTTCATAAGTGGTGCTCTAACAACAAATTGCTATTAAAAAATCTTCCAACCAGTGAGAAGGAATACAACTTTGAGTCTCATGATTCAGAAACAGTTAAAACGCTCGGACGGCAGTTCAATACTAGCAAGGACACATTTTGCTTTAAGGTCCAAGCATTTTTGAGTTCGATAACTAAAAGAACTATCTTATCAGACATTGTACGGTTATTTGACCCTTTAGGTCTTTTAGGTCCTGTGATAGTTACAGCAAAAATTTATCTGCAGAAGTTGTGGCTCCTTAAGCTTGGAATAAATTTCGCGAAGAACTGACAGAGTTGAGACATTTGCAGATAAACCGTCATGTTTTATGGCCAAATGCGCAACATATAGATTTGATCGGATACGGTGATGCTTCTAAAGATGCGTACGGTTGTATTATATACCTTAGATCTACTTCTGAGTCAGGCGAATCCAAGGTGTCACTCCTTTACTCCTGTGTAGTAAATCGCGAGTGGCACCCCTCAAGAAGATTACGATACTGAGATTAGAACTCTGCGCCGCACAGTTGCTTTCGAAACTTACTGTTAAAGTACTGTCATCCTTGGACGTTTAAATTCGTGGAGTATATTTATACTCAGATTCGACAGTACTCCTGGCATGGATTGCTTCACCACCTCAAACGCTTAAGGTTTTTGTCTCAAATCGTGTCACCAAAAATTCAAAATAGTACTAAAGACTTCACATGGGATTATGTAAAAACATCTGAAAATCCAGCAGACTTAATTTCACGTGGTGTTAGTCCAGCGAAAATTCTTGATCTTAAACTCTGGTGGGCTGGACCAGACTTTTCACAGAATCAGGAAAATTATGACTTTGAGAAAGAACATTTATCTGTAACTGAAACAGAGGAGTTCAACAAGAACTCAGACAGAACTGTAATTTCCAAAATTACGAACTTGGGTTTTTCAATGAAATTTCAGACTTTGATTATATATTTAAGATCACCAATTCATATGTAAAATTAATCAGAATCATTAGTTTTATTTTCAGATTCATCTCTAATTCAAGATGTTATACAAAAGAAAATGGACCTTTATCTCCAGCAGAATTAAAGAAAAGTAAATTATTTTTAATAAAATATGTACAAAAGCAAGTATTTTCTAGGGAGATAAAGGCCTTGAGAGAGAAAGGAAGGAAATTTAATGTAAGTAGTTTATGCCCTTTTATTGATGATGATGGTATAATACGCGTGGGTTGCCGATTAGTTAATGCTAACTTACAAATTGATGTTAAACATCCTATTTTACTTCCTAAGAGCCGCAAATTCACGGAAATGGTTTTTTTGTATTTTCATTTAATAAATTTTCATGTTGGGCCCCAAACGTTCGGCAAGAATATTGGCCTTTGGGGGGACGTGCTATTGCTAGAAAAACTGTACATAATTGCGTAACATGCTTTAAGGCCAACCCAAAAGAAATGAGTCAAATTATGGCACCTTTACCTAAGGAAAGAGTAACCATTAATCCTCCTTTCTCTAATTCATGCCTAGATTGTTGTGGGCCTATCTTAATAAGGTATAAGAACCAAAGGAAAGGTGTATATCAAAAAAATTATGTTTGTGTATTTGTTGGTTTTTATGACTAAGGCAGTTCATTTCGAAATTATCACTGAGTTATTGGCAGAGGCCATGATTGCATGTTTAAAAAGATTTTTTGCAAGCAGAGGTTTGGCATCTCATCTTTTTTCTGACAATGGCACTAATTTTCGAGGTGCTGCTTCAGAAATAAAGGAATTATTTGCTTTATTTAACTTATTTATTTTTATTACTTTTTTATTATTTATTACTTTTTTTTATTATTTATTACTTTATTACTTATGTGTATGTAACTGATTACCTGTCTTCTGAAGGTGTGTCATGGAGCTTTATCCCTCCACAGTCACCTAATTTTGGGGGACTGTGGGAGGCGGGGGTAAAGTTTTTCAAACACCATTTTAAAAAAGTGGTAGGTGAGCATAAACTCACATTTGAGGAGTTTTTGACTGAAAGCAATCAAATTGAAGCTATTTTAAACAGCCGACCTCTAACACCCCTGTCTTTCGATCCACATGATTATAATGTTTTAACGCCAGGCCACTTTTTGATCGGTAGGCCACATAACTCTTTACCTGAGATAGACATTTCATATGTAGAAACTAATAGACTTTCTAAATGGCAACTGCTAACAAAACTGGTTCAAACTATTTGGAAAAAATGGACCATAGATTATTTGTGTAATTTGCAGCAGCGATCCAAGTGGCATAGTATTAAAGGGGATATTAAACGAAACATGGTTGTATTGCTAAAGGAAGAAATGTACTTGGGTACCAGTATGTACTTGGGTAATTAGTAGAATAGAAAGTGTCATTCGTGGAAATGACGGAAAAATCTGAGTTCTTAATGTAAAAATGCCTAAGGGCACTTATTTAACGCAGTATTTCGAATGTTTGTATTTTACCTATTTCAGATAATGTTACGTAAACTTCTAATTTTTTCTATTGTATAATTGAATTTCTTATTTCATTAGTATATTCAGGGTGCATATACATTATGCTAGTTATTGTACCTTGCATCTATTGTATATTTAATGTGAAAATGTAGAAAGTAGTACGTGTTTTAATTGAAACCTTTGGGTTTTAAGGTGGGGAGTGTATTACCCCCGCTTCCTAGCGGCGCCGGCAGGGCGATCATGTGATTGGGTTTTTTTGTTGTTGTTTTTTTCTTTCTCGATCTGTTTTGAGAGTCAGACAGTTTGATGACACCGATTGAGTAGGATGTTGAAAATAAATTTATTAATTTTGAGAAATGAGTTTTTTACTGGTGCCTTCTTCACCCATCTTACACCGAACCACGGTGTAAAATAGGTATAGTGTTTTACACAAAAATAAAAAAAAAGGAAACACAAATTATGTTTAATTTATACCTAAAATACACAATGTCAAAAATAAAGAACAAAAACATGATTTTATTTCTGAATATTTCTGTTATGAAACATTCAAATTAAAAAAGCTGATTTTTATACCCATTTTACCCCGAGTGACCCTATATTCTTGCAGTACTAAAGATCTCTATAATTTTATGAATAATGCAGTTGTTTATAATTTTTCGTAATGGTTTCGACTTTTTATGAAATTAGCTTTCTTCTTCTATTCTTTCTGTTGTATGTCACATGAAGAACCTTTTACACATAAAACTACTTATATATAAATCTGATTGTCTTGGACCTATACAACCCAAAAAAATATTTGAAATATCAAAATGAGGTATTACGAACTTAAAAAAAATTATATAGCTTTAGAAAAGAAAATGGTAGATAGTAATTTTCTAAGGCTCTACTGCAGGCATCCTACACAGTAAAGAAATTTACTCGATGATATACATTTTAAATTTTAAAATCATATAATGCATGAAAGAAAATTGAGGCGTTGGCTATAGTGGGTCAACCTCGCCAACTGCGATTTCGAGAATGCTTTCAAAATTTTTGTGAAACTGTTTTAACCTTCTCACCGCCGTGAACTGATATATCCGTTCACTAATCTGCAAGTTTCACTGCAATAGAAACATTATTTAAATTAATATAATTCTACGGGTATAATCCAGTTAAAAAAAAAAAAAAAAAAAAAAAAAAAAAAAAAAAAAAAAAGCTATGATTAATATTCTCCAGACCTAATGCCTATACGTAATAAACATTTTTATATCATGTTGTTAAAAACATCTTTTTTTTGGCATTTGAAAAAAAAAATACAGAAAAACATTACAATTTTGCCCTTTTGCTCGGCGGTCAGGAGGTTAAGACAGTTTATAAAGTGGCTAGAGGAGACAAAGCATCTTCAGGAAGCATAGAGTGATTATTTGGCAGTGTCAGAGTGACTAAGCTACTTCATTCACTTTATCACTGACAGCTTGATATGAAAGATAAGTTGGACTGTCTGTTAAACTGGCTATATCACTTGAATAGTGTCTGAATTATTAAAATCCATACTGCCGCGAATAGCAATCATGGAATATAATGCTTTTACACCCCAAACCTCTTTTATTACAAAAACGTGGGATAGTCCACTCTGTTTATGAACGCCTAAATTAACGATACCGGGAAAGGGAAAACAGAAAAAATGTATTGTTATGGGAAATTATATCTACTTAAAATTGACAAAGATGAGAAACTTGAAATGCTCCTTGAAAATTGTGTTATCCATAAATAGAAAATTTAATGTCAAAAGCTTTTCCGCCAACTCTGAATAAGTAAAAAAAAAATATATATATATAAAATATGAGAATGTTATCCTTTTTAATGCTAAATGTAAACCTCTCTTTAAGATATTTTGAGATGTTAAAAATGCCGACGTACAACACATTTCTTTACAAATGAGGAAAGTTGGAACAGTACCAGCAAAACTCTTTCAATGAATCAAATACACATATTGGTGATGGAAGTGGCCTGTTTGATAAGTTAAAAAAATGTGACATGGACAGTTACTATTAAGGCCGCTATTATGTTTCCACCGTATGGATAAAGTTCACTCTTTAAATAATGATAACTTTTTAAAAAATAAGGAGGGGGCATGGTGATTTTATAGACCATTTCGTGGGGCGTGGCACACAAAAGGTTGGGAACCACCGGTCTAGGGTATGTGAATGGAATTATTTTCAGACGCCGCCGTTAGAATGTTTAGAAGTTTAAACTTAGACAATTTCATATAATGCTATGAAAAATATTGTCACAGTTTATATCGATCCATAATTTCCAGTCTTTTTGAAAATGAATTGTTCTATTATTTAACCTAAATTTTTTATACTTTTTGAAACCGTTTAACTCTATATTTCAACCGTAGTTTTGAATATAACTCTTGATTTAAATATTCATCGTAGAAGAATTTTTCTTCGTGTACGGTCATGTGAACTTTATTCCCCAACTCTTGGATGGCTTCCTAAGTTTAATAATTTTCACGGCATGTATCTAAACCTAGCTTTAACAAATCAAATGCAGGAAACTTCATGGAGGGAGAGTTGAATAAATTTTACTTATTTCTTGAAATCAGATACAATTTATTATACGTTTGTCTATTTTATCGCAAAATATGAAGAAGCTGATTTGGAAGTGTGGTACTGAAGTCTTTATGCATATGAAGCTCGACTTTATAGATATCTAACCAGATAAGACGAGATTTTTTTTTCAAAAATAAGTTCTTAAATATTTCACTGCTTCAGTGGCGTATTAGTAAATGTAGTTCTAATTGACAGTTTCTTAAATTTAATTTACCTTCATTATTTGCTTAATTACACCATCACAAAATCCTCCAGCAATTAGGAATATCTTTAGAAACTTTTATTTAAATGCAAGAACCAATTGTGCTGGATTTGTTTCTCTTTTACGGACTGATAGAAACATTCACTGTTTTTGTTACATCGACTTATTTCAGTCGTAGTCGAGACTTTTTTAAAGAACACTATTAGTCGCATTCGGTCCATTTTCAGCCGTTACCTGTAGGCCGAAAAGAGAAGGGAAATTTGCCGGTGTTACTAGATCAAGGGAAACGAGGCACACAAGGGAAAACTCTTGATTAAAATTGAAAGATACATTTTACTGCAAATATTATTTATATTGATTTATATATTCACTTTACATTCAAATAAATGTTTATAATAAGTTCTTTTTGTTTTGAAAAATATATTAAAATAATTAAATTAATAAATAATTTTATTGAATTTATAAAATACAGCAAATTACTAATTAGACTAAATTTACAATTATAAATTTTTATTTGTGATACTTGTAAATTAAATGGAAGGATAGAAGCATAATTACGTTTGTTTTGACGGTGCCCAAGCACTAGGAGTAAATCAAGTTGAAAATATATAGATTACGTTATTCATATATGTAAATTAAATAAATATTCAATTTCACATTTCAGGACATGTTATTAATAACTCATAATAATGTTCTATTAATCTCTTTTCTCAGAATTGCTGTAAAATGTCAGAACGTGAATTTCAAAATTCGCCTTATCCGAAAATCAAATTTTGGGAAATCGCGAGAAACCCCTAACCTGGTCAACTGGTTTTTATTGTAAACATAGACATTACAATTCCAGATGTACAGATTTTTTTTTCAGATTCACAAATAGAACAGTTTAATAGAGAACACTCTATTTTATTTTAAATTTTGAATAAGGCTAGTTTTGAATCTCACGTCATCATATGTAAGTAATAAAAAATAATCCTTAATCTGAAATTAAAATTGTCTGTAACTGCTTTTTTTTTTAAGTGTGTATGGGGAGGAATGTGCAAGTTGAAAGATTTTATGATTCATTGCAATTTTCCAAAGAAAAATATGTGAATGACCTTTTTCTACATATTTTAGGGTAGGGACTTGGTTCTTGGATCAATGTCTGGATGCAATCTTTGCGTATATATGAAGTAAATTATAAAAAAAAAATAGTCAAATTAATGTTAACAAATTTACAATTGTGGATTTTAAATCCTGTTGTGGATAAATTAATTCCAAAACTGCTAAAAGCTACATTTTCCTGTTAGCCCTACATTAATTAAAACATGAAAATTCAATTATACATTTTAATCCATGCAGATAATCTTTAATTTAAATCTTTTCCTAACAGTACATATCAAAATAATAAGAACAAGAAGATAGCAATTTTTCACAGAAATGATAGACATCCAGCAATCATTTAATTTAATGAATTTTCACAGTAAGATTTTAATTATTGTTATAGATAATCCTCACCCTCATTTAAAATTAAAGCATTGTCCACTTCTTATAAACTGATTTCATCAATAATATGGTATTTTTCTAAATAATCAAATAAGTTTTAAATCTTCCTGAACAGTTAAATACTTTTTTCGAGGCATTCTAAAAATAAGAAAATACTCTATGAGGAAAATCTACATTTTTGTATATCAGAAAGAAAGAAATTTGCGCTTCCCAGGAACTTGTCTCTCCAGAAATTCGGGGAAAAGATAAAAAAGGGAAGGGCAAAAAAATCAGCTAACGCAAGTCTTAGACCGATTTCAACTTCAGGACGTAAGAAAATGCTGAGAAAAAGCAGGAACGACTTCTAGTTTTACTATAGAAAAGGACAAATTCTCAAGGTCAGCTATACGGCATTTCACGATTGTAACTTTAAGGGGCGATGGGTTACAGAAAGATGACGAATTTCAGCGGGGATAAGACCAACGTGCAATTAATACCGGGCTACTAAAATAAAGCCATGCTTTATCTTCTTGAATCACAAATTTCCCTTTAGTTCAAGATATGTGTTTCAAAGCGAGCTTAAGAAGACGATATTTATGAACATCGAAAAAAACATTCGTAATACTGGCTAAGAAGTGTGATATAACATTGACATGACTTTACAAACAAATTATACTATCATAGCAATTTCGATCCAGAACTGTATCAAAGTGTCATACGTATCCATTAAATCTAAATCGTTTTAAGAAAAAGGAAATTTAATCATAAAAATTAATTATGAAAATTGATTTTTATAAAACGCTCCTGACATTTTGTATGTATACACAATATTTTGTAACTATGCCTAATGTGTACCATATTTTTATTTCATGTATTTAATTCTTTTGATGTATTTTTCAATAAATATTAGGAAGGCAAAACTATATTTACTTGGCACTATTTGGCAATTTTGTATTTGACAAACGTTACGTAAAAGTATATAAAAAATATTTTTTTTCAAATAAAAATTCCCTCACAGAAAAAATATATTTCAAAGAGTTAAGAAACAATAGCATTATTTCTATACTTTGAATTACAATTCTTTCACATAACTTTGTGTTTTAGAAAACGAAAACAGAGGAATGTAATTACCATGCACAGGACAAAGAAACTCTTTAATTTACACCGAAATTTTCTTTCTTTTTTTCAACTCGGAAAACTGCGACTTCTTATTGGAAAGGAAATAACACAGTGTACTTAAACACACAATGTAATATTTTGTGATTGAGCGATAATGCATGGGAAGTAGAATGTTCTTCTGCTAATTATTCAGTTTGTAATTATTTCATTATAATGATTCAATGACATATTTGAATATCAATGGTTCTGTTTTTCGTAATTTTTATATTTTTAGAAGGATTATATTTTGTTAGTATTTTTGTTCCGTATGAGAAAAAAAAGTATTTGTACTTACTTTGAAGTGATATGTTTATCCATTGTGTTAATGAGAAATAGAGTATGACAAAACAATCGGAATATTTCATATTCTTTGATGGAAATCTTACATTATTCTCTGAAGAATGTGCGAAATAAAAAATTCTGTTCTATTAGAAAATATTTTTCTTAGATTTTATTTGAAAAAATAAAAGATAATCTAAAGATGCTATTTCTTTCTTTGAGTTTTCCCATGTAATTATTTGTTTCTTTGGATGTTTTTTTTTTAATATTTTGAAAGCAAAATTTTATTTATATTTTTAAAATATTTTTTGCATCTTACATGAAATAGATTTACTCATTCATAAGTTATATAAAAATATGTTTAAAGAACATTTTTTCAAGGAAAATATTCGTTGAGAAAGAAATAATTACGTAAAAACGAAAATAAGATTACTAAAATTATACACTTGTTTACACACTGAGTATTGTTATTGTAACATAACAATTTACAGGGTATATATATTTTAATATGTTTTGTTAACATGTATAATTTTAAATGTTAGAATTTTTTTTATCGAACTTTGCATTAATGGGACCGAAACATATACAGATATATAACAGGCGTTCCATAAAAACCGAGAGTAAAATCATAAAAAAATTGAGAAATATATCTACAGCAAAAAATATATCATTATTTTTCAAACTATCTTTCCTCAGATAATATGCAAGGGTCCCATCGTTCAACGCATTTTTCAAAACAAATAGAGAACCCTTTTTCTCGAAGCTGCTTCAAAGAACCTTGCACTTCTGAAATAACTTCAGAATCGGTATTAAATTTTCTGCTACGGAGCTTCACATTCAACGCCCGAAACAGCCAGAAATCGCATGGTTCGAGATTTGGAATGTAATGGGGATGTGGCATGATTTCAATATTGCATTTACTAAGATACTGCTGAACAGAAGAAGTGATATGCGAGCGACCATTATCGTGATATAATGTTTAATTCCCTAGCAGTTCATGACGCTTTCTCAATATGTGTTGTCGCAAAATTTTTTTTAACTGAAACATATTTCCCATTCACAGTAGTTTTTGGAGAGACAGCATGCTGATAGAATACACCTTTATGATAAAATAAAATAATCAACATGACCTTTCCAGCAAATTTTATTTGTAGGAATCTTTTTGTAGGCGGAGAATCTGTGTGTTACAATACAGGCGGACTTGGTAAGGGGATTAAAATGACGCACCCAAATTTCATCACGTGTTATTACAGTCTTTAGAAAATTCGATTCATTTTGAAGCATCTGTTTCCACTCACAGCATTGGTGAATTCTTGTTTGCATTTGTTCTTTAGTAAGGTGATAACCCGTAAGGCATGGTGACGTCACGGCGACGTCGTTGTGAAGTCACACTGTGATTTTGTGACCGTCGATGTGACGTCACGTGACGTGGATGTGACGTCACAGTGACTAGAATGTGAGGTCGTTATGGCCGTTTTAGAGGTCGTTTGTGACGTCACATTGTGACCACTCTGTGAAGTCACGGTGTGACTAATTTGTGAAAAGTGTGTCATTTGTGACTATTTTGGCATTAACTTTGTGACGAACCTGTGACGAAAGTGACAATGTTTTGAAGTCACACTGTGACCAATTTGTGAAATATGTGTCATTTGTGACGAACTTGTCATAAACTCTGTGATGATTTCAAATGAAAATCAAACTTCAAATTAATTGCTTAAAAGGCGCAAAGGCGAACTAGTGAAAAAGATTCCATGCTGGAACTCGAACCCGGGCCATCAGTATAGCGCACTTACGTTCTACCGACTAAACCACATGGAAAGATACCCAGCCTGGAAAATTTCTCACTATTACATGTTGGCAAGGCTACAAACGCAGCACAAGATGCAATATTTATCGTCAGCCACCGACATGGCGCAAGCACGAAACTTAAATCCAGCATCGATTGAAACTATATTAATACTTGGAAATGTTTTCAGAGAGAACCATTCGCCTTGCATACAATATTTCAAATGAAAATCAAATTTCAAATTAATAGCTTAAAAGGCAATTTTAATTTGAAATTTGATTTTCATTTGAAATACTGTATGCAAGGCGAATGTTTCTCTCTGGAAAAATTTTCAAGTATTAATATATATTTAATCGATGCTGGTTTAATTAAGTTTCGTGTTTGCCCCATGACGGTGGCTCACGATAAATATTCCATCTTGTGCGGCGTTTGTAGCCTTGCCAACATGTAATAAGGAGAAAATTTCCAGGCTGGGTATCGTTCCATGTGGTTTAGTCGGTAGAATGTCAGTGCGCTATACTGATGACCCGGGATCGAGACCCGGCGTGGATATTTTTCACTATGTTGGCCTTTGCGCCTTTTAAGCAATTTATTTGAAATTTGATTTTCATTTGAAATATTGTATGCAAGGCGAATGTTTCTCTCTGGAAAAATGTCCAAGTATTAATACTGTGATGATTCTTGTCATAAAAACTACGATAATTTTAAAGTAAAGTTTTGTTTGAAATATAAAATTTTATCTTTTTACCGTACTTTTTAGCAAGATATCGCTATTTTGGAGTCCTATTCTTCTAAAATATTTTTAATTTTCCATTTAAAAAACAATGCTTATTAACTGACATCTTTTTTTATTAAGTTAGCTTGATCTTGAATTCAAGCTTAATATTAAGAATGTGTAAGCTTTTTAATGTGTTATGATTTGACATTGCTTTTTTAAATACGAACATGGAGTCTAACGGACATTAATACAACTGTTACTTATAGAACTACATGATAAGCCCTATTTATTTAAATTTTTTATTCCCGTATATATTGCATTTTGTGAATATGAGCTAATTAGATTTGGTATGTTTTATATGAAAAGACTGATCTGGGAAATAGAAACAACAAGTAAGATATATCATGCGTTAGGCATAGATTATAAAACACTTTCCAACTCTTCCTAAATGTTTTATCAAGACATCGGGGGAAATAACGTAAATAAGATAACTAAGTAAACATGAAAACGCGTAAAACATTTAAAAACTGATTTACGCAGTTACCATCCACTAAGGTGTAAAAAAATCATAATTTAAAAAAAAATAATAAAAAAAATCGTTTTTTTTTATTTAAATCAGATTTTTTTTATTTAAATCAGATTTGTATGATTTTTTCCCCAGCGTTCAAATACTGAATAGCTATCATGAGTTTTAGGTTTCCAAAACAATTACACCACTAATTGCTAACATAATCTATGTTTTTACACTTTAATTGATAAAATTATAATTGTTAGTTTGTAATTACAGAAATAAAAACTGCAAATTAGTAGTTTCATTAGGTAGTATTATACAATAATGTTATATACATTAATATTGTAATAATTATGTAAAACTTTATAAATACTAGAGATACTTAACATTTATGAAAATTATTAACTGCATTTTATACTAAATAGCTAACATTACTTCAAATTAATTATTAAACAATCAACTCTCTAATTAGGAACATATTATACATTTTTAAGCCTTAATTATTAAAATGATAATAATTCATTTTAGAAAGAAAAAGGGACAGGATGCTAGTTCAAAAAACGGGCACTATTTCATGAGGAAATATATTAGTAATGTGTTTAGTAATGATGTAAGGAAAAAAAAAAGAATATTTTTTAGCATTAAAAGTAAAGTGTCCTTAATTTTTAATAATTTTATGAATAACAAATTGAAAAATACAATTAAATAACATATTTTAATAATATCCTGTTTTTTCTAAAGAAATAAAGTTCTATATTTTTGCAAGATTTTTTCCACATGAATTTAGAATACTGTTGAATGGGGAAGTTTTTTACAAGAAATCTCTGGCTACAACTACAGGTAAATTTCAACTTTTTTTTTCTTTTTTTAAGGCAGGGTGCATTTTGCCAATTTCAAAAGGGGCATGGTGTGGCACCATTAAACAAAATGGCCTAGAAGAAGCAGTATAAGTAATTACAGAATTAATAAAAACTGCAAATAAGTAAAATTCATTAGTTAGTAGCACAAATAACAAAACTAACAAATATTATTTGCAGCTCATTTTGCATTTGTATTTAGGAAAATTTCTGTAAACCACCAAAATCTATACTTACACACATGTACGTGTATGCTAACCAAAAAGAAAAAAATGAAAATGAGTTAAACCCATTCATATAGAATAAATATAAGTTAGCCACTAATATCTGAAATCCCCAAAATATTTAAGTAACAGCATTATTACCTCTATTAGCTTTCAATGGTTCAAATTTTTAATATATATGAGTTACAAAAAAAAAAAAATAAATAAAATAATAATAATAATAATAATAAACATTTATTCAACCTATACCAAAGAAGCTCTTGCTGTGCTTAGCATTTTTATACCAATTATTTCTTTTTCTCTTATGCATTCATTTACAATTTAGCTGCTGAGCAGATGTCATTCTTTCATTCTTCTTTAACTTGAGATTGCTATTAATTACTATTTATTATTTTACTTGTAGAAATGTAATTATACTTGCTATGTGTATTTTATATAAAATAATGCATAAATTGATTACCTAAAGGAAATTATGACATTGCAAATTATGTTAGATTTAAATATCATTTTTAAATGAAACTGTTTTAATTTGGATAAAAACTTAAAAACAATGCTTTTAATTTTTTTACAATACTAATGAATTAAGCTTAGAAACAATTATTTAAAGCTCTTTTTTTGTTTATTAATAAGTCAAAATACCTGTAGAAACTTTCAAATTATGTTCATGTTAGATTTTAATACTTTTTTTGACATTTTAAACATTTAGAAAATTTTTGATTTTAATCAATGATTTTTTTTTAAAAATCGGTTGATTAAAATCATGATTTAATCGCTGATTTAAATCAACCGATTAAAATCGTTGACACCCTACCATCCACAGCCAAATATGTTTTCTAATTCTTTTAAACAGTCCTGTATTTGATCTGTAGATTGATATATATATATACTATATAATGGAAAAATTTAGTTTATCAAGGAAACGCATAACAGGTTGAAATTCTCTTTTAGCAATTTATACTAATATATGGAAACATACTTAAATAATTTTGTACAACCCTGTAGTTTACCTAGAACCTTTATTACACGCCACTATTTAGTTAAAATTTTATTCAAGCTAAAACACTCTTAAAACTGCTGAAATTACATTTCCAGAAATTATAATTCATAGATGGCAACGTATCCAATTCTTTGCGTGACCCTTTATATCATTTTATCTATATACTACAAACATTTCTTAGTAAATTAAATACAGTGCAGCGTTAAAATGCATAACTTATTTTAAAACCCCCTTTAAGCAATACCCAGTAACCCTTTCGAATACTTTTGTATATTCCTGTATATGAATTATAGCATATATATATACACCATATACTATGCATAAATGTAGTGAATCATAAAAGTGTATATCATAATTAAAAATGTATTTCCAGCAATCATCGCTAATGAACAGTACTTCGGATACAATATAGTATCTGAAATATTTTGTGTGTCCCTGTAAATGCTATATACACTTCGTATTATACATGAAATAATTCATAGTATGTAAACCTCAACGACGTATATCAATTTCATTACATATCAAATAGATTAACATAAATAAAGTACGCCGCAAACAATTCCCTCCACCCCTATATCATTATGTATTGGAATTCCTTTTTTAGCCCTGTAAATGAACAATAACTATTATTTGCATCGCATATTCTATGGAATGCACATTTTAGTGCGCTTCATAAATGCATATCAATTTTATTCTGTTTGAAAGCGTGTAAAATCATTAAAAATCATTTGAAACGATTTTTTTCCCACAAGCCGTAATGTAATGGAATACAATTGACTGTCCCTGTAAATGAAATAACATGCTACAAACTTCATTACAAATAGGGGTCTTGCTATGGTAAACGTTAATAACATCCAAAAATTTTAAATAATTTAATTATCTTTAAATGTCTATTAATTATGTTAATGATTGATGATAATACTTGTCCATATACTTTTATATTTATGCCACCATGTGGTTTTAACCCAATATTTAAATAAGAAAATAAACCAGATTAAAATGCAATTTAAATCACTAATTTTAATAATCTGATCAAAGCTGTTGAAAAGGAAGTTAGATATTTTAACAAAATAAAAAATAAATGTAATGAAATATTTGTGTTCTATAACACGTTTATTAGAAGATAACTGAAATCATTGTAATTAAAAAAAAAAAAAAAAGCAAACAAGGAAAATATTTTAGATATTTCAGCAAAATAAAAAATAAATGTAATGAAATATTTATGTTCTACAGCATGTTAATGAGAAACTAACTAAAATTGTTGTAATAAAATAAAAAAAAAAGCAAACAGGGAAAATAATATTTTTACATACCTAATTTCATTGACGTTGTACGTGATACTTTGATTTTGGGGAACCAATTAAATCCGATTATAAGTACGATAGCAATGACTTGAATCATCTTCAACAAGTCAAAGCTACCGTAATTTTCTCGGGTTTATATTTTGTTAGCTGAACTAACTTGGATCCTGAGAACGTTCTTGTTTCAGTTTTTAAATCCGTGTCAACACATCTATGCTGTCCAGTGTCCACAGAACTTCAGTGTCCACAGTGTCCACAGAACTGTCCAGTGTCCCGCGTTTATTCTAAAAAGTTTCACTGTTACTTTTATCCGTTATTCTGCGGTTGAGTGGTAACAACTGAAATAGTGCAGATGCAGACGATTTTTAAGTTTCGAAGTTCGAAGCAGATGTTTTTTGGTTTTATTTGTTTTTCTATACCACAGTTTCGGAAGGAAATTAAATGCGTAATAATTTTGTCAATTTGTCTCTAATTCAATTTCCTGTTTGAAAATGTTTTATTGTATTTCATCTTTTATTTTTATCAGTTTTATTGAATTGTAAAGTTTCATTTACGTAAATTATAATAATAATATTATCCATAATTAGAGTTTACTAGATAAAACATTGCTTAAATTTTCAAAATGTATACAAATTAATTTATTGGTAATAATGATGACTCCCTCCTTTTTTTTTAAAAGTAAAATTTGTATCGCAGGTATCAGTTTGTATCACACTCATCTCTTCTCGATAATCTTGTTGTATTTTTTAAGAAGATATTTTGTATATATATATACAAAATATCTTCTTAAAAAATACAACAAGATTATCGAGAAGAGATGAGTTTTTCTTTGTCAATCTGTCATTCTCTTAATATTAATTTTCTGTAGAATAAAACTTGTAAAATAATTTTTAAAGATATATTTTGAAAACAAAAAATAAAACATGAATAATTAATTATGTCGTGGGCTTTGCCTAAATTTTGTACATTAATTTTATATTCGGAAAATGTCAATTCTATTTTAAAAGTTTGAAAGAAGTAGAATAAAAAAAAAAATACTTAAAATAGTGAAACACTAAGAGGGGAAAAAAATGACTTGAATGCAAATTATAAAGCAAGAAATGCATATATGACTGAACTTTGAAGACGCTTTCTGCGTGCTCATTAAAAGCTGCAGCCTTAACTGTAATAGAAAGTTTTTAGTTTGAAACGACAGAAATGTTTCGACTACTCTTTGAGAAACTTCTAGTATAACAGATGATCATTTACAAAAATCTTTATAAAAGATAAGTCGAAGTCTGCTTACCTAAAACATTTTTTTAATAATATGAAATTCTCATAATTAGGAAATCGTTTTGTGTTGCTGATGAATTAATTACATTTTATGTTATATGAAAATAAAAAGTTTTTATTAGAGGCACAGATGCAACTTGGACCACGGTTTAAAAAATTTGTTAATCCGGCAGAAAAATATATTTTACAGTAAATAACATGTTTTTAATAATTTTTGTAATTTTTTAAAGTTTTCTAAGAAGTTCACATCTCAGTCACAATGTGACATCACTGAGTGGTGGCATTTTGGTCACAGATGTGACGTGACCACAGTGACTTACAGTGACGTCACAATGACGTCACTGTGACCATGCATGCTATGAGGGAAGGGACCCATCTGGAGCAAACATGGCGAAACTGTAAACTGTTGCATAGATTGCGAAATATCGACTTTTTGGAAATGTTTTCGATGGATTAAATCTATGTAGAGGAAAATTACTCGGTGTTTAAGTATCCAGGATGTTTAACCATGTATTGAGGATACTGCCGATAGTACATTGTTACTTTTGCACAGAATTTCTATAGACTTCCTGATAACTGATGTGTATCAATTAGTTGTAGGGCAAATAATTTTTGCTTTTAAATTCCGTCCTTATATCTACATTTCTAAGATAAGTTCTAAGGGAATATGAAGCTTGATGACATTACGTACATTAGTTTCATAGGATATAACTATTGCACAAATCGTGGAAAATACAGCATAGCAGCGCCAACTGTTGGGCAATTTTCATCAAATACTAATCAGCACCAATTTATGTGATTATTAACTAAATCTGAAGTTTGATTGAATTCCGATTTCAGTTTTTGAGGTGGAGCGTCCACAAATTTTGTGTCACATACAGGACCACCGATAGAGAGACAAACACATACATAGACTTACGGAAATACATTTCATAATCTGTGAAATCGTGCTCAGGACATTCTAAGAGTATACCTGTCGAAACCGGAAAACAAATATTTTCTTGAAACCAATACTTGTTTCTTGGAAAGATAGAAGACAGTAAAAATATCTAATTTTATTTTAGTATATGGGTTTTACAAAACCATTTCTCTCTGGAATTGCAAGAAAAATTTATAAAACATAACTGTTATGAGCAATATTGTATTATCTGCACATTCTGTTTAAGTACTTCTTAAAGTTGCCTCAGGAGTCTTAAAATTAGAAAGAAAATTAAAAAAAGACCATTTTCAACATTTAATATCTTAAAATGTATATGATTTTTAATTTGGATGAAAGATATAAGTATGTTCTTTCATTCCATGTATTTATAAAATTGCAAGATGGAGTATTAGCATTTTTGGGGGGCGCCAAACTGTCAGAAGTTTCAGGAGCAGAAAATTAGTATAACAACTTACGCGCAGGATTAAAAAATAAATATTGCAACTAGAATGACAATTTTGGTGCCTATTATACTTCAGATTGCAAAAATTACCCTGTTCCTAAATAAATATTTTTTAAAGCATTTTTATTTTTTATATATACAAAACTATATTTAGCTAATACAAAACTTTTAAAATTTCAACAGTATATTCACCTAAAAAACTAGTTGGATGTGCCAATCCCAAAACTTTCTTCTATCTCATATATTTTAATATTTACAGATGTTGATACAAATGTCAATATTTCAGTTTTATTAATGTAATACCATATCATCTTTGACTTTCATCTTAAATTTCTGCTTCCGACGGTTAATCAGAGTAAAAACGAGTTAATCTTGATCATGATATTTATTAAAATTTCGAATAGTTGGCTTATCAGGATGGGAAGTTCCCGAACCACCAGTGTACAATAGAACTACGAAAAATTAAGAAGATTACACAAAAATCGCTATTACTGCGCCCCCTTCCGGCGGAATATTTTCACATTCAGGGAGGATCTTCTTGTCATGGCTAAAAACATACAAAAAAATTTGGTTTAATTCTATGTATAACTTCATACACTTTTCAAAGGTACAATATTGAAAATGGCACAAAAATCGCTATTACAGCGCCACCTTTTGGCAGAAGTTTTCTAAATTCAGGGAGGACCTTCTTGCCATGACCAAAAACATACACAAAAAAATTGGTTCAGTTCGATGCATAACTTCATACAATTTTCGATGGTACAATATTCAAAATGGCGCAAAAATCGCTATTACAGCGCCCCCTAGCAGCGGATTTTTTCTTATAACGCAGTTTTATCTATTGAGCGGATATAATTCTAAAAACCATAATTTCTGTTCTAATGGGATTTTCAAAGAAACAGTTATATCAAAATGTTCCAAATTAAGGAAGAACCTGCTGGCCATAGCCAAGAACTTAAAAAAAAAAAAAAAAAATGGTTCAATTCTATGAATAGTTTCATATACATTTCGATGCATTCAAACTTTTTTACAATATTCAAAATGGTATATAAATCGCTATTACAACACCGCCTTCAGGCCGTTTTTTTCCAAATTAAGGCAGGATCCTCTTGCTATAACCAAAAAGTTAAAAAAAAAATGGTTCAATTCTATGCGTAACTTCATACATTTTTGATGACACAATGGCGACAGACAGACGGACAGACAAACATTTTCTATAAACATGTTTTGGGGATGTCTGACCCCTAAAACGTGTAAAGCCGTCGAAAACCTGAAGTCGAAAAAAATTTCAATTACGATACTTTCTTCTACTGAAGATAGAAGAAAGTAATATATTCTTTTGAACAATAAAAATGAAAATTTTGGTTCAGTTTATAGAGACTAAGATTAAACATACGTTTTGAAAATTTCATGAAAATATATGCAGACGTTTTCGAGATATCCTGTGCGTTATGCCGTTATATATTATAATTTGGAGAAAAAAAATTACTTCAAAGTTTCGATAACGCCGTTTTATCCATTGAGCGGATATAATTCTAAAAACCATAATTTCAGTTCTAATGGGATATTCAAAGAAACAATTATATCAAAATGTTCAGAAAAGATAGTAGTTTAACGTAGAAAAAAAATGAAATTTCAACAGTTTTGAAGCTTTAAGAATCCTGAGACCTCTTAATATTATAAAAACAAACATGATGCATCTTTGTATCTATGTTTTTCAATTTCCAAGTACAGAAAACCGGAATTATTTGTCAAATTGGTGAAGCAAATATTTAAGAGATTTTAAATGTTTGAATAAAAAATATTTTATGTTAAGTTAGTAATATTTTATTCGAAATTAATATTTTATAAATCAAACCGAGGGAGCTTTTAATATTTATTTTTATTTTCTTTCATCGACAATTTTTGATTCTAATTGATTCTTTCAATAACGATCCCTAATTATTATAAAACTTTTGACGTATGCGTAAACAGTAATTACTAAAAGGAAACTATTATAGAGTTTTTTTAATTCATCGTCTTTAATAATTACGTATTTGTAGTTAAGATACTAAAAGGTTTATTATTTTATGAAAATTTTTGCTGCTTTAAGGAACTTTTTAGAAGATATAATAATGCAGACACTTTCCACGAAAATAAATTTATTTTCAAACATTTTAAGTTTCGTGTAAAACATGAAATAAATATTATTTGCCGGATGGACATTCTCTTCCTGAAAGTCTAGTATATTGTTTGAAATATTATTTTTTGTTCATTTCCTTGCAAAGTAAAAATACATAAGATAATAAAAGGAAAAAAAATAACATTGTTTTTGGAATAATTAAGTTTATTTAAAGTTCTTAGACAAAAAATATTTTTTAGTTATAAATTTCTAATCATAAGGCTGAAACAGTATTAAGAATTTAGAGGAAACTCTTATCATTTAAAGTTTAATTACAATCTTCATATTGTTAATATGAAACAGTGACATTAAGGTAAACTATAATAAATTTGTAACTTAAATTTAAGTAATAAAACCAAATGGAGAATTAATAAAATCAAAGAAATTGATAAAATCAAATGCTTTTTACTTATAATAATATTGTTTTATTGTATTCTTACTGGGCAGATTGAATAAGAACTTTCAGAAAAATATAAAGCCGTACTGTTTATATAAATGTGATTTTCTTTAAAGAGTATGATAATGAAGGTCTAATCTTTCAAAAAGTAATAAATATATATTTCATTTTACCATTAATTTGCTATTCAGTTTTTAATATTACTTAAGAAAAATTATGTTTATTTTTATTGCCATTTTGTAAAATTTTCTTCCGACAGAATGAATAAAACATTTCCTGGGTTTCAACTAACAATAAAAAGTATCAGAAAGAAATTTGTTAAAGTTACAAGAATTTCATTCAAAGTTTCGAAACATGTCTCGATATAAGTTAATTTAGCTGATTCTTTCTGCAAATTAATTTCAATTGATTTCAGTATAAGGCAGGTTCGTCATGCACACAAGACAGATATATATGAAAGATTTAACAATAAGGATTAGACAAATGAAAGATTTTAAGAAAACATAGAAAAGTTACATTAGAGTGTTACGTGGTTTTTACGTCATTTACTTGGACGCATTTATTTGAAATAAATAAAAAAAATCACATTAAAAATTTTCGAAGCCTCTAAAGCCAAATATTTAACTACAGCTCTTACATTTTCACGTTCATATTTATTTTATATACATGTAATTTTTAGATTGAGGTTATTTACGACATATTAAATAATGCACATTTTTTTTTCAATTTTTAGTGTCTATAAAATTAAATGCTGCATAACTGCTTTATCTTTAAGTTCAATAAAGAATAAAAATTCCCTTTAAATAAACTTTCTTCGTCCTGCCAGAGTTTGCCGTCCTTCCTTTCTGAACTAGCCTTTAATTTACGTTTCTTTACTTAAAATGATTGGAGTGAGTAAACGAGATTTCTGCTCGAATGTTGTTCTTCTGGCATGAATTTACGAAGGATTTAACAACAAAGTTACAGGAGATGTAACGTTTGAGGGAAACACACAAAAGGTCTATAAGAATTACATGAAATTGTTATTATTTTAATTCAAAGGTACTGATTGAAAACAGGAAAAAAATTCAGATTAAATAGATATAATTCTTTTAAGTTAAATATTTTTTTAAATATTTATAATTTTGTATATATATTTTTTTATAAAATATTTCTTCATTTAATTAGCGACTTACTGTATAATGCATATTTTACTGTGGTTTATAAATAAATAGTAATTTTAATAGTAATAACAATAATAATAGTAATAATAATAATAATAATAATAATCATAACATTAATATTATTACATTAACAATACTTACATCTTAACATTAATTTCTTGGTATTTCTAATATAGCGTTAAATCATTCAAGAAATCTAATGAGAAATGTTTATGAAAAATAAATAAGTATTTCAAACTTAGCAAGTATACTAGTAAATCTACAGATCAGGAGCCTCAACGTCAGACCGTAAAGTGACTGGATTTTAATATCTCACTGCATAATATTTAGCATCCTACAATCAGAATTATATAAATATTTAGCAACATATAAAATTCTTGGAAGGTTTCGAAAATTAAAAGCATTACATTTTACACAAGTTGACAATTATGTTAGGAAATTCTGAAGAATTGCTTACTCTGGTAATTTTTTGATGAAAAAATACATTTCCCCCCCCCCCCCCCCTGAACCCCCGTAGTTAGTCTTATTAAATTCAACTTAATATTTTGCTATTGATTTGGCGAATGGTTATAGTGTATCTTCAATTTCGTTTTACACTGGAATTTTTTTAGGATAAGCAACACATTGGACAAAGATTTTATGTTATTGTAATATGCAAAAAAGCAATATTTATATTTAATACATTTATATAATATTTTTATAATATTTATACTAAAACTATTATATTTAATTAATATCTAATGTTTTTTTTTTAATTTTTGTTTCCGAAAAATAGTTTTAATGATCATTCTATAATGGTTGGATGTAATATGTAGTCTAAATACATGCTATAAAATTACACAAGAAAATTAGTCATTGTCATTAAACTACAGTTGCTATACAACACTGTTAAAATACTGTGCTTTCACTAACATTCTGAAAGTGAAAAAAGTACATTTAAAGGCATATAAATACCCTTAAACAAACTGATTTCATGCTTTGCATGCACAATCGGCGATTTTTAAAGATAAATATTGATATATATATACAAAAAAAAAATGTTTCCGTAGAATTTTAAAAAATCAATTTGGTAAAATAAAAGTCACGAGATTTCAAGCTTAACCCTCCGTCTACCAGACGGGTCCATTGGACCCGACAGGTACATACAAAATATTCATTCAAACCAGAAATGTCTTTAAAATAAACTAAGTATATAAACCAGACACAAATAAGGTAAATAAATAAGTTAAATAGTTTTAAATAAAAATTCTGGTGTAGAACGTTTTATTAAAACTTGAATAAAATTCCCGGTAGATCTAGGGTTAATGAAAGCATATGCTCTAATAAAAAAGATCATCTGTCAACGTGAATTATTTTATTCTATTGTTTTTAATTTTGCTAAGTATCTCTTCTCATATTCGCAGATCAGTTTATTAAAAAAAAAAAAAAAAAAAAAAAAAACATTTGTATGCCTTTCAAATGTACTTCTTCTCACGTTTAGCATTTTAAAACTTTAGTTTAAATTCCCCCTAATGTGTTCGATAGCAATAACATACAAAAATCACTAAGAATAGGAATATTTGAAGACTTTTATATCTACCGGATAACCATTCATCATCGTGCCCACTGCTAACTGCCTAAATCGCATCGATTTGAAGGCTATAAATAAATCTTTGTCTTATAGCCTTTTAATAGTATCTATATTAAATTAAAAAACGTAACGCTACTAACATCGTTAGCATTTCACGCAAAGCTATATTGCACACCAAATTATTAAAGATTAACTAACTTTTTATTTCCCTCAGCCAGATTTTCTGCTTAAGTTTTCGTAATCGGAATTATTTCAATGACTTTTGTTTATACGTTATAAAATGCAGTTGCTATAGGTAACTGACAAAAAAAAATGAAATACATATCATGTCAAAAAAGTAAAATAATCGAACAAAATGTTTTATGTTTTTGTAAAACATGTAAAAAGTTCCACCGAAATTCATACACCTAAATTAAAAAATCCGACAAATATATTTGCAAACTCACAAAATAATAGAAATAATTTAAAACCTTTATTTAGTAATTTCAGCATCCATAATTTATCATTTAAATACATTAATTAAATGCGCCATTTTCCTTCAACAAATAGAAATTTGAAAATCGTCTGAGCTGCCATACATAAGCATTACGGCGGAAAATATAATGTTCTATATATTCCGAACGAATGATCCAAATACTATAGAGTTAAATCCGGGGACCGCACCAGCATGCCTCCTTAATTTCAAGATAATCGAATGCTTTTTACGGTAGTTATCGTGGAACAGACAGACAGACAAACAAAGAAACGGAAATCAAAAAAATTTCGAATCTCCACAGTAAGCCTTCACTGACGTTTCGGCAATAAGGGGGTAAATAATTATAGTATACTAGTATATCTGGAGATCAGGAGCCTCAACGTCAGCTCTGCAAGTCAGTATTTTTAAACAAACTTTTGGGTAATATTCAATTCCCTGCAAACTGCAATTTAAAGTTTTCAAATTACGTAATTATTTATAACAATAAAATATACGACGTTTTCAGGCATTAGAGGTGTTAATTTAAATACGTTATGTAAGGATATTCTGAAATTTTCATGAGCTGCTAATTCTGGTATTTTTTAAGATAAAAAAGCAGATTTCTTCAGGGGGGCGGAGACCCTCTGACCCCTCGTGGTCTCATTAAATTTCCACATGTAACTTTTTATTCATTGTGCTAGTGGTTATCGTAAATCTTAGATTGATTTTTACACTTCCGAGCCTTATTTTTTAATACCGGTGAACAGAAGATAATTTACATTGCGCAATTATATTAAAAGTTTAGGTTTTATGAACGAAAAAGTAATTTCCTTTTATAAATAATTTCCATTCCTATTTTATGAAACGAGGCTGCATTAGGAAGTGACACTCGTCAAAAAATATTTTTCAGGCAATTTAATTAATGTTTGGCTTTTAAGAATAAAAATATTCATTTCCCGATACAATGACGTCATTTTCGACAGAGATAATTTTTCGGTGCATAATTTTGACATTTACTATCTGTTTGCTTTGCAAAAGTTTTTTCTTATTCAAATTTTCGATTAAAAATTAAACATTTCTGTTGTTCGTGTGCAGACGATTAATCGTGAGATATTGGTATTTTTTTTAATTAAAAATTAATATCATAACACAAGGCCCTTTTATTACAACCTCAAAGAATATTCGTTTTGTTTTTGATATATGAGGTCAAATTCATCTTCTTTTCTTATTTTCGTTTTATTTCCAATTATGAAGACGTATATTCATGTCTTTTTTTAATTTCATTTTCCTCTTGCAGATGAAAAATTTTCAAATCAAAATTAACTGTTTAACCTCTTGAGGGGCGGCGGTACATATTATATACCACCTACGATTAATGAAGTTTTACACCAGAAAAATTTTATTAAATTTTACTTTTCTAACTTAGGTGGGAAAAAGCCGTAAAATTGTTTTTACTTATTTTGAAATAGAATTTTTCAAAGATTCCGGTGTGCGTTCAACATTACAGGAACACAATCGCTTGCCATCTCAAGGGGTTAAGGTAAATTATTATTCTGGGATCTGATTTTCTTGGCAACGGTAGGAAAAAAAAGATTGTTAAATTTTATAGAAAAATGTCCATTCATTCCTTATAAAAATAATGGACTTTTTAATTTATAAGAAATATATTTGAATAAAATAAATAGAACATAACCTGCCTTTATTTCTGGGATAAAATACATCTATATTTTGTAAAGACAAAAAGGCATTAATTTATCCCTTTTTGACGTTCATTGGACTTCAAACAATTGCACAAACTTTCACATCTACGATATTTTTAGGTGTAGTCCCGTTGCTAGGCAACATTTAAAAGAAAATTAAAACAATGAAAAGTGTACATTCTAAAGAAGTAAACTTATAAAAGAAAATATTTTATATTATTGGAACGCATATATAAAATCCCTCCATAAGTTATTCACCGAATTTAAAAACTCTGACAAATGCATAGAGAAAATTTCAAACTAATATGAATAATGTATGATTACAATTAGCAAAATTTCATCATCCATAATTTACCATTTAAATCCTTCAATCACATGAGCCATTTCCTGTCAACAAATAAAATTGGAAAAATCGTCTGAATTGTCGTAGAAAAGCGTTATTGTGAAAAATAAAATATTCTATATTTTCCGAACACTGAACAAACAAAAACCTGTAACTCCTAAAAAACATATAAAAAAAAACCTGTACAGGTAATTCCGGGTAACTCACCTACATACCCACTTAATTTCAAGTTAATCGGATGCTTTTTGCGGCAGTTATCCCGGAACAGACAGACTAACGGAAACAAAAAAAAATTGTGTCTCCACAGTAAGCCTTCACTGACGTTTCGGCAATTGTAGTACAACAGATTTATTTTTATTTATTACGAAAAAATGACCACATATACGCATTACCAAGGAAAAAATTCCTGCTTCAGATAAATTTTAAAGAAGAGCGGCGGAACTAAAATGGAAGAAAATTTTCTTTCTTTGTTGTTATTATTATTTTAAAAGAAACGAGCGTTTTTAATAATATTACTGCAAAATTTTGGTTGTAAGAACATTTTTTTTTTAAATTAGCAATCGAAAGTTGCGCTATGGAAGAATATTAAAAAAATCAGTATTTTGAATTTTTGAAAACTTCGTCACATATTAATATAATTTTTAATTTATAGAGCTAAAATAGGCAAAAAAAGCCAAAAATTTTAAAGTTACACATCATTTCGTTATGAAATCCTTTTTTTTTTAAATTCGGAAATCAAAAACAGCTTTGTCTAAAAAAAGAAGCATTAAATTTCGATTTAAAACAACATTCATCTTTCTTTCAACAAGGTATGCGCGGTTGATTTACCCACCGTTTGGAGCTACGTTGGGTTACTCAACATTAGTTTAATTTTTTCTCCCTTTTATGCAGGTTGAGTTAACGGTGAATTGGATTTCAGGTTCAACAACGAGTTATGCCCTTAACTCGCAGTTGAGGTTGACTGTGAATTATCATGTGAGAAAACTTCGCAAAATCGTCCAAGAGGTGTGTTTAATACGATTTGACATTAAAACTGACGTCACTGTGTTAAGAAAAGATTCACTATTCTTGTAATTTCGAGCTAATATCTAATGGCAAGAGTGAAGGATTTACAATGTATAAATGTTTCATGAAAGCCAAAATATATGAAATATATGCATAAAAATTAACAAGAAAAATAATTATTCTAAAGTTCAAACGACTTTCTGTAGACAAAAGTGAGGAGATGGATAGAAACAGACAGAGAATCAAGCATATCGAAATTACAAATATAGTTAGTTATACCGAAATACCGAAATGTAATAAATTTGCCATAAAGAAAGTTGAAAGATAAAAGAAAAAAATATATATTAACGAATGACCTGCCAGAATGCTGCAAAATTTTTAACAGTGTATATTTAACCTATTTATTTTTCGCTCTCACTTTTTATAAAATTATCTTTGTATTATTTAATATAAATGATATAACTATGTAGTTATAATAGTACATATCATGTGGTATGTGCTACTGCATTATACGATAAAATAACACGATGAAATAAAAGATGAAACACTCTTTCAAATTATATATTTCTTTAAATGAATATTTTTTTCTATTACAAAATCTACGACAAAACAAGATGAAATAAACAAGTTGGAAATTGCTCGTCAAACGTGGCAAATGAGGTGCGTTCGTAATATAACTAATTTTATAAATATTTTTTTCGCCGCATATTGTACAGAATGTATATTTTAGTGTACTTCGAAAGGCTATAACATCATTAATTTGCACTTGAAACAATTTTTTCCCATTGGCCGTAATGTAACGGACAACTTATGACTGTTCCTGTAATTAAACTATACATCCGATTTTCATAAAATATGAAATGACTCGACAAAATCTTGCAAAAATTATATATTTATAATTTCAGACCATTCGGAAGGCTGTAACATAATTAAAATGCACTTGCAATAATTTCTTCCCATTGGCCGTAATGTAATGGAAAACTTTTGATTGTCCCTGTAATTAAACTATACATCCGATTTTCATAAAAATTGAAATGACTCAACAAAATTATGCAACAATTATATATTTATAATTTCAGACCATTCGGATGGCTGTAACATCATTAAAATGCACTTGCAATAATTTCTTCCCATTGGCCGTAATGTAACGGAAAACTTTTGATTGTCCCTGTAATTAAACTATACATCCGATTTTCATAAAAATTGAAATGACTCGACAAAATTATGCAACAATTATATAGTTTAAATTTTAAACGATTCGGTTGGGTAGTTTTTGCTCTGTTATATGCGGACGGACAGACAGGCGGACGGACAGACGGACGGACAGACAGACGGACTGAACGACAACTATAGGTGCTACGTATTTATATAATTACGAACGCACCTAAAAATGAAACATTCCTTGAAATTACATTTTTTTAAATGAATATTTTTCGAATGCAAAATCTCTACAAAATTAACTACAAAACTTGAACTTTTTTTTTTATATGTCTCATACATTGGTCAATTTTAAAATGTATATTATGCTAAAATTTTCATACACTTTGCATTTCCCATTTGTTTGATTTTTTTTTTTTTTTGAAAAAAAAAGTATTTTATGAAATATTCCCTTTTGTAATGTAAAAAGCAATCAAATAAATATTACTTTCTCATGGCTGAAAACTCCCCGGAGGACTTAACAGGAATTTCAGTACTGGCCTTAAAGGCAGTCTAAAAGAATCAATGGGATATAAATATCTTTTATTCTAGCAAGGAAGCGTTTATTTTTATTTATGTTGTTTCATCGCCTGAGGAGAACATCTTTATTCAATCTTTTTTTTTTTTTTTTGAATGAAGGTTTCCAAATCTTTACGTTTTCTGTGAACCATGGCTATACTTTTTCAAACGATGTTTGATTCCTAATGCACTTCTAAGATATGAAATTTTATTAAGAAATTTATTTATACTTATTTTATGTTTAAAAAAATATTAACCGTCTATAAATATTGAGTTAAATATTTATTATAATCTAAAATAAAACCTCGTTTTTGAGTGTAAATTTATAAAATTTAGCAAATATATTCTTATTTTTTCTATAGATAAATGTTAAAATAATTTTAAAATTTTGTACGTTTTCTCTTGAAGTCAAAATATGCTACAGTATTTAATAATGAAAAACAAGGTAAACGGTCTAGCAGGATAAGCATAGCGAAATGGCTCCCACGGCTGATGTTTGAAATAATGCGTGCGGAGATAAAAGATTGGTATTATTACTCGGGAAGAATGCTCAGTAGGCCAAAATAACACAATTAAAATAATAAAACTTTGTAAGAATCACTATAAAATAAAAACAAAACATAGGAGGCATTTCGAGCTAAAAATATTAAAGCTCGTCATCAGCTACAGTGAACACGTGTCGGTAAGGGGATAAGGTCAAAAATGAACTGAAAGGTAGAGAATTTTGCAAAGAATGCAACAGATGACGCTAGCTGAAAGGAGCACATGCAAAAGAGAAATGTGTTGCCAAAATGATAGAAGAGAAATCGATTGGGAAAATTGGAAATAAAAGGAATAAAAAAAATTAAAATAAAATAAAGAAGTAAATTAAAAAAAAATAATAATAAATAAATAAATATAAAAGAATAAAACAAGAAAAAAACAAAAGATCCATTTTTTAAAAACTAAATAAAAAGAAAAGAAACAAGAGAAGAGGGAAAATAATTACAAAAGTATTTTCCACGCTGGAGATAGGAAAGGAGATGATGAGAGATCATTGACAAGACTAGCAGAATTTTTAGAAATAAAATATGCTTCATGAAAATCCAAGTGAGAGGGAGAGGCAGGGATGAAATAATTTTGGCCATGGAGAAATTGAAACAATGAGCGGAAGACCAACAGTGAGAAGCAATCGAAGATTTAGAGATTTCTTCATTTGCAATAAACCTCTGATGGTCGCCTAATCTAAATTTTAAAGCTCTCTTTGCTTGACCAATATAACATAAACTGCAAGAGCAAGCCTTAGTAAACGGCGTCTTGACAGCCTTAGGCGGTCGAACTGTTCTTCTCAATAAATCTGATTATATTTCCCATTTTGAAACTATGTTAAACTCTGGTCTATATTTCAAATTAAAGAAGGATCCTTCTACTAAGCATTTATTTGATATAAAGAATGTCATTAAAAATTCTGTTTTTCTGAATGATAACACCAAACGTTTGGTCACCCCTTCTATCGCTAATTGTGCTCGTTTCTATGTTCTTCCTAAGGTCCATAAACCTACCTTTTCCTTTCGCCCCATCGTTTCCAATATTGGTACTGCTTCTTATAAACTTGCCAAGTTCCTTTCTAAGTTACTCGTTCTTTTATCTTCCACTAACTTTCACACCGTGAAAAACTCTTTTGACTTTGTTGATAAAATTAAACGCCTTTCTTCTTGCAATTATATAATGGTTTCCTTAGATGTTAAATCCCTTTCACTAACGTGCCTGTTGAAGGGGCAATTGATTGTTTGGAAATAAGGCTGTGCGAATTTCATTACTCTTCCATTGAGATTGATGTAATCCGGCATTTAGTTAGTATTTGTGTCAGGCAAACTGCCTTCCAGTTTAATAATTCTTTCTGTTTTCAAACTGGGGGTTTGGTCATGGGTAATCCACTATCTCCTCTTTTATGTGATATTTATATGCATTTTGTTGAAGAAAAACACTTCAGTTTATATAAATTTCCTTTCTGGTTTAGGTATGTTGCTGATACTTTCTTTTTAATTCCCTCTGACCTGGATCTTTCTAATGTCCTTTCTCTTGTTAATTCTGTTGATCCTTGTATTCAATTTACTCTCGAAGTCGAAGAGAACAATTCTCTTCCTTTCCTTTACGTCTTGGTTTCGAAACACCCAGATCGGTTCTCTACCTCCGTTTATAGAAACCCTTTCGCTGTATCTCTTCTTCCTCATGCTCTTTCAAATCATCCACCTCAACAAAAAGTGGCGTCCTTTAATACTTCTGTTTTTAGGGCGTTACGCATTTGTTCTGACACTTCTGCTCTGAATAATGAAATTAATTATCTTAAATCTTTTGCCCTTGCTCGTGGTTATAATCCATCTTTGATTGATAAACCTTTGTATAAATTTAATAAGCCTAAACGTCCTTTTTCTGATTCAAATAATCCTCCTACTTTTAACTTTATAATAGTTCTGCCCATTTATTCTCTTCTCTGTTTTAAAATTGCTAAATTCCTTTCTCGTTTTAATTTTAAAGTTATCTTCAAACCTATGAATAAAATTTAATTCTCTTCTCTAAAATATCCTATTCCTAATGAGAACCGGTGGGGTGTTTATTTTATTCCTTGCTCTTGCAATTTAGGTTATATTGGTCCGAACAAAGAGAGCTTTAAAATTCAGATTAGGCGAGCATCAGAGGTATATTGCAAATCAAGAAAAATCTTCGATTGCTTCTCACTGTTGATCTTCCAGTCGTTGTTTCATTTTCT
The DNA here is from genome assembly GCA_963932465.1 of Maratus speciosus. Taxonomy (NCBI): domain Eukaryota; kingdom Metazoa; phylum Arthropoda; class Arachnida; order Araneae; family Salticidae; genus Maratus; species Maratus speciosus. Next base: position 195,195,460 of record OZ010793.1, on the reverse strand, counting down.
CCATGACCAAAGTTAATTCTTCCCCTGACTCTCCCTCTCCCTTGGATTTTCATGAAGTACATTTTATTTCTATAAATTCTGCTAATCTTGTCAATGATCTCTCATCATCTCCTTTCCTATCTCCAGCGTGGAAATTACTTTTGTAATTCTTTTCCCTCTTCTCTTGTTTCTTTTCTTTTTATTTTGTTTAAAAAAAAATGGATCTTTTGGTTTTTCTTGTTTTATTCTTTTATATTTCTTTCTTTATTATTATTTTTTATATTTTTTAATTTACTTCTGATATTTTATTTTAATTTTATTTCTTTTATTTCCATTTTTTCTCCATCAGTTTTTCTTCTATCATTTTGGCAACAGTATTCTCTTTTGCATGTGCTCCTTTCAGCTTGCGCCATTTGTCGCATTCTTTGCAACATGCTCTACCTTTCAGTTCATTTTTGACCTTGTCCCCTTACGGACACGTGTTCACTGTAGCTGATGACAAGATGTTGTATTTTTAGCTCGAAGCGCGTCCTATGTTTTGTTTTTATTTTATGGTGATTCTTACAAAGTTTTATTATTTTAATTGCTTCATATCGCCAGTTTTCGGTGCTGTTTCGCTGCAAAATAATAGAATGTTTACAAATACGGAACAAATCTATAGTGGAGTTATATGTATGAAAACATTCATTTATTTTGGCGTACTGTATCTTCCTGCCCGAGAGGAAATGTCACGAATCGACCAATGAATTGATAGAGAATATTTCTATCTCTTTTGCATGTGATCCTTTCAGCTAGCGCCATCTGTCGCATTCTTTGCAACATTCTCTACCTTTCAGTTCATTTTTGAACTTGTCTCCTTACGGACACGTGTTCACTGTAGCTGATGACGAGATGTTATATTTTTAGCTCGAAGCGCGTCCGATGTTTTGTTTTTATTTTATGATGATTCTTACAAAGTTTTATTACTTTAATTGCTTCATATCGCCAGTTTTCTGTGCTGTTTCGCTGCAAAATAACAGAATGTTTACAAATACGGCCATATTGTTGAATGCCACATCCAATATTGTTGAATGAACAAAAAAAAAGAAATTCTAATGAATATTCCGATAGTGTTAAAAAATGTTCCACGATTTTTCGTCTTTGTTCATTAATCAAAAGTTAAAGGAGAATTATATATAAAATCTGAATCTGTTTTTAAACCCTAAGAGTTTTCACAACTCTTGCCTATGCTATTCAATTTAATTGTGAATGTCACTCAGTACTTAAAGAAATTATAAACGTGGCCCTTGAGCGAGAAAAATTGAAGACCCATAATTTAATTTACTCGAAACCATATTTCTTAAACATTTTTCGTGTCATTAACGCTGTATTTCTAACAATACTGGGAACTATTATTGGTGTATTTTCACTGTTCTAATAATTATAAAAACACTATAATTTTTTTGTTAAATAAAAATATTTTTCACCCTTTCTGTAAGATCCATATTCCTAAATTTACGCAAGAATATTTTTAAAGGAAAATTAGGTACTGTATGTCAACGATTTGAAACATTACTTGAAGAGTTGATTTTAGAACCATGTATGTGTCAGTGCCTCATACAGATCAATTAATGACACATTCTAACGTAAAAAAAATGATCACTTCGGTTCGTTTTCCTACCTGTGTGACCCTATATACGCTAAAGTTTTTTTTTTTTTTTTTTTTTTTTTTTTTTTTTTTTTTTAATAGAGTGCGCATCAACTGCATTTCGCGTACAGGAAAACTTACACAGGTTCAAGTAAATTATGGTCTGTTGGTAAAAATTGTTAAAATTGTATTTTATTTTTAACTCAATTTTAAATATTTACAACCCAATTAAGTATCAAGCTTTCATGATTTTTAGTTACAAAACTGTATTACATTTTATTGATTTATATGTTAAATTAGTTTATTTGAAATAAGCAAAATGTACTTAGATGATATGTAAGTACTTATACCCTCTTCGTGTTTAAGAACAGTCGTACTAGTGAAAAGATATAAAATATCGGCACATGTTTATCTAACTACATATTTTCAGCCATATTCTACGATACGAAAACCCAAAATTTTTATGCACAAAGATACAAATGCCTCTAAATCCGAATTGCGGAAAGGCATATGTTAAGTACTGAGAGAGTTACAAAAACATATCCCCAAGGTATCTCACAAGATAGCAGCTGTAATATGTTCCTACAAAACTTGACAGAACAGCATGAAGTAATATACTTTTAACAAAAGCTAGCCACATAGCCTTTGGCAATACCGTTTTGATTTCCTGGTAAACAAAGTACATTGACATTTTTAAAGGGAAAAACGCATTTATTCTTTGTAAAGAATTTTTTCAGTAAGAATATAAAAAAGGGAAATGTTAAAATGATTATACACAGACATTTTTATTAAATAAACCAACCAATATCTTATTTTAGCTAAAAGCTGACATTTTACAATTTTATAATTTCCGCAATTTTGAAATAATATTATAATTTCTGCAACTTATAATTTCCGCAATGTTTATAAGTATAAATCTATTGTATATTTTTTTATTACATGCGATAAAAAAGAAGATAACATTTAATGTTGATATAGTTATGTATGAAACAACAAACTATGTTAACATATTTTAAATTCCTGTATCACAAAGAAAAAATGGTTTTTTTTTTTTTTAGTGAATTGTGAAACTAGGGAACATATTTTAAAAAGTATTGTTGGAAAAATGATTGTGACAATCTCTGCACAACATACACCAGATTTGATGTGCAAACCTCTATCCCAAACAGAGTGCTGAGGCTAAAAATATCTAAAATTAAGATTTTTATCGTGCCGCTTGAGTTAAAATTTTGGAAATTCGGCATAGTGTTACGTTTAAGATGTAAACGGTCACAAAGAACAATTTATTAAAAAAAAAAAGCCCATATCTTCATTTTAAACTCGCTCTTTACCAAGTGCACGCTGGAAGTATGGTTAAGATTTTCGATTCGAGACGCGCGGTCCCAGGATTAAAACCAAGTGTAACCATGGAAGATAGAAAGATGCATTTCTTTTAAAGAAACAAAAAAATAACGGAAATTTGTTCAATTCTCTGATATGTACCGGTAGCAGTGCTGCCAAAAAAATTTCCGTGTATTGAAGAAATAACTTCTGAGAGTGTAATGCAAATGATTGACCAGAGTAAATTAAAATGATAGTAAAACAGATTAACGTAATATAGGATTAACCATAATATAGCCGTGTTTTGACGCAAAACTAATATCAGACAACAGAAACAGACATTTATATTTTTCGTTAAAAAAATTAATATTGATTTAAATTAAAATTTAAGAACATACCCTGTATTAGAATATACTCTGACAGCTATTTTAATACTTTGGTCTCGCTAACCGACTGAAAGGTAAACTTAAGATTCATGACACGTGCTTATCAAATTTCGATTTCATGGCACCGCAAGAACCAAAATACATTTTAATGCTTTAATTGATGATTTCAAGGTATTATAAGTCATCGTTATTATAACTCGATTATAAGTCAGCATGCATTTTTTAATGTGGTGATAAAGTTTAATAAAAAATTTTTGGAAAAAAGGCCCCTCTGTCGTTTTGTAATAATTGATAGTTTTACATTTATTCAAAATTCATTTTATTTTGTTTTAGAAATTTAATTTTTTTAATATTTAGATCAATTGTTTACTGTTTGATGAAGTCACGTTTTTTATTAAACTAATATCCTTGCACGTTTCCTTGTACATATGCATTAATGCGAATTTTATTGTTAAAGATGACTGTGTTTCAATTTGGAAGCGAATATTCTCTGAATAAAGCTTCCACACACTTTCGTTTTCTCTAAGGAATTCGGCAGATGCATCATTTCAAAAAAAGTTAATTTTTCTTCAAAAATATATAACAGTAGCCGCTCGTTATATCCTGGATAACGGACGACCAAAAAAAAGCACGATGCATGCGGAAGAATAGTAATTAGCGATAGTATTAGTAATTAGTAATGCTCATAAACTACAAATAAATGCTAATTATTTGTCACCAAAATTGTAGTATATACTCACATTTCTCTGTTCATAAGATATTTAATAATTTTGAATGTAAATTATCGCACTAAGCACATTTATGTCTGTTCCACAATTTGATTATATTTAGTTAAAAAGTATAGTTTAGGTAATGCATTTTCGGAAGTCAGTACAGAAATAGCGAAACATCGGAGCGAGAGGTACTTCAAGGTAATATTAAAAAGTATATATTTTTTTAATGGCGCATTACAATATATTTTAAATATATTATACCGTATAAGCATACATTTTAAAATAATCAGAAAATTTACTTCAACTGTTACCGGAAAAGAAATTGCTGGAAACTATGTTATATTTTATGAAGTAAAATGAACTATGTTTGAGATTGAACTGTATTCATTCAATTCCAGAAAATTCACTTGTCGTAATACCGGATAATCTTGTGAATAATAATTTCGATATTTCAAAATCTCTCTCCAACTTGCGCCAAATCATGTTATGTAAGAAATTAAAAAATAAATAAATTATTAACCCATTAAAAACAGAATTATTTTTTTTTCATTTTTAAATTCAAAAATCGCATTTCGCATCACTTTTTTGAAAAAAAAAATTATATAATTTTATAGCAGAATTTCTGTCATTAAAGAAAATAAAAATTTTTGTTATAAATTACTGGAATTCAAACAGCAAAAGGGTTGACAGTTATGCTGTGACCATATGGTAACGCTAGTCCTTTATGGGTTAAATATATCTCCAAGTATGTCGTGAAGCGGCAATTGTTTTAATCAAATTGACTTTACTTGATATTAATTTTCTGCGCAACATAAAATGGAATGCTGTCATTACTTTTACAATTTCAGTTTAGAATCATACTTCATCTTTGCTTTGAACTTTGATGATTCTGTTTTTTTTTTTTTTTTTTTTTTTTTTATTCATTTTGCTCTTGTGAATCTTTTGCCAAATTTAGCAACTTTCTCACAAATGTTAACTCTTTAGATAGGTTAAGAAAGGAAAATTATTAAAAAAATATTTTTATTTAAAAAGAAATGTATTAAAAATTATTATGAGATTATCTTTAAAAAAATCTCCAAACTTATCGATAACATGTTCCAGGTGCAGAGACTAATACTGAATTTTGATTTTTTTTATAATAGATTGCGAGGATAATGGGATAAATGTATTTACAAATTACCCTGAGGTTTTTTTTTGTTTTTTTAATCATCTAATAACAATGTTGCTACACTTTTAAAAGTCAATGTAATTTAAATATTTTACGATACCATTTTGACTCAATATTAAACGATTTTATCAAGTAAGTAGAGAATTTCCTTAATACAATGTGAAATTTTCAATTATTTAAATAAAATTAAACGATATTTAAAACCACCTTTTCATATAGATACAGTAGACCATCGTTAATGCGTCTCCTCTTAAGACGAACCTCCAGTTAATGAGGAAAATTTCGTTTACCCCATCATTTTTTTTCTTTGCAATTAATGTTAAGGACATTTCTTAATGCGTTACTCATCATGTAATGCGCACAATATTTTCTCAAATTTTCCGTGCAAAAAAACTCGTTTTGTACATCATTTTTTAAAATCAACTTCAATGTAAATTTGGCCCTTAGGAGATGAAGAAATGGAATTCACAGCAATAAGGTGAAAAAAACAAACATTCCACGACCAAAACCCTAATAACTTAAAAAATTGCCTACGGCTGTTCATTCACAGTACCTATCAGAAAGGGATGAAACTAGCCAAATTTTCAAAGAATTCCTCTGGATGTATGCCAACGCAACCAATACTTAATTGTGTTAAAAATAATTATGTTAAATTATTATTTATTTAACAGAATTATTTTACACGATGTATACAAATCAATTGTGTTAAAACAAATAAAGTGTAATCACGTACCCAATGTCTCTGTGAGTTCTGTTAACTGCTATTTATTCTGTTGAGCTATTAGGGTCGGGATGGGTTGACGTTATATATTTCGTTGTCGGACCGGTTCGGGTCAGGTTGACTTCTACTATTTTGCTGCGGGTTTGGCTGGGTTCGGATTGGCTTTCAGCGTTTCATGTTCGGATCGGTTTCGTGTTTGGTTTTTACCTACGCGTGTCAAGTTCGCATTGCCCCGATTTTTTTAAATAATGTCCAATATATTTTTTCAGATTAAAAATCTATATACAATAAGACCTCCAAAATGGACACTCCCGAAAAGAGGACACCTCAATTTAACGACACTTTTTCCATTCCTAACATATATTCACACTATGATAACCTTGAATAATGGGTACCTTCATATCTACACACGCGTAACATACATATGTGAGCATAAATTATCATAAATACCATACATTACTATTTTGTGTATCTCAAAAACGAAATAAAGGTAATATTTTTCATATTCCGATGCAAGATTAAATAATCTGGGGGTCACATTTCTTATATACATTTTGTTTGCCATGCAGTAAATGGAATATAAACTCCTTCGAATTCAAATACGTATTTATTTTCAATTTAAAATTAGTTCTGCGAAAATATTTTGTGAAAATCGCAAGAATCCGAGTTGCAAAATTTCTAAATATGATCCAGGAGATGTAGTCTAGGGTGAATCTGACCAGCAGAAAGAAAATTAGCCATCCGAATTTGAAAAAAAAAAAATTAAGGACAACCAGAACCGATGCAGGACTCGTGGGGTGTCTGCTATTCAAAAGTTTTACTATATTTGTATGTTAAAGGATATATATTGTCTATTTTTCTATATAAAACATAAAATTAGTATTAGAGATATAATTGTAGATTGCATTTCATAATTACATTAAAACATGATTTACTTTCCTTTCATTGCGGGCTCTTGTCGGGTACAACCCGTACCGCGCAGTGCTTTAATTTGTAGTTTAAGGCAAAACGGTACTTGGTTTGAATCCTGGCATAGACATTTTTTCACACAGTAAAATTACAGTTTGTGTGATTTATTCACCAGTTGAAAGTAATTGTGTTTCAATTAACAAGAAAAATAACACATGTGCACTTAAAACAATCTGGAATATTAGGCTTTCTGTAGAGTTAATTTTCCGCAACGAAATTAAAACTTCAATAATATACAAAGTAAAATAAATCTGAAATTTAATAAATATATACTCGAGCAATTTCAATTTTTACACTGCCGAATAAGAAAGAAAAATACTTTTCCGTGTCTTTACTGAGTTTACTGATTGTTTATGGTTATTAAAATAATTTTCAAGCATGAATAATTTTTAAATCTATCTCTATCGCGTGATGCAAATTTCAACGAATAAACCGTTTGCATGTGCAATATAAACATATTAACATTTGCAATATAAGTATATTAGCATTTGTATCCGGCTAAATTGTCACAGTGAATTTAAAACTCCGTCCATCCATAAATGAAAATAATAATGTTATATCAAAAAAAAAAAAAAAAAATTAAGAGGCATGTAATCGAACTTCGCGATCAAACCTCTGAAATTGTCAGAATCCAAAAGGCTCTAGTAAGTACCAAAATGTTTGGCAATTTCTTCGGATATTAACTTCTCCAAGCTCTATATATGAGAGCGCTGCTAAATAAATTTCAAAGTTTTATTTCAATACAATATTGACATGTTTTTCTTTTCAAATAAAATGCTTGTTGTTGTAAATGGGCAAACTTTAAAAAATATATGCTGAATGTAAGAAATAAATTGCAGTTAGAAAAAAATAATATTTACACCCACCTTCTATAGCCCGTGATGATCGGTTCGGATGGTCTAATATACCTTTATCTACTGACGGTACATATAAGTAGCATTAAAATAAGTTGTTATAAAACTCATTTAATACATCGATTACTTGTAATACAGTTTAGAATGAGTTATAGATATATTATTTTGTCCTGTTCCAAAAGCATTATTGGTTATACAAAAAAAAAAAATTAAAAAAAAAATTACATATTTTTAAAAGGATGACTTATTTTGTCTTTGCACCTTTTCAACTATTTTGAGGAACAATTTTTCAATTCGGAAATATTTCTAAATTTCTATTGTAAGAAAATTATATTTGTACATTTCCTAATTCTACACAATACTAAGAAAAATATTTAAAATAAAAGATTTGAGTCAGGTTATATATATATTGCACAAAATCCCTATAAATTCAAATTTAATTAATCCTTCAATCCTTCTAAAATCCTTCTAAAATTTATTAAATGATTATGTAAATGTTCTAATGTAGTTTAAGCAATTCACGAAAAATTCTATAGAATATAAATTTTTCATGAATTCATAATTCAGTACATAAAGGTTTAATTAGAAGGAATTAATGGAATTAAAGATCTGTTCGAAAGTTACACGTGGATATGCATAAAATACATACTTCTCTGTTGTAAATAAGTTACAAAAAAATACTATATGTGGGAAATCCCTTATGATCCAGCTTCCTTTAAAAAGAATCCTTAATGCAGTTCCCTAGATGGAGGATATCTTTTTGAATTTTCACGATATCGGACTGTACTATACAATATCCTATAAAGGTAACTACCATATTACGATAATAATAATAATTCCTTCTGCTATGCGCAATTAGAATTTATACATTCCCATTGGTATTTAGTATAGTTTTTGTAATTGCAGTACAATCTTATAAAGTGTACATTGTACTTTTGTGAATTTTTGACAAATTAACAGCTTAACAAATTTCGTACAGGAGGTGGAAAATTCGGTTGGAAATTCTAAATGAACAAAAATATGCGCTTACTTTTTTATATATTTTTTCCGAAAGTTTATATATACATGAAATTATATGCTATTTTTACTGAAATGTACACAAATATTTAATAAGACGAACATTGGCATTTTCCACAGATACATATCAGTATTTTATGTTATATGTTTATAGTGGTGGAAAATATTGCTTGTTTTCAATATCTATTTTGGTCTCAATATTGCTCTCCTGACTAATTCTTCCGATATAAAATAACATGAAGCATGTTCACTAAAGCTGTGAAGTTTAAGAACAATTCTTTAAATATTTTTCTAAATATTTGATATAACATCTAAAATTCCGGGTGAATATTGATCATATAAGTATAGAAATAATTTGTCAGCACACTGTAAAAAAAAATTTGTAAGGTTACTAAGAATTTTGTTGGAAACTGGGATTCCTAGAACTTTTTATGTAACCACAACGAAAGATAATCATGTAAAATTACAAAAGCTTCTTCAGTAACTGTTACTAAATATTGCTTAGTAAACGTACTAGTGATTTTTTAGGGCGTTTCCCAAAAACACTCTTGTAAATTTACTAAATATTGTTTAGTGAAGTTACTAATGCTTGTTTAGGGAGTTTACTAAATAAGTTTTAGTAAATTTATCAGTGAATATGTTGTAAACGTACTATCCATTTTTAGGGTGTTTTCTAAAATTTTTTTCGTAAATTTACTAAATATTGTTCTGTAAATTTACTAACGGTTTTTCAAGAGTTTCTCTAATTAGTTTTTGTAAATTTACTAAATATTTCTTAGTAAACTTACTAGCGATTTTTTAGGGAGTTTACTAAAGAATTTGTGGTAATTTTTCGAAAGATACTTTAGTAAACGTACTAAGGATTGTTTAGAGAGTTTTCCAAAGAATTCCTTGTAAGTTTACTAAATATTGTTCAGTAAACTTACTAACGATTTTTTAGGGAGTTTACTAAAGAATTTTTCGTAAATTTACTTAGGATTATTTAGTCAAGGTACTAACGTTTTTTTAGGTAGTTTCCTAAAGAATACTTTGTGAATTTTCTAATGATTTTTTAGTACACTTACAAAGGAATTTTTAGTACATTGACTAAGAATTTTTTTTGTAAATTTGCGAAGGATTTCATAGTACATTTACTATGAATTTTTTTAGTATTGCACCCAAAACTTTACATATACATTAGCAAAAAATTGTTGGTAACTTTATTAAAGTACCGTCAGAAAAATTACCAATGATTTTTTAGTATTGTGTCTAAAACAGTTTTTGTATTCTCGCCAGAAAGTTTTTTGTAACCGTGCAAGAGATATTGCAGTAAAATCAAAATCCTTCAATCAAAATAAGTAATATGGCCTGACGTGTTTTTCAGTAATACCACAGCAATTGCCAGAAATATTTGTATGTTATGCATTAAAAAACTGACTGAAGCTTCACTGTAGATATTCAAATAGGTACAAAATCATTTCCATATTAAATGAGCATTATAACAACAGCAGTAAATAAGCAGATAAGCAGAAGCAGATCTTATGGTTTTTAGTTAAATTAAAAAAGCGAATAGAAACAATAATGAAAGTAAAGTATCATTACTGAGTTTATAAAATATGCCTAAATTTTTAAAAAATGTTATCGATACACTGTTAAAAATAAAGTGTGATGTTTCACCAAGAAAATGGTGAAAAGTCGCTGAAATTTAGCTGCAAACAAGATATTGGCGATAAGTTTTACCAGTTTATTGGTGCTTTCTCAAATACCATTATATTAGTGAAATGTTAAACAATGATTCAGGCTTTTTATAAATCCAATTTTCTGGTGAAAGGTTGAACCATAAATCAAGATTTTTTTAAAATCCAATTTTCTGATAAAAGGTTTAACTATAAATCAGGTTTTTTTAAATCCAATTTTCTGGTAACAGTTTGAACCATAATTTAGTTTTTTTTTAATCAAATTTTCTGGTAAAAGGTAGGACCACGAATCAGGATTGTTTTTAAACCCAATTTTCTGGTGAAAGGTTAAATCATAATTCAAGGTTTTCCCTATTCCAATTTTTTGCTAAAAGTTTGAATCACGATTCAGGATTTTCTCTCATCTTTATGGGGAATGGTTACACCGGATTGTAGCTCTCTTTTTTCCCCCTCACTTTGGTTTTCAATTTATCATTTTATGGTGAATAATAAACAAAATTTCAGATAATGCGAGATTATCTTGCAGTAGGAAAGCTTTTTTTTATTTTCATTAAACCGAAAATTATTTAAGTTTTAATTATTGATTCTATTGTCTTTGAAATATATTTAAAAAACAAATGTAAACCATTTTGATCTAATTTAACAAAATAATTACATTTTTCCCCCACAAATATTACCATTCTGTCCTTTTACATTTTGGAATATTTCTTCGCACTCAGTTACACTTATAGTCCATTTAGTGTTTACTTATTCACAAAGAAAAATAATAATAATAATAATAATTTTCTTTAGATTTAAATACATACCCTGTTTTTATTATTGTTTTAATTAAAAAGGCAGCTATAAGTAGTAGAATCCATTTAACCTCTAATATCAGCTAATACAAAAGTATTACTTTAAACTTTAAAGCTTTTTTTTAAATACACAATGTATTTCTACAACATATTAAATACTTACTTTGAAGGGTTAATTTAATAACAGCAGTGTCGCCATCAAGCGACTAATTATTCTTACATATAAGTATTTTTTCAGTATTCCTAAATGATAATCTATGACGACGATTTATTTATTTTTTAACTATACTCGTAAAAAAGAAAAAATATTCATCAGCAGCAGCCTTGCAATAGCTGGAAAAGAAATGGTTACAGACACTATTAAATAGCAACACATTTAAGTTGGTTTGCGGTATGCCGCTCCATTTATTGAAAATACAAATTATATAATCATTAAATTATATGTATAGTATGTCAGACTAATATTTACTGAAATATAATATCATTTTACATACAGTTTCTCTCATACAGTTTTAAGAGGGTGCTGCTCCCCCTCTCTGACCATTCAGGTCATCAAATAAAAAGAATTCTTGAAGCTTAGTATGTTCTAAATCAGGATTTCAAGTCTGGTAAAATGGAATAGATCCAAGCATCAGGTTAAATTCTCCACCTGTTTTAAATGAAAGAGTAAATATTTTAAGACATAAAATATTTCTTGTGCAAACATAACAATAATCAAATTTCACACAGGGGAATTAATAAAAAAATTAAACAGTATATCAATTCAAATCTCTTTTACAAGGAAATCTTCAGCATTTAAAAAATCAATCAGTGTTCGAAATCATTGGTGGTCCGCTGGCCCAAGAACACCAAAAATTCATTTGAACCACTAATTTGAAAATTTAATGGTCAGCAGGAACAGTAACCAACCCCCCCCCCACCCCCTCTCTAAAAGGTCATAGGTAAACTTAAATTTTTCCGTCTCGGAGAAAACGGCAACCTAACACAAATCACACAATTTTATTTATTTTAAAAAATAAATAAAACTGCATTAAACCTTAGTCAATTGAAATATTGGAATTAAAATATCTAAATAATTTTATAGTTTTTCTTTATGTGCTGTTTATTTAATTTTTAGTTATAATTTTATATTTTATTAGGCTAAAAATTTTGGATAACTGCAAAGAAAGTTTGTAAGAAAAAGCTGCAAAATTCTCCATTTGTTAGGTAAAAGAAAAATATTGTGAAATTCTTAAATGTAAAAAAATATTGCAAAAAGCGTCAGTTGGTTGAGGGAAAAAATTCGTTAATCAATCGTGATTAACAAAAACTAATGCTTGCCATTTGGCTGCAATAGGGTGTTAACGATTTTAATCAACGATTAAATCATGATTTTAATCAACTGATTTTTTTTTGGAAAATTTGTTATTTTAATCAATGACTTTTTATGGTCTATTTCAATGGTATGTAGGGAAAAATCATTTGTAGTATATTGGAATGATATTACACTATTTCAAGCATATAGAAATTGATACACATCACTGAAATGTACAAAAAGATGCTTACTATAGAACATGATGAGCATAGCATTAATCGTTTATTTATGGAGGGAAACAAAAGGATTCGCTTATAGTATTGTATAAATAAACAATAATTGCTGGAAGTTCGTTATTTGTTGTGGTAAGAGTTTTTTTTTTTTATTATTATTTAACTAATTTATTTACTTCGTATGTATAAAATCTGTAAATCATATACAGGCTGCAAAAAAGATGTATATATTTCCGTTTATTGACGAAATATGTTGAAGGGGAATTTTCAACTGTGAAAATGCGTTTCTTAAATGAACTAATGTTAAGCATACTATTTGGTATATATTCAAATGTATAGATCATATATAGCGTTGCACAAAGGAATTCGGATATTTTTTCGATGACTGATAATAATTGCTGAACTTTAATTTTCAAATGTGTTACGTGTTTTGTAATTTGCTTACTTAGCCATCATATTTAACTTTATTAAACGTTTTTTTTTTTTTTTTTTTTTTTTTTTTTTTTTTTTTTTTTTTTTACATAATTCTGAATGTGTTGGAAAATTATAATCTGTCGTTGAAGCTTGATTATTTTACGTTCTTGTTTAAAAAAATTTTTATTTTGTATGTGTGTATATATATACATATGGGCGAGTTGTAAAAAACAGGGTAGGTGGGTTAAACCGGGTAGCGCAGATCCCTCCTTCAATTGTACTTCTGTCTATCAGCCAACACGAGAAATAACTTGTCGGTAACCATTATGGCATTTATAGCTGATTGAAACGTTACTGTGTGCGGTTTTTTTTAGTGTGAAGGAATTAGTTTCAATTACTCTTAAAAAATTGTTTTATTTGATTCTAGATTTTACGCGTATAACCACGTTTTTTCAGCATATTAAATATTCCTGAGTACTATATCTAATTATTTCCTTTCCTGATAATATTTTAAAATTTTTACTGATCTTTTGCTTATAGGATTAAGAGTAGTGACGCTATGTTTAAACTTTGTTATGTTGAAGTAATACCGGGTACTTAAGAGTGGGTCAGAACTGGGTATACCCGATTTTGTCCGACACTCATAGAATGTATTTTTAGTAACGTTAATAAATTAGCATGGAATTTTAAATTGCATTCTTAATGCTGTTAAGTTATAATATAATTCTAAATCTATCTAGTTATAATGAAAAAACTTTAATTTTGATTTTGTTTTATATTAAAAAGTGGGTCTAATTTTTAACTTACATTTATGAAATTAAATAATCTGCAATTATTAATGAACAAAATAATGGTACTAATTAAGGCATAATTTTATATTATGCTTATTACATTTTAATAAATAACTTTCTAATCTGAGGTGTAATAACTTGCGTTATGGGTCCATTTAAAATGCAAATATATTTCGTGACTTGTTTCTCTAAAAAAAATAATCTGCCCAAATTGACAAATAATCCAAAAAATCCCAATCCTATATAACTAGGCTATATAATCTATAGCAGAATTTTTTTTTTTTTATCAAATATTAAACAGGCAAAAAAAAACCCCTCTTGATGAACGAAACTTTCCCCAGACTCATTTGCTGTATATAATAGGAGTGGATGGATTACGAAAGAGGTCTTCATTTTATTTGGTTAAAAAATGTACAGATTTTTTCCAATCCTTGTCCTGAAAAGTCCGTTCTTTAAATCCTTAATAGGTGTTCAATTCATATAAAAGAATCCAGTTAATCTAGTAAGAGAAAGCAATGTATTTATATATGCTTCTTTCCTTACGTAACGCATCGATTTCAACCCCTTGAGGTGTCTTTCAAGCATCTCTAAGCTCATACTAAGAACAAGAGGTGAAAAAGTGGTTATTTTCCAACTCTGCGCGATCTATAACAATTTACCAAGTTGGAAAATTATTTAAAACTGCATTTTCGAGAGCAGCAATTGTAAGTACTGCAATCAGAAGGTTCGAGAAAACAGGGATTTTCCCCTACAATAATGTTTTTCCAGACCATCTTTTTGCTCCTTCGGAAGTGACAGAGAAACCCATGAAAGTCATCACAGGATAATGGAGCTCAACCTTCCGAACATAAACGAGTTGACAACATCCAGCAGCTTTCACGTCGAGCTGCTTCCAGATGCAGCAGCTAACATCACAATCACAGGCGTCATCACTCATTCAAAATGTTACATCAACAGAATACATTATTAAAATTATCCATTCGACATCTTCAGACTATGTAGCCCAGCAATCTGTATTTCCAATTTCGCCTAAAATGTTATTATCCCCTTCTAAGGAAGGCTTTAGAATTGAGTAAAGAAAGGGAAAAACTTATTTTGATTTCTTCTCCCTATAAATTACAGATCGAAGCAGATATTAAGGAGAAATAAGCCAAACAAACTGCAAGACGAAAAAAGAAGTTTCTTTAAAAGAAAAAAAGAAACCAAAAAAGATTGCGGACACATCTTCAAAAGAAGAGGATAATGAAACCTGTATGTTTTGCTATGAACTTTACTCAAATTCTAAATCCAAATACGATGTTTAAAATTCCACGATTAGGCACACGAAGGATGTAGTAATGCAGAAGAATATGATGACAAATTCATCTGTGATTTTTGAAGCTAAAAGAACTCGAAAACGTACAGTGTAAAGTAAGCAAGCCTATACAACGTAGAAAATTTGCCAACGAATAATTTTTTTACACATGGAAGAACACATGTGCAATTTCGTTTTGTTAAAAATAAAATGTATTTTTTACTATATTAAGCAAGATCTTTTTGACCAAAATGAGTTTCCAGTAGTTTTAAATGAATACCCAATTTTACCCAACCAGCGAGGTAAAACCAGATTTTTGCATACGTTTGAAAAAGCTATTTTTTAATATAAATAATTATATATATATTTTTTAATTTGCAAAGAACGTTTTATTATAGCCAAGGATACATTTTACATTAAAAACAGTGTTCAAAGTTTGTTTTCCCATTTCGCAGCATTTGAGACTAACAACTTTTATGGTACCCGATTTTGCCCCACCTTCCCTACATATATTTAAAGGATGCTGTAGAAGAAAATAGCATGAAACATTTATTAGCTCCTTTCTACATCTGTTTCTACCAAAATTTTTGGTAACATGCCATTTATCTTTTAAAATAAGCAATTTTTCTATTCGCATACACTTTACGGTAGTTATCGCGATATATCACCAATATTAACACGTTGATATATTCCGATATTAAATTTACGATATTCTCCCCACCTAGCAGTTAAAGTTCTGAAAAAAAGATCAAAAAAGTTTTCCGAAAGCTTGTAGCAATTTATTCCAGGATGATATTTTAGAAGTATCGGCAAATATGTATATATATATGCTCTAAAAGTTAAAATATTCTAACTGATGATGCAATTGATTTTTAAAAACATGAGTTTTAACTCTTTCAAATACATTGGTGAGCTAGGTCACTTCGTGCCTCCCAAAGACTATATTTTTTCTACCATAAAACTAACTAAACGTCCGTATTTTAACACAATCTTTTTAGAGCAAATCAACAGGCGAGATTTAGATTTACCTACGAAAATTTCTTAACATTCGGACAAATATAAATATTTTTTACTAAATAAAATGTGCAAAAACTTCGACAAAATAAGCAAAAACCTGAGTTAATCGTGGTAAAAATCTTACCAGCCTTTTTCCCCACAAAATATTAATATTTTTTCACTCGGGATACGAAAGCATTATGTTTTTACCATCTAAAAATTTCAAAGAGTCTAGATGATAACGACAAACTTTAAGAATTTAAAATACTGGAAGAACCTTGTCCCTACCCCACATCCCTTTCCAGACATATTTCAAAATTACATATAAGACTCCAAAAATCAAATTATGCAGAATATTAATTCCAAATAATAATAACAACAATACCAAAAAGCATATACTTTCAATTCTCTTTGAAATACTGCAATACATTTAAAAAAATAGAAAATTAATCTTTTAAAAAAATTCATTGTCCGAAGTCACTTTTCTGTTTTTCTGCGCATTTTACTGTACGACTCACATTACGTATATATTATTTAAAAATACACACTTAATGTTATACAGTAGCTTTGAAATGATCGAGTATTGATTTGGCTCAGATGTAAATGGATTTAAGGGTGAAAAAAATTAGTTTGAAAAGAAAAAAAAAACCACCAAGATTTTGATATGAAAATAAAATCTATATCTATCAATATTATAAAAAACAAATATATCTGCGCGTAACGCTGATGTCATTTTGCAAATGGCAGCACTTTGAAATCTGGAATGAAATTTAGGTTTTGCAATTTCCGTGTTCAGCTTGTCGTCAGCTTAAAATTCAGAGTAAAATGAGAACTCCATTTAATATTTTTGTTGAACATTGTCACAATTCTATTTCAAAGACCCGTGATCGGGGGATGTAACTCACAATTATGTGGGTGGGAAACTGGACATTGTTTTAATCCCTTCCGTTTAGGTCTAAAATGAAAGTACCAAGTTTTATCCCACGTACTAGATGAACATTAGAAAATATGTACATATTTATAGTCGAAAAACTTTTTTAAATTATCTTAACAATATCTCAGAACAATTAATGCTTCCAAAAACATTGTCAATACAAATGTTGTAGAATTTGAAATTATGAATAAAATGAGTACCCATATTAATATTTTTGCTGAACATTAAGGTCGCAATTCTATTTCTAAATTTTGCCTTAACCGCTAATCAGGAGAGAGAGTTATCAATCCACCCTGCCTCCGTTTATTACATACATGTATTTTCTTTAAGTTGTTGAGGCCCTTGAGATGTTTCTGTAAATATGTTAATGCTTTATTTTGTATATTTTGAGGATTATAATTTAGTAGTTATCGAGAAAGAGGTACATAATTGACAGCCGTTTTACATGCCATTTCTCAACTGATATAGTCAGCCTTAAACCTTAGTTTTAAAAAAACGTAAAGCTAACTTTAAGCTAACTAATAATACTTTTTTTCAATATTCCGAAGGTTTTAAAATTTTATGAATTTAACTTAAGATGCTCGTATACTAGTCGAATATAATTTTTATTAAAACCATCTTAGTCCTTTTCGTAAAATATCGAAGTTTAAAATTGTGCTATTGGTTGACCTATTCCTCTAGCGACAAGAATCCTGCACACTCATTTGTTCCCTCGCTCCTCCCCACTATTTTCGACCTCCTTAAATGTGATGCATACGCACTGTTATTCACTATATATGTCAAATTAAATACGACACATAATTCAAATACAATATCAGAGATCATAAACAATATTTCCCATCATTTACAAATCATTTTTGAAATATGCTAAAAATCATGAAATAGTGCACTTTTTAAGTTATCTATTTGTTCGTAGCGGCAAAGCCGCACCTAGTAGGGCGGGAAAACTTAGTACGTTTATTTCTGACCTATGTTGAAGGGATTAAAACAATTTCCAGCTTTCCCGTATTTAATTCCGAATTCGGCCTTTTTTTTTTTCATTTCCTACCACTGGGCTATATTCCGTAATCAAGAGTTTAAGCCATAACTCTGAAAATATCCAAAATAAAGCCTAAAATAATTACAAAATCCTCAATAAATTAAAATATATATATAAATTAGAAACAGGGTGAACTGATAACCTCGTCTGTTCTGGCTTCAATCACTTGATTAACGAATTAGGCGAAACTTTGCATTATAATTGTAAAAATTCAACAAAAATATTAAGTACACATTTCAATCAGAATTTTAACCTCTACAACATCTGTATTGACAATGTTTTTGATAGTGTTAGTTTTTTTTAGATATTGTTATGGTAATTAATAAAAATGTGTTTTTTGACTATAAATCTGTACATATCTTCAACCACTCACCTAGTAAGAGGGGGAAAACTTAGTACATTCATTCTAGACTTTAAGTAAAATGATTAAAACAATTTCCAGTTTTCCCCTAATTAATTCCAAATGCGGCCCTTTTTTCCTCCCCTAAAACTGGTCTATAAAGAGTTTTAAAGACTTTAAAATTCTATGTGCTCTAAGTTTTTTTTTATTATTTTTTTTTTTTTGGGGGGGGGGGATGCCAATTTCGAGTGGGAAGAAAAATCTTGATTATTTATTGTGACAATAAAATGGAACAGAACAGCTTTTTTTTTTTTAAATTTAAGCAGTTTTAAAGAGTTTTGAAACTTTAAGTATTATTACTGTGAGATGTGAAGAAAACGGGGAAACGAAATTTTGAAGGTGAAATTCAGATAAAATTTTAATGAAATGGATATGATGGAATGAATAGTTAATGAAATTTAGACTGATTATTTTTTCACTTAAAGTAACAAATACAGCAGAGCAATTTTTTTTTTTAACCTTTAACTGATGTCAAAGAAATTGTCACATAAATAGTGTGAAGCGGTCTGTGAGACCGCTCCAACGAAAGATGAATAAAATCCGCGATAAATTCATAGGATGTTGTTTTTGTACTAAAACTTTTTGCACAGGAGTATTATAATTAAAATTCACCTATTGAAAAGTCTGTGGTGTTAGTACTAAAGTGAAACAAAATTTCAGTAGTGTTTGTAATAAACTGAAATTTGCAAGTTAAACTATGAAAATTGAAAAAAGCACTGGTCTGTGAGACCGGTAACATCAGTTAAAGAATAAAAAAAAAGTTTTAAACAGTTTAAACTTTGGTATTGTGGAGAAGGGAGTAAAAAGGGGAGGTGAAATTTCAGAAGAAAGGTTAGCAATGGCGGTTTTATCTTTATTTTTTAAATCAGAAATGAAAAGAAATGCAGAAGAGTTCCACCCCCCGATTAAGAAATAATATGACAGTAAAGCACTTTAAAGGGCTTTAAAAAAAAATTGTATGAAAATAAGCACTTTCAAGCACACACACAAAAAAAAAAACCTTTTGAAAAATGAAAGTACTTTTAAGGACCGTACGAATCCTGATATATTGAAAATTTTCCGACTACAGAGTAGTCCTGCACGGGTCAAGTTGCACCAGACACAAAACCGAATATTATACTTAAGTCAACCCGCAACTCCACCTGAACCCTCCAAAAATATTTCCTCGATCCGCAACCTGACCAGAATCAGCCAAAATAATTTCCGGCAACCTGCAACTCAACCCAGGCCTATTTCAACACGAACCCGAAATAAAAGGAAAGGAAATCCGGTTTTATTGATATTATAAAATGTAATCTACAATTACATCTCTAATAACAATGTTTTATGTAGGAAAATGGACAAATGTATATGCTTTAATATTCAAACATATGTGGGTATCATGCCCACAAGTATTTGAAGTGAGGACAGCTTGTTAAAAAGCGCCATCGATATTCACCATCATGGTTGATCTCAATGGCGCTTGCTGACAAGTTGTCCACAACATGGCTCACAATCACATGACACACCTAAGTGATGTAGGATAGGTGGGGGCTAAAGTTACGCACTTATCATTAATTTTAATTTTTAACGAGCACATTGATCTAAACTTATGTGACGACTGATTAAAATGTTGTATTAAAACCTTAGGCACGTTCCACTATCAAACGACCACTATCAAACGACATTCTGTCAAATTATAATTCCGTGAGAAATTGTAATTAAAAAAAAAATTGCTCTGCGTATCTTTGCCCTATTCGTTGGACTAAAAGTACGCAGTGATGAGGCAAAATATTCGCAGTGCGCATTTTTCCCCCCATTACGGCCGGATTTTCCCCCTATTTTCACTAAAATGAATGAGTAATGTAAAAGCATTAGTAAATTTTGATAATATTTAAACTGAAAATTCTAAACTAGACCATGAAAAAAACAGCGGTCTGCGAGATCGCAAATAGCAGTTAACCTCCAACTGTTGTGACAAAAATCGTTTCATAAATACTGTAAGCGGTCTCCGAGACCGCTTAATCGTTGATTGAATGAAATGGTTGACTGACTCATAAGAGGCGGTTTCTGCGCTAAACTTTATGCAAAGGGCTATTATAGTAAAATTTCCCGCATTCAGAAGTCTTCAGCTATACTTCTAATTTACCAAACGAATCAAAATTAAACTAACATAACTACTTAAATTGAAAATTACAAGTTAAACTGTGAAAACTGAATATTGCAGCAATCGGCGAGACCGTTAACAGGAGTTAAGGATTAAGGTTTAAGACAAAAGCGATTCATGAAACAATATTGATTTTTAAAGGTAGGTAGGTAGATACCTACATTCTATATAAAAAAAAAAAAAAACTTAACTAGAAAAAGGAAAATGTAGTTTACTAACTTATATTAGTTAAGCAGCTATTATATTTTATATAATATAAATTTAGAAATTGTGAAAAGCTTTGCCCTATCATTTTAGCTAGATTTAAAGTCCCATATCTTAAACATGTTCGTATCTTTGTCCCAAGAAGGATGCGTACTTTTACCCTATTCTGCAGTATTTTGCTTAACCGGCTACCTATAAGTATAAACAAATGTGATCGAGGTAAACTACGGCATTTAGAAGCTAAAAATATTTCGATCTCCACTAAAATTTTGGATTTGTAAAAATTCCAGGTACTATCAGCTAAAAAATAAAGTGAAATTTAAAAAATATTAGATCAAAATTCGAAAATTTAAACTTACCTCATTTTCTTAGCACAAATTGCTACTTTTAATCAAAGGTTTAAACAAATGACTAGTACACTTGAAACAAAACTGCCACCTATTAGTCATGAGAGCCGAAATGTTGCTTCATATGAAATCAGCCGGTGCGTATTTTTGCCCCGCTCATATCTTTACCCCTACCTACCCTATATCTCTCTTTGCATGAGAAAGTAAAAACTCGGCATTTTATCGCTCAGAAACTCACGTAAAATTAAAATGCAGTTGTTTATATTTAGGTTTTTTCCAAGTCTAAGATTTTCACAAAAAGTTTGAGCAGAACAATTTTTCAGATAAAATAAATACATATTTCAATATGAATGAGTTATTATTAAATTTACTCCTTAACCTTTAACTGATGTCACAGAAATTGTCACAACTAGTGTGAAGTCAACTAATGTGAAGTTGTCTGTGAGACCGCTTTATGGAAAGATGAATAAAAGGCACGATTAACTCATAGGATGGTGTTTTTGTACGGAACTTTTTGTACAGGACTTTTATAATTAAAATTCACCTATTCAAAAGTGTCTGGTGATAGTACTAAAGTTCACAACGGAACAAAATTTCGGTAGTGTTTGTAGTTAAACTGAAAATTGCAAGTACATAAAAAATTGCAAAACTATAAAAATTAAAAAAAAAGCTGAGGTCTGAGAGGCCGGTAACATGAGTTAAAAGTTGAGAAAAATATATATATATAAGAAATGTGATAAATTCTTTTTATTTAAGGCACAGTTAAGAACCATTTATCCTTCTCTACGAATAGAAAAATTTTACCAACATTTCATTTTTCATATACACGCAAACATATGTATAATATTTCTGATAGTTTTAAAACACATACCCATGATACGTGTGTATAGATAGAAAAGTGCCCAATATTCAGAGTTAGAAGCATAGGAGAGAGTATGGAGGAATGGGACACATTTTACAAAAATAAGAAAATGAACTTTGTTTGACACAAAAACAATATTTCAGTTTATAGAATACCAAATGAAACACTTTCTAATGTCCCTGAACAATATAGAAACATAATTTTCAGAAACAATTTTATAATTAAAGAAATTGCAAGTTTCAAAATTTGTCCCATGCTTAGTTTAATCCATGCTTGAAGGCTTAGTTTATATTATGGATAATATACAGTATAATGTTCCATAAATAGGGAAACTATTACATCTATGCATAAACAAGTCATTAATATTCAGAAAGCATAAAAAGTATATGAAGCAAAATCACTTCTGATCTTGAAATAATCTTTTACTTTATACAATTGAAATCTTATGCAACTTTTTTCAACTGGAGATTGGGCTACCATTGCTTCATCTAGTGTGCGATTGATGAAATGTCTAGAATGATCATATCCAAAAATTTTTATTACTACCAAAACAAAAACAAATTTTGCAGGAAATTTTGCAGAAAAGTAAAAGAATATATAAAATTTATTAAGTTAAACCAGCTCTTTGCATGTTCGCCAACATAAATGAAAAATAGTGGAACTTCGAAGGATCACTTTTTGCTTCCTAATTGGTTTGATTAAGAGTATCAACAATAACACAGATTATAAAACATGTAAGCGTGAGGGGGGGGGGGGTGTTATGAAGAAACTTTTTAAAGTAAAATTTTTATTGTATAATTTTTTTTTATAAACAAAAAACTTTGAATTTTATCCATTGCTGGCACATCTGCCCTATACCTAGATTTTTAACCTGAAAAAAAATATTTTGGACATTCTTTTAAAAAATCAGTCAACCCGAACCCGACACACAAGATTCAAAACCCAAACCGACCCGATCCGAACCAAAAAAGTAAGGTAAACCCGACCCGATGCCGGAATCTAGTACAATAAATACCGATTACCCGGCACGACTCTAATATTAAGAAAGATAAATTTGGTATACATTTTAAGTATTCTGCAGAAGAATAGTGGAATATTTAGCCTTCATTATCAGTCAAAGGGGGTGGGGGGGGGTTACTATTCATTGCATCACTAATTAAAAATAAAATATTTAATCTGCTAACCATATTGCAATAAAATATTATTTTTTACATAAAACATTGGAAATTGCACGCATGCAGTAAACACTGATGTAAAGAATAGTCATTTGACTGAACGATAAATATTTAACAATAAAATAATAGGATGATTACGCATTAATACCTGCTAAAATCATGTTACATTATAATTCGAAATCAAACGGTCTTACTGTGTAGTTCATTTTTACTTATTAGGAATCAAGGAGAATGGAAATATAACAAAATTTAACTCATAAAGACGAAATATTTACTTACATCCTAATTTGAAATCATAATCAAGATGGATACCTTGAACACCTCTGTGGTTGCGTGAATAGTCATTACGTCATCATTGAAGTCCTTTCTCATTGGCTGACATGGGAGACTAAGATATTTCATGTATTTCTACTATGCGAGTGGTAAATATTATACCCGGTTACAGATAAAATTCTAGTAAACATGCAGATTTCTGTAGTTTTACAAAAACTAGTTTTGTAGGATTACAGATTTTTTTTTACAGTGTAGTAAATGGATCTTTAAATTTCTTTTCAATTAATTTTTAAAATTATCAAAGTTTCCCAACGATATTACTGATTCATGATACAGCTTTTTTAATCTTGGTTTTATTGTCTTTAAAAAATATTGTAATAAATATATCAAAATTTAAATTCTTAATTGAAATTTAGATTCGAGCAACTTCATTGTCATTAAAAAAAATCTTTCGAATACCGAAATAGATGTATAATCTATATAACAAAGACAACATAGATCCATGAATAACGCTGACGTCATTTTGACGATGGAAACACCTAACCAATATTTTTTTGTTTTATTGCAATTTTGTTAACTTCTTAAATAACACAATTTTAATTTTTATACCATTGAATAGGGAAAAAATGTTCTTTCAAATGCAATTTATTTGAAAAATATTTTTCATTTTCCTGTTTTTTTTTATAGTTCTTCGAAGAATTTTAAATCATAATTTAAAAGAATACATGTATTTATCCGATGTAGTCCATTTACGAAAGATTAACCCCTTTTTCTCTTAAAACAATCTAAATTGTCTGCTGTAAAAAAGTCTGCTGTAATTAACCACGGCTTTTCGAGTATTACGCTATTAACTTCTGGCACAAAAATGCTTCTTGGTGTTGTTAGCGGGCAATCTAAACATATATTAAATGTAAAAAAAAATCTTTTGGAATGTTCGATATTTTTTTTTACCTATGCTGTGTCAACCGGATAACCGGTTTAAATCTAATAGTTGTTTGTTTGTCTGTTTTCTTATTTGTTTGAATAAAATAAATGAAGATTAAACTAATTTTTTTAATCCACCATCCTCTTAAAAATGAAAATCGATTGTCCAAACCCACAAAAAATGCCTTATGGAATAGAAAATGCAAAGAGTCTCTAGAATCTCGGCGAGTCTATCGTTAAACGACTCTTAAACCAATGTTTTAGATGTTTTAAATTACAAATTCATCCTTATATTTTTTAATACTTTATTCAGCGTATTGAATCAGTAAAGCGCTATTTCTCTAATAATTGGAGTATGGACGTGTGATTGAAAATACAAAAGTCTGGCTAGGACGCAGTTTTGGAAACGTACGCACGAGAATAAACAAAATATTATTGTAAAAGTTTAATATTGATGAATGATTTAATATTACTGAAATATCCAAAAAAATATTTAGAAAGAGTGAAACCAGAAAACGTATATAAAGAATTATTTTAAGTTGAAAAAAAGGTAAAAATATCACATTCCATACATCATACATAGGATCAAAAATAATTTAATTGTCTAACGGCTCACATGAAGCTGTTAGAAAAATCGAAATAAAAAAGCAGAATGTTCACTTCATAGAAAGATGTTTTGTGGCTATGGAATTATTAAAATCTACGAAGTTCTGTTACCTTATCTCGTATTAAAAACTTTTTCAGTTTCTTGAAGATGTGTATAACGCAGAATATTCTGCAAGGAAATGTAATCAAGATATTTTTATTAACATATAGTGCCGAAGTTAGTTATTTTTAAATGATCTTACAAGATCAATGTCAACATCTTTTGATTTTTTCACGTGGTTTATAGGATTACGCAGAATATGCTAGTGAAATTTTAATCAAGATAATTTCTATGAACATACAGTGCAGAAATTAAATATATTTTAAATGTTTTTATTATGCCAATGTATAGATTTTGAGATTCCTGGACGGCGATGTAGAGGAGGTAGGGGAGGTTTGATACATAGGGAGGTTTGATACATTGACAATTTTTCTCAACAAATGGCATTATCAGCCATTCTAATACATGTGGAGGCTTCTTTTATTTGCTGAAGCCATCATTAGCTGGAATAAACAGTGAAGAACTGACAACTTTCCTTTTCTTTTCATTTTGAAGGTTTTTGGAATGTCAATGTAATTTTTTTCATTGACTGATTTTCTTTCATAACTCTTATTATTGTGAAGGTAATATCTTGTAATTTTTTTTATTTATAAAAACATTGTTAGGATTAGTTTTACTACAAAGTAGATTATCATTTTGCAACTGCATTTGCACAAAGTGATTGAAAATCCAATAAGGTATAATAGGGAGGAATGATACATTATAACTGGGAAGAAATGATACACTTGTATATTTGAAATTTAATAGTTTTTTTAAGTTTGCAAACTAATATAGGACTGTAATATTCATTATTGCTTTACAGCAAGAGCTACTGAAATCGGCAAGTAAGAACAAAGAGACTATTCATAGACATTATGTAGGTTACATAGAAAAGCAGTGCGATGATAGATGGTTAGTTCGTTTTGCTCGTCATGTAGAAGGGAAAAAGTTTAAATCGCCTGAAAAGGAAAATGTTTCTATAATTTACGAAAGGCAAATTGAAAAACCATTAAATCTACCAGATTTTACTTACCAAAATGATATATTTATTAGTTTTCCTTCTAACCATTTCAGGGGTGGTGATATGTTTATGAAACCACTTAATTTTAATTTCCAAACACCACATTGGCACCAGCATTTTGGTAAAATATTTTCCATTTAGTATGAAAGTGAAATATATCCATTTCTTATTTCTAATTAAATTTGTTGATAAATTCCAGTGCCATTCATTTATTCAACAATTTAGCATTGAAAATGCTTTGCCCCTGAAAGGGTTAAAGGAATCTTAAATGTGCTAAATTTGTGTTAAATTGTTTGCAAATCAGCAATGTTCACTTCATTTTTCCTTGTAGCTAGATCTCTAGGGGTTTTTTTTTCATTATTTATTTTCTAAAAAAGTGTGTTATTAGGATTGTTTAAATAATAGCAATAGTTTAAATATTTTTGTAAAAAACATTTCTGAAATAAAAATATGTCAGTGTCATTTCGTTTCCAATTTTACTTAAATATTTCAAGGTTTATGATAAAAATATTGTATGATGCATAAATTAAATTGTCTGCATTTTTTTTTTCAATTTACATAACAATGTATCAAACCTCGCTTGCTAGTATATCAATCCTCCCCAGTAATGGGGAGATTTGATACAGTAGTAACCATTCAAAATAATTGGGATATATTTTTTGAATGGCTATTTTTTTAAATTCACAATATTTTTAATAAATGAATACAAGGTCACTTTATAAGAAAACATGAAAAATTTGTTTAAAAATAGCTTTCTAAGGATTGTAAAAAATTAGTGAAAAAAATAGTGTATCATACCTCCCCTACCTCCCCTACTCAGAGCAAGTGTTAATCATTGTCGTTTTCATTAACATATGATGATAAAAATAGATATGTTGTTAACGATCTATGATATGTCTATATTACAATGTAATCTTTTGTGAAATGCAATAGCTATACATATGATCACTAATAAGTAGATAAAAATCCACACATCTCCGTGTTTGCTAGCTTTTCCAATACCAGACACTACCAGAATAAGTATACTTAAAATATATACTTCTACTTAAAATAATCGAAATTGTCCAGCAAGATTTGCAGATTGTCTTCTGTAAGAAACGAAGTTTTTGGCGATTTATATCTTACCATTGTCTTTAAAAGCTTAAAAGTTTTAAGTGTAGCTCACTCGTGATGACAGCATAAACCATCCAAAGAACTCGCCATATAATAAATTTCTATATGTTTTTTAGCAATTATTAGAACTCTTATAATTCCCGATTGGGCTCTGTGCCTTACCGGACATTACAAAACTGGTCGTGTGTTAAAAAAGAGAACTGTTTTGATAGCACGATGGGAATTCTACTTTATATTTTTTGCGATTTATATATTTAAGTGCAAGTATATAAAATCTATAGATTATATACATAGCTGCACAAAAGAATTCGAAATTTTTTCTGACTCAAATTGTGTTTTCAAATGTGTTAAACGTTTAGCAAATTGACTATTTATAAATCTTACTGCCCATTGTTAGAACGTGGAGTTTAGTTACAGTATTCTGATCGTGTAAGAAATTGTTTCAGAATCTATTCGGTACAGTATTCTGAACATGTAAGAAAGTTTTCAGACTCTATTCTGGGTGCATAGATTTCAGTTCTTGCTCAATTTGTAAGCATGCAAATAAACCTATCGGGTTATAAATTCGCTATCGCTCTGTGATAAGAGCAGTCACCCTGTATAATCTTTACAAAGATTTCATTTTTTGTTTGTCAAAGAATGGTATTAGTTGACGAGAAACTTATTTTAGAATTTTCGTCACGTTTTCACATTCTTATGTGACTATTGCTGGTCACGTAGTTTTCAGGTCATAACATCAACTCTCGAGTGTGTATTCCTCATTCGGAGAAAGTAAAATAATTTCTTATTACTTCCAAAGAAAATATTCTTTACAACAAATCTTTTCAGTGATCCAGGAAATTTTATGAAATGTATAAACATATTTGAAACAGAAAAAGTCTTTTGTATCTTTAAAGTTCTTTCCGTAGTTTATGGTGTTATAAAGATTGATCTACACTTAAAACTCAATATAACTTTTAAGCATTTAAAGACAATACTAAGAATGTAATATGTACTTATAAAACTTTCGCAAAAGTGGATATTCTCGTTCACGTTTTTTTTATTATAATGGACAACAGAATTTGAAACAGTTTGTAACTTGGAAGTATACCTCTAAATCTAACAGTTAAGGAACAGTGATTCTCACTAAGCAGGTCAAGAAGCACATGCGTCTCTTAAGCTCATTTTTGCAGCACCTAAGATGTTTGGATACACATTGTAAGAAAAAAAAAATGTTTATTAACCTAGTAAAATATTATGTAACCACGAATCAAAATATACAATAACTACCTCCAAAATACCCACGATTCCGTAAACTGTTAATTTTGATTAGAAATCGCAGAAACAAAAGTACTTTTGAGTTTCAAAGAAGCGTTTATGAAAACATTTTTTTTTCAACGAAACAATATTCAGAAATGTTTTCGAGTAGCGTTTATAGTTTATTTATCAGTTTTCAGAACTCGAAATATGCCTTTTTCAGATTCTATCTCTGCTCAAATAAATATTTTCGTGTTCAACAGACATGTTTTCCGGATATTTAAGATAATTAACAGCATTAACATTTAAATTAATATTATTTCTAAACTATTACATGTTTCAAATCAGTTACGAAACTGAAAATTAAGTGTTGAATGTATCGAAAAAAAGTTAAATTTTTAAATAACTGATTAATTAATCATAAAAACTGGTAGAAAATGTTTCCGAAATTCAGTGACCACGAAAAAAACTCTAATTTTTTTTTTTTTTTTTTTTTTTTTTTTTTTTTTGTTTCTTTAAATCTCGAAAATAGTTTTGTTGTTGACGTTTCTAAACCGAAAGATTATTTTTTGAATAGTGGATGATTCTGAAGAGGTAATTGTATATTTCGCTCGTGGTGTAATTATATTTCCGCAGTTTAAGAAACATTTTATCTTTTTGACCGCCCTTAATTCAAAGTATATTTAAATATATTCTGATAATATATTTTCTAAAATGTATCTTTTAAATTTTGCGATTATTCTAAAACTGATAAAATCAAAATAATTAAATGTATATTTATTCCGATTGATAACCCAATACAGGAAAAGGACATGGAATATCTAGACTTTTTGGAGTTGCATTTCACCTGCGAGAAAATACTTTAGAAACAGTGCACCTTATCCACCAAAAAGTCAATAAGATTTAATGTTTACATGAACATATTTTGAATTAAATTATAACCGTAGCTCATTTAATATTAATAAATTAAAGTTTTTTGTCTGTGTGTCTGGTTTTTTCTGTTTGGTATCTACGGAAAACTATCGGACGTAGTGGTCTACAAAATTAAAGAGTGATAAGCGAAGACCGTTTTGAATCTAAATGAGATGCAGATTTTTTTTTAAATCCGTTAATAGCCGAGATAGTAATTAAAATTCCCCATTTAGATCTAAAGAACGAGCTTTGGTTGTACTTAGTTTGCTAGCGTCATGTTTGTTCCCACGCATATCTTGCGAAAACATTGTTTCTCGAACACATAGGGCGCAAGAGAGTATAAAAAAATATCAATTTTTCCTAGAGTTTAAAACGGATCCCCGAGTGCGCGAAGGAAAAAATGGACACCTACGAATAGCAAGTACAGTCGTTTCAGTAACGGTGGTATTTTTCAGTAAATTAAATATAACAATAAAAAATATTTTCTCAGTGCCGTTAACCATTTTTACCATTTCAAAAAATGTGTCCATTTTCTGTTTGTTTCTGTATACAGATAGTTTTTTCTGCCTTCAATTGCATAATTTTTTAATAATTATTTACTGTTTTCCGTTTTCCGTTTTTATTATTTATTTATTTATTTATTTATTTTTGCGTTGTGAAATTGCCATCGAGGTAGGCCGAATGAAAAATAATAACTACGTATAAAATAAAAAAATAATTTACGATGCACAAATATACATAGATATCCATGTAGATATAAACAGTTTTAAAATATATATATATTTTTTTTTTCTGAAGGTCGTTTATGAAAATTATTTTTTTTTCTATGCACTGCAAGGCAAATGATCTATATCTAGATAACGTAAAGGATATATATATTTTTTTTTATGTTTGTATTTGACAAAATAGTCTTCCTCTCTGCCACCCATATTTTAACAGGGAAGAGTAATTGTTTGCTTCATGACGTCACTTGCTAACGTCTGCGATTTCTTATTCATTTTTTTGTAAAAAGTAGAAGACTTTAATTTCATAAGATATATTGTAAAAAACGGGATCTATCAAGTCTCTAGTTTTCCTGAATATTTATTTTTTTATTTGTCTGGATCCGGGGACAGACCCAATAATAATTTGTCTCGACAGACTCTTACGGTATCAGGTGAGTTTCCTATAATATATAAAATATATGGAGGCGATATACTATAGAGAATATATAGCATTAAATAGGACTGCAAAGTCTTAAGGGCTTACTTTTAGTTCACTTATCCAATTTTTAGTTTTAGAAATCCCGTAATCCCCTTCCCCCCAAAAAATTCCCACCGATGGCTATTTCGTAAAGGAATTAATGCTTTATTCACTTAAAGAAATTCTCAATTAATTAAGTAGATGACTATTCATAAATAGTGTTAGTTAAAAATTGGAAGACTTGGTAGATAAGAATATAGTCCATGTAATGCGCATTTCGGAAGGAAATAAATATATTTATAGAGCTACCGAAACATGGAAAACATAATTTTAAAAAAGTAAAGGAATGGCTGAAGATTTTAAGTTTAACGAACAATCAATTAATGTAGAGTACTGATTAAGAAAACATAACTGCAACATGAAAAATCTTAAACAAGTAATTTATATTTATAAAGGAGGCGGAAATTTTATATAGACTGGAATTAAGCAATTGTAGATAAGAAGTTAGGTATATAAAAAATAAAAACTAAAACTAAACTAAACTAAACAAATCTCGACGAATGTCACGTTCACGGGTGATCAGAGCCCTTCATTCAGCATATCACACTGTAAACTGAAATGTCTGAAATTCAGACACTTAAGTGTCTGAAACGTAGTGTTAAATTTTAAGACGTTTTAAAATGTCTGAAAATTTTCAGACACTTCTTACGTCTGAATTTCAGACATTTAGTGTCTGAAACAGGAGTGCTGGATTTTCAGACGTTTTAAAATGTCTGAAAATTTTTAGACACTTCTTGCGTCTGAATTTCAGACATTTCAAATGTCTTAATTGCAGCCATCTTTGAGCCGTTTTTTTTTACCAATATGCAGCCATCTTTGACCACTTTTTTTTCTAAGCCATTTTTGACCACATTGCATCATTTTTTTATAAATGGGAATAATTTGTTACCATAAAGCAGAGCTGATTGCAGCGTGGGAAAACTGGGATGTTTCTATGCCCCCTAATTTTAGGGTACCTCAAATTGGGTACCAAATTTTCATAAAGCTGATGTTTTAAATCAGTTTGGACCTTATTATGATTGTAATCAGTATTTTGTAGTTTTAGAATAGGATAATTACTATATATATATATATTCGCCTAAATAATATATATGTGAATCATATATGCACTACGGTAACAACAACATTTATTGCTTTTAGTGATAACTTAAAATTAATACTAGTCCAAAGACTAGTATTAACCCCCCCCCCCCCCTTCATTTACTGTTAGAAAAAAAATAAGCTTTTTTGATGCCATAAAATACATATATGGATAAATATATCGTTTTCTTTAACCTAATCATGTTCTAAAAGTACAAAATATTTATTAAAATAAGTATAAGATCAAAACAAATAAAATATCAGCTTTATGAAAATTTCATACCAAATTTGTGGGCCTGTAAAGCTAAAGGCCCATAGAAACAGCCCAGTTTGTCCGTGCTGCAATCAGCTCTGCTTTATGATAACAAATTATTCCCATTTATAAAAAACGATTCACTCCTTGAGAAAGAATCCCATCCCTGCTTTGTTGTACAATTTTTTTTCCCATTTAAATTAGATTTTCCCAGTAAATTCGTTTAAGCATTTTTTGCATTTTCATTTCTGTGTTTTTGAGTATGAAACTCTTACCTTTTTTCTTTAAATTAACCTTCGTTTTTATTATTATATACTATTTATCATATCAAGTAATATTGAAACATTTGACAACCGCACAGTAGTTATATGGAGGAACAGTAGTTATAGGATTCTGGACGGACAGCATGTCTATTTGACACTTTTTAAACGATAAATAATATTGTAAATATCACTGTAAACAGAAATCCTTCATTATGAATATCCCTCATTTTTGCTCCCCATGGTGTTTGCGATCACACAAGCAGTGGCAGTCCCAAAAGCCATTTCTTATCCATATGATTGGTACATTGTTAACTGCATTGAGAAATAAACCAAATTAAAATTGATATAAAATAAATATCTCGTACTATTCTGTTCATTTTCTTAGTAGAAAATACAAGTTTCTTTCCTTGAAGTGTGCTTTGAAATATTTTAACGTTTCAATAAATAATTCCATAATAATAGTAATAATAATAATAAATTAAAGATTTTTCTTTATCAAAAGGTTTTAAATTTGTCATAAAAATATTAACATCTAAAAAAAAAAAAAAAAAAAAAAAAAAAACAAGCGGGTGTTATGAACTCCTTCACAGAACCAGTTAATTCTAATTTTTTTTTTTTTACAAAAAGGAAAATTTCTTTCAAAATATTATTTGGTTTTGTCATGTGTCATTGTTCTTATCAGGGATCAGAGCGCTCCGACCCAAATGAACGGTTACTACCACTAAATTTTAATAGTATTTCTCGTATTATTTAACCCTTTAAGCGTCCTAGCCGGGTTTTTCCATCGCGTAATCTTTAAAATCAAGGGCTGATTTAATACAAAACTGATATTAATGTTATTTTTTTGCAGTGCAAAATATAATTAAATATGTAAGGTAGATCATAAACAAATCCCCATGCAAATAGTTTTCATAGGTATTATTTTATGAATCATTAAGCATAAAGTAAGAAATAGGCCGGACGCTTAAAGGATTAATGACCGAAGTTTTGAGATTTAAGAAAGCAAAGTAGACTATTAAAATTTATTGGTAGTAATCGGTCATTTGCGTCGGAGCGCTCTCATCCCTGTCTTATCTCCCCATCTCCCCAATCTTATTTTCTTTTTATATTATATATATACATATATATATATATATATATTACTTAGGATGTTATTCAACTTGCTTTCTTTTTTACAGTTTTCCAGCTGATATAAGATTAAGTATACTGATGTTGCTTGTTATTTTGTAGTATATTTTCAAAATGTCTCTGAATCTTAAAATTCAAGTATGTTACTGGGATGGAAGACATTAAGAACCTCTAAATGCAGTTTTTGTATTCGGAATAAGTTTTCATAAGGTGATATTTAAAAAAAAAAATATCGCTGTGCAATTGAATACTAGAGTAATTTTGATTTTTCTTTTTTAGAGGGCAAGAAATAGCTAGAATTGAAAATTTATTTATGAAATATTCAGAATTTCACGATAACTTCATTCTAATATTTTATGATTTGTTTTCATGTTGACACAGACACACACACATATATATAAATATACAGTAAATTCTGTGTAAAGCGGAAGCAATAGGGGCCGAGAAATTTTTCCGTAGTAGACAATATTCCGCCTCAGACAAATTTTACCCTATGTCTATGTATTCGCACGGACTAGAAAATCTTTCCGAATTAGACAGATTTCCGTCATACACAGAGTTTACCATACCTATATATTCATAGTTTTCATCGTGATTCTCATACTTTTCAGATAAAAACTATATAACATATATATTATAACATATAGGAAAAATCACTTCTAGTTTTAAAACTTATTTTACCTAAATAAATATAGATATATATGTGTGTGTGTGTGTGTCTTTTTTAAGTAAATGAGTTTTTGGAAAAACCGCAATTTTGTGTGCAAAATGTTGTTATGGATATAAATGTGTAAAATTCCAGCTTTTTTTCAAATTTCTATTTTAAATTTGTAATCACCTTTTTACTTAAAAAACAAAAATAAAATTAGTTTTCAATTTCTCAATTTTTTTGAAAATCCAAAACTTAAATTTTGAACAATAAATCAAAGTATATAATGATTTACTTATTCATTCATTCATTCATTCATCTTTTGGAGGAAATCAAATAATAATTTTAAATAAAATATTTTTTATATATTTAACTATATATATGTAAAATTGAAAACTAATTTTATGTATAATAATCACAAAATTACAGTATTTTTGTTTTTCTTTTAACTGTCATTTATATAGCTTAGAGAACATAAGTAGGATGTGCAATATAATTAAAATTTGCTTTCAAACGAAATAATATCACGTGGAACTCAATATATAAATTTTTTTAAGTTCACATTTTCAAATATTAAAAAAGTTTTGCCAAATCAGATTGCAAACCTAAAATCATTTTTGCCAAAAACAGATTTTTGGCAAAAAAACGTCTTTCTCGAAAATTATACATCTCTAATTATAAAATATAAAAAATAAATCACAACAGGTTTTTATCCAATATTAAAAATTGGGTGAAATGCATGTCCTTCATAGCGAACAAACAATTAAATTAAAAGTAAGTTCAAAATACTATGTAATTTTAACCGCGAAAGAAAATGTTACAAGGAATTCAACGTGTTGATCAAAACTCTAAATTCATTAGCACACCGAAGATTTTTAAAAGGATGTTTTAAATCTAAACAAAGTATTTATTCTCCAACAAAAGTTTAGAAAATTTTACATTATTGCTTTTATTTTTATAGATATTTTAAACTAAGCAAATTTTATGTAATATTACTGATATTTTTATAACCAAATTAGCTTACACTCACACAAAAAATATAATATATAATTCTGGAAGTGTTTTTTGAAAAAATATAAGGAAAAATACTGACGTATTTTTGCGTGAATACATAAATAATGAAAGTCTATGTATTGAATAAATACATATTAAATCATAACATAAATAATCATACTTTTTTATTGCTTATTTATTGAAGCAATAATCATATTCTTTAGTATAAAAAATCATTCATTTATAAAAAGAGAGTTTTAAAAATTATTAAACAAGCTATCTTGTAAATAATATAAATTTAGTGGAAAATCACAAAACAATACGCAAATCTTGTAACATTAAAAAATATTTATTGGATATAAAACGGTACAATTATGATAAAGACACATTATTCTTATAAAATTAATTTAAAAAATAAAATAATATTCAGGTTGAATTTGAAAACGAAAATTCTTTTATTGTAAATATAAAATATGCGCAAATACTAACCTTTCATATAAAGTATCCTTTGAGGTAAATCCATATTGAAAATAACTGTGCAAACTTTCTTTACCTAAAATTATCTATTTAAAAATTCAGCTGAATGTTGATAATCTGAAAATTTTATAATATTAATACTATAATGCATATTTCATCCTGATATTATTATTCAAATATGATTCGTATAATTCCAGAAGTTGAATGAAAATGCCCTTATCTCATATTCCACAAAAAACAGAATAAACACACTTCTATAATGCATAAATCACCAACACGAACGCATGTAGAGCTAGCTGATCTAAACACAATAATATAATTGATTAATTTTCAAAAAAAAAAAAAAAAAAAAAAAAAAAAAAAAAAAAAACTTGGTCGGTTTCTTCGAGAAAAACGCGGGAAAAGTTTGAATGTACCAACGGACATCACCTAAATGACTCTAGACAAAGGGAAAAAAAGCAAGTCAGCGCTTTCATTTCCGAATGCCCTGAAGCTGTGAACGGACCATCCTTCTAACTGTTATCAGTGTCGGCGTTGTTTCTTGTGGCCACTCGGTGTTTTGGATTTTTAATGACTTTAAAAGGAAAGGGGCTGGTGTCCTGCAAAAGAGGAACCTTTCGTTCAAGTAGGATTGAGCTCCTTATCTCCTGACCCATTGTTGATTCCCCTCATTCTTTTGTGAATAAAATGCAGAGGGGTCCAGAATAAAAGATTTCCTGGAAAATAGGAGAAGGATGGCAAAACAATCGTTT
This sequence comes from Maratus speciosus, assembly GCA_963932465.1. Taxonomy (NCBI): domain Eukaryota; kingdom Metazoa; phylum Arthropoda; class Arachnida; order Araneae; family Salticidae; genus Maratus; species Maratus speciosus. Next base: position 195,159,106 of record OZ010793.1, on the reverse strand, counting down.
GTATGCAGCCTGAGTCAGTACGCTACTACGATTTACAGTAGATATGACCTCATGGAGCATTAAAACTTTTTATCAGCGGCAGGGTTCTATCAGCGTGAAATAGAACATTGTAAGAATAAATGAAAAACATTTTATCTTCTTTATTTGGTGCATTTCGTAAAGCGTTAAATTTATCAATTATCTTAATTATTATAGTTTTTATACTTTCTGACAAAGGGAAAACATAATTTATATAAAGATTTTGTCGCAACACTTGCAATTGATGCATCGTATTTTGATGAACCATAATAACCCATAATTGCCCCACTCTGGCTTTTGAAATTAAATTAATTAAATTTTCTTTATATTTAAAAAAAGAAAAAATATTCTTCTAAATGATTATATATTATTAAACGCTTACAAAAAAGAAACTGAGAATTTATCGTCAGAGTAGCCCTCCTGTTTAAATCCCTCGTAGAAGTCCTTTTTTTGGCTTTAGATGTTCATGTATTTCCAAATTGTTTTAAAATCGTCATAAATATATCAACGAAAATTTGATTCTGCTAATATATTTATTAATTTATCTGTTCAATTATTTTCTTGAAGAACTCTTACGATATTGTCCCAAATTTCCTATTATGTTCTTTAATATTTAATGTTTTTTATTAATACTTATGCTTAGTCTCGTATAGTATTCCCTTGATATTTAGATATTCATTATTTAGATACTTATAGTATATTGCTTTTTAGATGTATGAGGGGGGGGGGGGGCTTCAGGAAACCAAAACGCTCTAAAAGAAAAATAAATTCAATTCTGCATTTTGAAATTTTGTTTTATTAAATATTCAAAAATGAGTTTATATTTCTTAATAACTAAAATTCTGTATTTTTTTACGGGGAAATTCTCTTGCACGAGGCATTCTAAAAAAAGGTTCTTAATTTGGTTCATTTCACGGTTAAATTCTATGTTTTAGTAAAGCGACCTAGGCTGTGACCCAGGCATATCTGTTCAAGCTCTCCATACACTTTTATTCTACCAGCACTCGTATTTCTTAGTATTTAGGACAGCTGCCCTTTTTTGACGCCGCCTATCCCCCCTCCCCTACGTGCGGCCGAATACAAGTACTTTTTGAAGAACTTTTTATTTTGACAAAAGCAATTCGTTAATTACTTTTTATACCAAAACTAACTTAGTTAAAAAACTGAGTAAACGGACTTTCACAATTTTGACAGACGTCCTATAACGGCTTTACCGTTATATATTCATTATTCCTCCTTTCCCCCTCAAAAAAATCAACTTTTAACTTTACTGGTTTATTATAAATTGTCATTATTCTCCCCCCCCCCCTTCAAATAAAATATTTAGTTAAATTTGACATTTTAGAGCTAATTTCATATGTCTTTATTCATTCTCCCCCCCCCCCTCTCACTACTGTAAGTTTCGCTTTTACTTTTTAAAGTTCTTTTCAAATGCAGACATCATTTATCTCGGTTCCTTTTTCTGTCTTTCAAATTCACACGATAGAAAAAGATCTTAACCGCAGTTATTTTCCATTGAAATAAAGTAAAAGAATAAAATACAAATGAATGTCTTTTCGCTTTGCAGCCGACGATATCTAATGCATATTTTCCCAGCCTCTGGGCTTGCATTAGTATTCAATTCTCACCCTTGTACTTTGTCGGATAAAAGCCATATGCCCCTTACTGACTAATTCAGCTGTCGTTAAAATCTATAACGAGCATGTAATATCACGTGTTTGCTATTTCTCTAACCACTTTCCCTTACCGCAGGAATGTTAAGATACGTGTAACCATATAGCCGCGCCATGGCGTAAGTTGAGTTCTATGTAATACTTCGGGATACTTCTGATTCCTTTGTCCACGCCACCAATATTCATCGCCAATACAGTACATATGTTGCTATTCATCTCGCCAATGAGTGAGTGATTGTAATGAATATTTTTCCACTACTCCCTCTGATCTTGAATGTGAGAGACCTCAGCTTGCTGCCCTTCGGGGTCGCCCCCGTCGGGCGGTCTTGTGTTTGACTTCTCCCGTCCCACTGTACTATCATGGCCCTCTTTTTAAAAAGTTTCATAATAAAGAAGTAAGTCCTCGAAATATTCGTGTTGGAGTTTTTTTTCATTTATTCATGAATCTGGAAATCTACAGCATCTCCTCTATATAAAATTGGCGCCGTTGCCCAGATTTTTTTTCTCCAACAGTAATAAATAAAAAAAAATACGAGGAGAAGTTTCATTCTGTTTCACTTTTCTTACCAGCGACGCGAAAGCATGTCCATAGACCTTTTTTTCCCACGGGAGTTCCGGCTGCCCTACTCTGTGTTCGCTTGCCGATGTCAACTTCAGGGGATTTCCCTTGCCTACTCTCGCTACTCCAACGGATTTGGAGAGTGCCTCTTTCTTCCGGACTTTACACTGGCCTAACGAGAAGCAAGATTTAGCCTGCGGTGCTCCGACGGGCTCATCGAACGACGTCGCCTCCTGCAGCTGTTCTTTTTTTCCTACGAGACATCACACCTGCATCACTTATTTCCCTGCGTGAAGTTGTGTCTTCATACTCCTACTCATTACTATCGGAAAAATCTGTCTGTACTCCACTCCAAAACAAAAATCACGACAGTTTCTGTTTTTTTGTGCGCGATATTCAACATTCAAACAAACATGTTCGTGCTACCAGTGTGAGTGCGAAAGGTTTTGTGAAAAGAAAAAGTGCCATCTGAACGTACACCCACTCCAGATAGTTTCCTAAAAGGAAATATTTTGTGAAAAAGTCCTCACCTAGCTGTGGTATGAATTATCCGCACAAGTAACACACATTTTAAACAAAGTTCTCAGTGCAACAAGTCCAGGAAATGTGCGCCGTTTCGCTTTGTTTGTGATCTTGTGATTAATATTTGCAGTGCAAAGTGTCCAGGAATCCCACAGATTAGGTGACAAGATAATGAAATATGCTAAAAAGATATAGAATTTCGCGAAAGTGTCATCTTGTGTTAGGTGTAACAAATTGTGTGCGAAGCAATAGTTAAAAAAAAATTTCGATTTACTTTGTGCTTCCTTGTGGTGATATCTTCAATTTTTCTAAAAAAAAAATATAGAATGCACCAAGTGTGCCACGAATTAGAGGAATAATGTTTTCCTTTTGTGGTGTGTTATCAAGATATAAAAAAAAATTACCCTACTGATGTCCAAGTGCTTCAGTTAAAAAAAAGAAACCACTCTGCATTAAAAAAAAAGAGTGTACTAAATCACACTTCACATGATGTGTCATCGATCATTCAACATTAGTATAGCATTCAAAGTACGAAAATAGGACGTTAATGATTTTTTTGTTTTAATTTTTTTTTCCGTTGCAAATTGTCACTAAAATCTTTTTATTTTAACTCTTTTTTTCTTAAAAAAAAACAAGCGTTGTTTTCTCCTCGCTCTGTTTTTGTGCTCCAAATGAATGCTCTCTACAAAAAAATGACATACTAGTTGATCGAATTCAATGAAAACACTTGTGTCACAATACTTTATACAAAAAAAAAAGAAACACACTTTACATGTAAGTATGAACAGGGAATACTTTTACATTAAATTATTTACTCTAAATTGTTATAACCTTTTTTTTTCTTTCTTTTCAATATCAGTAATTTATCAGTTTCTATTCATGTTATGGTTCCCTATTCATACTTGTACTTTTACCATTTGGATTTTCATAAGTTTGTTGATTTGTCAGCTTGAACGGAGAAATCACTTCTGAACTATTTTTTTTTTACAATATTTTTAACAGTGATAGCATATTTGCTCCTTATTATCTTCTTCCAAGCTGCGTTTGTTTGTTTGTTTTTTTAAAGTACTTTTTGCAGTTAAAATGATAAAATTATTATACTTTTATTAATATTTCACTTATGATGTTTTTATGGTTAAATCATGACATACTTCTCATATTTTTTTCTCTTACGTGAATTTACATAAACATGCTATGTTTCCTTTTTCGTAAAATGATTTTTATGCATTCAAAATCTAGAGTTAACACTTTAGCCCCACTGGCATACTTTGAAAGTACACTTATTCTGCCGATAGGCAACAAAAAAGTTCTCTGCTCCAAGTTTTGCAGTATTTGATATTTTTATATAAATATGTGCATATTTCGCTCACAACATTTGCACATTTTCACTTGTGTGTAACATGTGCACAATTATTCTCAGAATATGTTGCTCGACTCTGACCTTGTTTTTTTTTTTTTTTTTTTTTTTTTTTTTTTTGTATTTTAAACCAGAATTACAATTTAGTTAACTGTTTTTTTTTTTATTTTATTGAATTTCGGACACTTTGGTCCAACTGGATGTAGTCAGAAATTTAACTTTCAAAAATCTTGTGATTGTTACACTCATTTTATTTTTACACTCCCCCCCCCCTTCATTTTTCCTTTTGTGTATAATTTATTTATGCAACTTATTGTGTTTTATTTTACGTGCATGCATTTCATTTCTGATAACTAGAGTTTTTGCATACATACACCTTTCTGAAGGACTCGTATTATTTATTTTGCTTTATTTGTTGCTCTCTCTCAAAAAAAAGAATTCCTTCTTTTTTTTTCCATTTTGGCTGTCAAATAAAATTAAACAACAGAAATTAAATAAACACGAGATTAAAAAAAAAGGATTTTGGAGATAACAGACACTTCACCAGTTTATTTTTACAATATGGCAGCAAATTATGAAAATTCTTTTAGTGATTTTAATCACCCCATTTCTGTATCTCCATGGGTAGATTATTTCGAGGAGATATTATTAAGATATTCGGATTCCATTAATATGGAAGCCACATCTATTCAAAATTCACTTAAGACCGAAAATGGTGCATCCATGTCTGAAAATATTATGGATTTCCTTCAGATCATTAAATTCAATTTTCATGTGCTTAAACTAAACTTTAATGTTCTAAAAGATGATTATTCCAAATTAAAACAGGATAAAGATAATTTATTTCTTGTAAATCAGAAACTTATAGAGAGATTGCATGAAATCACAGGCAAACAGAAAAGTAAGAAGAAGCGTGCTAAATGTTGTAAGACTATGGGTGATCAGGTGGTAGATGTCAACAACAAACTCCCTCCATCTGCCCTAGATAAATCTACGCAAACTATCCCCTCTTATATGTGTAAACAAGAAAAGTTACCACAACTGGAAAATGATAAAAAAGACACATATCTTAGCTCCGACCTGCACACTCAAGGTAAGCACAATGAAAAATCTACATATATCAGCGATTCCTCTCTAAAGTCCTTATCCCCTGCTAAACTTAATGTAACTAAACCTATTCGTGTCATTATTTATAACCTCCCTGAAAATTTAAATATTCCTGATATCTTGTTTGGTATTTCAGATTTAATCCATATACCTGAACCTGATTTACACTTTGTTAAAAAGTACAAACTCCTACATATCAACTCCTTTAATTGGATCTTTGAGCTTGCACCACAGGATGCTAGGCAATTATTAATGCATAGGGAAATTATGATACAATCAAAACCGTACCCTGTTAAACCATATATGAATGTTAAACGTTGTTTTAAGTGTCAGGTATACAATGACCATCTTGCAATTTCATGTTATAATGACATTAGATGCTATGTGTGTGCCTTGCCACACATTGACCCTCAGTGTAGAAATCCTCCAAAATGCATTAATTGCATTAGAAATAATGATAGCAATAACACCAACTTTGACATTTTCCACAGTGTTTTTGCACCTTATTGCCCATCATTAAAAAAATTCATCAAGCAAATGCGAGAAAAAGTATACAGCTGCAATACATTCCCATAAACATCTCATACAGCCTCCTTTAAAAAAAAAAAAAAAAAAAAAAAAAAAAAAAAAAAAAAAAAAAAAAACAATATCATACATTTTTCGTTTTTATTTAACACACATTACTGTGAAGGAGTTACTATCTACAGCATTCCTTTTAAAATTTCTTATTTTCCTATACATTTACATATTACATATGTCAGTTTTGGACAGCATTATTTATACTGATTTGAAGGGTGAAATTAACTTAATTCTTTCAAGATTTTTTTTTTATAAATACAAGTGTACAGTGAGTTGATTTTTCATTTGATTGTTTAGCCGGCAAATAGTTAAATGAATGTCGAATTGGAACAAAAGTGAAATCATTTCTGATACGCGTTGTCAGACTGTATGTTTTTCTCTTTTTGGAAGATCGTTACTGAAAGAGTACACATTCATTCAACTTTAAAAATTCATCATTACACTAGTTCCATTTTTAGATTTTTTTTTTAGAAATTTGGATATAATTTTACTTGTTAAGTTTATTTAGTTACATTTCATCACACAAGTAGCATTTCCTGGTTACATTTTATCCTTTTTCACTTTCCTTTACTTAAAAGCACAATTTTTTTGGTTTATTTGTTTTAACTTTAGGCGATGCATTTTTGTACTTGTGATACAATGCTCTTGGTTCCATATGTACACACTGAGTTTGTGTTCATAGGTCATACAACTGAGTTCATAGGTTACACAACTGAGTTCATAGGTTACACAACTGAGTTCATAGTTCACTGAGTTCATAGAAAATACACTTTACACGAGTTCATAGAAAATACACTTTATACGAGTTCATAGTTCATTGAGTTCATAGAAAAAACACTTTTACACGAGTTCATAGCATTGTCAATTCTTTGTGTACTTCAGGGACCAATTGCACTATCATTTTTCTTTCATGGCAATACTCAGTTCAGAGAATTTTTCCTTACACATATTAGTTCATAGTTTGTTTTCTTTCTTGTGATTTGTTTTGCATATTAATTCATACCAATTTTTGTTTTGGTAGACACTCTAGTTCATTGGAATACTTTTTTTTTAGACACATGAGTTCATAGTATGTTTCATTTTTTTTACACACATTTTAGTTCATCGTATTACTTTTACACTTTAAGTCAGTGAAATACTTGCTCATACTTTGTTCATTGAGGTAATTAGACTACTGTGTTCACAAACATACATCTAAGTCGTTGAAATTTTCCTTTTCTTTCACTGACATAAACTGTTTTAATTCATAGTGAAATACTTTTTCTTTAATTCGTTCATTGAAATACACATTTTTCTTTGGTTCATAGAGATACACTTACAATTTAGTTCATTGATATTTTGTTTGGTTAAAAAAAAAAAAAACACACACACACACATTACACACAATTGAAAATATTTTGTTTCTAGGTTTCAACGTTACACATTAGGATATTTCTTTTTTGTTTTCATTATACCAGGAACTACTTTTGACCTCACATGATATTCAAAAATTAGACAGTTATTAAAAAGTTAAGTTTTAATAGATTCTTAATTTTTCCTTTATTATTATATTTCTTTTATGCCATGACATTTCATGTCACCATCACTTTGTTTCACAACAAAGTATGCCCAGTTTACAGGATGCTGATCTTTCACATGCATTTTCTTTAAATTTCAAACTTATGATGTTTTTATTGTTTTCATCACACTTGTTTTGGTTTTCTACATGTACATAATTACACGTTTTCTTTTAAATTTGGAGATTAAATAAAATCTCTGGTTAAGCTTCACTTAGACAATACACACGTCTAAGATATTATGTCGTTATTGTAATAACATAACTTCACAATAACAAAAAAAAAATTTTTTTTTCGTGTGTAGCATTAGTAACCTAGTGCAGTTACACTAAATGTTTAAAACATTAGCTAAGGTTATACAATACACATACAGTTCATATCCTGCTCGATATATTGTAAGGAATACAAAATTAGAATTTACTTAAAAAACAAAAAACAAAAAAAAAAATGTGGTTGTTATACTTACCAGATCATTTCACCAGTCTCTCCACACACTCGAATTGTCCTTTTACCGTTGATATGTGAGATATTTATCTCAGTTTTTTTATTATTTTTAATTTATCACCTCTGAAGTTTTGTTCCCGTTCAAAATTTTTGCCCTAAGGGTCCAAACTTCATTGTGTAGAGAGACAAAACCCTCGAATTGTTGTTTCAATTCAATAAACATAACTTTTTATATGATACATTGACGAATGCTCCTTTGAAGATCAATGTGATCTTTGGGGAGCAGGGACCTATGTGTCACTTGATGTATGGGTCTCATAACTCCCTCCCCCCCCCCCCCTAGGGCTGATGTTCTAAACTGACACCATAACACTTGTTTATTAACAAGATTAAGGGCTACACCCATTCATAGGCATGCTATATGCATCCCGTTCTTTAGTAGTCCTGTGCGGTGTGCACGAAAAACAATTTTCTACTTTTTTATTTTTTTTTATATTACTTCATTTAGCTTTTATTCACAGACATGCATATGTCATTTATTTTCTATTTCATTTTAAAGTAGTATCTGTGTCTTTTGTTGCTTGCACGTATATTATATTATTTTATTTGGAGAAGATATTATAACAAGTTACTAAAAAAAAATATATTTACTTCTCTTGTTTTGGTCATGAAAAATGCTGGTACCAGCCTCTTAATCAAATACTAAAAAGATATTTAAAAAGGATCCTGTTAAAAAAAAAAAAAATATTATTTGAACTTTCTTGGTCACTGACTAATGAATACCAAGAACAGAATAAAAAAAGGCGCCATTTATCATGACCTGAAAAGTTTTGCTTTATGCAAACATTTAAAGAATTGCAAGCACACAGTTATATGTTATATATATACATATATGGAGGCTTTTCTTTCTTATTATGTTATATCTATTTTAAATACTTATATGCATGGGGTGGACAAAGTAATCTTCAAATATAAAAAAAAAACTGTTCTACAAGATTCACAGTTTTTTTTCTAGTGGTAATGGGTGATATACATAACGGCTTTACCGTTATATATTCATTATTCCTTCTTTCCCCTCAAAAAAATCAACTTTTAACTTTACTGGTTTATTATAAATTGTCATTATTCTCCCCCCCCCCTTCAAATAAAATATTTAATTTAAATTTGACATTTTAGAGCTAATTTCATATGTCTTTATTCATTCTCCCCCCCCCCCCATCTCACTACTGTAAGTTTCGCTTTTACTTTTTAAAGTTCTTTTCAAATGCAGACATCATTTATCTCGGTTCCTTTTTCTGTCTTTCAAATTCACACGATAGAAAAAGATCTTAACCGCAGTTATTTTCCATTGAAATAAAGTAAAAGAATAAAATACAAATGAATGTCTTTTCGCTTTGCAGCCGACGATATCTAATGCATATTTTCCCAGCCTCTGGGCTTGCATTAGTATTCAATTCTCACCCTTGTACTTTGTCGGATAAAAGCCATATGCCCCTTACTGACTAATTCAGCTGTCGTTAAAATCTATAACGAGCATGTAATATCACGTGTTTGCTATTTCTCTAACCACTTTCCCTTACCGCAGGAATGTTAAGATTCGTGTAACCATATAGCCGAGCCATGGCGTAAGTTGAGTTCTATGTAATACTTCGGGATGCTTCTGATTCCTTTGTCCACGCCACCAATATTCATCGGCAATACAGTACATATGTTGCTATTCATCTCGCCAATGAGTGAGTGATTGTAATGAATATTTTTCCACTACTCCCTCTGATCTTGAATGTGAGAGACCTCAGCTTGCTGCCCTTCGGGGTCGCCCCCATCGGGCGGTCTTGTGTTTGACTTCTCCCGTCCCACTGTACTATCATGGCCCTCCTTTTAAAAAGTTTCATAATAAAGAAGTAAGTCCTCGAAATCTTTGTGTTGGAGTTTTTTTTTTTCATTCATCCATGAACCTGGAATCTCTAATAATTCTCCTCTATACGTTCTATAGTCTAATTATGTTGCTTGTTTTATAAAGTAATACTAAATTTATTGGATGAAAAATTATTTTAAACACCTTTCCTCCATTTGAAAACTTATGATTATGTTGGCATATATATTGCAATGCAATTGTGTATACAATCATCATAAATATGATATAATTGTACTACTTTCAGACACTCAAGTGTCTGAATTTCTAAATGTCTTAATATCAGACGTTTCATCATTTTTCAGACATTACTCTCAGTTCATTTTACCATGATCATAGTAAGACACTTATGTGTCTTAAATTCAGACATCACAGATGTCTGAAATTTCATATTTAGACAATTAAGTGTCTGAATTACTTTTTCAGTCACATATATGTCTGAATTTAAGACGCCTCTATTTGCAGTGCAGTAAATTTAATTCTTCCACTTCATCTTATTTACGCACAAGGTGAAGAGGTGAAAGATCAAGGGGGTTACAAAAATTTTGGCAATTGGTATAAAATTGCTGTTTTGAAATACAAGGGATAAAAGTACAAGATTTCAGTACAAGACGAATGTCGAGAGTGAGTTTAAAAAAGTCAAGTGTTGATTGAAGGTTTCAAAGTACAGTAGAAGATCTTTTATCCGAAACTCTCGGTTAACCGAAATCCATTTTTTTTAAACTATCATATTCCTTGTGTGCAAGCGGTCCTTTTCGAACTATTAGTGATTATAAATATTTTTGATCCCCTTTATTAGAGTTCCTTTGAGTTTAACTTGAGCTTCCGTAACCTGCAGAGCGAAACGAAGAAAACGAACAAATTAGCAATTCTGAAGCTTTTGAATGTTTTGCAAATAATAATATAAAAAAACTCCGTGATAGAGCCTCAAAGAAAAGGCAACTGAAACTGCGACAAACAAAACATTTTTTCAAACCCATATGATATATGTAATAGGTACTTAATTTCAAAATTAAAATTCAGGTAATTTATTCTTGTTTCTATTTTGTTATTGCTTTATTTTTATTAAGCACTTGTTGCCATAATAAGAAATAGTGCATATATTTGTCCTTAATCAAAAAATTTAAGCATTCTCGATTACCGAAAATTTCGATTTTCCGAAAGGAGGTCGGTCCAAATTAGTTCGGATAATCGAGGTTCTACTGTATAATTAACAATCAGTTAATGGAAAATATTCCTCAGGAAAGCAGAAGTACAATGAGGGAAATCAAGCAACTTTGACTTCTTTATCTCGGATTATTAATTTTTATTGTACTTCTTTGGGAGGAGAAAGCTTTATTTTCACTTCAATGAATCTCTTACAGAAAATTAATTTTGCATATTTTATTAAAATAAAATTTCGAGACATGCGAATCATGGTAATATTTTCGATCTATAATTTTAGCTCTTTTTTTTTTTTTTTTTTGAAAAGTCTATGAAACTTTTTTTTTTTTTTTGGTTTAGAAAAAAGCGCAATAAATTAAGGAATTCAACACAAATTCATAAATGCATTTTCTGTGAAAATTTGATTTAAAGATATATTTATTGATAAACATTGATTTGTACATTCATGTGAATGATAGATTTGTATTACATCTTTTAGATAGTTTTCTTGCGAAAACTACCTATTTCATTCTACTACCGATTTTATTCTCCCCTATGTTGGAATTTTGGAAAATATTTTGAAGATCTACTGCGATCATGACCCGTAGAACACAAAACCACCCCCAGTTCAAAAGTTTATCTATATATTTGTCTGTCTGTCTCTGGGTGTGTCACAATTCCGTCCGGGGTTTGGAAGGGTTATAGAAAAAACAATACAACAACAAAGGAAACTGGTGAAAGAAGCATTTCAAGTTTTGTTTCACAAATGCTCAATATTTGAACTCTGGGTAAAGCGGTAGATATCAAGTCTAAAGTCAATTTCTTTCAACACTCGCTTTAACATGCCACGATCAATGGTAGCGAATGCGATTGCAGTGTTGCCAGATTGTGGACTCTTTTGCCCCCAGATTGTTGATTGTCACAGCTTTTTTGAAATAGAAATATTCACCCTATTTAAAAATGGATTTAAAATTCTGAAAAATCCGCGAATTATACTATTTTAAAAAAGTGGTGACAGTCAAATAATCTGAATTTAAAAAGCCCCCAATCTGACAACACTGTGCTTCTGTGATCCTTTGGCGTAAATCTTGTAAATGACGTGGCATAGGGGGAACACTCTATCTTTGATATAACTCCGTACAAAAAAGGGCCTGGACGACTAATTCTTTGTCCATCACACAAGCAACCACTTTTCTAAAATTTTTGAATCCACGCATGAATTTTTTTTTTCCTTTGGTGGTTCCAATCCGTATTTTGTACGAAATTTTCTTTGAGCTGTCACAACAGATTGAATTTTTGCAAATTCTAACACGCAGTAAGTTTTCTGTGAGCCTGTAAAACGTCATTATCTTATGCGCAAAATTTTCAAAAGTGTGCTTTATGGTTATTTTCATCTGCTATCAAAGTAGTGGCGCCATCGACTAACTTTTTACTGAAACAAAACTTGCAAACTTTTTTTCTCCAGTAAAATCGATATGTTTCTGTATCGGCAATATATAGAAAAGCCTCGAATATCCGCGAGCGGATGATCCGCGTAGCAGTTTATCCGCAAAGCTAATTTTTTTTCTTTTTAGGTTTCCGTACTTAAAAAGTAAAAACGGAACCATTATAAGATCACTCCTGTGTCTGTCTGTCTGTCACAGCCCTTTTACTCGTAAACGATGGAACGAGGAAAGCTCAAATTGGGGGAAGTAATAAAGACTATTAACCCACATATTCACAAATTAATGAATATTTATAAATATATTTAGGAGAAATGTAGAGGGGCTAATTAAGTTACTTGAAAAAAAAAATATTTTTTTTTATATATATATCGTGTAGGGTATCGTGTGAAAGCTTTTGTAACGCTGAAATCAAAAATATATTTCATTTAATTTTAGGTATTATATTTTCACAGTTATGGTCAAAATGTAGTGCAAAAATATGTTCCCACCATCTAATTCCGAATCTACTGAAACTAAAATTATGAAAAAAATAGGTGTAGTAGACGTTAACTTAAATCTTGCAGGAAAATTATAGCGATCAAAGTAGGTCGCAAAGTTTTTGAGAAAACAGCATTTTTCAGTTACACACAAATTGCGATTTTCGGGCATTCATCTTAAGTCCTGAGCAGCGCTGGAGGTACTTATCGTAGCATAACTATAAAAGCATTGTTGATCATGAATGTTGTTAAAAATAGTCGGTAATAAGCCGAGATATTAACCCTTAAATACACGGACGGTTTGGACATACATAGTAACAGGGACGGCGTACTGTATGCTCCATCGGACTTTTGAAGCCTAGATTAAAAAAAAAAAAAAAAAAAAAAAAAAAAAAAAAAAAAAAAAAATCAGGATATATTTGTGTAATGCACTTACCAATAGCAGTATAAAGGCAATAAAAGTCAAATTGTTAAAAACAGACTACTTTAATGAGAATTAATTGCATAAATAATATGGGAGGCACGACTAATTCGCATTGAGTGGGTCTTTGAGTGGCTCCGTGTCTTTAAATGTTAACTAAAAACGTATATGGAAAAACACGGCACGGAACAAAACGGCGTTGCAACTCTGCGACGTCCTTTCGAAGCGCACTTAGCACAATGCCAAATTTAAATTTTAAACAAGGGTTTTCTTTGGGTAAACTATAAAAAGAAAAGATTATTACTACGCTGAATTTAGGTTTATGAAATGCCAATTGAAGTTTAAGTATGCACTAATTTTATTGTCAGTACCGAATTAAGTTCATTTTAAACAGATTAGGATAAGATTAAAAATGGAGTTATACAGAATAGCTATATTTGATATTATTTAGGATTTTAGTCCCTCTGAACTTTCATGGTATATCCATTTATACTTTTCCAGTGTATACAGCTATACCCAACCCTAGGCTGAATATTTTTTACAAAGTCTTAGTATTCTTTTAGCAACGGGTTTTTTTTAATAATACACTTACTAATTCATATAGTATTGTACGGAACCCTCTGTGCGCGAGTAATACTCGCACTTGACCGTCTATTTATTTTTTCAAATTCAAACCAGTTGCATTAAAAATACAATTAGCCCTACTAATAAATATAAACAGAAAACTTTATGTATTCGAAAGTAATAGAAGAATATTTCTAGATTCGGTTGCCATATTTGAAATATCAAACATAAAGTTTTGATGTAACTTCATTTTCGAGAAAGAAATTATTCCATACTAAAAGAAAAACAATAGTTTATAATTTAGAATAAAGAAAAACTGTTTCCGAAGCAAGAAGCAAAAACAAGTGGCTATTTTTTTTTTTAATGTAACTCGGCTCTTTTTATACAGTATGTATTGCATTGTTTCTTGTTTCTTATTCTTTATTTTAGTGATTTAGACGTAAAGCAAAGGTTTCTGATATACTGTGCATATGTATGTATTTTAAACGTTTTATTATGTTTTTGGAACACTAAAACATAGTTTTTATGTTAAATTTTCTTTTTATTCATGTTTGCATCCCATTTTCAGTCTCTTTCGGTTTATCCGCGATTTTTGTTAGACACAAATAGACAATAGTCATAATGCCATTTTTTGTGTAGTAACAGAATATCGAAAGGTGTCTGAGAAGAAAGGAATACAGCTACGTATGCGTAATAATAGAAAAAAAAATTACAGCTGTGTTCAATGTTGATGAAAATAATTCGCTTGTGGCAGACACAATACTATATCCTATGCTTATGATAGACATTATCGAAAATACATCGCTTGTGTCAGACACAATACTATATCTTATGCTTGTGATAGACATTATCTGTTTCGACATTGGCAATGAGAAATAGTTGCTTTAGGAACTCTATAAAATGAATAACGTCTGTTAATAAAAAAGTGATGTCAACTTTATCAGCAATTCTGGCACAACCATCCCATTTAAATTTTTATTGTTAAGAGATGTCATCAGTTTTAATCATTAAAAAAATATTTTTTTTAACCTATTTTATTGTAAAATTGTAAACAACTCCAAATAAAACAGCGTGGAAATATTTAAATTAGAACTGTGTAAATTTTTAAATTGAATTTTGATATTCCTTATAAATATATTTTTTTTTTACTTATATGCATTTTTCACAAACCATATATTTCTAAATTGCTCGCACTCTAATTAAAAATCATTTAAAAAAAATACTTCATCACAGGTATGTGCAAAATTATTATACCTAGAAGTTGTATGCACTTTTTTGCCATTTAATTGATGTAAATTTAATTTTTGTCATTAGAATGTGGTTTTGAATATTTGTTGCTCACGAAAAATATATTAATCTGGCAAAAGAATATTTTTCATATAAGCTACTAAAAGTTTTTGCACGTTTATACGTAATTTACTTACGTTAAAAAACCCCCATAAATAGAAATTTTGTTTTGTGTAGGTACAACCTAAGATATACAATATATATATATGATTATAGGGATATGAATTTAATTCGTACAACAAGAACATTTAAATTTTACTTTTCCAATACATATTTAACATGCGTTTTTTTTTTTTTTTTTTTTTTTTTTTTTTTTTTTTTTTTTTTTTTTTACAGATTTTAAAATTAATTAGTGAATAAATTAATACATCAGTAAAGAATAATTTCTGAAGTGTTTATATTATTTTGTAAATTGGAAGAAAACTGGGAAAATATAAATAAAAAAATCATGAAAATTCAGGATTGTCATCAAACTGATCGCTCCCCTTAATAAGATTTCTTCTATTAACCAATGTAGAGCATAAATCATTATTTTGATATTCGAAAAAATTATTCGGGGATGCGCAAAACCATAGCTGCCATACTTCGTATTTTTTAACTCAATTTAAACCAATAATTTTTGCAATAAAAAAGATGGAAGAAGATCCCGACAATTATTTCCATCACTTACATAAATCTATTTTTTAAACATAGTGATTAACTTTCACTCCTAGAATGTCATAAAAATTCCAATAAAGCGTATTTGCAAGCAACCCATTATATACCTCCTTTTTCTGTTTATCCCCTGTTGGATAGATTGTAATCCCTTGTCATGGGTCATATTTTCTCTTATCTTCGGGCTAAGAAAAAGACGAAAATCGGAGCTTAGGATGATGAACTCATCCCATTTCGATGAAAAAAGTTGCAGATTATTTGACAGAATTTAATGTAGCACATCTTATTTCGTTAATCCTGTCAATAACCTTTTGAAATTTATCGTAGCACATGTGTCATATTTATTCAATATGTTTTAGTATAAATGATTTACAACACATATTTTAAAAATAAGCAAGCTATGTGTTTTCTAATTAGTATTTTCTATGTGTAGTGACAAAATGGAGCCGATTGGATTCGAACACTGGACCTTTGTTGAAACTAGAGAGCAATGTACACATGCTTGATTTTACCGCCGCAATATTTAATACATTTTTATTATTTATGATAGCACATGTCTCATATTAATTCAATATGATTTAGTATAAGTGTTTTTAAAATCATATTTAAAAAAGAAGCATGATATGTGTTTTCTAATTAGGGTTTTCTATGTGTTGTATGGATAAATCTGGATCTTTTTTTTAATTTAGAGTACAATGTACACATGCTTGATTTCACCTCCGCAGTATTTATCACTTACACTCAGTCACGTTTCCTTGGTGGTTTTATATAGATATCAACTGCGATTTAATCGGTTGCAAAACTGTATAAAAACTGTTTAAATAAGTGATACATTTATTAATTTGAACGGAAATCTATACAAATTCTTTCCAGATTGGTTTATATATATTCACTCTATGGGAGCCTAATCGAATGTACCGTTTGGGATTCACCGTGTTAAGTAGAACACACAAATCCTGATTACAAGTATTATACTATGTGCTTCGAAAGTAAAAAAGAAAAAGAAGATACAATGAATCAGAGAAAATAAAAAATTCTACGGTTATATTTTGTGCAATATGGACTACACTTAAAAAAAACATTTTCTTATTCTATGAAAATGTAATATAATCACTAGCGAGTATATGCAATAAACACTTCAGAGTCACCCACGTTTTCTAAAAACATGCTTCGGTTTTAAAAACTTCACAGAACAATGTATTTCCCATGTTTAAAGAATAAACCTGTTTTTATTCCTACCACTGATTACCTGCAATGTTTCCTAGTTTTTATGGTTCATTAATCAGTTTTATCAACCTGAACTATAGGTTTTAAAGATGCTAGTAATTTCCAAGTAAACATTTTTATGTTCAACAAAGTTGATTTACAGACACATTATAAGTTAGTAGCACTAATATTATCATTAAAATAAACATTATTTTGGCATCCTTGCATGTATAAATTCAGTAACACAACGCAGCTAAAAACACTTTACTCACAATGGTTAACAGCCGAAAAACCTGTATTCCTGGTTGGGAGAACTAATTAATTGACTATATAAAATATTAGGAAGCTGTTCTGAAAATGGTAACAGCAAAAGAAAAAAAATGTGTTTTTATAACTGCTTCTTTAAATATCGAAAATAAGTGAGTTTCTCGATTTACTAAATATACTAAATATGTTTTTTTTTCTTTAATCGTGGTTACTTCGGAAGAAGTTATTGTTAATTTTTGTATGTTATTATATTATATTTTCAAGAAACATTTGTTTTTATTATCCAGTGTACAACGTGATCAATACTAGCATGACATGTTGTCTTAATACTGGAATTTACACTTTCTACTATTGCGTAAAAACCAGCAAAATATACTCCGTTATTGCAATGTGAATACCTCCTATGTAGAATGAGACTTTCTGCAACAATATTTCTTTACATATAAAAAACAGTCTTTAATCATTTCATTTTTTCTGATATACTTACCTAATAAAACATCTAAAACGATTTAATTATTTTTCGCCGTTACTTCTTTTTCCTGTCATTTAAAAAGAAAAACGCTTTAATAAATCATAAATTAAGTGTTCAAATAAACATTAATTACTTTATACAATAATATTTAACCTTCTTTTTTTCTAAAAATTATTACCCGTAGAAAATAAAAGAACATTTCCAATTTACTATCTTAATAAAGTGTTATGATAAAGTACGATGCTCGATGACCAATTATCGTGTCGTAAGAAGTTCGAAAGAATCAGACAGGCGAATAAGAATGCTGGAAGGGCGTGGAATTCCTCCAGACATTTATATCAGCCAACCAACGTGGAAAAAAGGGTGACTAAGCACATTCTTTAGACTCCAATGGTTTCTTTTTTGAGGAGTATTTTGAAGGACCCAGATATTTTACTAAAATAACGTTATGTTCGATCGATAGTATATTAATGCTAACAGACTTTTAGCTATTTATGCGTAAATTTAAAAACCTATTATGATATTTATATTCTTAGTTTTCTTAGATGAAGTTGTATAAGTGTTAATCATTATATTTCCTGATTTCATTACATTTTTTTGTTTTTTCCCCTCATTTTATAACACTCCCAAACGCAGCTGAAAAGTGTTTATGAGTTCGGTTTGTCTATCTGTTCGTCTATCTCTCTCACTGTTGTATGTCTGTCTGCTTTGTCCGTACTCTAACTCAAGCAGATGTACTCATATTTATATTCAATTGTTCTGTATGCAACGTTCTTAATTTGCCATGGCATATTCTGTATTGGAAATAAACTGCACCATTTAAAGTTCCTTTACAGGTACATTCAAAATAATCCCATTACATTATAGTCCATGGGAAAAATGTTTGCAGTGTATTTAAATGATGTTACACTATTTCAAATATATTGAAATAGAAATTATGACTGATGTTTATTACAAGATTACTTCTTTAGAATATGGTATGTGTAGCACTTCTAGTTTGTTTACAGAAGCATTCAAAAGAATTCCATTACATCAGTATGTATGGGTATTTATGGGGGAAATTGATTGTGTAGTATTTTATATTAAACTCAAATATAACAAATAGAATGAAACTGATATGAAATCTTAGGTCACGAAAAGATACCTTCTGCACAATAATTAGCGGAGCGCATTTATCATTAATTTAAAAGATCTTATAAAAGAATTCAGCTATATAATTATCTATTACGATAAACTGTTTCTATTGTGTTTTTATTTTGATACACTATTTTAAACATCATGGAATATATTTCCATTACTAATGTTCACTACACTGTACTTGCTGTAGAATAAGATATACATAGCAACTATCGTTTATTTACAGGGACACACAAAAGGTATCGGAGAACGCTATCTATTTGAGATAATTTATGTAATTACTTTTTTAACTATAGTTTTAAACTGTAGCTAGATTTTTGCATACTAATCGGTTTGTATGTATTCTATAGACTATGTACAAGGTTTCAAAAATAATTCGTGGGCATTACTGAGAGTAGGTCTGAACTGCTTACAGGTGATTCTTTGAACAATGCATTTTCAAGCTGCACTCTAAACTGAAATGTCTGAAATTCAGACACTTAAGTGTCTGAAACGCAGTGTTCAATTTTCAGACGTTTTAAAATGTCTGAAAATTATCAGACACTTCTTGTGTCTGAATTTCAGACACTTAAGTGTCTGAAACAAGAGTGTTCGTTTTTCAGACATTTTAAAATGTCTGAAAATTTTTAGACACTTCTTGCATCTGAATTTCAGACATTTCAAATGTCTTAATTGCGGCCATCTTTGAGCCGGTTTCCTCCCCCCCACCACCACCAATATGAAGCCATCTTTGACCACTTTTCTTTCTAAGCCACATACGCAGCCATATTTGACCACATTGAAACATTTTTTATAAATGGGAATAATTTGTTACCATAAAGCAGAGCTGATCGCAGCGCAGGAAAACTTTGAAGCATCTGCCCCCTTATTTTAGTGTACCCCAAATTGGGTTACAAAATTTTTATAAAGCTGATATTTTAAATCACTTTTGAACTTATGACGATTGTAATCAGTATTTTGTAGTTTTGGAACAGGATATTATACACTATGACGCAAAAGTTTAGACAATGACGTCATTCAGCTTTAAAATGTAGAATTATGACGTCAGAATTACAAAAACCTGTAAATATATTCAAAAACTGATTTAAAATGCTATGTACAAAAGACAGTCGTTTTATTTGCTATAATACTAATTTTTTTCATAAAAATTCAAATGTGTTTGTCGCAAAAGTTTAGACACTATTCTAAATTTCTTTGAATATTCGCTGGCATATGCAAATTTAGAATCGATGATGTCACAAATTTGGAGTACTTAAGTTCTGCAAACGATTGCGCTTCATAGTCGACATGCCGAGAGCTAAAGAAATTCAAGTGAATGAGGTTTCAAGGATTTGGCAGTTGAAAGGTGAAGGGAAGAGCGTTTCTGAAATTTCTGCTATTATTAATAGGTCAAAAAAATCTATTTATTGAGTTTTATCGAGTGGTTCCGAATATAAAGCAAAATGTCGGTCTGGGAGGCCACGTGTTACAAATGTACGAGAGGATCGCCTGATACAAAGACTAGCGAGTACTCAACAAATGAGCGTACGTGGAGTTCAAAGCTCATCGGGACTCTCTGTATCAAAGGATACGATTCGTAGACGAATTTTGGAAAAAGGAACAATCGTTTATAGCAAAATGCAGAAGAAACCAGCTCTGAAACCACATCATAAGTTACAAAGACTTATGTGGGCTCGAAAGCATATGTCATATGGAGAGAAATGGCAGTCAGTCATATTTAGCGATGAAAAAAAGTGGAATCTGGATGGTCCAGATGGTTGTTTATCGTATTGGCATGACTTGCGGAAGGAACCTCGACGTTTTTTTAGTCGCAGACAAGGAGGGGGTTCGGTGATGGTTTGGGCAGCCTTTTGCTATAATGGACAAGTATCTCTGACCTTCACCAGTGGTCGTCAAACTTCACAGCATTATACACAGACATTAGAAGAAAACCTACTGCCATTTGCTGAGCTTCTAGGGGGTCCTCAGTGGGAATTTCAGCAAGACAATGCTTCAATTCACACTGCAAAACATTCAAAATCTTGGTTTAATTCCCATAATATAAGAGTTCTCGACTGACCAGCATGTAGCTCAGATCTTAACCCTATAGAAAACCTTTGGAGGATCATGTGTCGCAAAGTTTATAGCAACGCTAGACAATACTCTTCTGAAAAGGAACTTAAGACATCTATTGAGAATGCATGGTACGATATCGATCCACAAACTATGCAAGATTTAGTTTCTTCCATGCAATCTCGTGTATATGACGTAATACATAAGCATGGATGCGCAACCAGGTTTTAAAAATTGTTTATTTCGATTTTATTTAATTTGTGTCTAAACTTTTGAGACAGCAGTTTATTTTTGTTACCATTTAATTTATTGCAATATGCACAATTCCACTTTTCTTTGTTATAAATATTGTTTATATGTACAGCACATTAATTTCAAGCAGTGATTTGAAAATTGAATAAATATTTTTCAAAGTATGTAAGAATTTCTTCATTGTCTAAACTTTTGCGTCATAGTGTATATAGGGTAGATGTGCCAGTAATGGACACCCTTCCAGTAATGGACACCCCTCGATGTTTTTGGTTCATAAAAAAATAACTAATAAATATTTAGCTTTAATTATTTTTTTTATAATTCTCCCTTGTATGTTTTATAAATCTATGTTATTGTTGACACTTTTAATCAAACCAATCAGGAAGCAGAAAATAATGTTTCAAAGTTTTGCTGTTTTTCTGTGAAAATCTTA
This sequence comes from Maratus speciosus, assembly GCA_963932465.1. Classification (NCBI taxonomy): domain Eukaryota; kingdom Metazoa; phylum Arthropoda; class Arachnida; order Araneae; family Salticidae; genus Maratus; species Maratus speciosus. The sequence continues at coordinate 195,137,570 of OZ010793.1, read as the reverse complement.
ATGAAGAGGTTAAGAGCTGGCTTCGTTTAATTAATTTATATATTATTTATTTTCTTGCAAAATTTGAATGTTTTTGTTTGAGTAGCAATAGAAAACTTTGAATTTTATATACTAATGGCTAATTACAAAATTTCATTTCTTTTTAAGGTTTTAAGGGTGTCCATTACTGGGATGGTTAATTAGTCATTTTCCAGTAATGGACACCCCATGTAGACAATGCTAAAAATGCAATTTTAGTAATGTTTATGGTGCATAAAATACTTTCGCTTAACTGCAAACCTAAATAATCAAATTTAATTTTTAAATTATATTTACCAAAATGTAATAACACCAAAACTTTTATAAATAGCTGCTTTTAATTTATTTTATGTGATTAACAAAATTTTGATATTTTATTTATTTTTTTTTTTTATGTAGTACATATATATACCTCACATATTTTATAATCTGCCAATCAAACCAGCCAGGAAGCAGAAAATACTGTTTAAGAGCACGGTCAAAAAGGGGCTCATAGGGCTTAACCCCTCTCCGTTAAATAAAAACAATTAAGTTACAGAAGCTATTAAAAATCCTTTTTCTGTCTTAAATGTTTCCTTATTAAAAAAAAAAGTAATACTATTAATGAAAGTTATAGGTAATATTCATGAAACTAGTAAATCTGCAGATCAGTGGCCTCAAACATCAGTTCTACAGTTTTATTTTGAAAGTATTTTATTTAGTATTTAAAATATTCAACTCACAATATCATTTCTTTCATATTTGTAATATTAATTATTATAAATGGTATATCAAGTAGAGATGCAACGAATATTCGGCTTCAGCCGAATATCAAGTCTATTATTCGGCCTTGGCCGAATACTAATACTAATAAATGTTTTTTATATTTACACAGTATAACTTTTTAATTTGACAATTTATATTCATCATGTATAATGAAAATTTTATTTGAAATTAACAAACACTTTTTTTCCATTAACTTTCATACCTCGAATGGATTTTATCTACCCATTTTTATATAAGAGGCTAATTTAGGAATCATGTTAAAAAAATTTTATGCTGTATCAATAAGTACAAAAAATATCTGTAATAAGCTAACATAATCTGTTAAATTTAAAATTAATCAATAGAGTCAAAACACTGTATTAATTAAACACTAATGTCGTGAAGGAAATTTTCACCTTGTTATTAATAAACTTTATAACATACAAACATGATTATTATAACTACTTAAAAGGTGACATAAACATATCTCATAGATCTCAGGGTTGAGTTAAATAATATTTTTTATATGTTTCTGTCACCTTTTAAGTAGTTTGAACTACACACGTTGAACTAATTTCTTCTTAGGAATTTTTAACTCATTAATTTGTATATCAGTTAATCTTGAACATGCTAATGGCGAATGATTAAAATGTGTAAACGATTTTTTTACCTACAACAATGAAATCATTTATTGATCTTTGGTATGTTAGATCATCAGATACTGTTAAATGCAATGAGTGTAATTTGCTTTTCCTTACAGATATTTCCTTCCTCTGAATCTGAAAACATTCACTATACACTTCTTAATAGTTCTATCTACTGACAGCAAAGAAAAAAAAAATGATAATAATAATGATAAAAAAAAATTGTTAATTGTGAGCTTTATATAGTCTACAATGATCTCTTTCCACCATTTTAGAGGGTATTTCTTTCATCCTTTCTATCAGTGGTTTTTCTTAAGATATTAAGATTTCTTATTTTTTATTTTATTTCATCTGAAAGCTTGAAACTTATGTTTCCCAGTACTTTTAAAATTTTGTCATTATTTTAAAATGTAACAACAACACACATAATGTCTGTTAAAATGTAACTAGACAGTACCTGATGAGGAACTTTTGCTAAGGATTTCTTTTTTTTGGCTGAATTATATTATTGAGGCAATTTTTAGGCCGAACATAGCCGAATATTTTTTCAGAGTAAAATAATGCTTTAAAAAATTAAAAATTTGTATATAAATAATTTTTTAAAAGAAAATAATACATTTTAATTGTGAAATATACAAGAATTGTGCATATAGTGCATACTATATTTTGTTTTTAGGCAAAAATAAGTTCATTATTCGGCCGCCGAATAGGCCGAATATTCGGCTGTAACTTGGCCGAATATTCGGTATTCGGCCAAACCACTATTCGTTGCATCACTAATATCAAGTAATCGCTGGAAGATTGTTAAAAATAGTGACACAAAACTAAACATTAATATTCCAAAACTTTTTTTTTAATACCTTTTAAATCAAATCCACCACTGTTTCAATAATTTGATAGCTGTAATTGTCTGATATGTAGTATTTTAAACTATCCATCTAAAACAATTAAAACATCGATCTTCTGATAATTACAATAATTGATGCAAACAGTAAATGATTATCACAAATATTTTATTAATTACTGGTATCCTAATTGTTAAATTTATTTAAAAATAACTATTTTGTTTCATTAGTAAGTATTCATTAAATTCTGGTTCTAAATACAGTCATAAAAACAATTATATTTATTACTTTTTATGGGGTGTCCATTACTGGAACAGAAGGTGTCCACTACTGGGCCAGAGGGTGTCCATTACTGGGCTTTTGGGTGTTTTGATATATTTCTGTTATTTAAAATTAAATTTCTATCCATATGGGGAAATGAGGCTATAATAATGGTTAAATATTGTTGATAGATTAATATAATATTGAAAAAACTGAAATATAATAATTATAACTATTAATAAAAAAATAATTTTTAAAGAAATTCCTTAAGGGTGTCCATTACTGGCACATCTACCCTATATATACAATCACCTAAAAATGTATTTATGTGATATCATATATGCGAGCATAAAAAACCTTTATTACTTTCAGTGAGAACTTTAAATTAATTCTAGTCCAAAGATCTAGTATTCATTCGTCTCCCCGCGCCTTTCATATGCTGTTACAAAAAAAAAAATTAAGCCTGTTCAATGCCATTAAATACAAATACATATTTGGATAAATATTTCTTTTTCTTAACCTAATCATTTTCTAAAAGTACAAAATATTTATTAAAATAAGTATAAGATCAAAACAAATTTAAAATATCAGCTTTATAGAAATTTCATATCAAATGTAGGAGCACGTAAAGCTAAAGGCACAAAGAAACAGCCCAGTTTGTCCATGCTGCAATCAGCTCTGCTTTATGGTAACAAATTATTCCCATTTATAAAAAAAAAAAATAATTCACTCCTTCAGAAAGAATCTTATCCCTGCTTTGTTGTTCATTTTTTTTCCCATTTAAATTAGATATTCCCAGTGACATTTTTATTTGTGTGTTAAATAAAATCTAACACTATATTACACAAAATTTTCAGTATATGAGATCCCAACATTAAAAAAAAAGTATGAAACTCTTACTTTTTTGTTGTTGTTGTTATTATATTATTTATCATTAGCAAGAAATATTGAAACATTTGACAACAGCACATTAATCAGCATAATGTTGAAAGACATTCAAAATATCAGTTTTACAAAAATAGAATACCAAATTTGGGGCCACCAAAATACAAAGGGAAGGGGGCATCGCCCAATTTGCTAATGCTTTAATAAAATCCTGCGTCTGCAAAAAATCCAACCCAACGTTATAGTTCGTTAAATAGAAGTGACCAGAATTCGGAAGTATCCGCTAATGAACATTCCCGAATACCAGAAATCTCTGTGTAGCGAAAACCGTCTTAAATCATACTATATTACTCTAACCGTTCAAAATATTCATTATAATCAACGTAATTTCGAAAGGTATTCAAAATTGCAGATTTACGAAAATTGTATCAACCCCCCCCCCCCCCCCCCCAATAAAAAACAAAAAAGAGCAGGTACCCTTAGCCCATGTTTTAAGCAGAAGCCCTATGATTCGCTAAACAGACGTATCCCCTGTTCAGGAATGTCCGTTACGCAGGTTTTACTGTGTGTATTTAAAGTAAAACCTCCATAACGGAAATTGCTGAATAGCGGACACCTTTTTTTTTTTTTTTTTTTTTTTTTTTCTTATCCCCAACACCTTTAAATCTGTACGTCTTCACCTCTTTAAAGTAGACACCACCAAATAGCGGACTAATTCCGTGCTCTCGAGGTGTCCGCTATTCAGAGGTTTTGCTGTATATTCAGTTATATGCACATTCTAAAGGGTAAAAAGTATTTACCTTTTTTGTGACAGTATAAGAAATATGTTCCAAATAAATTCTAGGTGCAGTTGTTGATACTATTCAATAATATTCTACAAACTAAATTTAAAAGATAACGTGTGTTGATATTAACGTTGTCATTAACGAACACAGGCACACACACACACACACCAAAAAATAAATAAATAAATAAATAAATAAATAAATAAAACTTAAAATCCATAATTTTTTTTTAATGAGTTTCTGTTTTATTATTATTTTCATGGATTCTTTTTAGCACCCAGATATGCTTAAAAAAAATTCTTTGAGGGTTGAAAAACACTTCTAAAAACATTTTTCTTCCCATAAACATCACAATAAAAATAATTTGTATTAAAAAATGTTATAATAATATGAAATATATATACATACTCGGAGCAAAAATAATTATAAGAATAATTAATCTTCAAACCATGTTACTTTTTCAAAATATATTAAATATCAGCATAGTTACACTTTATCAATCAGTCAGAATTATTGGCAATACTTGTTTGAAATCTTGCATTAGAAGTGTGTTTTCACAACATGTTTATTTAGGTCTTAAATTTTATTACAAAAATGAAAAATATCTCCTACTGTCATGGGCGAGAATTCTTATACCCATCTTCTTCTTCTTCTTCTTTTTTTTTTTTTTTTTCATATTATTGAAATTTTTTGCATGATGTTATTTAAATTGATTTTTTTAATATTTTCCGCACATATTTAATTAATTACGCCGATTTTTATAATTTGTTTATAATTACTTTCAAGATCGCTTCATGTTTTAAAATTTAAGTATGGTGTTGAGATGTAACGCAGGAAATACATACTAGGTATATTCCATCTTGAAATAAATTTTCATAAGGATTATTAAATATATATATATAGTATCGGCGTACAGTTGAATACAATAAGAGTGATTTATTTCCAATAGGAAAAACTGCAAGTTTACAAATACTCCGAAATACACGATAACACAAACCCTTATACTTTCGAGATTTCTTTTCATACTCTATATCCACCATATAAAACAAAAAATAAAAAGTTCATGGTTTCTCAAAGATAAATTTAAATTTGTTAATATAAAAAAAATCACTTCAATAATATACTCTGTAAGATAAATAAATGGCACTCTTGTCACTAAAAATGAAAATTTGTATGTAAAATTATATCACTAATATAAAATAAAGGAATTCGCAAGGAAAGAACTTACTTGTGCAAAGTTATATAAAAATTAGCTTCTTTTTAAACTTATACTGAACAATTTTTTAATATGTTGCTCAGATGATACGAGCTATTTAACAATCATTAACAAAATTATAAATATTCTTTTTTAATAGCATGCAGGAAACATTAATTCTATAATTTCAAAACTTCTTTACATCTTACCAAATCTAATTGAAACTGTTGTATTTTTCACGTTATTATTCAAACAATAAATAGATTATTTACTACATGAAACTTTAATTTATAAAGTAAAGATCTAGATGAGAATTAAATATATTTATTAATACTGAAAACCATATGCACTCATTGAAAAGCATCAGAAATAAGCAAACAATTCTTTTCACACAAAATATATTTATTTGATAAAAAAAGACAAAAATATTAAAAATGCAAATTAGTCTAATAAGAATAATTTAAATAATAAATAAATAATAATATATATGTAAGAACGTTCTGTGAATTATCATTCCAAACCTGTGGAATACCTTACCTTGGCGTAAATATCCAAAACTGTAACAGCTAATCCAGTTTGAAGGACATATTATTTTACGATATTGAACGCCATTTTAAAAATATATGCGTATTCATATTATTTTACCACTGCATTTTTATAAATATCATGCTATTCTTTTGAATATTTGGTGAGTCTTGAATAAAAATTATCGTAGAAATGTTGAAAATTTTATATTTCCATGAAAAATATAATTCCCAATTGATGTTTTTTTCGATCTCCATTTATAAGCACGTACTGACAAACCATTCCAATAAACCGAATATAAATTTTCGTCTAGTATCTATAAAATGACGACACAAAGATATAAAATACAGACATCGGATCACTATGCTAAAAAAAATTTTTCTCTAACGACTAACACACCAACGGATGTAGGTGTAGATAGATGTGCATACTATTTCACAAAAGAAAGTAAATGCTGCGTCACTACTTTCTCTTCATTAATGATGATACACTCACTTTCTGACTCATCTTCGATTTACAAGTAAGAGAATTCAAAGTTCAAATCTTCAATCAGTGTAATGTTTTGGAAATAAAGCAGAAACTTTAAATGCTTTATAAGGTTATAACAACGATTGACGATTCCATTTATTATGTGAATAACAAACGTCATTATAGAGATTTCGGACTGAGGAAAAATATATCGTCACACTTTCAAATAATTTATCAAATGTTGATAAATTTAAAAGCAATTTTAACACTTCAGACAAATTTACTGTACTGAGATACTTTAATTCACTTTAGCAAATGCGTTGAGTAAAAACCGTTGCCCGTCAAATCAGCAATAATCAAATCCGGTCGCGTTCTTCTCGCGCACCGTTCATGCTTGCAACAACAAACAAACCTACTCACTTCAGTTCATTTTACTTGGTGAGTGGTTCAAATGGCTGAATTCCTGAAATGTCTAAAATTGCAAGTGTCTTAAATTCAGACATATAATCATAATTCTAACATTTTTTTCTGTTCATTTATGCCATGATCATAATAAGACGTTTATGTGTCTTAAATTTAGACATCTATCACGTCTGAAATTTTATTTTCAGTCGTTTAAGTGTCTTAATTGCTTTTTCAGTCACATATCTGTTTGAATTTAAGACGCCTCTATTTGCAGTGTGAACTGTACTCATATACAGGGCTAAGCAAAGATTTTGAACGCCTATAGATGATACTGCCTGGAAGAATGATTTCACTAGTTTGCAGTGTGTTTTTTTATGAACTAAATTTTAGCTTACTATGTGACGTCTATAAAAATCTGTAGTTAATACATAGGACGTTAAGTACGTTTCCGTCTATTGGTAGAAATTGGGGAAATATTCAATTCTTTTATGCGGTTTTTTTTTTTTTTTCAAAAATTTATGCATTTTTTTAAATGATAATTTAGGTATATTTTTTAACCTAGTAAACAACGACTTTTAGTTAAAGTGTTCTGGAAGAGTTGGGAAGTGTTTCATAATCTATGCTTGAGGCATGATTTTTCTTTTTCGAGATTTCTTTCTTCCTTTTTATTTATATTAGTACAATGCTGAATTTATTTATTTAATTTAAATGTTGTATGAAATACTATTTGAATGTCATGTAAAATATTGTCACTGCGATGCTATGTATTGTCTGATATACCGGAAGATATTATACATTTACATTGGTAAACAATCATATTACTGAAAAGTATATGTTTAATGTATTAAATAATTTTTTTTCTACATATGACATCTCTCTTTAGTCAATTAATTTCATCTAATATGCTTATCTTGTAAATCGTCTAAAAGGATACTCATTTATTTTTATCGAGTTCTTCTTTACACGTCATTTTGAAAAGATAAACATTTTAATGAAAAATAAATGAAATGCTGTTTTTGTAAAGAAAAGTTAATTAATTTGCGCAACAATATTTAATCTTTTTTTTCTAATGATTGCTTAAAGAAAATGAACATTTCTAATAAACTTTCCCAATAAAGTAGTATAAAATATGATGCTCGATAACAAACCATCTTATCACAATAAGTTGAAAAGCATCAGCTAAGCGAAAAAATTCTGGAAGGACGTGAGTTTTATGTCAGTCATTCCGTTAAAAGTATGACCAAACACGGCCTCTCCTTCCTGGGTGTATTTTAAAAGACTAATACATTTAGATCAAATAACGTCATATTTGCAGAGACATTTAATAAAGTGAACTGTAGGTAAGTTCATAAATTAAACGTGTTTTTTCTATGAATGTTTTTAAATTTTTATTCTCAGATGAAGGTTGTTACATCTTAAAACAATTTTTTAAATTAATTCAATATATTTCTTTGCTTCCTTTCTTTCATTTCTTCATTTTTATTTAACATAGTACAGTCCCGAAACTCTTTATTTAATTGCATTGTTATATGCGATGTTATTACTTAAACATTATAGAAAATGTTATCATCACAATATATATGGTCTGAAAAAAAATCTGTGTGTCGAAAGGGTAAACAATCTTGTTAATGAAAAATATATATTTAATGTATTAAATTACATTTCTTCAACCTAAGATTTTTTTCTTCGATAATTTCTTTAAATGTATTTCTATAAAAATATTGAGGAAACTTTATTAACGTTGATTATCTCTTTTTCCGTCATTCTAAAAACAGAAACACTTTTCTGAAAATAAAGAAAATTATTTATTTTTAAAGAAAAGTTAATTACTTTATACGACACTGTTTTAAACTCTTTTTCTTCAAATTAACTTCTAGAAAAAGAAAATAATGATGATAATAAATGGACATTTCCAGTTAACTCTCCCAATAAAGTAGTGTGATAAACTATGATGTTGGATGACCAATTATCTTGTCATAAAAAGTTCCAAACTATCAGACATGCGAAAAAGAATTCGAGAAGGGCGTGAAAATCCTTCATATTTCTATATCAGTCAAACATAAAAAGATGATCAAGCACATTCTTTAGAATCCCATGCTTTCTTATTTCTAGATGTATTTTTATGGGCCGATAAATTTTACTAAAATAACTTTATATTTGTTGGGACTTTTAATAAAGTAAATTGAATTACAGTTACTTAAGCGAAAGTTTTCATTTATGAAATATTTATCTGTATTAAAAAATTTTCTAAAATTTTCATTCTTCTAAGAATAAATTGAAATTTTTTTTTCTGTTGCATAAAATGTAAAAGTAATTTTTTATACTATGAAAACAGGTAGCATATTTCATGGATACTTAGTTAACAAGAAACATTGGACATACATTAGCAGATACTTTTGCAAACTTTAAGGGGAAATTCCGTAAGTGTGTATGTCGCCAATTTGCGCATATCATAGAATGCGGCATGGAAAAAATATAATTTAATTGTTCTAATTCAAATTTTGATGATCACATAATACAATTTCAAAATAAAAATCTGTTCTTTTATTTTCACAAAGTATTTCAATTTATAGTATATAAAGTTACAGTATATTATGTTATAATATATAAGATATAGTAAGTAGTATTCAATATGCAGCACACAATATTCAGTGTATGAGTGCAACCCATATAAGATTGAAGAGCGCCAGACTGGGTATCGTCCGAGTACCTCAGTTGATAGACCATTTTTTTTGGGGGGGGGGGCTATGCAGATGATACGTGTTTGAGTCCTAGCTTGGACGCCATTGGAATCGTTTGTTTTTGCGTCTACTTAGCAATATAAAAAAAATCATGCAATTAAATTTTAACATTTAGGCAACTTACATAATTTCAAAATTATATCTATATATCCTTACACCGATGATGAGTTAATTTTTCCTCATGTTTGCCAAAGGGTTGTGGCCATGAAGAGATTTAATCTTCTGCTGCAGATAAAGCATTTCAAAATAAATAAATAAATAATTATGCAATTAAAATTCAATATGTAGGGGTGTTTCAGAACTACATAATTATATCTGTATATCATTTTACTGATGATGAGTTAATTTTTTCTCCTATTAGTGGCAAGGTAGGGGGCCATGGAGATATTCGATCTTCTGCTGCCTTTCCAAGATATAAAAGTGAGAGCTATCAGACTGGGTATTGTCGAAGTAGCTCAGTTTCAGTTCATTGATGTGCTACGTCAATGACCAAGTTTCGAGTTCTGGCTGCGTCCCTTTTTCATTCTGTTGGTTTTACACCTAGTGCAAAAAATTCAAACAATCAAAGAAATATTTTCTATGTCGCTTAAATTCCCCTGCTTATTACACATCTCAATTACAGAAAAAAAAAATGTTTAGCAGTAGAAATCCAAATGTGAAGATTTTCCGACCATTTTACATTAACTTCCGATGTTTGAGTGGAATAACTTCTACATTTTTTATACGATTCTGCTATAGACCTCAACTACACATATTTTTATTTTAATAATGTTATCCAAATCTTAAAGTTTCTTTTCAAATACCGCAAGATTTTGTGACGCATTTTGAAATTTTTTTCATGCCAGCTACTCAGGTTCATAATTAACCCAAAACTGACTATTGCTAAATATTGATATATTCTGTGACTACATAACGATGTATAGCACCAATATTAATTTTTAATATTAACTGAAAAAATTAGGTTTAAAATCTTCATATAGTTACCACATCGGTTGAGGTTACTTTGTGACAGATAAATTTTTACCTTGAAATGCAAGAGAAAGAATTCCTGAATTATTTGGACTCTGAGAAATATGTTGTAGCGCCATTCCATTGAGAAACGGTCAAAATGTTCCGCAAGTGATGCTTACATAAATACCTGTATTTATTAACTTGTAAGTTGTTAAAATATAAACTATTCATTAAAATTAACATATAAACTTATATTTTCGTATTACCATACTTGTTTTAATTTGAGGATGCAATAGCATTGTTAAAACGGCAGTTATATGTCGAAAAGCTGTTCCAAACGCGATATGGAATTGATTTTTTATAGGTTTAAATATATCCACATTTCAAAACCTATACCTTAGTAAGCTGCCTGTTTTAATAATAAACAAATAACACAAATAATAGATTTTTAAAAAATCTCCACATTTTAAATCCTGGACCTAAGTGACTGGGAAAAACTGACAAAATGTTCTACACACGACACTTACATAAATACCAATATCTATTGACGTATAAGTTGTTAAAGCATAATCTTTACATTAAAAATAACAAAAAAACTCTAGATTTTCATATTAGCACGGCTGTTTTAATTTGAGGATATAACAACATTGTCAAAACAGCAGAAATATGTAATGTAAAAAAGGTGCCCCATACGTGACATGGAATGACCCTGTAAGCAGTTTAAAGTGCGAAAATAATATTTATATGTCATTGATTCCTTCCATTCTCACCCACATTTCGTATTTTTTTAATGAATGTCATAGTTTCATATTACATTATTTATTGAAATTTAATATTTTTAAGCTTAAATAATATGTATACATATATTATTAACCTTAAATAACATTTGAGAAATACGCCCGTTTTAGTGGAAAAAGCGAATGGAAATTTTCTTTTAAAATGGAATGTTGTAAGATTAATCAATTTTGATGCACGTAGATTTCTCTTAAATTCTGACTAAGTCAAATTACTATCACGCGCATTTAGTAATTTATAAAAAGTTATTTTCCTTGTCACGTTGATGTACTCTCGTAATCTTGTTTATTTATCTTCCCTAATCGGCCCTATAAGAATGCTATATAAATGTTTTCGTTCACCTGATCTTTCCCATTTCTTACTAGAAAGAACGTAACTAGCTTATTATGGATTTATTTCTTGGATTATTTACCTATTTATAAAATTATTGCTAAAATATTTTCATGGTGTAAATGCTTTTTTTAATATTAGATGTCATTCATGATAATGGAAATTTCCTATAACTGAACCATTGTATTTATTTTAAAGGTACTATAATAAAGCTGCTTTCTTGAAATATTATTAAAAAGAAAGCAGAAGTTTAGGAGTAAATAATTTTAAAAATATAAAAAGTAAAAGCGATTTACAATGAACGTCGTTTTTGTTACTTGCAGTTTTTAATTATAATAAATATTATTTGGATAATTAAACAAAATATTACACTGTTCTTGTCAAAATATTCACATGAATGAATTTCAGATTAAGAGATATTCTAAATTAATGAATTTTTTGCAAGCTGTAAAAACAGCTATTTAGTTTTACGATTTCTAATTTCGTAAAAATAAAATTCTTTGCAGAAAATCTGTAATTCCAGAAGAATACTCGTTATTGCCATAAACATAATAAGACTTTTGCTATGCTCGTCGAATTATGTGGCCCCCATATACAGTTACAATAAATTTATATGGCTTAAAATTACAATGTTTGTCTCCTAACTGTTTTTTCTATTTTACAGCCACAATATCAAGGAAATATAAATATATATATCCAAGAAAATTTCCTTTCTACAATTGCATTTCCAGATCTGCAACGTGAATGTGAGACAGGAAACTATTAAATATGGAGATCATGTAAAAATGCATCTTCTACCACCTTTAAAAACTCTTATCAAAAACCAGGCTTTCAACATTTAAACAATGAAGCATTAAAGCATATTGCATTAAACGTCTTGCTTTTCTCTGTTCTACAGCTATAGAATCTATGGCCTGCTAATATTTACGTTGAATGCTATAATGGAATTATCATACGTCCTAGTTTAACCCTTAACTTTAAGTCTAATGACAGATGGGCGTATTTTGCACACTTTTTTACTTACGTATTATCCCTACACAATGCCGCTAGCATTGTGAAGGGATGATACGAAAGTAAAAAAGCGTGCAAAAAGACGTCCGTCTGACATTGCCCTAAGGTAGAAATGTCTCATAACTTCTGTGTAGTCATCTCTGAGACCGTTTTATCGAAAGATGAATTAAAGGCTCGATTAACACATAGGATACTGTTTCTGTACATAACTTTGACAAGGAGAGGGCCAACCTTGTTAATCACAGATTTTGATTATTTTAATATATGTTGTAGGGTAGAGACCCCTTAGCGTCAGGTTGAACGGATTTTATCCAACGTTCCTTAGTTCTTGAGAAACCAGGGGGTCTAATATTAGTACACGACTTAAATACTTACTTTGCAGTCGAAATGCCGGGTTCGTTGCTGCTCAGTTGGTATGGCGTTTGCCGGCTGATCCGCGGGCCCGGGTTCGATACCTGAATGCGCTACATTTGTTTTTTTCATTTTTTGTTTTATAAATATACTTGTAAGCGTAATTTAATAATCTCATTGTCAATTAAAATTTTTAATATTGTATATCTATTATAATTTTAACCAGTTTAATTTTTTACTTTTAACTAAATAATTGTAATAAAACATCATAAAACTTTTAATTTTTTTAAAAATCACTGTTAAAATGTATTTCATATATTCTTTATCGATGCAATGATATTGAGCAATCGTGTCAATTCGTGATTTTAAATAAACATCATTTACGCATTGCTTTAACAAAGGAAGTCAATGCGATAACACTATTATTCTGTTTTCAAAGTAACAAGTATAATTGTATTAAAAATTAGCATCAGAATTAAATTACAACCGAGTTTTTGCATATTAAAGATTTTTAAATTTGTAATAAGTATGCTTGAGCTTTCAATTATTTTTCTTTTCGCTTTATCTTTTTCTGTTTTTATTTTTATTTTATTTCAATATTCTTTTATTTTATCAAAACTAGATGGCGACACAACAGATTTTGTCATGATTTTGCAATTTTTATCATTCAATAATAGATCCAATTTCTCTTTAAACCTCTTTAAAGGATGAGAAGTAATAGCTTACAAATAAGAAATGATAAATTTAAGTTTGTTAACATTATAATTAATGTATGATATTAAAATTTTTAATTTAAATTATTAAATTATAATTACAAGGATATTTATAAAACAAAAAATGAGATAAACAAATGTAGCGCATTCAGGTATCGAGCCCGGGCGCACGGATTAGCCGGCAAACGCCATACCAACTGTGCTACGACTAACCTGTCATTTTGGTTGCAAAGTAAGTATTTAAGTTGTGTACTAATATTAGACCCCCTGGTTTCTCAAGAACTAAGGAGCGTTGGATAAAATCCGTTGAACCTGACTCTAAGGGGTCTCTACCCTACAACATATATTAAAATAATGAAAATCTGTGATTAACAAGGTTGGCCCTCTCCTTGTGAGTACAAGACTATAATAAATAAATGTCATCTATTCAGAAGTATCAAACAATGGTACAGAAGTTCCTAACAAAACAAAATTTCACCTATATCTATAGTTAAACTGAAAATTATAAGTTAAACTGTGAAAATTGAAAAAAAACCCAGCCATCTTAGAGATCGCTAACAACAGTTAAGGCTACTCGTCACTCAGTTTCTGAATTCCCCTCTGCAATCTTAAGTGTACGGGCGTTTGATACATTCTTATATTTAAAATATCTCCGCAGGATATTAATATCTTTATTCACGGTCACGACGAATAATGCTTAACAATATCCGCTATTCTCCGTAATAAACCTAATATTTTGATTTATCCCCAATAAACCTAATATTTTGATTTATAATATATTTATATAAGATTTTTTTTTTACATAAAATCGATTATTCTATAGTACTGTTCCGTAATATGTGTGTAAATGTATAATCTCAAAAACAAAAAGTATCACTCACAATCAAAAATCAAAACATTTTCATACGTATTGAATACAAAATAAAATATAAAACTTCATCAACCCGTACTCCGGTCTCCCACTTACAATTTACAAATAGTCCGCATTAAAATTAACCTCATTAATCTGCTATAAATTTACCTTTACACAATCGCTCATATTCTAACAGGTTTCCATTATTGAACATAATCTGCCATAAATGCAGGCGACTAGGTCAAATAGATTGTCACATGAATAAGGAAGGGGTTATTAAAATAATTCAAAGACCCATTAAGAATAATAACTGGAAATATACTCTACATGCAAAATCCCAATGACTTATAATACAAGTGATAGTGGCAATATCATGTTTGAAAAAATATTTTTTAAAGTTTATTTTTAAATAATGCATTATATTCAGGGGTATAAATCTTAACACGAATTTTTTTGTTTTGATGCTCTCATTTTATTGTTAAATGAAATCCAATTTTTCACATCAAAGGAAATTCTGAAATTCCACGGAATATTTAGTTCCAGTAATATACAAATCTTCCAAAAATATAACGTATCAAAGCTCGGAACCTTTTGTTCGAACAAGAAATAATTATATTTTAGATTTTACAGAATATAGAGTGCTTTTCTTAATATAAATTATGGGTCAGAGGAACCGTATGAGAATTTAAAATTCGTACATATTACAAAATAATTATTTTAATGTAATTGGTTGTTAATATGATGGTGTACAACATTTTTATAGTATTAATACTACACATATCATTACCAGTCATTTCCCTAGTGCCAAAAAATATTCTTATTTGAACTAGAAACTATAACACTCTAATAAAAACAAGCTGAAAATTAAAATAAAATACTTTTAAGTAATACTTGTTGTAGGAAATATTTTTATAAATCTTAAATAGAATTCTCCATATGTTTAAAATTAAGTACTATATATTTAAAACTAACAGTTTAAGAATTAGCTGGAGAGCAGATATAAGAAAGTGCAGCCTGAAATGTCTATACTTGATTGACTTCATAAATCTAAAATTTTGCATAATATATATATATATTTATATATATACAGGGTGCAATATGTTATCTATCGCTGACCTTTAATTTCTCAACAGTTGGTCATAGACATATAGTTCCAATTACAAAAACGTTTCAAATGAGGTAAATATTCATGTTGTGGCATTATTTAAAGTAAAAAATCAATTTTATAAAAATTACGAAATCTAACTTTTTATACGGTCCCCCAGTCCCTATACTTAGTAATACAAGTACTATACACAAGTACCCTATACAAGTACTATAGTTATACTTAGTAAAAGTTTGCACATATCATAACAGATATAACTTAAAAAGTTTGACATCTGTACTACAAAAATTGACACAGTTATTAAATTTCATAGTTTGAGATTTTTGCACATCATTTTGTCTTTCGTTGAGGGATCAGTTAAAAGATGAATTAAAGTAACTCGAGATCAGAATCAGAGTGCAATTCCGCTGCCATTTATCTAATCCTTAGTGAGTATGTTTTATTTTCCGGTTGTCGATTCTACCTACTTTGACGTTTGAATGTTGTTCGACCCATAAATGTTAGCTCAAATTTTTAGATGAAATAACCCTCTTTAGTGATTCTCGATTTGGCGATACCGGCTAAAGGTGGTTTCGCCGTAAAAAGGACATTGCACCCTGACTTTGATCTCGAATTACTTTAATTCATCTTTTAACTGATCCTTCAATGAAAGACAAAATCATGTGCAAAAATCTCAAACTTTGAAATTTAATAACTATGTCAATTTTTGCAGTACAGATGTCAAACTTTTTGTGTTATATCTGTTATGATATGTGCAAACTTTTACTAAATATAACTATAGGGACTGGGGGACCGTATAAAAAGTGAGATTTCGTAATTTTTATAAAATTGATTTTTTACTTTAAATAATTCCATAACATGAATATTTAGCTCATTTGAAACGTTTTTGTAATTGGATTTATATGTATACGGCCAACGGTTGAGAAACTAAAGGTCGGTGATATATAACATATTCCACCCTGTATATACAGGGTGATTCATAAATACCGAAACAATAAGCTATTTCCTTAAATATTGACCCTAGACCCATACTTCCAATTACAAAGTTTCATAAAAAAGGGTGCAAAATTTAATGACATAAATTGCAACTCCATGGGAGGTCTATTTGAGAAAATACGAAAATTAAATTTTTATACGGCCCCCGTAGTGTAAAAATTCCAATCAGGAAAAGTTTCCTTATCCCTTCCTGAATTAAACACAAAAAATTGCATCTTCATATCTGAAAACTCGCAGAGTTATGGCCGTTTAAATAATTCATCAGGTTTTAAGGGATTACACACAAATTGAAATGCGTGCAATCCAAGAAACAATGTTTAAGAGTTCTAGGAAACATGTAAAAAATATATTTGTTGAGTTAGAATTTTGATTTTTTTTCTTTTTTTGTGATAGTTAACCATATAATTTGCAAACAAAATCACATCCTAATATTTCTCATAAAGTTCTTTAAAAATTTAAATGATTACTATTTTTTAAGCATATTTAATTTAAAATCTTTATAAATCAAAACATTATTCATCGGCTTTCAAATTTCTCTCATTTAATTAAAGAGGAAAGTATAATTTTAGTTTTGTTTCAGGACTTTTTAAAATATTAATTAAAAAATATATAAAAATATTTATTAAAAAAATATGTAACTTATTTTTAAAAAAATCATATTTTCAAAAGTAATTTTTTTTTCAAATTTGCCGAAACAAAATTAAAGTAAAATAATTAAAAAAGACATGTTCCAAGTTTCACCTTTTTTATTTACGATTCTTGACTTGTAATAATTTAAAGAAGAGATATGGTAAAAAGGTAAAAAAAAAAAAAAAAAAAAAAAAAAACACGAAGAAAAACGCATTTAAAGTTTTAAACATTAATTGGCTCCTAATAAAATTTTTAAATGCTTTTTAAAAAATTGCACGTGAAAAAGTAACTTCGTTCTGTAGCTTAAACTTCCGATTCAGTTTAACTTTTGCCTTTTCCACCTCATTTTTGTACTATATAATTGTCCACAAATAAATGTTTAATGTGTAATTTGAAACAATGCTTTTTCTAACATGCCGATTACGAGTTTTTCATAATTTTAGCCCTCACAAATTCAGACTTTTTATCGTCCCGGGAGACCGTTAAAAAAGTCTGTATTCTGGGGCCAGACCGGGTTTGGCGAGATTTTTCTGAAGACTCGACTAGACCGGGCCTAGCGTATTTTTTCATACCGAACCGGGTGTTGGTGTGATTTATGACGGCCAATTATCTACACGAGGATATGGTCCAGAAGGGGGAAAGTGCCTTCCATGGAGGTCTTTCTAAGGAAACCTAACCCGTATTTACGCAAAGATGTCCAAGGTTCGAAGAAAACTACTGAAAACTATGAAAGATTGGGCCTAAGGGCGCGATTGGTTTCGAGCCCAACACATCCCGTCTGCCAGCTTTGAGAGCAAAACCCCTCGGCCATTGGTTATAACGAACCGGGACTGGCTTCCTTATTCCTAGGTCTCCCCTGGGCGAAATTTTCAGTTCCGGTCTCGAGACAACCCGTATTAAAATCATTATCTCTGACTGACCTAATCCGTGCAAAAATAACTAAAATTTGGCTCAGCCCCAAAACTTTTATAACAAATGCATATATTTTTAATTGGCCATTATTTTAGAATAAAATTTTAAAATTCATATTTTTAAAGTATAATAGATTTTAAGGCAAAGAAATTAAAATACAGTAAAACTAGTGAAAAAAAATCTTCCTATGACGGAATCCTTTCTTAAACGGAAAAATCTATTGATCCATGGAAAATGAATATAATAATATCTGATTAAAAATAGACTACATTTAGAACTCCTAAAAAGGGAACTTGTCTATAATGTTTTTTTTTTTTTTTTTTTTTGTTTACTTTCCTATGTGATTCCATCTTAAAAGATTTTACTTTATAGCATTTTTCGTTGTCTCCAACGCATAGAATATGGATTAACGATATTAAAGGAGAAGCGAGTCATTTACATATAAATAGAGATTCATTAATAAAACAAATAATCACAGCTTTTGGCACTTCTTTAAAAATAATAATTATAAACATGAGAAAAGAAAAGATATAATAAGTACTTTTGGTCCGAACTCCTCCATACGAAACAACTTTTAACCATATTGATGTAAAAAACTATGTAGAAATTCAGTCAGGCCGGGCCAGGCTACGATTTGAACTTTTTTCCAGGCAGGGCCGAAATTTTTTTCCTATGGGTCGGTTCGGAACCGGACCTAGATATTTCGCCCCGTGCAGACATCTAATGCAGACCGCCAGCATACTTTGAAAACAGGTTTAGCGTAAAATCTATACGCTGCCTATTTTATGTTCAAAGAAGAGGCACTGTCTTATATCGACTTTTAATAATGTACAGTTTGTGGATGATCCCTATTTTGCATTAAAAATGAGTCAAAATCTCGTCCCTCAGAGGCATGGATAAATGGTGTAAGTCACGAATTTTTGATTTTGATATCTCTGCGAATTTTGAAGATATAAAGATGATTTTTTTTTTGTGTTTAATTCAGGAATGGACAAGGAACAAATTCCTAGCTGGGAATTTTACTCTACGGGGGCCGTATAAAAATTTAATTTTTGTACTTTCTCATATAGACCCCCCCCCCCCCCATGGAGTTGAAACTTATCTCATCAAATTTTGCAGCTTTTTTTATGAAACATTGCAATTGGAAGTATGTGCCTAGTTAAGGGCAATATTTAAGGAGATAGCCTACTATTTCGATATTTATGAATCACCCTGTATATACCAGCTGATCCGCTCGGCGTTGGCACGGCATTTTTCAAACATTAAAACGAATTGGAAGATTTATATTAAAATGTTCAAAAGACGAATCTACCAAAGTCGACATCTGGGACGGGCCCCCGCTGTTTTCGGCACAGTATGCAGCATATACTGTTTATGCTACGCACACATTAATCACAATATAAACCCCGATTCCAAGGTATATCTTTCAAAATGAGTTTTATGCATGGTCCCCGTTGACTTCGACAATCGTATGCTGGGAGCACTATGAGGTGTGTTCTAAACAATCTTTTTTCCGAACGAACCTCCAACACAGGTACCCGTATGCCAGACTTTAGAGAAGGCGTGATGCAAGAGGCTCGGATAATTAGGGGCCAAGTTGAGAAAGTTTTTTCAAGGGGTAGTGGGTTTTTTTACATAATATGATAGAATGTTCAAATGGCCGACCAATGATATATTTCGTGAGGTGGTCGGGAAAAGTTAGAAAGTGCCCCCTCAACGGTGGCAACAAAGCCTCTAACGTTCGGATGGGGCACTGCGGGCAAAAACAATCTGACCATACCAAATTAAAACTCTGGTTAAATTTTCAAGAAAGCGCGAAAGCGGGATCAAGATATAGGTGCCAAGTTGAGGTGGAGAAATTGGGGGGGGGGGGTGAAGGGCAAAATATGAAAGAGTGGTCAAAGGGATATTCAATGATCTATCACTTGAAGGGATCGGAAAAAGTCAGAAGTATGACCACGAGAGGGGAACAACTAAGCTCCAAATTGTCGTTCGGCGAACCGAACGTTCAAGTTTTCATGAAGTGGCAATTTAATGTGCTCACATTATAAGAGGCCATGATAGTCAGGTGTTTGATCAAGTCTTCAAAATATTGAATTGTCTTTTACCTGAGCATCCTTCCTCGGATTTCACCACCCTTCACCTCTTAAAATATTTATATGCTATAGGAAATTTGTATCCGATGGCTCGAAAAAGAAATCTGATTTAAAATAATAATATTTAGGGCAGAAAACACTACGACTATAATAATTTTCTCATTTCCCCTTCCCCCAATCTTCAACTGCCTTTTTAGTGATTTTAATGGGAAAAAATCGATATCTTCATTAGTTTCATTTAATTTTCAGCGAACCTGTTTCCTTACGTTTCTCCTGAATTCTAGTTGAATGAACCGATTCTCGTCGAAATAAGACGCGGAGAACGTTCCGGAGAAAATTCAACGTTTCTGTTCGAAAATAGTGGTAACTAAAGTCAATATTTATCAAAATATACATTCACCTACGTTTATCACCTGGCGGAGTAAATTAAATTTTTAGACTTTTGAAGTACCCCAGAAACCGAATATAAAACCTTAAATCTGTCGGGGGAACTGTAGAAATTTCGATTTTACTTGGAAATGCTGGCGATTCATCGTAATTGTAGGGCAGCTGGGTTGACCCTACTGCCTTTCGCAGTGAACTATCCTCCGGTAAATTTAATCATTTGCCTCTAACATTAACGCAATTTTATAATTTACGGACGTACCACCCTTTCCTCCTTGTAATTTTAACCAAAAGTCTTTAACATTTTTATTTCACTGACTAACAACGCTAGCCCTCTGCAAAATTCAATTTATATTATTTACATAATTATTTGTCTATATTTATTTTAAATACTTTAAGCAGTTATCTTTAATAATAACGTTTTAATAATTTTTAGCGTTTCCCACTTCGATTAAGTTGATTTGGAAGCACGTGCTAAAGGAAATTATATTTACATCATAAAAAGCACTTGTTTGTTTTTAAAGAAAGTATTTAAACTTCGTAAAATCCCTTTTATCAGAAAGTAAATCAATAGACGGTACCCCTTAACATATTTTAATGTAAGCTCGACCGTTTCTTTTCTGCAAAATTTGACACCGTCTCGGAAAATGTTTTGCAAAAAATGAGAAAAGTTAACTATTGATTTTCGATTTTTTTTTTTTTTTTTTTTTTTTTTTTGATGCATTAGTTTTTTTTTTTTTTTTTTTTTTTTTTTTTTTTTTTTTTTTTGCTTATATCTGTGGAGTTTCAGGCCTATGCCTTCAATAATTATTTTTTAATTCGATGAATATTGAAAATAAAAAAAAATCCTATGTCGGGAAATTCTTATTTATTTAACAGCAGGTGTTATAAAAACCAGTTGTCCAAATCGTTTACAGTTTTGCGTTTCTTTATCCGTGTATATTACATTATTTTTTGCATGCAGATGCTTATTCGGAAGTCCTATCAGGGTTGCCACGCTACAGGGAATTTCCAGACCCGAAAATTCTTCGGCACCAGTACTTTCTTATACAGAATCTCTGTCTCTAAATCAGGCGAAATTTCGTGCAGTTAATCTAGATATATCTATATATATAAAAGCCGTTCTCTGTGTGTATGTTCTTTATACAAATCTTTAATTTTTGACCGATTTGCACGAAACTTGCTGTACATAGGCTTTAGAACGTGGAATAGATCCCTGTCACCTTTAAAAAATCATCAGACCAATATTTATCCCATTTTTCTATCATCTTTCATAACATTATAGAAATATCTCATTTTAAATTTTCAAATTCAATAGCTTCTTTCCTGTTGCCACACATCTAAAAAACTGCTCAATAATTAAAAAAAAAAAATGATAACTCGAGAACTTTGTTTTATTAGCCAATAAAAATTCCGACTCGACTGCTATATTTTTACATTTTTGAAATCGACGTCATTCTCATCAGAAAATGCACATTTTTCATATATTTATGTAAAAACTTTAACTAAGCGTGTTTTAAAATGACCTTAGAAGTTCTTTAGTTGAATGTTAAAAAATCTATTTTAATGAAGTCGTTTCAATATCAAGAATCAAATAAGGAAAATGATAATAGTAAAAAAAAAAAAAAAAATCGTTTGCTAGATATGACGTCAATGTCATCAATATAATTTCAAACTGGCTCTAAAAACTGGATGCTACAATTTATTCCCTATTTCTTTGTAATCTTTAATTATATCATTTAGATAAATGTTTTAATACCTGAAATGCAGTGATAACATTCTACGATTTGTACCGAATACGGTTATATAAAATACGATTTTTGTACGATTTATATTAAATAGAAATTATAGCTACTATTTTTTAGGGTAAGCTTTTTTTCTTTTTTAAACAAAATTTCATGACTGGCAGACTTTTTTGTTAGACGTTGAAATAATGGGATGCATGATGTTTAGAGATCAAATTGCAGTAAAAGCGTAATTTATGTTACGGTTAGGTTGTTGAAACCAGCAATATGGTGCTAGGCGTTACTCATAGATATGTCTTTTCTTCATAATATTGCATTAATAGCAAACGGATATATCTTTCTTAATTGGGTTAGAGATATATTTAAAAATATATCCGTGATTGAAAATTAATTTAAAATGGATAAACAATCCGTAAATTGAGATAAGCTTTTCAAAAAAAATTACTGAAAGTACTTTTTGTATTCTATTAGATTTTGGAATAATCAAATGTGCGATCTTTAAAGGTCAAATTCCAGTAAAAGTTAAATTTATGGTTGGGTTAGGTTATTGCCACCAACAATATGATGCTAGAGTTACTCATAGTTCATCAATGTC